>CM021245.1:24919519-25613462 GCA_010577795.1 Isatis tinctoria
AAAAAAATGGAAATTACGTGAACTTTAATAATGCATCCTCAAAGCGATTAATAATGTATACTCTAGTGGTCCTGGATTAAGTTTGCTATGGAAATTAAATCGCCAAATTTCGTAGCTGCTGCGAGTGTTTACATTGAGAGGTGGCTGTGATATTTAATGGCTAATAACTAAAACTCTCTCAACATCCAACTACATTAAGTACCACCATGCGACCTACTTCATTTTCTATTTACTTCTTTTATATCAAATCCAATCACTACAACAAAAAGTTAAACTATAGTATCACAATATTATTTTGATTTACTTATTAATAAATGATATAAAATATAGTATATGTTAGTTAACATCAATTACACTTACTCTCAAAGTATATGATGTTTAAGGATAATTTTTTTTTTGTTTCATTTTCTAAGATATTTTATAATTTTCTATGTAAAAATTAAATATATTTTATTTGTGTGACCATTTATATTTTACAGTATTTTATGATTGGTTAAATTATTTTTTAACTAAATATCAATTGGAATTTCTAATAAAAAAATTAAAAGTAAAACTGTTTTTCTTAAACTTTATATTTTTAGCTAAAAAAATCTTATGAAATGGAACAAATAAATATAAAATGACTGTATTAATACTATATAGTATGCCAGAGAGATGAAATGTTTAGTATAGTATAATCATTTAGATTGTGTTAGCTAAACGCTAGGTTGGAACCTAAGTATAATAAAGGAAAAATATTTGTTAGCTACACGAAAGTAAACGTCATCACATGGCTTCACATTCAGAGAATATCAATGTATTCAAAACTACACAAACTATATGGTTAAGATGGTGACATATATGAACTAAATGGTGTTATGTTACTAACACCACAACCATCTTTTAGAGTACTAAAAAATGTATTCAAAACTTCACGAACTACTTTAGCAAAAAAAAAACTACACGGCCTATATTTATGATAGTAATAATTTATGCATATATATATTATAGTGTATTTAATCTCTAAAATTTACATAGTATTTTAGTAAAAATATAATATTAAAAATTATATTTTATATAAACTTCACAATTAAATTGATTATCGATGGTCAATAATTTGTATATTATATATTTATTTGCTTTTAAAATATCTTGTTAATTTATAGTCTCTATTTTGTTAAGTAAGTTTGTATATATATTAAAAATATTTTATTTGTAGTATGTTTAGTAGAATTATTACATAGCAAATATTTGTATTTGACATATTTTCACTTTAAGTTATTACAATATTTCTTAATAAATGGCTTATAATTTTGTCTTAATGTATATTTAACAAAATTTTATTCTCAATTTTATAATTTTTATTCGTTTATCATATATATATATATGTATGGATATATACATTCACATGTACTATTCTGTTATTTTCTTATGAAAACTTATTTTTCATCATATAAAAGATAGTAATAAATTGTATTTGAAATCAAATTATAGGACTAAAGCTTCACAAAAATAAAATTTTATATATGATTCATTTTGGTTTAAGTTATAATTGATTTTGGTTTTCTATAATTTATATTTAAGTAAACAACATCCATATATTCATAAAGCTTAATTTTATTTTTAAGCTTCAATTGATTTTGGTTTCTATAATTTGAATTTAAATATCATTTCTTTATATATATTTATGATGTAAAAGAAATTTTTACAAGAAATTATTTACTAATATATATAAGGGTTTTACTACAAATAGTACAAATTTTTTTTTTAAAAAAATACAAACTTACATACTAAAATATAACCAATAAATTAAAAATATATTTTAAAAGAAAATAAAAATAATATAAATATTGGTGACCAATAATAATCAATTTATTTTTAAAGTTTATATCCTTATGATTTTTAAATATTATTTTTAAATAAGTAAATAAATTTAT
Organism: Isatis tinctoria; assembly: GCA_010577795.1. NCBI lineage: Eukaryota > Viridiplantae > Streptophyta > Magnoliopsida > Brassicales > Brassicaceae > Isatis > Isatis tinctoria. The sequence continues at coordinate 24,921,436 of CM021245.1, forward strand.
ATAACTATAATTATATATTTTAACTAAAAGAATTGAGTCATTAATAATATGTTAATTTTAGAGATTAAATACAGCATAATATATATATATACCAAAATTATTATTATCACAAATATAGTTCGTGTAGTTTTCTTTTTGTTAAAATAGTTTGTGTAGTTTTGATTACATTGTTCTGTATTTGTGTAGTGTGGATGATGGTTGCGGTGTTAGCGACATAACACCATTTACTTCGTACATGTCGCTATGTTAACCATATAATTCGTGTAGTTTTGTATACATTAATGTTCTCTGCATGTGTAGCCATATGATGGCGTTTACTTCGTGTAGCTTGCAATCATTTTTCCTTATATCTACTCCCATCAACATCGTTGAACATAGGTTCCACATCCTAGTACTCATAAACTTCGTTGAACTTTACGCATTTCATCAACTTTCCGCCCCCATTGTCACACCTAAATACTTCACCAGGAGGAGTATCCACGAAATCATCATCGTCACAGCTTCTCTTACGCTTGTTTTCTTTCGCCTTTGGAGGAGTTGTGAATACTATTTTATCTGATGCCCCCTCAAAACCATGTATACTTGTGTTGGAAGCCTGTTCACCTTCACCATCCCCCGAAACACCATTACCTACATTACTGATTCCGCCCATGAAGCTTTGCCTTGAACCTCCTGCTCTATCACTTATAAAAGGTTCTCCTAACCCTCCTCCACAATCTTCACCCGACTGTCCTACTACACCAGAATTACCACATTTATCATTTTCGTCCTCATCTCCATTATCCCACCAGTCCGATAAAACATATTCATGCCAATAGTCATAATCGTAATCCTCCTCGTCTCCTTCGTCATCAGCATCAGACTTCTGAACTTATCCCTTACCAGCATCAGAACCGCTTCCCTTCTCCCTATTCTCCTCTGTTTCCCCCTCGGATCCCCGATTCCATGCGGCTTCAACCGCCTCTACGTGACTCAGTAAGAGCTCGTCATCAATATCATCGTTTTGTGGAGAATTTCTAGGACTGTCAAATGACTAGAAACATTGACTGAGACAGGACAACCACTCAATCTATCCCTATTAATTGCACGAACGACACCCTCCCTTGGTCCTAGGATATGCATTTTGCCTCCAACTATCTCTCTAAATGTCACGAAAATGTTCATCGACTTGTCAGCTTTATGAAGCGACTTGAACGTCTTAAAGTCTATTGTGCTTACTATCTCCACTGGCGCACTTCTGTTTCCATTCAACTCAGCAAGTGCATCCTCCAGCCAGTAAGACATTTCTGTGTTAACCACTTTTGCATCAATTCCATATTCACGCGCAATTTGAAACCTCATATCAGCGGCCGATGTAATATTGCTATAATTAAACGCCTTTCTCAACGGAGATTTGTCTATCTTAAAATCTCCACCATCCTACCATCACTACAATCCAACCTTCAACCATCCCTTACACGTCCTGCACACCCAATAAAATATAATTAGAACTTTTTTCCTCTACTTCAATCGAAATTATGGTGTACTCACCTCGTGTACAGGCCCAAACAGGAAATTACCTTTCTTTTGTTCTTCGATTTCTTGCAATTTTCCTTTCCCTTTCTCCATCGCTCTCACGAGAAAACCAAAAACTAGGGTTTCCAGCTTCTTTGTGTGTTGCTTGTACTTGCAACTCTATTTTACACGGTCCTAATTACCCATTTACGGTCCTTAAACCTCGACCACCAATAATCGAGGTTCTCTCACCCTAATTTTCAAGCCAAAAATCAGTCATATTCTACCCTAAAAATGGACCTTACCGTTTTCCAAACTTTAGGCCCAAATAACTGACCAAAACTACTAAAAAAAAAAACTCGACCAACTTAAACCACAAAAACCAGCAACAGGGTGCCACGCGTGTAAGTCGAGACTGAAATTTTCTCCCTCTCTCTCTCTCTCTCTCTCTCTCGAAGTTCAATTTGTCTCTGTCTCTCTCTAAGGAACAGGGGCAAAATGGTCAGGAAATGTTCGTACACCTTGTCAGTGCACCATTCCATAAATTAAAACTTCACCTCATCCTTTCTCCAAATTAAAACTTGGAAGTGTCCCAATTTGCCAATAAATTCTTGGTTTAAGGTTTGTAACATGGGCCTTGTTGGGCTAGAGAGGATACAAACACTTAAAAAGGTATGGCGCACGATTAGGGTTTTGGAGTTGTGTGGCTGCTCGCGGGGGTTTTGCGGTGGTGACAGCACACGCAAAACCAGAATCCAGCATACTGAAACGTCCACCGGACTTGTGGTTCGAAGGCAGCGCCACAAGGACTGGTGATGGAAGGACAAGTCTTGAACTCCGCCAATAGAGGGTATGCCGTGGTGAGTTGTTGCCGACACATTCATTGTCGTTTTTTCTTCAAAACCAACACATGTTTTTAGACTTGTTGGCGTTTTGCATTTAAGTGTAACGGTACATTTTACTTCCCGTGTGTTTTCCGATAGGCATCCTTTTTTACCACGTCATCAATATAGTAAAGGGTTATATAGTAGATTGAATTAGACTTTGTTACGTTGATTTGCATTTTCACCAAATAAAAAAAAAAACTGTAAAAAAAAACTGAGTAAATGTTTTTTTTTTTGTAATGTATAACCATTTCCATCAATATTTAAGAAAGCTATATTTTCATTCATTTCACATCTATGAAAAAAATACTTTGACAATTATATTGAAGACAATTGTCCATATATGTTATCAATTGTTTTGATTATGTTTTTCTGATTTAGATGGATTTACTATCCAATCTTCAACAATAGTTATCAATTGCTTAGTGTTATCAATTGATAACTAAGCAAGTCTTGCTTTTTAGATGAAGTATACATCCGATCTTCCACAATAGTTGTCAATTCAGTTTTCAAATAAATTTTGTTCATATGATTTCTCTTAAACTATAATCTGCATTTCCTGCGAGATTCATGATGATTTAGAGTTTTTTTTCCTGTCAAATAGTAATTTTATTAACTTTGTAACGAAGAAACATAGTCTGTTTGCAGAGAATTTAAGAGCCACATGTGGGGGGTTAAAGTCATAAAAGTGGGAAAGGAAATATTTCGAGCCAGTTGGTGTGCAGTTTCATTGCCCCGTCGGTATGTAAAGTGAAGATAGCTCATCGAGAACATGTGAGACCAAATGACCAATTCATGATGTCAAAGCAAATATTTTCAATTGTGTAGTTGTGTCCTCGTCCAGTAAGAATATCCATTAACACTTTGCAATCGCCTTCAAAAACCATATTTTGGTATCCGTAGAAGTGAGCCTGTTGCATTGACATCAATAAAGCCGCCTTTGATTCTGCTTCCAAAGCTGAGAGAGCCCTAGAGGAGCAGCACCCCAAAATAGCACCGTGCCAGTACTGTCCCGTCCAATCCAGGCTGCTGTAGTGTCGCTTGAGACGTGACATGATTTAGAATTTAAAGTTGTGTTTTTGCGTAGAGATTTCCACGGTTCAAGCCTGGATCCATGGTTCACATGTTAATATGTTATTATAAAAAGAAAAAAAAAAGCATTAGTGTGCTTTCCTAGATAATTTCTATATCAAACGACCTTAAACAAATTCAACGTTTTCACTTTTCAAGACACGTGAAAATATGTCACGTCATTAAGAATTAGATGCCATGCATATTACGTACGATCTATATTAATTCATATGAACACAATTGCTTCATTGACAATCTTACTATATATACATATACCATTTCCATCTTGTCCTTACCACATATCCTACTGCCTACAGAGATGGGAAATTCAAAAGCACTCACTGCAATTTCGTTTTTAGTTCTATTTTTTTCTTTATACACGATAACACCAATCTCTTCAACCTCTCTACAATATGAGTTCATCAAATGTCTCTTAGACAACTCAGATGTCGGTTTTCCAATCGACAAAACGTTCTTCACACCTGAAAGAAACGCCACGAAGTTCAACGAAGTCCTTGCATCAAGAGCTTATAATCTACGGTACTTGACAACGTCAACGCCTAAACCGAAATTTATATTCAAACCGGTTCACGAGTCTCACGTCCAAGGTTCCATCATATGTTCCAAGAAACTCGGAATTCATTTCCGTGTTAGAAGCGGCGGTCACGATTTCGAAGGTTTGTCTTATGTTTCGCTGATGGAAACACCGTTTATATTGATAGATCTGGCGAAACTAAGACAGATTGAGGTTGATATTGAAGACAATAGTGCTTGGGCTCAAGCTGGTGCTACAATTGGTGAAGTCTACTACAGGTAATATTGGTTATGTGTTACTTTTGCTAACAAACAATGTTTTCATAGAAATATTCACACTTCTGATACATTTAACATCTTTTATTATTATTTTTAAAAAATATACGCGTAAAATGTAAACACAAAATTCTGAGCCAAACGTACTTCTAGTATAAAACGGTTGAGTTTTTATTAGACTTTTCTTTTATGTTATTAATAATATATGATTACATATTTAAATGTTAACGAAATTTTTGTTATTGAGAAAAGAGTCAATAAAGCTTTAATCAATTTTGAACATCGGTTTAGTAATCTTCTTCTAAGTATTTTTTTAGTAATTTAAATTTCCAGAATTATTTGAATATTTCTTTCTATAATTTATTAGAATTATTTATGAAATAACATATATATACATATATATATGTATGTATGAAAATACCATAAAATAGCATAAAATTAACCTAAATCACAAAAAAAAACTAAAATTAGCAAAAAATTATAATGTGAGAATATATGTTTACTCCTAAGAAAAGACAAAAGGAAACCATATATTGGATCCTCTCTTTCAATTTAGATTTTGAAACTTTTAAAGTTGAAAGAAGTTCTTAATAATTTTCATACTACATATATACTCTCAGTATAATATTTTCAAATAGCTGTTAGTTTTGGGATGCTATTTTTAAGAATTGCTCTGTATATTATATATAACTTTCTTTTTAATAGATAAGTATTGTATACAAGCTTAAGGTTCAACCATTTGAACCGCTTTAACTTAGGCGCTTAAAAATTCGGCTATTTGGTTGGTTCAGTTCTGTTCGTTCGAATTGCAAATAGTTCCGATAGATATGTTTGGGATCAAGACCTAACCTGAGGTCGTATGGGGCTATTGGACTATCTCTCGACCACAAGACCAAATTGACTGGCTTAGTTTTAGGTCATTTAAAAAACATCAATATTACTAAAACAGAAACATTCTTAACTTTCAATACTGCCTCTACATGTGATTGACAAGATATGCCATCATTGTTTACAGAAATAAATTATCATTTCATTAAGTAAAATTTATTCAATATTGACTTTTTTAAAAAGAGCATAATAGATAAGATACATCTAATCGCATATGATCATTCAGAATTTTAGTTACCAAAATAATTTCCAACTTATCTATCAGTAGTCATTTTCAATTATTATATTTTCATCTTATTTTGTATAAAATAACGTAATCATATCATTCATATAAAACTAAAATATTTATATCATGTATCTGTTATAATTTGAATTTTTGTAAATGGTAATATAAATGATAAAAATATCACAAGAACATAAAATATGATTTTGGTGGCTAAAAAATGATAAATATTACTACTATTCAATCATGAATCATATTAGAATTGAATTTCATGATTGTGATAATCATATTATACAGGTTTTTTGTTCAAATTCTATAATTTTTAATGGTTTAATCAAATTTCATTGTTGAATCTCATAATATATCAATACAGTTAAAACATTAACATTTCAGTTATATAATAGACGGGTTAAAATTGATTTTTTTAAGAATGTTGTTTATTAAATGAGGGTTGTTTCATCAAACATACAAAATTTTTTGCTGAATTATCCTATTTAACACATATAAATTTATATTCATATTATAATTTATAAATATTAACTTTTACTAATAAAATATTCAAAATAAAATATTTTAGATTAATGCAAAACGGATTAAACTTACATTATATAATGGTTACAACGACTATTTTTGAAAATAAAATGTCATAAATAATTGTAATAAACCGTGATCCTACAATATAGTGAAGGTTAGAGTCATAACCTGACTTAAATAATTTTCGAGTAAAACCAACTTATTTTATATTTTAATTTCGGGTTAATTCACTATTAAATCTTTTACTAACTATTTTCACTTTTTTCTTTCGCAGAATCGCCGAGAAGAGTAAGATCCATGGATTTCCTACAGGTATGTGCTCGACTGTAGGCGTAGGTGGGCATATCACAACCGGAGGGGACGGTTCCATGATGAGGAAATATGGTCTTGCTGCTGATAATGTTCTAGACGCAAAGATCGTTGATGCTAATGGTAAAATACTCGACCGAACCTTGATGGGCGAAGATTTGTTTTGGGCGATTAAAGGAGGCGGTGGAGGGAGTTTTGGGATAATTCTAGCATGGAAGATCAAGCTTATTCCTGTTCCTGAGACCGTCACAGTTTTTAGCATTACCAGACCAATAGAACAAGACGCTGGATACAAGACTCTTTTCAAGTTTCAGCGAATTGCAAACAGGATCGCTGAAGAGCTCTATATGCTATTGGTATTCACAGTTGCAGAGAACAAGACTGTGACAGCAAGATACAGAGGTCATTTTCTTGGCGAGAAGGGCACCTTGATGGAGATTATGCAGAAGGATTTTCCAGAGTTAGGGTTAACTCAGGAGGATTGTCTCGAAATGAGCTGGATAGAGGCCCAGGTTTACAATGCTGGATTTCCAAAAGATACTCCTATTGAAGTTTTGCTCGATCCCACGTTGAAAGGAAAAGGCGACTTCAAAACAAAGTCAGATTACGCTAAAAAACCTATTCCTAAATTAGGGCTCAGAGGAATGTTCAAAAGAATGATTGAAGAAAAAACGGCAATAATAAATTGGATGCCTTATGGTGGCATGATGGCGAGAATCCCTGAATCTGAGCTCCCATTTCCGCATAGAAACGGAGTCATCTTCAAGATTGAGTATGTCACGATCTCGATGTCAGACGACAAACAAAGTTCAAACAAGCGGATAAAATGGGCCAGAGAGCTGTACAATTACATGACACCATATGTTTCAAGCAATCCAAGACAGAGGTATGTAGGTTATCGTGATCTTGACTTGGGAAAAAACACGAAGAACTCAATGGTTAACTTCATAAAAGCTCAAAGATGGGGAGCCCAGTACTTCAAGAACAATTTCAACAGATTGGTGAAAATTAAAACAGAGGTTGATCCTGAGAACTTCTTCAGGCACGAGCAGAGTATCCCGCCGCTACCCTTTTGGAAGAAGCTAAGTTCATGGTAACAACAATATCGATCTTAAAAACAATATTAAATGTTCTTTTTGCAACTAGCATAAGAACATATAAGAAATAAAACAATGGTTCTTTTCTATTTCTCTATTTCAGACAATGTTCAATATGGTTGGTTTGTGTTCTACAATAAAGAAACAATTAAAATATTCCTAGAGAAAATGGTGTATTATAGTCACGTAGATTGATGGAGGTATATATATATGGATGATTATAAAACCTCACATAAATTTTCATTAGGTAGATTTATGGACTTTAATTCTAGATCAACATATCCGATTTTGTAGTTAAAATGCAGGCTCGTGTTTTAGCTATTTATTAAGAAAAAATATAGTAATTATAAGTGATAAATATGTGAAATATAAATATTTGCTAATATATCTAAGGATTTTACTATACCTAGTACAAATAAATTGATTCTTAATATATATACAAACTTATATACTAAAATATAACTAATAAATTAAAAAGATGCTTTAAAAGCACATAAATATATAATATACAAATTATTGACCATTAGCATTAATAATCAATTTAGTTTTTAATTATATATATATAATTTATTAAATACAACATTTTAACTGAAATGATTGTTTTACGAAAGATTTGCTAAAATATGTCAAAAAATGGAACACTTGTCCAAAAAGTGTGGTTTATCTTCTTACACTTTATTTCTTTTTTAATTCAATTATAACCCTTAAAATTAAATTATTAATTGAAAACTAAATTATTTCCTCACTTTTTTTTATTTCTCTCTCTTCTCTTAATCAATTAAAAAACAAAAAAATCTATAATCTCTCTCTTTATTGATTATTAAAATAAAATAAAAATATTATTTGTTTTTTATACTACACTTTTAATTTTTCAAAATCCCATTATATTCCTCTTTATATAAAGTAAAAACATGAATTAAAAAATTAATAGTTTATATATAAATAATAATATTTTTCTAATAAAGCTCTCTTGTTAAAAAGTGAGAGAAAATATTCGTTGAATATTAAAATAATAAAAATATAGTATTTATATTTTATAATTTTTTACTTAAGAACAATAATTATGAAATAAATAATAAATAAAATTAAAATCATTTATCTTTGTTATAATTTTAGATTTTAAAATTGAAAAAACAATTAATTAAAAAGATTTGAAAAGATACAGTGAATATTTTGTTACCATATTTCCTAGATTTTCTCAGATTTTCGTAGAATATGTATTCCACCAGCGGTAGAACATATTAAGAATGGTGAAAGTTCTATTCTACGGATAGTAGAACATAGTGCTAACAGTAAAACATAGTGCTAACAGTAAAACATATATTCCACACTCCGTTTAATACAAAAGAAACGGTATATAAGGTATTCTACCAAATCTGACTGAATCGTAGAACACAAAGTAGACAGTAGAATGCCTATTCTACGATTGGTAGACTATAGGAAAAATAGTAGATATTATATTCTATGATCGGTAGAAGATCGAACAAGAAGTAGAAAGCATATTCTACCAGTCGGTAGACGGTAGAATATGAATTCTACTGTTGGTAGAATAGAAAATTATCTTTTATTTTAAAAATCGATTTTCAAAAACAAAAATGTTAATATAATCTCATAAATGTATTTTTTAATATTTTAATTTTTCTTATATTTTATTGATTGTAAAATTATTTATTTGAATTTATTAGATTTATTTAAAGGGCAATGTAGTCAAGTTTTAATAAAAACCAAGGAAGATGTATGTGGACAAATGTTCTATTTTTGACTTATTTTGCCAAATCCCCCTTGTTTTATTGATAGTATGTAAATTTCAGAGAATAAATACACTATAATATATATGCATAAACTATTATTATTATTGTAAATATTGTTCATGTAGTCTTTTATTTGCTAAAGTAATTCGTGTAGTTTTGAATACATTGTTCTGGTTTATGGTGTTAGCCATATAACACCATTTATTTCATACATGTCGTCATATTAACCATATAATTCGTCTATTTTGAATTCATTAATATTCTCTGCATATATAGCCATGTGATGGCATTTATTTCATGTAGGTGACAATCATTTTTCCCATGATAAATTGTCATGGTTTTTAAAAGTAAACATGACGATATAACAGAATTGAAAAACTTAAAAGAACAAACAACTATCTTACATGTTTAAATCATAATTTGTGTATCTGTTCCCCACAAAAATTCAGTCATCTCCAAATTTCCAAATACTTTGACGTTTAGCAGATGCAAATCAATCTTTTTGTATTTGTTTTTTGTCAGAAGTTCAGCATATAAATTGTCTAGCATAGAGAGATAAGAAATTTAGACCAAAAAAAAAAGAGAGATAAGAAATATCTGGTGCACACAAAAAAAAAAAAGAGATAAGAAATGGGAAAATGTCATTTAAAGCATGAACTTACAAAAAATGTCATTTAAAGCATGAACTTTGGGTGATGTCGTTTAAATCATGAACTTTTGTTGACTATTTATTTAAAGCATCAAGTTTCATTGACTAAGCCAAAATGAGCATGACGTTAACTTATTTCACGGAGCTATTAACCGACGTTAATGCACTGTTACCATCCTCCGTTAATCACAAAACGACGTCGTATTAGTTTTGGAAAAATGTCATTTAAAGCACAAACTTTCAAAATTAGGTCATTTAAAACATGAACTTTCAAATTGAGGTCATTTAAAGCATGTACTTTCAAACTGAGGTCATTTAAAGCATGAACTTTTGATATCGGTATTTTAAGCATGGACTATTATTGTTTTTATAAGCATTATATTTTGTTAAGTCACCCAAAATGAATATGAAGTAACCACATTTAACATAACTTTTAATCTGTTTTAAATGAGCGGTTAAACAACAACATCTTTTGATTTCTATTTTCAGCGTACCACTCCAATAACTCTTTATGAGCATTGCTTACCAGTGAAAACAAAAAAAGATTTAAACCATAGAAATTAAAAAAAAAACAGATATTCAGATGGTGAAAACTAACCTAAGTGTTCATAAGAAGTTTCATTTATGTCTTGAGTTTCTTAAGTATCAACTTGAAAATATATATTTGAAAACGTGTATAAATGAAAATGAAATTGTTATTCTTCAACCCGAGGCTTTATACCGTTGTATCATTAATATCTAAAAATATAATGAGACGAAGAAGAGATATATTCTTGATTTTAAAAATCAACGATAGTCCATGCTTAAAATACCGATATCAAAAGATCATGCTTTAAATGGCCTCAGTTTGAAAGTTCATGCTTTAAATGGTCTCAGTTTGAAAGTTTATGCTTTAAATGGTCTCAATTTGAAAGTTTGTGCTTTAAATGACATTTTCCAAAACTAATACGTTGCCGTTTTGTGATTAACGGAGGATGGTAACAGTGCATTAACATCGGTTAATAGTTCCGTTAAATAAGTTAACGTAATGCTCATTTTGGCTTAGTCAATAAAACTTGATGCTTTAAATAAATAGTCAACGAAAGTTCATGATTTAAATGACATCACCAAAAGTTCATGTTTTAAATGACATTTTTTGTAAGTTCATGCTTTAAATGACATTTTTCCCGATAAGAAATATGAAATTGGCACATTTTTTCATAGATATAAAGTCCTCACATGCAACAATAAAAGAAATCTTATTTATTCTTTGCTAAGCTATTTAATTTCCGTCTGCCAAAATTGTTAAAATCAAATCAAAATTTATTTTTGATTTTTAATTCAATTTACCACCACCGCTATATATATCTGTAACACACGACCATTCCCAAGGAAGAGCGTCTTTCTCCTCCTTTCACGATGCCTTTCTCCATCTCTCTTACACTGGCAACCGCCGTATCCGGCGCGATCCTCCTCCTCTCCACCATCTGCTCCGCGGCGCCAATCTCCGGCGTCCGCCGTCCATTCAAGAGAATCTACGCCTTCGGCGACTCTTTCACCGACACCGGAAACTCACGCTCCGGCGAAGGACCCGCCGGTTTCGGACACTTGTCAAGCTTCCCTTACGGCATGACATACTTCCGACGGCCAACAAACCGTTACTCGGACGGCCGACTTACCATCGACTTCGTGGCACAGTCGATGAATTTACCGTTTCTGCCACCGTATCTCAGCCTCAGGTCCACTAACGGCAGCAGAGGCACCGCTAGTGATAGTTACGGCGTTAATTTCGCCGTCTCTGGAGCAACGGTGATTAAACACGCTTTCTTCGCGGACAATAATCTGACGCTCGATATGACTCCTCAGTCTATCGAGACGGAGCTTGCCTGGTTCGAAAAGTATTTAGAGACACTTGGAGCGAAAGAGAAGGTTTCCTTGTTTAAAGATTCCCTCTTTTGGATCGGAGAAATTGGAGTTAACGACTATGCGTACACAGTTGGATCTACTATGTCCAGCGACACCATTAGAGAACTTAGTATTTCAACATACTCAAGGTTTTTGGAGGTAAGTCAAATTTATGTGCATAATTAATGGAACATATATATATATATATATAGATCTATATAAATAGTCTGAGTTAGAATTTGGTGGTTTGATTCGGTTGAATGGACCGATTGGTCCAGTTTGCAAGATATAGGATATTTCACATATATATTATATATAAGTCATGATACCGAAGTGATCTAACCGATTAGTCATGCTTAAAACACCTTAAGCTATCGATACATCAAGAAGTACATGCACATGGATGATTTAATAACCGTTTTGGTCCGGCTTACAAATTTAACACATTAATTGGTGATATATAAAACTGAAATATCTTAGTTTTTCAACATTTTACAACTAGAGCCTACAGGTAATTGATATTAAGTGCATAATTGATGTGCAATATAATTAGTGTCCAATTTTGTAAGATTTTCTAATTAGAGGAACCAAGTCTAAATTGACGTAATTTTGGTCTCCAACAAAGAACATGTATTTTCTTCGATTACGGAAAAGTTGGGAACCTTAAATTTTTGTTGTTCTTTTGGGTAAAACAAAGACCTTAACAAAATATGTATTTGATTGGGATAAACAGAATGATCTTAAATGGTTGCTATATAGACCAGACTGGCCTACAATTTAACCGGATCATAGAAGAAAAAGGTCTGGTGGTCGTGAACCTAACCAACCGGTCTGGCCTGGATCGGTTCTCTTATGTTTGGTTTATAACCTTTTTTTAATTGTAATGCAGACGTTGCTGAAAAAAGGTGTGAGATATATGTTGGTACAAGGACATCCGGCGACTGGATGCTTGACGTTGACGATGTCGCTGGCGGCAGAAGACGATCGAGACCATCTAGGATGTGTTAAGAGTGTCAATAATCAGAGTTACACCCACAATCTTGCACTGCAGTTCAAACTCAAACAATTAAGGTCAGCTTAACACTTATCAGTTAGATAAAGTCATAAAACAGTCACTCTCTTTAAGAATGTAAACATGAGAACAAACAGCAAAATGTGTTTTCCTAATTTCTGTTCAACAACGTGCTATTATTAACATTAATTATATAAATGCAGGATAAAGTATCCAAACGCCACTATAGTCTACGCAGACTACTGGAACGCATACCGTGGGGTGGTAAAGAACCCTAGCAAATACGGTATCACCGAGAAGTTCAAGGCGTGCTGTGGAATCGGAGAGCCGTACAACTTCCAAGTGTTCGAGACGTGTGGGTCGGCTTCAGCCACGGCGTGTAAGGACCCGAGCCGGTACATAAATTGGGACGGAGTCCACTTGACCGAGGGCATGTATAAGGTTATGGCCGATATGTTCCTCGGCGGCAGTTTCACTCGACCTAAGTTTAGTTACTTGTTGCACAAGAAACTAAACGGTTTATGATCGATCGAAAGTTTTACCGATTTCCATATATGATTGTATGGTGTTGGATTTTTTGACATTGTTTATTTATATTATGATAACACGAAGCTTTCATGGGATTTAGTTAGGCGAATCTGATGACACAGCTGATTAGACATAAGTTTTTTAAAAAACTATCCAATTAGTTTGGGTATAACTTTACAATCGATCCTTGTTATTTTATAAATATATAAAAATTAATTGTAGTTGATAAAAAAAAAAAGAAAATAAGTAGATGGATGGATATAAGAAACATCAAATATTTTTATGTCTAATACACTTCTAATGTGTTTTATTAGGGGACAAAACTAGATTCAATTCAATGATTTGATTGTTTGTTGATTCCACGGTTTTACTAAAATTATTGTTTGTTCCAGATATAAGCTTTATCTACTTTTTAATACATGCACCAAATTTTACTGAAAAAACATCATTTAAAACCACTAAACTACATGCATGGATCGATCTAACTTGGTCGTATTTTACCTTTTCCAGTAAAATTTTGATTTATTGAAAAACAAATATAAAATCAGATAGAGAATTATGCCCAAAGTTATACGGAAGTAGCTGCGTTGGGCCTGAAAGCATTAAATTCAGTTTGGTCGCAGTCATCTTTCACATTCGTCTAGTTTTGGTGAAAATAATAAATTTCCCGGTAACATCGACTTTTTCTCAGAAGAAGCAACAAAAAAATTTCCCGACAAAATCTTTGGTTCATTGATGGATTGACGAGAAAGCAAAGGAGAAATCGTGGAGGAACACTTGGAGGCAGTTCTTCCGTTTCCGCTTTGTATAAATTGGAAGTTCTAATGGGAGTCTCTAAAAAAAATAAACATATTAAAATAAATCAAAACCATGAAAATGTGGTTGAAGGAGATGAAGGATGACGTCTGCTTTTTTGCAACTGGTTACATGGAGGAGTTGTTGTTGGAACCAAAAGGTTTATAAAAGAAAATGATGGAGAAAGTGTTTAAGAATTTATGAGACAAAAGAGAATTATGAAGAACAAAGATTTTTATTTCTTAGAACTCACAACTTCTTAACTTGACTTGGTTTTCAAATGAGAAGGTAGATGGAGGTATTTATAGCCTCCATATTACAAAATATCTTACATATTTTAATCTAAAATCTAGAGAATTCTACAATAATATCTATATTATTTTATTCTTAATTATCTAGATAATTCCATATGAATATCTAGATTTTTTTTTGTTTAAGGAGGTGGAAGATCTTCTAGAAATTGGATCAATCTTGGGTTTAACCCAAAAAACTTGACCCATAATCAAGTTTAACTTTCAACACCCCCTCTTAAACTTGATTTTTTTTGTCACTCCAAGCAAACTCCTCATCTTGATAAAGTCTTCGCGCTTCAGTGGCTTGGTGAAGATATCGGCTACTTGATCGTTTGTCTTCACATACTCCAATTGCACTTCCAACTTAGTAACACACTCTCTAATGTAATGATAGCGAGTGTCAATGTGCTTACTTCGATCATGGAAGACAGGATTCTTTGCCAATGCTATTGCTGACTTGTTGTCCACAAAGATTTTTGTTGGCTCTTCTTGTGGCAAGCTCAACTCTTTCACCAGATTCCTTAGCCAGATAGCATGACACACACATGAAGTAGCCGCTACATACTCCGCTTCACAAGTAGAAAGGGTGACAATTGGCTGTTTCTTTGACATCCATGTGAAAGCGGTTTCTCCAATGAAAAAAACAAATCCACTTGTGCTTTTCCGGTCATCTACGTCTCCTCCCCAATCGCTATCGCTATATCCAACAAGCTTGTAATAATCAGAAACAGAATAATACAAGCCAAAGTTTATGGTACCTTTGATATAGCGAAGGATCCTCTTGGCTGCCTTGAAGTGAGTTGTTGTTGGATGCTCCATGTATCGGCTCAAAACTCCAACTGCATATAGGATGTCTGGTCTTGTGCAAGTCAGATAACGTAGGCTTCCAACCAAGCTCTTAAAGAGTGTTGGATCCACACTCTCTCCTTCTTCTTGCTTTGACAGCTTGGCTCCACATTCCATTGGCGTGCAAACTGGATTTGAATCATCCATCTTAAACTTCTTAAGCACCTCTTTAGCATAGCCTTCTTGAGTAATGAAGATTCCATTTTCTTCTTGCTTCACTTCAATTCCAAGGTAGTAGGACATCAATCCAATATCGGTCATCTCAAACTCCTTTGTCATCTCCATCTTGAAATCTTCAAACATACTTGGATTGTTGCCTGTAAATATCAAGTCATCTACATACAAGCATGCAATCAGTATATCATTGTCTTGAGTTTTGATATAGAGTGCATGCTCATATGTACACTTGTTGAAGTTTTTCTCCTTGAAGTATTTATCAATCCGAGTGTTCCATGCTCTTGGTGCTTGTTTGAGCCCATAAAGTGCCTTCTTCAACCTTAAGACTTTGTCTTCTTCTCCCTTGACTATGTAGCCTTGTGGTTGTTCAATGTAAACTTCCTCTTCGAGTTCTCCATTCAAGAAGGCTGATTTGACATCCATTTGATGTATCCTCCAACTCTTTTGGGCTGCCAATGAAATTATTAGTCTTACAGTTTCTAAACAAGCAACGGGAGCAAATACCTCATCATAGTCAATTCCGGCTCTTTGACTATATCCTTTTGCCACCAATCTTGCCTTGTATCTTTCAACTTCTCCTTTAAAGTTCTTCTTTGCTTTGTACACCCACTTTACACCAATTGCTTTATGCCCATTTGGAAGTGAAGATAACTCCCATGTCTCATTCTTCTGTATCGCCTTGATTTCTTCATCCATTGCATCCTTCCATGTCTTCTTTTCAATAGCTTCTTGAAAATTCATGGGCTCGCAATCCGCAAATAGACAAAATAAAGTGAGATTATCTTGATTTTCAGTTACCTCATAAATCTCTTGAAGACTTCTAAAACGTGGAGTCCTTTCACTTGAGCTCTCATCTCCTTGAGAACTTGGTGTTGGTGAAGTTGGTGGGGTAACTGGTGGATCCTCTCTTTGTGGTTCATCTTCTTCAATATGTGGAAAGAAGTTGTAGTCTTTTTCAATTGATCTCCAATCCCATTCTCCTTCTTCATCAAAGATGACATTCCGACTGATGATTGTCTTCTTTGTTTCAGGATTGTAGAGCTTGTAGCCTTTGGAGTTAGCGTCATACCCAATGAAGATGTACTTCTCACTTTTATCATCTAGCTTGCTCCGTTTCTCTTCTGGAACATGAGCATGAGCAATACTTCCAAATACTCTTAGATGTGAGACACCAGGCTTCCTTCCACTCCATGCTTCTTGTGGTGTCTTTCCCAAGATGCTTCTTGTTGGAGATCGGTTTGATAGATAAACCGCACACGCAACTGCTTCTGCCCAAAACTCCTTTGGTAGCTTCTTACTTTTGAGCATGCTTCTTGCCATCTCAAGGATTGTCCTATTCTTCCTTTCCGCTACTCCATTTTGTTGAGGGGATCTAGGCACCGTCAATTGTCTTCTAATACTGTTATCTTCACAATACTTCAAAAACTCGTTGGACATGAACTCTCCTCCACGATCAGATCTCATGGCTTTGATCATAAGGCCACTTTCCTTCTCAACATGGGCTTTGAACTTTTTGAAGTTTTCAAATACTTCTGATTTTTCTTTCAAAAAGTAAACCCATGTCTTTCTTGAGAAATCATCAATAAAGAGAATGAAGTAGTTACTCTTACCGAGTGAACTTGGTTTGATCGGGCCACATACATCTGTATGTATGAGTTCCAATGTCTTCCGTGCTCTTGTCTCTGACTCCTTTGGAAAGCTCATTTTGAATTGCTTTCCAAGTAAACATCCTTCACAAATTTGATTTGGATGATTGATGCAAGGCAATCCTCTCACCATTTCCTTCTTAGAAAGTTGCTCTAATCCTCCAAAATTGAGATGCCCAAATCGAAGATGCCAAAGCCAAGACTCATCTTTGTAGCACATCTTGAGGCATTGTGCGATGTCATTTTGAATGTTTAGGACAAACATTCGATTCCTTGTCATCGGCACCTTGGTGATGAGATTGTCTTCATGATCTCTTATAGAAAGGTTGTTATCCTTTAAACGAATATCATAACCTTTCTCTAAGAGTTGTCCTAGGCTCAAGATGTTGGTCTTCATGTTTGGAATATAATAAACATTTTAAATGAATTGATGATCTCCATTCTTCAATCGAATGAGAATATTTCCTTTACCTTTCACCTCCATCTTCGATTCATCTCCTAAAGCCACGTTTCCTTTCACCGATTCATTAAGCTCCACAAACATGCTTCTTTTCCCGCACATGTGATTGCTTGCACCACTATCGAGGTACCATTTGTGAATCTCCTCTGGTTCATCCTTCTTGTAAGCCATCAATAACATATCATCTTCTTTGCTCCTTTCTTCAACATAGTTGGACTTCTCTTCAACTCTATTGTTGTTCGGAGCTTTGCATTCGGAAGCATAATGTCCAAACTTTTCACAGTTGTAACATTTAACACTTGACTTATCATATCTTGCTTTTGGGCTTCCTCTTCCACGGCCTCTTGATGAGCTTTCTCCTCTTTGGTTTGTATGGTCTTCATTGGATCTCCAACCACGTCCATGTACATAACCACGACCTCTTCCTCGGGCTTGACCACCACCACGTCTTTGATAACCTCTCCCAGATTCTTCTTTAGTATCAATCCGCATCTTGAGTACTTGCTCTGTGATGTCTTCCTTTTTCTTCTTCTTTTCTTCATATGCTTGCAGTGATCCAAGAAGTTGCTCCATCGTCATAGTCTCCAAGTCTTTTGTCTCTTCAATCACCGTGACAATATGCTCAAATTTTGAATCCAACGATCTAAGAACTTTCTCCATGATTCTCACCTCATCTAACTTCTCACCGTTTCTTTTTAGGTTATTGGTAACCGTTAAGACTCTTGAGAAGTAATCAGAGATGAGTTCACCTTCCTTCATATGCAAGGCTTCAAATTCTCCTCTTAAAGTTTGAAGACGTACCTTCTTAACTTGTTCAGCTCATTTGTAAGAAGTTTGAAGCTTCTCCCATGCTTCTTTGGCCGACTTTGCTCCTGCGACCTTCTCGAATGTGTCTTCATCTAATCCTTGATAGATTAGACAGAGAGCCTTCTTGTCTCTCTTCCTTGAGTCTCTCAAACCATCCCTTTGAGTTTGAGATAACCCACCATCATTCTCCGGTTCAATGAATCCTTTCTCGACTATCTCCCACACATCATGTGCTCCTAGGATAGCCATCATCCTTAAACTCCAATTGTCATAGTTGCTCTTTGTGAGCATTGGGACTTGGAAGGGAACACCATTGTTTGACATCTTTAAGATAACCAACCAGGCTCTGATACCACTTTGTTGGAACCAAAAGGTTTATAAAAGAAAATGATGGAGAAAGTGTTTAAGAATTTATGAGACAAAAGAGAATTATGAAGAACAAAGATTTTTATTTCTTAGAACTCACAGCTTCTTAACTTGACTTGGTTTTCAAATGAGAAGGTAGATGGAGGTATTTATAGTCTCCATATTACAAAATATCTTACATATTTTAATCTAAAATCTAGAGAATTCTACAATAATATCTATATTATTTTATTCTTAATTATCTAGATAATTCCATATGAATATCTAGATTTTTTTTGTTTAAGGAGGTGGAAGATCTTCTAGAAATTGGATCAATCTTGGGTTTAACCCAAAAAACTTGACCCATAATCAAGTTTAACTTTCAACAGTTGTTCACTTGCTGATGAACATGTTGACTCTTTTATTCATAGGTATGCGTATGGAACGTGAATTCGGTTTTAGTAAGTACTCTTTGGCCTACTCTTATCTTGTGAAGACACACCTTTGATGAAATGTGTTTATAACCTATGTTTCCATATTTATTATGTTATCAGTACGGATTGGATTTGCTTTATTTGATATCTGGATTTGAGGAAGTATATTGTTAACTCTTTTCCTCCGCTCAAACATATCTGTTGGAGCCTCTGGTGCCGCACATGACGACTAATACGCTTCCTTTTCAGTGTGATTGCTGGTTTTATGTGCTTATGGTGTGTCACGTTTACCTCTTTTGGCAGGGAGCTGGAGCTTTTGAAGTTGCAGCGAGACAACACTTAATCAATGAAGTCAAGAAAACCGTTCAAGGGGTAAGTTTAAAGTAATATCCCTCTGCTCCAATACCAATTCATGATTTTCCGGTTGCTAATATCAGTTGTGGTCAATTGCAGCGAGCTCAACTCGGTGTTGAAGCTTTTGCTAACGCCCTTCTCGTGGTTCCCAATACTCTCGCTGAAAATGCTGGGCTTGATTCCCAATACGGTTATCATTTCTTTAACCGTATTATACTTTTATTTCCCTCTTCCGGTATTGATAATAATGCTCCAAGAAAAAATATACCTTTATTGGGGTTTATCTACTGAATATCTATGTTTATACAGAGTGAGCATGACAAAGGAAACGTGGTGGGACTAAACCTTCTGGATGGAGAACCCATCGACCCTCTGCATGCGGGTATTTTCAACAATTACTCGGTGAAACGCCAACTTATCAATTCAGGGTATGTACAAAACCAAAACGCCAACTTGTAAATAGAAAACGCTAAAATTTGGGGTTTGAAATAATCAGAAGCCTAATTCAGTTGTTTGGTAATGTGTTGCAGGCCGGTGATTGCTTCGCAGCTGCTATTAGTGGATGAGGTGATTCGTGTTGGTAGAAATATGAGGAAGCCTACTTAAAAACTATATGTATTCTTGAACTCACTTTCTGCTTTTGCTTCCTTTATTTTTTTTTCTGAGTTTTGCGTATTACCATATGAAAAAATTATGTTTTTGAGCAATCTTTTTCTCTTTTCCCTTGTATCTTCTGTTTGTCATAGCCTATGACTCATAGGTAACTCGAATCTATCTGTATTTTCTTTTTTTATGAGAAAAAACATTGAAGAAATGTTTTGATTGTTGTCTCGAATGGAAAAAGTAGAAGAAGTGGGATCTCTAATACAGTTAATTTGTTTATTTCTGAGCTTCGATTGAAAACTATGTTTAAAATGTTTTGGTGTTTTTATTTATAATGTCTTTATATTTAGATACTAGATGATATCCCGCACCTTGTGAGGGTAAATTATATGATTTATATTTGATTATTAGATAAACTATCATTAGTAGTCAAAGTATTTATGGCTAATATACTATCTATAAATATAATATTCAGTAGAATATTTAATCTAATAAACAATAGCAATATATCATCAAACATAATATAAACTTTATTAACATAAAAATATTTATAATATTATAATTTTGATAAATTTAAAATAATTCTAATATTTTCACAATTTAGGAAGTTTCTAATATTTAAATTTCTATCAAAAAAAAGTATATAAATATTTTTAAATTCAATTTAATAACATAATTCAAATAAAACTTGATTAAATCAAATAAAAACTTACAAATTTCTGCGTTTATTAAATATTTCATATACGTAATTCAAAATTCTGAGTAAATTTAATTATTTATAAGCAATATGCATGTCATCCCTTTTATTTTGTAGTCTATGTGGGATAAAAATTTGCATTTATATAATTTCTAAAATTTAAATATCATATAAGCCATTAAATCTCTTAATTATATGCTTCTGAATGTTTGAATTTAATGATAACATAAAAAGAGAGAAAAAATCTAATGAAATAAATATATTTCCATATATTAAAAAGTATATTAATTTTTTGTTGACGTGTCTGAATGTAACTATTTCATATTTTCATTGGTTAACTTCCCCTTAAGTTACTCTGAGTGAGACACGTGTCTGAATTTTCTCTCTCCGTCTTCTCAATTAATATATAGGGGATTTCCATGTTAAATATGTTCCACTAAAAAAATAAACTCTATTTACAATTAAAACTCTATTTAAAATATGTTGACAAAAAAATTACAATTAAAAAGAAAACTTTCAGAATCTCATTAGAGGTTCTCCCAGGTCAAAAGATTTTAAGATTGTTAGTTTGTTACTATAGTCTCTAAACTAAAATTAATTAGCTAAATAATGATCAAGCCTCCAATGGGGCTCTACCACTAATCATACTCTTAGGAGTATTTGGTCGCCGCACAGGTTTGTAGCTCCCTTGTTCCTTCTACAGATGATAGAAATGATTGGTCGCAAACGTTTTACTGAGGTGTTGCGTTTCCAACGTTTTCTCGCGTTTTGTTGCTTGGTAAGTTAAATTTTTTTTTCTTCGTTCAAAATTCACAAGTTTGTGTTATGGTTGGGGAAGTGTTTTGACTTTGTTGGATTTGCTTCTTACCACATTGTAATATTGTTTGCGAGTTTTACCAATTTGTTGTTTCCTGACAGTATAACATAACTGAGAAACTTAAAAGAACAACCATCTTATAATCATAATTTGTGTATCTGTTCCCCCCCACCAAAACGTCAGCCATCTCCAAATTTTCAAATACTTGTGATCAGGTTTAGCAGATACAAATGAATGTTTTTGTCAGAAGTTCAGCATATAAATGTCTAGCATATAGAGAGATAAGAAATAGTATGAAATTGGCAAATTTTCATAGATATATAAGTAAAGTACTCACATGCAACAATAAATTAACTCTTTTTTATTCTTTGCAAAAGTTTTGCAGAAAAACTTTTTTCTTTTAGAGATAAATTTGATGTAATAACCCTCTAAAAAAAAAAACTAAAATTAACAAACTAACCACTTCTCTCTCTCTTTCCTCCTATCTCTCTCTAAGGTTTTGGTTAGTTTGTTAATTTTAGTTTTTTTTTTTTTGGTTATACAGCAAATTCTCCCTATTTTAACACCCAATCAAATTTTATTTTTACTAAATTTAATTCAATTTTTCCAGCACCCCTATATATATATGTAACACACGATCATTCCACAAGGAAGAGCGTCTCAATTTCAAAAGGGGGATTTTTGAAATAAACATAAAAAAAAACTAAAATTAAGAATCTAACCAAAAGACCTAAATCTAAGGGTGGAGATTTTGGTTTTTTTTGGTTGGATTGTGAATTATAGTTTTTTTTTTGGGTAGTTTTTTTGGTGGTTATTTGGTGTAATTTCTCATTTCAAAACTCAACCTCCTTTCACGATGCCTTTCTCCATCTCTCTTACCCTCGCAACCGCCGTCTCCGGCACGATCCTCCTCTTCTCCACCATCTGCTCCGCGGCGCCAAGTTCCGGCGTCCGCCGTCCATTCAAGAGAATCTACGCATTCGGCGACTCTTTCACCGACACCGGAAACTCACGCTCCGGCCAAGCACCCGCCGGTTTCGGACACTTGTCAAGCCTCCCTTACGGCATGACATACTTCCGACGGCCAACGAACCGTTACTCGGACGGCAGACTCACCATCGACTTCGTGGCACAGTCGTTGAATTTACCGTTTCTGCCACCGTATCTCGGCCTCAGGTCCACTAACGGTAGCAACACCGCAACTGATAGTTACGGCGTTAATTTCGCCGTCTCTGGAGCAACGGCTATTAAATACTCTTTCTTCGCGGACAATAATCTGACACTTGATATGACTCCTCAGTCTATCGAGACGGAGCTTGCCTGGTTCGAAAAGTATTTCGAGACACTTGGAACGAAAGAGAAGGTTTCCTTGTTTCAAGATTCCCTCTTTTGGATCGGAGAGATCGGAGTTAACGACTATGCGTACAGAACTGGATCTACTGTGTCAAGCGACACCATTAGAGAGCTTAGTATTTCAACATACACAAGGTTTTTGGAGGTAAGTCAAATTTATGTGCATAATGAATGGAATACATATAGTCTGAGTTAGAAGGATATTTCCATATATATACATGCACATATATTAGAAATATTATAAGTCATGATAGTCATGCTTAAGACACCTAAAGCTATCGACTCATCAAGAGGTCCAGTCCATGCATATGGAAGACTAGATAACCGGTTTAGTTCGGCTTACAATTTTAACACACTAATTGGTGGTATATAAAACCGAAATATCTTAGTTTTCTACATTTACAACTAGAGTCTAGAGGTTAATTGATATTTTAAGTGCATAATTGATGTGCTATATAATCCCTGTCCCATTTGATTTTAATTTATGATTTTCGAATTACAAGAACCAAGTCTAGATTGACATGATTTTGGTCTTCATCAAATATGTATTTTCTTGGATTACGAAAAAGTTCGGAACCTTACAGTTTTTGTGTGTGTGTGTGTGTGTGTTTTTTTTTTTTTGTTAAAACAAAGACCTTATAACAGAATATGTATTTGATTGTTGGGATAAACGGAATTATCTTCAATGTTTGCTAACGTATGGACCAGGCTGGCCTAGAATTTAATCGGATCACTGAAGAAAAAGGTCTGGTGGTCAACCAACCGGCCGGTTTGGCCTGGATTGATTCTCTTAAGTTTGGTTTATAACCTTTTTTCAATTGTAATTGTAATTGCAGACATTGCTGAAAAAAGGTGTGAGATATATGTTGGTACAAGGACATCCGGCGACTGGATGCTTGACCTTATCCATGTCGCTGGCGGCAGAAGACGATCGAGACGATCTAGGATGTGTTAAGCGTCTCAATAATCAGAGTTACACTCACAATCTTGCACTGAAATTCGAACTCAAACAACTACGGTCAGTTTAACACTTAGATAAAATTAGTTACTCTCTTTAAATATGTTAATTTCTATTTGGGTTCATTTGATAATTATCCTAAAGACAATGTAAACATTGAAACAAACAGCAAAATTAAATGTGTATCCCCCATTTCTGTTCAACAACGTGCTATTATTAACATTTTTTAATTATATATGTGCAGGTTAAAGTATCCGAAAGCCACAATAGTCTACGCAGATTACTGGAACGCGTACCGTGCGGTGGTAAAGAACCCTAGCAAGTACGGTATCACCGAGAAATTCAAGGCCTGTTGTGGAGTCGGAGAGCCGTACAACTTCCAAGTGTTCGAGACGTGTGGGTCGGCTTCAGCCACGGCGTGTAAGGACCCGAGCCGGTACATAAATTGGGATGGAGTCCACTTGACCGAGGGCATGTATAAGGTTATGGCCGATATGTTCCTCGACGGCAGTTTTACTCAACCTAAGTTTAGTTACTTGTTGAACAAGAAACTAAACGGTTTATGATCGAAAATTCTACCGATTTCCATATATGGTTTATTTTATATAAATATAAGAGATATAAACCAAATAAATTTTCAGATTTTTAATCATTTTTTTAAATTATTTTAAAAAAAATCAAATCCCAGATTTCTTAAAATCTTCTTGGATTATTAAATCAGATCCCAGATTTTTCAATTCTCGTTGGATTCATATATATATTCAAATTCTCTTTGGATCAATGATTTTGAGAGGAATTCATTTTCTTTATAAATCTTCCATTTGGATTTAACATTTGAAAAAATTCTTTAAAATCTCAGCTTATTGGATTAATCATTTGTACAATTTCTTTGAAATTACAGCTTATTGAAATTTCAAAATTTTATCAATAAATTCTACAGAAATTTAGCTCAGAATGCTAGATTGAAAATCAAATCGTCCCCTTATGCTTTTGTGATCTCATATTATCCAATTATATTTTTGAAATATTTTAATCCGATTTTGCCCCTTAATTTAAGAAATAATAATTGATTTAAAAAACAAAATTATCATTGTGTTGATCAAATTTTTACTTTATCAAATCAACTAATAAAAATAATTAAAAAAAATTATTATTATGTTGATTATATTTTTTTTTTTTTTAAATTTCGATTTTGAAGTTTTATTCGTTTTTTTTATTTTCTAAATTTTTTTTTGGAAAATTAGTGTTTTTTAGAATATAGTTTAGATTTTGTAGAATATTCAGTAACCATATCCGATTTTTTAAAGATTTTCTTAACTGAATTATGCAGAATATGAATTCTAACCAGAATAGAACAATGGCAAATAAATATAATATATATCCTATAAAGGGTTCCAAGTTTTTTTTTTTAAAAAAAATTTCAATTTTCAAGTTTTTTTCATTTTTTTAAAAAAATTAAAAATTGGAAAATTAGTTATTTTAGGATATAGTTTAGATTTTGTAGAATATTCAGTAACCATATCCGATTTTTTAAAGATTTTATTAATTGAATAATGCAGAATATGAATTCTAACCAGGATAGAACAATGACAAATAAATAGAATATATATCCTATAGAGGGTTAGAACAAAGAGAAACAGCTAAAATATAAATTATATTCATGGTTAGAACATAGAGGAATGTATAGAATAGAACAAAACTTATTCTAACCAAGGTGGAACAAAGACAAAAAGTTAAAATATACATTCTACCCTGAATAGAAAATAGAACAAAAGTTAGAATAGATGGACACGTATTCTATCGAAGTTAGAACATAGAAAAAAATGTAGAATATGTATTATAACCAACTTCGAACATAGGCAAAGCTTAAGAATATATATTCTATCAAATGATAGAATAGAATTGATCCATTCTATGCCACCCTAAAATCTTTAGAAAAACTAGAACATACATTCTAGACAAAGTAGAACTATGAATAATACATAGAATGTATATTATAACCTAAAATCGAAAAATATTTTTAACAATTTCATTATTTACAAAATTTATATGAAAAAATATTTATTGAATCTTATCTTTCCTTTTCTATATTTTTCGGTTTTTTCAAATTTCAAAATTTATTTTTATGTATTTTCGAAAATTAAAATAAGGACAATAAAGTCCAATGTTGCCCAAAAAAGGAAAAGCATAATGGGACAATTTGATTTTCAATCTATCCTATTTAGATAAATCACCCTAAATTCTAGCAGATAAGATTTGAAGGAATTTTAAAGACAATTTATAGTTAAAAATTAATGAATACAAATACCACCTTTTATGGTGGTATTTGACTATTTGATTTGATTTTTTTTATAACTTTTTAGTTTCAATTTCAAAAAAGTAAATGAAAAAATTTAATATGAGAAAAGAAAAAAAATTACTTGAAATTTTCAATTTTATTTTTCATTTTATTGAATACAAAATTTGACAAAAAAATACTTATATCATTTTAAATAACGTTTGAAAATCTTTTTTTTTTTAAAATATACCCAAACATTGTACATTTGAAACCAGTTTATTGTTGTGTGATGGAGCTGTCTTCTTCGTTCCGGCTCTACATTTGTTGATGTGAATGGATAAATTTGCGTTTTTGGTTTTAGTAAGTGATGAGTATACTGTCTTATTCCAAAACTGTGTTCTATGTTCTGTGTTGTTTACGATTTCTCTTCTAGCAATTCAGACAACTATACATATCTAATTCGATCAGATCATATGTAATAGTAATGCCTGTTCATATCAAGATACGAATGAGAAGGAATACACATATTATGAGGAGACATTGTCACAAGTCATAAGAGAGGATTATATCATATCAAAATAAAATATTACAATCACACATTTCATTTTTCCATCCACCACGGATGGAGAATGAAGGTTTTGTTTTCTTACAGCAACACTAAGAATCACAAAAGCCAAAGTCGGCATGGAAGTCTCCGGATGACACAAATTGTTCAGACTGGTGCAGGATCTTCTCCATACGCGGAACCAACTCGGACATCTTGGGACGCTGGTCTGGCACGGTCTCCACACACAATAATGCTATCTTGAACAGCTTGAGGATTTGTGCATCAATGTTGACAGACTAGGATGGTCATTGCAATGGAGCCGCCAAAGGGATCACTCGGATCCACCAAGAAAAACGAAAGGGAGCATGGTCCACGGAAACATCAAATCTTCCAACATTTAAAAAGCAATTGTTGGAGTCAAGGGGCTCATCACGGCTGCTATCCCAAGCTCAGAGACCAAGCCTTGACGCTGGGAGTTGAGAAATATGTTGGAAGATTTCATGTTTCTGTGGACCATGCACCATTCGTTTTCTTGGTGGATCCGAGTGATCCCTTTGGCGGCTCCAATTGCAATGACCATACAGTTTCCCAGTCCAAATGTTGGCCATTGTTCTCTGAAAGATGCAAGAAAGAAACATTTTTTCTTGGCTTTTAACATGATTTGATCAAAAGAGAAAAGCACTTACCGTGGAGCAGAGAAGAAACAGTGGAGGTCTGCTCAAAGTAATCATACACAAGAATTGATTCAAGCTCGGAATAGTAGAAGCATTAAAGCGTATCAAGAGAACTTCATCTCTATGTTTATGGAGTTGGATTATCTTATTAAACTTTAACATATATATTTTTTATATATGGTTGTCATTTAATGATCTTTAATAAAAAATGCACAATTTTTGAACTCGCTTATGACAGTCCAAAACATTACACCGGCACTGCTAATGACGACTTGATCACACTTTTGAACACACCATGAGACTGGTTCCCTGATTTATTATAAGAAAAGGGTAACATAAAGATTAGATAAATATATAAGTAACTAAGAATAGAAAAGAAAAAGAAAAAATTTGCCTCCACCATTTTTTATAGAAAAAATTGCTAAATTAGAACAAATAAATCAGGAAATGTCCTAAGCTAACTTCTTCATCAAAACTTGGCTTAATATTATTTTAATTAATGATAATTCAATTAGTTAATTCTCCATTTTAGCACATTTTTTTTTGTTTTTATGACCAAAATATTTTGGAAATGGTAGAATGACAAAAAACAATTCATTAAAGAGATTTATTGACGATTCTACCTATTCTCCTTACTAAATGAAAAATACCTTGTATCTCCTTTCATTTTCACGAGATTAAGCAATGAGCGCCATGTGCCCATATGTTTTGTATAGATTTGCGAGTTTTTAATGTTTATGGTCACACTTTTTCAATTGGGATCTCCAGAGAAAAACCAATAATTTTGGCTTTCTACTTGGTTTTCTACTTTTCTTCTTCTGCTGTGGTTTTACGATTCTGGGTTTATTCTTATGTTTTCTTCTTTGTGAGTTTTTTTCTCTGGTTGCTTTCAATAAGTGTTTTTTGTTGAGATTATATGTTTTCAGTGTATTAATCTGTAGCATCCCGATTTCTGGTATATATGAAAACTTATGTGAAAAAGTTTAAATGAATTGATTTGACTACCTATGTCCTTAAAGTGCACTTACTTTTTCGGTTAACCATCCAGACAGAACTCTATGATTAAGCGTGTTTGAGCTAGAGTAATTGAAGGATGAGTGACTTACCAACAAGTCATTCGCGGTACCTTGTGAATGAGACCAAAACTATAGAATCAAACGCTCGAAATCAAAAGAATAAAACCTCTAGTTTTATTACTATGCTTTAGAAAAACTTAACTCAAAACTAAAGCTTCTGAATTCTCTCTTCCACACACATGATATCACAAACTCGATATCTATATATAGGGAGGACTATTTAGGTTATTTTTTACATGTTTTATATAATTCCTAAAACAAAACATAATCCTTATCTATCTTAGATTTGGAATAGCTTATAGCTCAAGCTATGTTCAAGCTTAACTCAACAATCTCCCCCTTAAGCTTGAAGTCTTCTTGAACTCCAATAATATCTCTCATCTCTCTGAACTTGATTCTTCCAAGCGCTTTTGTCAATATATCAGCTTGCTCAGTGCTGGAGACATGCTCCACTTCCACTTGCTCGTTTTCAACACACTCCCTAATGAAGTGATACTTGCGGTGAATGTGTTTTCTACGTCCATGGAACACAGAGTTCTTGATAAGAGCTATAGCTGACCTATTATCCATATGTATTACCACCTTTGCACATGCTTGTCCTGTTACCTCCGAAAGAAGTTCCTGCAACCAGATTGCTTGCTTTGTAGCTTCTGTGGCGGCCATAAACTCTGCCTCGCATGATGATAGAGCCACATTTTTTTGCTTTTGAGGGCACATATAATCGGACAATCATTAAGGTAAAAGACATGATCAGCAGTGCTCTTAGTATCATCTTCATCCACGTTGTGAATACTATGACTGTAACCAATCAACTTTGTTTTGTTCATCCGCTTAAAACTAAGGCCATAGGAGCAAGTTCCTTTTAGGTACCTTAATACTTGCTTGTGTGCTGCACCATGGGATTCCTTGGATCATGCATGTACCGGCTCAATACTCCAACACAAAAGAAAGATCAGGCCGCGTATGCAAAAGATACCGTACGTAGACATCCGATGTTTCTTCTGAGTTCTGTTTCACCAATTGCTCTTTCTTGTAGTGCTTTTGACAACTTTAGGCGTGCATCCATTGGTGTTTGAACAACAGTACATTCTTTCATTCCTGTTTAATCTAGTATCCTTTCAGCATATCTTTCTTGTTTTAATGTAATGCCCCCCTCATGTTGAAGTACCTCTATACCATGATAATAGGTAATTTTCCAAGATCACTCATTTCAAACTCCATCGCCATTCCTTTCTTGAAGTCGTGTATCACACTCAAGCACGATCCAGTGACAAGTAAATCATCCACATGAACAGCTACTAAGAGTAGATCTTCACCCTCATGTTTACGATATAGAGATGGCTCTTTGGAGCACCTTACCAAGCTTAGATCCCTTAAAATATGATT
This sequence comes from Isatis tinctoria, assembly GCA_010577795.1. Classification (NCBI taxonomy): domain Eukaryota; kingdom Viridiplantae; phylum Streptophyta; class Magnoliopsida; order Brassicales; family Brassicaceae; genus Isatis; species Isatis tinctoria. Next base: position 24,951,116 of record CM021245.1, read on the forward strand.
GAGCTTCGTATTCCAGGCTCGCAGGGCTTGTCTGAATCCATATAAGGCCTTTTAACTCCTATACTTTCCCTTCACTTCCTTTTGTCACAAAACCTTCTGGCTGTTGTACATACACTTCTTCCTTTAATTCACTGTGAAGGAATGGCGTTTTTACATCTAAATGATGCACCTCCCATCCGTTTGAAGCAGCTAAAGCAATGATGCACCTCCCATCCGTTTTTCCAAATTCTCGCCGAAAGGTTTTGTGGCCAGGAAGCATTAAGTTTGTTGTTAAATAGAAAAACACCCTTTGTACCAACACAGTAGATCTTCATTATTACATATAATGTATGTGGAGGAAGATCACCAATAAATAGATTCTGAGGAGAAATATTACGAGGTGCAATTGATGTTTGATTAACCGAATGTAAGTAGAATGTATTGCATATATATACATTTATGCAACCTCTGTTTATTGTTCAGTGATAAGGTTCTACTTGTAGTTGTCAATTGGGAACGAGTAAATGACGGCAGATGGACATTTGAACTGACGACGGTGGAAGGGACCGATATACTTCTCTTCGCCAAGAGATGGAGTTCTCGGATTTGGTTGATACAATAATAGGAGGTTAGCGCTACTTTCCAAGCAGATATTACTCGGATGTGTCACCTTTTTGTGTGATCTTCAACAATTAGAGATTCCATGTACTCCATCTATCTTCCACCACACAAATCTATACAATTCAAAATAGAATATAACAAGGTATAATAGCCTATCTCGGATCTTTAGGCTCGAAATCAAGCGCAAAGGGAGCATCCCATCATCCATACTCAAATCCGTACTGACAATAATAGTAATTATAACATTAGACATCAACCAAACTACTATTCAATAATACCTTTTTAGCAAGTTTACAACGTTAATAAGAATGCCATCTCTATTCTATGAAAAATGTATCATATCATATACACAGTAATATGCAAATTATTTTCATTTCCATCCTATTCACTAGATGACATATCCATCTACTGAAAACAGAATTTCTATCAACAAACCAACCTAAAACAAACACAAACTTAACTTATAATCCTCAACTCTAACTTGTATATCGAAATGAATTTTTTATTCAGGAATAGCTTCTACGCCTAAGATAAAAGAATAACCAAACTGATGACCGTCCACTTGACCGAGGGCGTGTATAAGGTTATGGCCGATATGTTCCTCGGCGGCAGTTTCACACGACCTAGTTTAGTTACTTGTTGAACAAGAAACTAAACGGTTTATGATCGAATGTTTCACCGATTTCCATATATGATTGTATGGTGTTGCATGTTTTTTTTTTCTTTTTTTTTTATTTGAAACATATGGTGTTGGAGTTTTTGACATTGTTTATTTGAATTATTATGATCACACCAAGCTTTTATAGTCCATTTAGTTAGGCGAATCTGATGGCACAAATGAAACAAAAGTTAAAAAAAAACTATCCAATTAGTTCGGACACAACTTTTCAATCGATCCTTGTTCTTTAAAAAATATAAATATATTAATTGTAGTTGATAGAAAAAATAAATAAATATATGGATATATAAAAGAAACATCAAATATTTTTATTTCTAATACACTTCTAATGTGTTTGATTAGGGGACAAAACTAGATTCAATTCAATTTGATTGTTTGTTCCACGGTTTTACTAAAATTATTATTTGTTCCAGATATATAAGCTTTATCTACTTTTAAATATATAAATGCACCAAATTTTACCGAAAAAAAAAACATCATTTAAAACCACTAAACTACGTGCCTGGATCGATCTAACTTTGTCGTATTTTACCTTTTCCAGTAAAATTTTGATTGATTGAAAAACAAATATAAAATCAGATAGAGAATTAGGCCCAAAGTTACACGGAAGTAGCTGGGTTGGGCCTGAAAGCATTAAGACTCATTCAGTTTGGTCGCAGTCATCTTTCACATTCGTCTAGTTCTGTTGAAACTAATAAATTTCCCGGTAACATCGACTTTTTCTCAGAAGAAGCAACACAAATTTCCCGAGAAAATCTTTAGTTCCGATGGATTGACGAGAAAGCAAAGGAGAAATCGCGGAGTAACGGCGTCTGATTTTTTTCATCTTTTTCTGAAATATTAGTTTTAGATTTTCTGTCTCCACCAGTCCATGGCAGAAGCAGCGAGTAAGCAAGAGCGAACAACGCTTGAGAAAAAATTGCTCGATAAGGTCGGGGAAGCCATCTCTGCTATTGTTGATGCGAAGCACGTCGACCAAGTGATCTCCGCTATTCACTCCGTCGCCGTTCTTCTCTTCCCGGTCGATCCCTCGTTTTTTGCCGGTAATCAACGAAACACTTTGTTCCTCTTCACCACTCAAAAGTGTAGACTTTTTTTAAAAAAATTCTCCTTCTAATTTTGGGCTATATAACTAATTGCTTCTTCTTTGTCTTTTGTTTAATTGCAGCGAGTATTGGTGACAAGTATAGAGAAAGGGTTTGTATTTTAACCGTGTTCTGTATAAATTGAACTTCTCCGCATCGTTCTTGGTTTAGGAATCTATTATAGCTTACTTATGATTCTGTATTTGGTCGCCGCACAGGTCTGTAGCTCCCTTGTTCCTTCTGCTGATGAGAGAAACGATTGGTCGCAAACGTTTTACCGAGGTGTTGCGTTTCCAACGTTTTCTCGCGTTCTGTTGCTTGGTATGTTTTTTTTATTCTTCTTCTTTCAAAATTCAAACTTTCTGTTTGTGTTATGGCTGGGGAAGTGTTTTGACTTTGTTGGATTTTCTTCTTACCACATTGTAATATTGTTTTGATTTTTACCAATTTCTTGTTTCCTTTGTCTAATTTGGAAGTTATGTATCTCTATGTTCAGCTAGTTTCTTGTCTTTTATTTCTATGCAGACGTTGCCTCGGATTGGCTCTCTTGCTTCCCTGTTTCAATGCAGAAACATTTGTATGATTTGTTCTTCTTAGATGGACCTGTTATCGAGGTTGTTCAGGTCTTGGTTCCATTCCTAGCTCATGTGGACAAAAATGCTGGCGTCGATGCCAATTCTGTCCAGACCAATGTGGAAAGGTTCCCAAAAACACTTTCTTTGTTCTTTCGTTTTTTTTTTTTTGTTCTTCTCCACTTAGCTCCTGTCTGAGAACTAATAAACATATAAATCCCTGCTTCTTCAACAATTATTTTGCTTCATGACTATATACGCTCAATGTTATTTTCCTTGTGTTTGGTCACGTCAATGTAGACCAAAGATTTCTGTAATCCTCACCTTTCAAGTATTGGAGTCATGCATTGGTGTGCTCTGAATATCTCTGTATAGATCTTTGTGTCCAGTGGTATATTCTTACCTCGTCAGTGATGTGGTTTGGCTTTAATGACAGATTGCTTATATTGTGTTTGCTTGAAAATACTGGAGTCCTCAAGATGACTAAAGAAATTGGTGATTGTTATCAAGGAGAGAATTCTAGGAATGGAAATCTCAAGCCTTTGTTATCAAGGCTATCACAGATCCTGACCTCCATTCCTGATAAAGCACGTTTGAAAGCCCCGCCTTTACTCTCTTCTCAGTATCCTTTTTTTCTATGCGCACAAACTCCACCTTCTTCAGTTTGATGTATTAGCCTCTGTTAAGTAATTATATACCTTTTTTTTTTTTTTACGTGAGCTATCAAATGGTCTGAGGTCAGCGTTTGTCTTTAACATGAGTCCTAAAGCTTGTACTTCAAGCACATTACCAATCAGCTTCTACAAATATTAGATGACAGAGCTTCCTGCACTGAGGCCAATAGCACAGTTATCGTTTTGTCATTTGTCGGGGAAACTTTTTCCCGTATCTGTCGACGCGGTTTATCAGGTATATATGCTCCGAGCATTTCACTTCTCTGTGGACCCTACTGCGTTGTCCACAAATTTCAGTTCTATCGTGTAGTTTCTCTGCGGGTTCTTAATTACCATAGACTTGCTTGTATTCACTTTTTGTCCCCTGCAACGGCGGAGTTAGGAGATTCTTAATCTGATCCTCGTTGTTGTTAATATGCAGATTTGCTGTTAAGTGAAGTAACACCTCATGTCCTAGCTCATGTTAGGAGGTTACTAAACTCAAAGAACGGTTCAGTTGAGATTGAAACATTTGAGTCGGACCCTACATCCGAGAGTTGGTCTAAAACTATGGAAGCGGTGACGGATCCGTATGCTGTTGAGAAAATGGCTGAACAACTTTTACATCAGCTATATGCTGAGCATGCAAGTGATATTGAAGCTTTCTGGACTCTTTGGACCTTGTTTCATCGCAATGTAAAACATGCATCAGTGAGGTGAGCAAAATGTTTTCTTTGGTTTTTTTCAAAGAAAACATATATGCTTCCTTTTGGTTTTTCCCACTTTAGTCTGTTTTGCAAGTAATTGTGGACTTAATTTTCCAGGTCCGTATTTGTTGACAAGTTTTTGCTGTGGAAAGTGTTTCCTATCCGTTGTTTGCGATGGATCTTACAGTTTTCGGTTCTTGAGTGCCCACCAATTACTAATACACTTGCGAAAGGTGACATCACGCAAGGACTGCTTGAAACAACGCAGCGAATAGCCTCAGTTTGGTCAAAAGGGGAGTTTCTGCAGTCCGTCCCATTGGAGCAACAAGCTTGTATCCTCTTCTGGCTTTTAAACTTAATTTAAGCCGAAGAATTAATCACATATTGTAGGTTTTAATAGGCACATTGTTTAATCAATGTGTAGATGGTGAAGATATGTTTTAATCTTTATGCAACTGTTTAAGTCTTTCAGTACCTGTTTCCCATAATATATGTTGCAGATATAACTACTGCTCTTGGGCTTTGCCTGGAGAACATGTCAAGAGAGGAACTAGATAGAACGAAGGATGTGATGCACAATATTCTTCAAGGAGTTAGCTGTATAGACTCATCTCTCTCGGTATCTTGGCTGCAGAACTTAAACGCTTCTGCCGTCTTATGTCTTTTGCTTATTGTTTGCCAACAGGTAGACTGGAGAACCCAGGAGATCTGGTACGGAAAATGGCTAGCTCTATTGCCTTTGTGTTCTCTAAAGTGATTGACCCTAAGAATCCTCTGTACCTTGATGACTCATTCACTGGGAATGCAATTAACTGGGAGTTTATATTGCAAACGACCGTTGGAGGGGTCCGGTCAATCACGAGTTCAATGGAAAATGAAGACGGTGAAACGAAAACATCAGCCTCCTTAACTGAAGTAAATGACTCTAGCCGCAGAGACAAGGAAAAGAAAAACCGCAAGAGCAAGGACATATCTAACTTTGTATTGGCTGACCCAGATGAAATAGTTGATTTGGCTACCTTAAACTGTGAAACAGAGAGTGAGAAAGATGATGGTGATGATAACGCAAGTGTCAGCTCTGATAATTCAAGTGTTACTTCTTTGGAGCCATATGATCTATTAGATGATGACAAGGATTTAGGAAAACAGTTTACACATTTAGTTGATGTTGTTGGAGCTCTTCGGAAGACTGATGATGCTGATGGGGTACGTAACTAGAGAGAATTGTATCTGACGTTAAAAATCTGCATTGCTTGTGTTGGACTCTTAGTCAGCATATACTTCGATAAAGAAGCAACGCAAAATGCTGATTTTTATGGAAATTACGTGTTGCAGGTGGAGAAAGCGATATATGTTGCAGAGAAACTTGTGCGAGCATCACCTGATGAACTGACTCATATAGCTGGTGATCTTGCTCGAATTCTTGTACAGGTTCGCTGCTCTGATATAACAATTGAAGGTGAAGAAGATTCAGCAGAAGAGAAGCGGCAAAGAGCTCTGATTGCGTTGCTCGTGACCCGTCCATTTGAGTCCCTCGAAACTCTTAACAATATTTTGTATTCGCCTAATGTAGACGTTAGTCAGCGCATAATGATACTTGATGTCATGGCTGAAGCAGCTCGAGAGCTTGCTAATTCCAGGACCTTGAAACCTAAACACGAAGTACGTGGACCTCTGATATCAAATATCTCAGATCCTCAACCATGGTATTTGCCTAGCAATGCGAGTACCCCATGGAAAAAGGTCTCAGAGACAGGATCTTTTCATCTTAACTGGGCAAACCGATTCGAGAGGGAGCTACAGTCAAAACCTGGACAGACGAAGAAAGGAAAAACTCGAAGATGGAGCCTCAGATCACGAGATAGCGATCAGAACAGTACTGACTGGTCCCAAAATAGGTTCCCTCTTTATGCAGCAGCATTTATGCTTCCAGCCATGAAAGAGTTTGACAAGAAACGACATGGTGTTGACTTACTTGGCAGGGACTTTGTTGTCCTTGGGAAACTTGTTCACATGCTCGGCGTCTGTATGCAATGTGCATCAATGCACCCGGAAGCATCTGCGTTAGCTCTCTCTCTTCTAGATATGTTACAACGAAGGTAATGCATAAAATTGTACCTTTTATCCAGAACTTGGCACCTATACTGAATACCTTTATGCTTGAAAAACTAAATACAGGGAAGTCTGCAATCACGCAGAAGCCTATGTCCGAAGGGCGTTTCTTTTTGCAGCCTCTTCTGTTTTGGTTGCTCTTCACCCGTCTTACATAGTCTCAGCCTTAGCTGAAGGAAATTTTGAACTTGCCAGAGCTCTTGAATGGATCAGAACGTGGGCTCTTCAAATAGCTGACTCAGACATTGACCGAGACTGCTACACGGTAAGTCATACACTCTCCCATGCGCCTACCTAGATCCGCCTCGTAGTAGATTTTGGTTTTAGCTACTCTTTGATTAATTAGCTTAAACATGATTGAACTACAATTTGGCTTATGTGTTAGATGGCTTTGTCATGTCTCCAACTCCACGCCGAGATGGCTCTCCAAACTTCCCGAGCTTTAGAATCAACCGGTGGGAGTAGCAGCAGCAGCATGGGACCGATGAATATAGGTCTACCTTCTGGTATCTCTAAGCTGACATCAATCAAACTTCCTTCTTCAAATGTCCATCTCTAGAAACTTCATTTTCATGAACTTGCCTATAACCGCTAGTGTAGAGCAACATTTCTTTAACTGAAGAACGTACTGTGTGTTGGTTCGAATGCAAGTTTTGGGTTTTGAGAAGTAGAACCTTGTTCCTGATTACTGAACCAAATACTAACTTGACATCTCTCTTTTAAGGTGTATATATATATTTTACCACTTTGATTAACAAATCGAGCTATATCAGCAGCTAACGACTAAGTCTGCAGATGCGAGAACTATTGGAGAATCAAATTATATCCTATGCCGATAACTGTGGAGTAATTTGAGTTCATCTGATTTCCTTCACGTTGTATCAATTGTAGTTACTGTATATCCTCTTAATATCTTCTCCATTGAGTAAACTACTTTGATATATATATATATATATATATATGTTTGTACAAACCGTTGGAGAGAATACACAGAAACCTTTCCACTTTCCCTTCTCCTATGTTCTGTACTGTTCACATGGTATCATAGCATAAAACACAAAAAAATCATAATTCTTCCAGTCAGATTTCTTTCATAGTCATTGGTGGAAGCTAAAAAATCAATTGGTTGCTACTAAACATGATTAATATAACAGGCAGCCCTGGCCAAAACCAGAACAACAGTTTGATAGATATACTAAAAAACCTGAAAAGATAAAGAAATGTTAAATATCATCCACAATGGGTTCCTAAAATTCCTCCTGGTTAAGTTTTGGGATTTCATACCAACTGGTGACTTCTTCGAGATCTCTTTACCGTTTTGTATCTTCTCAAAGGTCATCTCCACATATCCCAAGATGGAACTAATCTTTTGCACTATTGTGCTAAAGCCGTTAGAAGTTAAAAACTTTAATCAACGAAGAATCAAGCTTGTTGCAGAAATATTTCCAAGTCATTATGGCTAAACCAGTCCTCATTCAACTGCAAATTTTAAACAAAAAAATGTGTGGGCATTTCAAGACTCCTTAAAAACGAAACGCGCTTATCGCTAACAACGAGAAAATTGATTTTTGAGGGATGATAGACTTACGAAAGAGTAATCATCGCTGCTCAAGTCCTTAGAGGCTTCTTCTATAAACCGATGAATGTAGTAGAGGACAAAGCTTCCACATTCCACATCATTTGTCTGCTGCGGAACCTGAAACTATGACAAGTCAAATCCAATTCCGAGATGTAGCATCAAGAAATCCGAAATAACTTGGTAAATGCGCTCATTACATCTGGCACGTGGAGCGGGATATCATTGACCAAGCTCGGTTTCTCACTTCTGCCCTCGACTCTGAATATGTCAAACACAAACCTGAAAGACAATAAGAAGCACAAATCTGTTATGGCGCAAGCTTTTATAGAGAAATATCATTCTACTTCGCTCAAGATAAAAAGAAGAAGAAAAGAGAGTACTCGCCTTCTTATATCCGGTTCAAGCCGCTGCGCAGTCTCAGTTGTTTTTAGTGAATCAAGAAACAACATGCATGTTTTTTCGTTATCATCATCGAGTTCCTCCCCAAAGTTGCAAAAGATCAACAAAGTCCAATGACTCCTAAAGAAATTAAAAAGAAAACAATAAACTTAAAAGAAGTAGCATTCCAAAACCGTTTCAAGAACATATATGGCAAAAATCAACTTACCAATAGACGATAGGAAGAAAAACATATTTCTTAGAGAAGATCTGTTTTGTCTTTATGGATTCGAAAACATTGCTTTTAATTCTCTCGTTTTCGCTTTTGTACATACTAAACCACAGACAATCTAAGTACACAAAAGAGTTGTCTTTCTCATCGGAGACGTCTATTTTCCATAAATCCCTAGTCACATTAGTCAAAAGTAATCTAATTAGAGAAAATAGACATTTCTTCTTCTTTTTTCAGAGTAAAAGGAGAAAAAAGACGACTGCTTACTCGAGATAAGGAATAAATGTGTTGGAGTTAAGTTTTTTCCGTAGCTTGGGGACTAAATGCTTGCACTTGATTCTTCTTCTTGACCTTTCACGACGTGTACATTCCTCATAGTAACAAGGGGAAATCCATTTGAATATCTCAAACTCTTCCTTAGTTAGTTTCGGTTTCGAACCACGCGTACTCAAATAAGCAATATGCTTCCAACACGACCTGTGGTTTTCATACTCATCTTCCTCACAATCTGTAAGCAAAAACAAAAAATACAGTTTTATAGACAGTTTAATCAAACCTTGAGAAGTAGCCTCTTCCAGAGCCATTAAAACCCAAATTCACCACAAACTTATAGCATCAGAACAAAGTCTCACCAACGTTTCAAGAACCAAAGATTCATTAATGATCACATGAAATCCCAAATTTTCAAACTAGTTAATCCAAAAGTTTTCAATACAATTCACCAAACCTATCATCCACACTCCAATTTAACAGCATTACTAGTTCAGAGAAGATTCAATGATTGATTACAAATATCACGACCAGGAACAGATACAGTCTTTGTCTCTGGGGTTATCCCAGATAAACAAAAAAAAAAAGGCGAATTTCCTAAACCCTAATCCCAAAAAAATGGCAGAGATACCAAGAAGAGATAAAAAATCATTAGAAAATTTTTTTTTTGGATAGAATCGAGGCTTAGAGAAGGAAGCATCACCCTCAATTATAGTGACAGGTACAGGAGCAGTGAGGGCTTTAGTATTTCTAACACGATTACTTCTTCGTCTTGACATTGATATCTAAAAGAGCTCTCAGTGAGTTTCTTCTATAATTCTTCGTCTTCTCTGCTCTTTCTTTCTTTCTTCTCCTTCTCAACATTTATTTTCTTTTGTTTTCCCATAATGTAGCTGGCCCAGTACGAAAAGGCTGCATTTTTTTTTTCCCCTCAAAACACCATTTATCGGGAATAGGCTTTTTTTTTTCCTGAGAAAGTGTACGAAAAGGCTCTGCTTATGGCCCTTGATGTTGTTTCCCTCGTCAACGATTCAATGGTCAAGATGACTTGGAGTCGCTTTGGTCTTTCAAGGAGATATTTATTGAACTCTATTTAAGTTTTGTGAACAAAACAAAAAAAAAAATTAAGTTTTGTCTTCATACAATTTTCTCCCCATGGTATGTATTGTAAATATTCTTCTTTAGTACTGTTAAAAAAAAAGGTTTATATCAGAAAAAAAAAATTTGAAAGGGTCGATCAAATCATCATACCTTTATTAAAAACTGAATATTTTGATCAATTCTTATTTAAACCTCCAAGTGCAGACACTTATGGGCTCAGTAGAGATAGAATTAATTTGGGCCGATGTTTAGATTCGCCTCGACCTGGAAATAATTTTGGCCGCTGGGCGATTCCCGCTCGATCGAGGCGCCAAAACGAAAAGTCGATTATTTTGTTCGGACAAGCAGTTCCGATTTCACTTGAGGCAGAGAATCGAATTGTAAGAGATAATAATGTTTGGGAGGCTGAGACCGCCGCCATCGTCGCCGGACAGTCTTGAGAGAAATCCGGCGAAGATCATCAAAGACGATCCTCTCTCCATCTACGGTACTTCCTCTCACACGCTCTTTCCGATTTCAGATTTCACATTCACCACCAAAAAACCCTCGTCAAGCTCGATTTCAAGATCCTTGAAAATGAAATCAATGAACATATCAAGAAAACTCGTAGGTTTATTACAGGTCTTGAGAGTTAAGAGTCCTGAGAAATCAAGGATCTAGGTTTTGATATCTTTGACCTTTACGAGTCTTGATTCAATACTGTGGATGCCATTGTAGAGTCAACATTGCTCAAGCTTAAGCAAGGATCAAGACTCGACACTCCTGTTCCTTCATCAGAGACAGAGGTTGAGATTCCATCATCATCTTCAGTCTGTCCGGATACAAAGCGAGAAACTCATGATTGGGATGACTCTGATGCAATGGCTATAGACTCGGGTTCTGGCGAATGCGAAAGCACCAAGCAGCGAGAGAACAAGATTCCATCAGTACTATCCATGTTTTGCAGGTACAGGAATCAAGCTCAACCACGAAACGTGTCTCACACTGTGGATACCACAAGGAAACAGACTGAGAATGATTTGTAATACACACGTACCTCAAAGTAAATGCGACCAAATCCGATCTTTATGTGTGTGCCGGAGATTTCACATTGCCAAGAAAGAAGAGAATAATCAGACTTATAAAGCCACGGTTCGCTAAGATGGTAGTTGGACAAGCTTGAGTTTATAGATGATCTTGTTTATGTATAAATGTAATTCGACGATTCTGTTTGTAAGGGGTCTAGAGAATTCATGTAATTAGATCATTGTTGGCTAAATTTCGATACTTTGTTTTTGATTACCAGTCTTCATAAAGGAAACGAATGAATCTGTTTTGGTTCATTACAGTAATGGTCATCAAAAGAGTCAGGAAGGTGATTGTTCATAATTGACAGTTATGTTGCCGCCAAAACCAGGAAACAAAAGAAGAAAACTTCCAACGATTTTTTTCTCATAGATTTATTCTCTTAGCCATAAAGATCTTTGTAATGTTCCTGGAAATTGTAAAGACAGAAATTTTTTGTCCCAATCGAATCTAGTAAACACTTGTTATGGTCTTATTCTTGGAAAAGAAATAGACTTGAGTAGATTTGATGGTTAGGCTTCATAGAAATCTGTTTAGTCCAATGCCTAAATATTACAAGAAATTTAGAGTCGTTAGACCCCTTTGTCTTACTCATGATATTTGAATAACTATGGGTCTAATTGATGTATACAAATCTCGGGATAAAACGTATGAGACTTGTTCATTGTGATAAATTTGACTTATTAGGGGTCTAATCGAACAATCAAAATACTCCTGGGTCAAAACACGATTTTTTAATAAATATGGGGTTCATTCATAAATAAATTCTTCATCTTCGCTGCAAATGAATTAGCTTATCCACACAGTGAGTGACCTCTTCACTCTCTAAAACCCCTGAAAACCTCAAAACCCTGAAGAAGGCGAATCATGCAGATTTGCCAACCAACGCTTACTTTCACCTTCACCAATCCATCAAACCCTAATTTCTGCAAACCCAAACCTCTCTTTCAATGCCCTCGTCGCGTTTCCTTGCTGCCTTGTCGTGGCTTCAGCTCCGATGAGTTCCCCGTCGACGAGACCTTCCTCGAGAAATTCGGACCCAAAGACAAAGACACGGAGGATGAAGCTCGCCGGCGTAACTGGATCGAGCGAGGCTGGGCTCCTTGGGAGGAGATTCTCACACCCGAAGCCGATTTCGCGCGGAAGTCGCTGAACGAAGGTGAGGAGGTTCCGCTCCAGTCACCGGAGGCGATCGAGGCGTTCAAGATGCTGAGACCGTCGTACCGGAAGAAGAAGATTAAGGAGATGGGTATGACGGAGGATGAGTGGTACGCAAAGCAGTTCGAGATCAGAGGGGATAAACCGCCGCCTCTGGATACCTCGTGGGCTGGTCCGTTGGTGGTTAGGCAGATTCCGCCGCGTGATTGGCCGCCGAGAGGTTGGGAAGTTGATCGGAAGGAGCTTGAGTTCATGAGGGAAGCTCATAAGCTGATGGCTGAGAGGGTGTGGTTAGAGGATTTGGACAAGGACTTGAAAGTAGGAGAGGACGCTTCTGTTGATAACATGTGTTTGGAGAGGTTTAAGGTTTTCTTGAAACAGTACAATGAATGGGTCGAAGCAAATAAAGATAGGTTAGAGGAAGAATCTTACAAGGTGCGTAATTTTCTTTTTCAAATTTTGATACCGTTAGTTTCGGTTTTGATATTCGTAGCTTAATGTCTTAGAGATGGATTCTCTACTCAAGATTACATTTTTATTTGTCCAGCATGATCAAGATTATTATCCAGGTAGAAGGAAAAGGGGGAAGGATTACGAAGAGGGGATGGTAAAAGTTCTACTCTTTGTTTGATTATTTGACTTAATTTGTTAGCTAAAGAAACGTTTCAAGTTAATTGCTCTATCTTTCTGTGCAGTATGAGCTTCCCTTTTACTATCCAGGGATGGTAAGAATCCTACTCCTAGGCCTTGTTTATTGTAACTTATGGTCAATCAGATTGATTGGTTATATAAGCAGTGTCATAATGTTCATGCAGATTTGTGAGGGCACAGTTAGTACTTTACATCTGTATCAGGGAGCTTTTGTTGACATTGGTGGTGTTCATGAAGGGTATATCTACCTTAAAACTTTCTGTGGTTCTTGTCTAATCTGGTCAATTGTTGTCTCTTGTCAATGAAAGAAGTTTCATATGCTCATTCTCATTTTTATGTATCAATTGGTTTGCAGGTGGGTTCCTATAAAAGGTAATGACTGGTTTTGGATCAGGCATTTCATCAAAGTTGGGATGCATGTTATCGTTGAGATCACGGTACTCTTGAGACTGATCTCTCTTTCACATTGATAAAAGCAATAGAAATCTTTCTCAAGTTCATCCTTTTTCATCTTTTTTTTTCTTTGCCAGGCAAAAAGAGATCCATACCGGTTTCGGTTTCCCTTAGAGTTGCGCTTCGTCCATCCTAATATAGATCACATGATGTATGCAATTCAATTGTCTTTATTTTCCCTTCTCATTTCCTTCTGTTGCCAAATGGTTTAGGTTCATGTATGTGTGTTGATGGGTTTTTTTCCTCCAACAGCTTTAATAAATTTGACTTTCCACCAATATTCCATCGCGATGGGGATACTAATCCAGATCAGATACGGGTTAGTAGAATCCTTTCTTCAGATGTCATGTATCTCTTGTTCTCTTTTAGTTTCTTTCCCTTAATCTTAGTATACATTGTTTTGTGCAGCGAGATTGTGGAAGACCTCCGGAGCCTAGAAAAGATCCAGGATCAAAGCCAGAGGAGGAAGGGCTACTCTCTGATCACCCTTATGTTGACAAGGTACTTCTAATAAAAATATGTGTTGGCTATGAGTTTTCCGCTTCACTTTGTGTATTGGCTTTCTAATTTGTGTGAGACCTTTAGCAAGTTTCTTTCTTGTTTGCAGTTGTGGCAGTTACATGTAGCTGAGCAAATGATTTTGGATGATTACGAAGCTAACCCTGAAAAATACAAGGGCAAAAAACTATCAGAGTTATCTGATGACGAAGGCTTTGATGAACAAAAGGAAATAGAGCATGGCGAAGCTTATTATAAGAAAACCAAATTGCCAAAAGTGACTCTGGTGAGAAACTTTCTACTGGTGTGGTGGTGAAACCATACTGCCTCAGTTATCTGATTAAATGTTTTCTCGTTTTTTTCACAGAAAACCAGTGTCAAGGAACTTGACTTAGAGGCTGCCTTGACAGAGCGCAAGGTAAAATTTCCCTTTTAACTATTTCCAAACCTGAACTTGGCTGTTTTCATTAGTGGTACTTTTCTGTGTTTGGTAATGCAACTGCGAGAGATTCACATCGTTGTATGAATCTTTATACTGACCGTGGTCAGATCTCTTTTATTGTCTTGTGCAGTACCATAATAAACTGATGATGGAAGCTAAAGCAAGGGGAGAAGGATACAAAATTGACAAGCTAAGAAGAAATATTGAGATGGACGAGTATGATTCCTTACACTGGCGCCGATCTTTGGAGGAAAGAGAAGCATTGCTCAGAGATATCAGCTCGTAAGTTAAATAAATAACATCACACTACAAGTTCATTCAAAGCTAAATAAGTGAGAGATTTATGTGATTGTTGTGTGAAAAGGATGTTGATGTTTTAAGAATTTGTGTTGCAGTCGTCAAGCACTCGGTTTACCATTGGAGGAACCAGGGAGGTATAAGCCAGGAAGTTTCTTTGGGAAAGACCAATACGATCCAACAAGCGCATTGTACCAGTATGACTACTGGGGAGAGCCAAAGAACTCAGAGATTAGCAAGCAAGAGAGAATGAAGGATGCACACAACAAAGCCATCGTTGGGAAAGGCAATGCGTGGTATGATATGTCTTACGATGATGCCATTAAGCAGACAATAGAGAAAAGAAAAGATGGGTCGAACTTGGTTAGTCAAAAAGAAGAAGAAACAGAGTCTGAGGAAGAAGAAGAAGATGATGAGTATGCATTTGATGATTTTGACTATAGCATTCTGAGTGATGAGACTAGTATCGGTTACTCGGAACAGCAACCTCTCGTTAACGGTACTCAAGTCCTCACAGATTGATCTTTAAACGAAGGTAAAAAAAAAGGAGAACAAGAAGTCTATTAACTTTTGATGGTTAATCGAAGAAAACACTTGCTTAGTTTACATAATGATAATTAGCGTAATTAAAGATAACGAGTAATGATGGTTTTGATCGTTTATCTATAAAATTACAACTTGCTCAGAGTCAGTCAGCATCTCAAAATTAGGGCTGGGCGTTCGGGTAACCCGGTCCCATTCGGTTCGGGTAATTCGGATTTTCGGGTTTTCGGGTTTAGGCTTAGAGGTCCCATTCGGTTATTACAAAAAATCGGGTCGGGTTCGGTTCGGGTTATGCCGGGTTCGGGTCGGTTCGGGTTGTAAGCTAAAAATCCAAACCCCATACGGATTCGGTTCGGGTTCGGTTCGGGTTCGGTTATTTTTTAATAATAGAGCGAAAATCTTGAGTATATAACATAATTTGGGAGATTAGAAATCAAAATTTGTGATGATCTGATATTTCTAGTATCTAAAATTCTTGAAGATCAAAGATCCAAAACTATCGTTTTGGAAAAAAAAATTTGGAGGAGAAAATCTTATGTCCTGTATATACACTCAAAAAAGTTTCTGCAGAGTACTCCTTACTCAATAACTTCGGTTAACCCCTTTGGGTATCGGGTTCGGTTCGGATAAACCCGAAACCCATTGGATCTGGCTCATAAGTACCATTCGGTTATTTAACTATAACCCATACTCGTACCGAACCGATTTTTCCGGGTCGGGACCGGGTTCGGATTTCGGGTTCGGGAAATTTGCCCAGCCCTACTCAAAATCTTGTTGAATCAAAAAGAAACCTTTCATCTTATAAAGCGAAGGTCATCCACTCTATGACAATGGACAATAAAAGTCAACGAGATGTTGCTAATAGAAAAACACTTTTTCACCATAAGAAGAAACAAAACAAAAAATTCAGTGAAGGCTTGGTTAAATTTGACGTGTATGGTACAAAAACTCACTGGAAGCTCATCTCCTTCCCGTTGATGTATGTTGTTATGTTATACTTTTTTCCAAGTTTATGGTATCATTTTCAATCAACTCATGCGAGTTTTCCCGAGGATTGCTCAAGAGAATGGACAAAAATGTATCAGACTTGTTTTCCGAGGAAGATGACTCTGGAGATGGAGGAAACATGTAACAAGATTTTAAGGTTTGTTATTTCTACTCGATGATTGATTAGGATATTAGTTAATGTACACATCGATAACCTCATGTCCTCAAGACTCAATGGTTTGGGTCGTGGAGTCGATCTGGCTTGGTCTCCCAGGCTTCTGTGCCGCGTCATTTTCTCTTACGATTTCCTTCTGTTTGCGTTCGTCTTGTATAGACCTTACACGGTGTTGTATCGGTAACACCATCATTACTTCTTGCTGATAATAGCTTGGAGAATTGTTCCATTTCATCGAGAACCAGTCTCTTCTTCTGTGTGTATGTTTCGCTTCCACTTGTGTGTACAAACGAAATAGATACCATCAAATCAACAAGATAGTTGCAGACTTCACCATGATCATGGATTGAGGAAATTGTCCGTTTCACTTGTTCTCCAACCGTCTCATCTCGAGTTCCATCTCTCTGCATTTGTCTCCTGCTTGCCTGCAGTATCAATCAATGAGATTGTTATGAAATCGGTTTGATGTATAATGTATTCAAACCTCATCTTGATCATATTAGCCTTGAGTAACCTAACCTGGAATAAACGATCCAACTTGGCCACTTGCTCGGAGTTCAGGAACTGAGCCTGCATAAGTTCTCGAAACAGAATTACAATCTCGCGGCTGATATTAGTACCAGTCAGATTCTGAATCATGCTAGAGATGCAAGACTCGTCAAAAACACTTCTCAGCCACACTGGCTTGTTTCTGAGTCTTAGCATGGCAACGGTTACATACACCGCTGGCTTGTGGTGGTTCACAAAGGTATTTGATGCTGAACAAGGCATGGCCAAGGACACTGACATTTCTTCTGCAACGAACCTGTACCATGAGCTGATCTTAACCATCTCCGTTCTTCCTTCCATGTCTTCCCATCCTAAAATCATTGCCAGACAAATCGCGGAGTTTGTCGCTACTCTAATGTCATCATAGAATACAAGACCACGTAAAACAGCTTTCATTGATTTCAGGTAACTCGATGAACACCGTAGTTGCTCTTTTCTTATATCCATCTGTCCTGATAGCCCAGCGAACAACTCCGAAAGACAATAAGATGCCATGAGCTTGATTTGCGGTGTTCCGAAATGCATCAACCTGCACAAACTGTAGCAACGGATGCAGATTACTGGTAATGTTTCCAGGTTGCCCGATGAGCCAAAGAAAGTTTGCCAATCCACTGCTCCAGCTAGAACAAACTGCAAGCTAATGAAGGCGAAATGGGAGTCAGTAGGGTTAGAAGTAGGATCCAACAGTGTGAACAAATTGCAGAAGCTACCTTCTTAATGAGAAAAAGTAGAGAGTTAATGTGAATGCTAGAGCCTCCTCGATGTCAGTTTCATCCTGATTCTGAGTCAATGCTGGACCCTTTGAGCAAGCTACGTCAACCACAGTGTTGATTGCCGATACCAAGAACGAATTCAACACAATACTTTTTGAAGCTTCCACGAGTGCTCCATCTTTCGAGTGGTACAGAACCAAAGAAAGGATGCTAATCACCATCATACCTTCATGGTTTTGTGTTATGGCAGTGTTTCGCAAGCTCAAATAGTTTAACAACTACAAAAAAAAGGAGAATTCAGTTAGATATTCGATAAAATGACAATGTCGAGGGATAATAGGTCTAGACAGCCACACCTTTATAAAGACAGCATCCCAGGATTCATCATTTTTAAGCGCTCCAGGTTGCACAGAAGCTAAAACATTGTAAACTAACAATAGGAGTGTTGTGAAAGATGTTCCGAAGCATGAGTGATTAGTCAATCCACAAATGAGTCTATGAATTGCACTTCCAATGCCACGCATGGATAACTGGTCAGAGGCAGTTGGGGATATAGAAATGATCGTGGTCATCAGATTTAAAACTGAGATAACATCATTCTCTTGCTCTTTCCTCTCTGCTAGCTGGGACATCAAGTTGACCAAAAGAGTTGCAGCATAGTTGTCTCCTTCTGATATCAACTTTGCGAACCAATATGTGAGTGATCTCTGTCTGCCTTCTCCATATACATTGTGGACTCCTTTTCCAGTTACGTTGTTCTGGGAAATATTTTGGATCTGGTAAGTTAAACTTTTGCTGATATTTTCTTGTTGGAAAAGCCACCTCAGAGATTCGAGATGAATATCACTGGAACCCAAGTCCCACTCATATTCATTTAGTAGATGGAAGACTATCCTCTCAGCTTCTAGACTGTAGGATATCTGGTATCTCTTGTTTTGAAGACTCCTGCAAAGACTATATAGATTCACTAGATGCGGCATAGATGGCGAGTCACATATTAAACTTGTCCTGTTTACAAGAATGAATTGCTCCAACGAATCTAAAACCAGCTTATCATCTGCAAGCCTGCAAAATAATAAAATGTTGAAATAAATTGCCGCTTCTTAGTGCGTCCATATAAAACATCATTAAAACTCAAAAGCCTAACTAACCTGTCATTGTATAACCAACTGGTATGGAAAATCAGCAGAGCTGCCGACTGGCAAGAAGCCAACTGTTGATTATTGGAACTATCTTGCCCGAGCAAAAACAGCAAATCTTGTGGATCAGAAGGAAGAAAAGGAAGAGCATCTGTGATAAGTGACCCCAACTTTTTTTGGAGAAGAATATCAACAAGGGAACTCAGCATCAAATAAACCCTGTGTTTCATCTTAGCAGAAGAGAAATTTCCTAGACATCCGAATGAAAAGCTGAACCAATCTGCTGATACAAGTATCTCCGCAAACTCCAATGCTTGAATGTCTGAATTCTGTAGCAGGATAGAGTGAATAGTCTCCATTATGCCAAGAGTTTCTTCCTCATTGACCTCGTTGACATCAGCGAGAAACCACGGCAATAAATGTGATGCACACACGTCTATAACACAGTGTCTTAACTCAATGCAACTGGTCTTGTTTATGGATGTTGGTGAAGTACAATATGCATACACTTCATTGAGTAAGTAGACTGCATGCGAGATCTGGGTTGGATCTTTCTCAGGGAGACTAAGACAGGCCAAAATGGCATGTCTTAAGGATTCTTGCAGTGATGTCAAGACACCTGGAGTCTCAGCAAAAGACGGAGTTTTCATTAGGGAAACAAAGACTGAGCAGATAATCGCAAATGCATCTGAAAACAATCCCATCTCCTGAGAACAATATCTTTCAAGCATCCCTCTCAGAACCAGAGCAATTTCCTGAACTTGAGAACTTGAAGCAATCCCAGGGAAATCAGAAACACAGCTCGAGATAAGCTTCAGTGTCTGGATTTGAAAAGGATGGCAAGGAACTCCGCTTACATAGTGAAGCACTTGGATGACTGAAGGAAACCCAATAACAAGTTTCTTCCCAAACGAATCCTCGGCTATGGAAAATAGATCAAGAATTCTGAGGCATGAGTTGATGACTTGATCTCTACACTCTTTTCATGAAAAGAGAGTTCGTCAGTCAGATATAATGCAATGCGCAATAGCAGTATATTGTTCACTTCTTCAAGGAGACTACCATTACCTGATAACCGTAGTATCTCAAATATATACTCAGCAACATTCTCTTCCACCAGAACTTGAATCTGTTTGCTTGGGATACTCTCTTGGGAAACGTAATGGAAGATAAGATCAAGTGTTCTTATTTGCACCTCGCTGTCAGTGGAAAGCAAGGGACCTTTGATGGCTTCAGCAAACAAAACATCTAAACAAGGCCTTGCGACTAGAGTCTCAGCCGTCTGCATAGGGTCATCATCCACTTCATCCAAGCTCATGCTGCTGCCAGGACTTGCATGTGAATTTGTTAAAAGACCTTGCTGAGCCAAGATGGTCAAAAGAGCTACAAAGTTCAACATCTATGTTAGCTTAAATATAGGAAAACGTATGTCACCCTCAAGGTGAGAACGTTTTACTGAATGAAGCAGATAGCTAAAACCTCAGACGAACCTACACAATTCAAGCGAACGTCATCCCTCTGCGTCTTTGCAAGTGCTTCCAAGGATAGGCATAAGAGCTTAGGACACAATGAAGAAAGAAGCTCAGTTCCATCAACATTTTGTTCTGTGAATTGCAGAGCAGAGAATTTGTACAGGACGAAAAGGATTTCACCGCGAATCTCCTCACTAGTATGAGAAAAAAGAAGAATATAACAAACATGATGAATCAGAAGAGGCCGCGCATACAAGAAAGAAAGTAGAAAGGTCTCCAACATTACCTTGGTAATTGAAGACCTTCAACGAGTTGGCAAACAAGAGATTCTTTATCTCTGATGTGTGAATTGATGTCTATATTCTCACAGCTCATCAGAACGCCAAAACAATGCAGCTGCAACACACAGACATTGAGCAAGAAAAATTCAGTGACTGCGACAAGCTTCTCTGTGCTCTAAGTGAATCGCATTTAGAGATCTAAAATCTAACTTCCATGATAAATCTCAAACGAAAATCCCCAGTCGAAGTGATATAAAACCCTAGAAAGGCAACAAATACCATATGAAGCTGTCGTCGGCTCCAACCCAAGGCACCAGAAGAGAGCTGAACCGAGACTCTCTCCAAAAAATCCTCGCCGACTGAAAATTCCTTAGCGGAACAGAGAAGAGTGATTGTATCCATAATCTGGACAGCGATGGGAGCATCGTCGATCGAAGAGAGCGCGTGGACGAGAGGCGAAACGAGGAAGTGAACGTGTGAGGAGAGAATCGTTCGGAGGAAGATAGGTTCGGAGAGAGCGATGGAGAGCTGGTGAAGCGCGTAGGAAACGTGGACGGTGGGGACGCGTGGATCGGAGACGAGATTCGAGAAGCAAATGAAGCAGAACGTTCCGCCTTGGTCTGTACGGAGAGAAACTGTCGATCGGTGACCGTTCGCGCACGGCGGCGACGGAGATTGATGGTTAGGATCCGCCACAGATTCATTGAGAAGATGATCGGAGTATTGTCCCTGCGAATCTGGAAAGAACATTTTTGAGAGAGAAACTGAAAAATTCGAATTTTTACCGGGAGATTTTCGATCTAAATTTCTCTCACAAAGTTTTTAAAAATATATATATTTATTCATTTTTATATTTCATATATATATATATATTTTTTTTGACACTTCATCTCTAACCTTCAGATAATCGACAGTTTCTTTCTTCGACTTTGTGATTCGATGCGCTTAGCGTTTGCATCTTCCTGCTATTGTCATCCGGCGAAGAATCTGTTCTTAACAGCTCGAGCTTTGTCAGGAACAACCACACAGAATCATCATCTATTCTCTCTTCTACATCAATCTCCAAACGTTAACCATCTACGCCATCTCCACGCTCATCTTCTTCGTACCTCTATCTATTCCAACGTTGTGCTAAGCTCCAAGCTCGTTCTCGCTTACTCGAAGCTGAACCATCTTTTCCCTACCTCGCTTGCTGTCTTCTGGCACATGCCACATCGCAACATTTTCTCATGGAATATCATCATCGGCGAGTTCTCCAGATCAGGTCTTGCGTCGGAGTCAATCGGATTGTTTCTTCATATGTGGCGTGAGTCCAGCGTTAGGCCTGACGATTTCACGCTTCCTCTAGTTCTACGAGCTTGCTCTGCGTCTCGTGAGGCGGCGAGACTCGGAGATTTGATTCATGTGTTGTGCGTGAAACTTGGATTTGGCGCGAGTTTGTTTGTTAGTTCGGCTTTAGTAATTATGTATGTTGATATGGGAAAAATCTCAGACGCACGTCAGTTGTTCGATGATATGCCTGTGAGAGACTCTGTTCTTTACACGGCTATGTTTGGCGGGTATGTTCAGCAAGGAGAAGCTATCTTGGGTTTGGCTCTGTTCAGAGAAATGATGTATTCTGGATTTTCGCTCGATTCGGTTGTAATGGTGAGTTTACTTATGGCTTGTGGACAACTTGGGGCGTTGAAGCACGGGAAGAGCGTGCATGGATGGTGTATCCGGAGATGCTCTTGTTTGGGGTTGAATCTCGGCAATGCCATAACAGATATGTATGTGAAATGCTCAAAACTAGCCTATGCGCACAAGGTTTTTGTAAACATGCCAAGACGAGACGTGATTTCTTGGAGCTCTCTTGTTTTGGGTTATGGGTTGGACGGGGAAGTTGTGATGTCGATAAAGCTGTTTGATGAGATGCTCAAGGAAGGAATCGAACCCAATGCTGTCACTTTTCTCGGTGTCTTATCAGCTTGTGCACACGGCGGTCTTGTGGACAAGTCTTGGCTGTATCTCAGACAAATGCAGGAATATAAGATAGTTCCAGAGTTGAAACACTATGCTAGTGTGGCGGATTGTATGGCTCGAGCAGGGCTTCTGGAGGAAGCAGAGACGTTTGTGGAAGAAATGCCAGTGGAACCTGATGAGGCTGTTATGGGTGCGGTGTTGAGTGGGTGCAAGGTGTATGGGAATGTACAAGTAGGTGAAAGAGTGGCGAGGAAGCTGATTCAACTTGAGCCGGGAAAAGCTGGTTACTATGTGACGTTGGCTGGTCTATATTCAGCTACAGGTCGGTTTGACGAAGCTGAGAATCTGAGGCAGTGGATGAAGGAGAAGCAGATATCTAAAGTTCCCGGGTGTAGCTCAATATGAAATACGGGATGTGAAAGATCACCAGAAGAGTTCTGCATACAGCAAAAGTGCAACTGTGTTTATGCAGAATGGTATGATCAAACGGGGCAAGTTCATGAAATTACAGCTAGGCTTTGGTAAAGAGGCTCACATGTGATGTACTGGCAAGTTCATAATAAACTCCGGACACTCGCAGAGGAAAAAGCAATGTAAATGTTAAAGAAACCGACAGAGATGAGCGAAAAGGTATTTTTTTTTTCTCTCGTTCCTTTGGTAAAAACAAAGAGTACAAAGAATACTCTTTCACAGGTTCATTCTAAGTATACTTGCTTATATCGAAAGTGAGCTACGTAATCACATAAAATTGGATTTGGCATTTGGATGAAACTCTGGGAAGCTTCATTAGATCGTTGGTGACTCGCAAATACTCACCGTGGTTGTTGTTGTTCTCTTGTTGAACTCCAATTCTCACATATTGAAGACGTTTTAGTTTCTCCAAAAAATGCCCCATCTGTTTCAACTCTTTACAACTTCCTCCATACCCTGTAATTTCTAGCACCTTCACTTGGCATCTCCATAAACAACATTTTTCTTCTTCTTCATTCTTCTGAAGGATGCAAGCACACACGTCACCACATTTATCTGTCACCTTGTGCACAAGACCCTAATAGCATAATCCCAGGAAATTCATGTATAATGGCCAAGAAAATATTAATGACTCTTTTAAGTTTCAAGAAATATGTATAAGGATCATACCTTAATGACTAGAGTTTCAAGAATTGGAGAATTCTTCAATAAAAGTGGCAAAACTTGCCAGCCATGTTTCTCGTCACTCTCAAAAGATAAAGCAGTGAGACTGCTTAACAGAGGAATGGAATGACAGCATAAATGAAGCACCTGACGATCATATACTAGCAAGCATGAATGAGTATAATTCTCATAGTCTACAAAACCGTAACAATCTATGGAAGAACATGTAGCAAACTGACCTCAAGAGAATGAGGAGACAAGTGAAGTATCTTGACGTTGCTTAATCCCTCGACAAATCGTAACATCGCCAAAAATATTCACTGGAACATCATTCTCATAATCAAAATGAAATTCTATAGATAATTCCCATAATCGAAGATCCAGTCTAGCTTCGAGAAGCGAACCAAAATCAACAGTATAATGTTCTTGGACATAACCAGAGTAGTCAAGGTACAAAAGACTCGGTGTCTCAAACAAAACGCTGGTATGATCAATTTCAGTGTCCTCCGTAGAAAAACCGCTGGAAATCGTCAGCCGTTTGATGGACTGACCCGACACAAGCACCATCCAGTCACTCCCATGATGTCCATCACCATAACGTATGTATAATTCCTCAAGCACGGGACAACCAGAAATGAGCGAGTCGAACATGTAATCAACACCATAACCAGTTGCAATGAGAGTAAGTGTTTTGAGAGCTGGGAAAAACACAGAACCACTAGGAAGACAACCTCCTTCTTCAAGATAGAATCCATGGGATAGAGTGAGATTAACCAGTGTGTTACTGATGAAGAACTCAGAATCTATACAGTGATCTTCTTGCGATGTCAAATGTAGTTCCAAGAAGCCTCCTTCCAAAGCAGCGCGAATCCAACGGTCAACACGAGATGTGTCGAATTGGTGGCGACATTTCAGAGAAAATTTCTTGATATGGGAGTTATTTAACAGAGCAAGAGTTTTGTCCACGAAATCAAAGAAGCAGCTATGACGAAAATCAGTTTCTTTGTTGGGATAGAGAAGCATGGAGTCATCCAAATCAAGAATGTTGACCAGAGAAAGCGAATGTTTCCATCTCTTGGAGAGAACTGATGTGGAAGCAACAAGTTTTGTCGGAAGCAACGACGAGATGTTGCCAAGAACTTCATCTGGTAAGCTGCTGATCGTATCTTTAAAACCCGTCTCAACTACTTTACGGGAAGCCATAGATTAAGGCCTTAAACTAAAACCAATCCACTAAAAACTCCACTAGGGTTTAATGGAACCTTATATAGATGCGTGAAATCTTAAAGGATAGAAAGAAAATCATCAAAATCTGAGAGAAAACAAAACCAGATGCGAAAGCAAGATTGACTTGACGACAAAGACAAGACACAGTCGTCAATTTTAATATTTTGTCTTAACTCTTAAGTCTTAACTATCGTTAGTATTATGCCCGTTGTCATTAGCGCTTGGATAACGCTTACTTGATTTCAGAAGCCTAATTGATTTTTGATATCCTGAGGCTATACTTCTGAAGCCCATATGAAGAAGACTAAAGAGAGGCCTAGTTCTGTTTATAAATGAGGCTGATCTTCTTCACAGCTGCTTCTTTGTTATATTTGCTTTCTCCGGAAAAAAAAACAGAGGTTCTATTTTTTATTTATTCTTTTTCTGGAGATAGCAATATCATTTTTTTAAATTGGAAAACAATTATATGATCGGAGTAAAGTGAAAACTCTAAAAAATTTTAGCAAAACATTTGGAATTTGGTACGCCGTTGAACATAATGAATTTGACGTCTACTTTGTTGTCATAATGGAATTAGACGTTTTCAGTCCAAAAAAGTTGAAAAACAGCTACACATTGTTACCATTGGCACACGTGACATTTTGCATTATTGCATAGATGCTACATGCCCCACGTTACATTGGATATCGCAGTTTTTATCTCAGATGTAGGCTCTGTAGACTGTAGTACATTCAAACTGCAGTACAACATTTATTCTTTAGCCTCCTTTTTTTTCCTTTTGCTCAACATGTCACCTTTTTATTGGGTCGTTTACTTTGTTATATTCCCTTCCTTCTTTGTTCAAATGTGAGTGCCGACAAAACATTATAAAAACAAAACAAAAATCCAAAATTAAAATGTGAGTCGACTGAAAAATCTTTTTAAGAAAGTAACTACCTAAAAATTAGCGCACGAAACAAACATATTACATATTGTTTTCACACTTTCAAATCTTTCATAGAATATTATGAGTTTCTTTGACAAAAAAAAATATTATGAGTTTAAAAAATGGATTCAGGAACTCCCCCAAATATTATCCATACATAGTTAGATTCTTGGAAGAAAAAAAATACACGAAATGAGGCATTCAGAATATAGTGAAAGGACAAACAACAAATGTGAATGGTATTTTTTTTGTTTTTCATGGTATTTATCAATGGAAGCAGCATTAGTTTGGTCAAAGAGGTAGGTTTAGATATTAGATTGAATGGTATCGTAAATAGTTAACTAATAGAGCATTTAAAAACGGTTCAATCATATTATACATTAATGTTTCAAAACCGGTTCGGTCACAGTTATTTGTATCGATCAAGAATGTAGTTATTTTGCATGGTTGGGCTGGTGACGACCTTGCCGTGAAATATGACACCGACGATAAACGCATTAAATACTGACAGTTTTTTCTTATATCTAATTTTTCCTTCATTAGCTATCTTAAAACAGTAATATTTAGCATCACAAATGCGTTCATAAAAAGAAGAAAAAAGATGCATTTTTACAAGAACTCTAAATAAAATCTACTCGAGGAAAGGAGAAGAAAGAAGATATAACAAAAACGACAAACTATTATGTTAAAATAACTAGAAATTTAGTTTTACGAATGCATATTTCGTTTCGAGGAGATCATGTAATGAGACGATCGGGACCGTTCGTCGCTGACCATGACTATACTGATCTACGGTTATCTCTAGCGGTCAAAGGCACAAAGCGGCCTTAACGTCGAGCCTCCAAGCTAAACCTCCAGCGTCCATTCTCCACACGTCGCAAGGCACCGTGACGGAGCATCTCTCACGATCTTGACACGTGTACTGAAGTTTCACCCTGCATGTGAAAGCCGGGTACGTTAGCATCGGCCTCTCCCTCATCACTAACCGTACGATCACGTGAAAACTATCGCCGCTCGCGTTCGCCGGTGCACCTTCTTCCACAGGAATGTTATCCCTCGCCATCTTCCTGTACGCGTCATTTGTCCACGTCACTCTACCCGAACCGTCCGATATGAAACCAGGACACGTGTCCCTCACGAGATTCATCTTCCTTTCGTCGTCAGACCTCCCCAGACCGTTACCATCAATCCAAGCGTCCGTTACACGCTCCACCGTCATACACGACGAAATCACCACCGTCCTCCGCATAACATCCACCGTCTGGTACGCCGGAGTAAACATCCCGCCGTCGTCGCTGAAACTCAGCCAAAACGGACCCTGCCGCTTCTGCTTATACGCCGACGGCACCGACACTTTCAGATCCGTAAAAGCACCTTGATCAGGCGTCTCCGGCAACAGAGAAAGAGTCACCTTAGTATCTCCGCCGTGAACGACGGATTTATCCAATCTCTTACGCCGAGTGCACCTCCTGGTGTTACCACCATTCTCCTTCTGCTGAAATTTCCTCTTTCCTCTTCCTCCTCTAAAGGAAACGTCGGAACTTCCGCCGCCGCTCTCTCCACTGGATACAGGCTTTCCTCCGCCGCCTTCGCTGGTTGGTCTAGGAGCTATGGGACGAAACCGTAGCATGATGCGATCTGCTTTAGAGAGATCGTAATTATACGCTCGAGCTCCGCCGGCGTACCTTGCTATGCAACACCCTCCCCTACCGTCCATCTCTCTCTCTCTCTCTCTCTTTTTATCTGTATAGAAGAATGTTTGAGAATTAGCTAATAGTAAGCTTTTACTGGAACTGAGGAACACTGAACCAATGGGTAAGGGTTTTATAACGTCTGTGATCTGAACACGTGTCCGAGTCTACTCCCCTGTTCTGACCTACAAGGATTGTTATCTCGACACGTGTTGTAGCTTGCACGCTTCTGTTGGTCTAGGAGGCGTTAATAAGGGTTTTGGACCTTTTGGTTGGTTGCACATGGAAAGTTACTTATCCTACCTCCTTCGTTTTCTTTTCTACCTAAGTTATTCGAAACAAAAGTTTTATTCTCCCTTGTAATATTAGTATCAGCGACATAAAATGAGAAATGTGACGACGACAAAGAAAGGAAAAATGTAAATTTGTATTTACATTATTGCATATATATATATATATATATATACGTTCTGTAATAGTTTGAGATTAATTGGTTCGTGCTATATGAGTGGTCGTCTCTTAACTTCTTTTTCTTTTAATCTAATGTTTTATTACAAAGATGAAATACAAGTTGAGATGTAAGATATGATCATACATATGCCGGCTATCTAACACATAAACATAAATGCAATCACTAAAACAAATATCTCGATGAAATTACTTGAATGTAAGATGATTTTCGCGCGTAAATGCAATCACTAAAACAAATATCCCCAAAATATTGCTAACGGGAGGAAAAAGCGTTGATAATTCAACTCGATACGAAAAGGAAACTAACTTCAAAGTTTCTTCCAGCTATATATCGTTCTGGCACAAATAAAATATATATGAACCATAAAGTTTAAACTCTTCGAGTAAACTAGTGTACTTTTTAATGGTTGAATACATATTTGCCATTGTGACAAAGAAAAAATATTTGCCATTGTGACAAAGAAAAAATATTTGCCATCCAGTTTAGATATATACAATGGTGGGATTCATTATTCGCATCCGTTTTATAAATTAGATTGCATATTTCTATAAAAACAGAGAAACTTGTATATATATGGATGTCAAAGTATTTTGTAAGAAGAACACATATTCTTGTTGAAGATCTTGTATTTTGGATCAAGCTTTTTGTTATTTTTAAGATATCTATTTAACTTAGATATCTGAAATACTGTAGATATTGATAATTAACAGATTTCTGTGTACGTTTTCAGATACAGGATCACAATAATTACCTAGTATAACCATATACTTACTTTCGGTAAGACTTGTCCAATTGGTGAGATTTATATGAAACAATCTATAATCTGAAGAAGACTAAATTAAATTGGTGTGTGTATGATTAGAACTCCTACTTACAATAAGAAAAGACAGAAACTTAATTAGTTCCAAACATAGGTGATGTTTAATACAAACTAGGTGACTCACCCGCGCATATGCGCGGGATTGAATATTTATAGTTAATTCTTATTTTTATTTTTTTCTTTTAAATTTTGTTTGTTTTTGCAATTTTCATTGTTTTAAGATCAAATATGAAATAATGTTATATAACTTTTAGTTGTTGTTTTAATTATGGTTATTGTTTTGGATTAAATTATAATGATTTGCACTGTTTTGGATTACTTTATTTGGCAAAATTTTCAATTTTCATTTATGATTTAAGTTTTTTTTTTGTTTGTTTATATCTTGTAAATATGGTTAATTAAGATTAGTTTGATTATTTTATGTTATCTTGATAAAAGAAATTATTTTCTCGGCTTTTTCTATATACACGTGTTGGTTTTTTAATTTTTTTTGTAAATCTACTGATCATTTTAATATTGAATCCAAAATTTTAGGTTTGATTTAGCGGGTTTAAACCTATTTAGACCCATAAAATTGGGCAAAATTTATATAATTATAAATTGATTTTTTAACTTTCTAAACCACCATATTCACAAATCTAGCGATTCTAAAATAAAGTTGTGTACTCTTTAGGAAGAGTAAATGTATATTTTTATTGGAAATGGTAGATGTATATTTGTAATTCTAAAACAAATGATCTTAAAATCATGTTGGATACTGATCTTGACAATCGTAAATATGTATTATAAAAATTGATAATTCTAAAATCAACTATTTTTTTTATCTAAGAAAACATAAACAAAACATAATTTAAATTATTTAATGTTTTATAATATTTCTCTATAAACAACATTTTTTGTGTCCTTCTGCGGCTTCCCTTTCTTTGTCAATAATAAGAATCTTCAGATTAGACATTGATTTAACTTTGGAAACTCCAAACTTTGTAAAATAGAAATTTAAAAATTCAAAATTTATTATATTTCAAAAAGAAAATAAAACTTGAATAGTTATGAAAAAGTAAAATAAAATAAATAAGTAAAAAATAAAAATGAAATTGCAAAAACTAAAATGAAAAGTTTTGAAAGCAAAACTTCCCTTTATTTTTAGAAATTTAAAATTTTATTGCAAAAGAATCATAATTAGATAGTTATCCAAAAGTAAAATAAAATAAATTGATAAAGAAGAAAAAGGAAATTGCAAAAACTAAAGAAAAATAAATTAAACAAAAAAACTTTGAGAGATTTTTTCCTTTTACTTTTAGATTTAGGTATGTGGATATTTCCTTTTTTAATTTTAATTAATATTGGGATATTCTTTTTTATTATTCTTGTAAACACCTTTAAAAATTAATAATTGTATTTGATATAATAATTTTAACTCAAAAAGTTTAAAAACTGAATAAGAAATTCCAAAAACATTAAAAGGAAATTTATAAAGTAAAAATTCCATTTATTTTTATAAAAACGTTTTGAATTTATAAAAAAATATTTTGATAAAATATATTTTTTAAAAAAAACAAATTTCTATTTTAGCGAAAGAATAATTAAAAATTGAATAGTTATTGAGAAGTAAAATAAAATATATTTTTAAATAATAAAAAGGAAATTGCGAAAATTGGAAAGAAAAATTTGAAAAATCAAACTTGTAAATAAGAAATAGAAAATTGCAAAAACTTAAAAACAAAAATAAATTCCTTAATATATAAATAGTTATTTGATAAAAAAAGAAACTAAAAATTTCCTTTTTTAAAACTAAATAAATTAAAAAAACAATTATCTCATTAAAAGTAAGTTATTTCCTTTTTAATATGATTTATAAAAAAGCTTTTTCTTTTCTTAATTTTTCGTTTTTATACTTATAAAAAAATTATTTTATGTTTTAAAATTCATTCCTTTTATTAATGTGCTTTTTTAAAAAAATCATTAAACAAAAAATATATTAAAAGGTTAAGTAATGACAAACTAATATAATAATTGGAATTTATTAGGGGTATCTCTGTAATCGACCTCGTGAAAATTAACGTGAGCGCGACACGTAGGAAACTGACTTCTCAAATAATATTATAGAGATTCTCCTTACTGTAATAAATTACTATATAAGTATTTATAGACTAATTAACTATTGGTCAAGTTGACCCTTGTTCGTAAGCTACATGGAATTAGAAATAACTACGTGAAACCAAAATTGTATAAAAGCGTGGAAGCAAATTTTTCGAAAATTTTAGGAAATGAGTATGTGATGGAATAGTATACATAGATTCATATATATATATATGCCAGCAAAAAAAAAATATATATATATAGTAAACACTAACCTATATAAAAAATTAATATCAATATTATAAAACTTATAACTAAAAATTATATGATTCAAAATCATAAATCAAAATCCCCTTATTTATTCTAATTAGCTTTATCAAAAACTTGTTTCAAACTCTTATATTGCGAAAAAATCAACAAACTCAAAATTTCTGAAATAATATTAGTTATCATATTATTTAATTATTAATTCTATAATCAAATTAATTTTTTTCTTGAATTAATTTATTTGGTATTATATTTTTGAGAAAGGAAAGATATTTGTTAATTAGTATTTTAAGATAAGAATCATAAGACAACCTTGTATTACGTCTGCATAAATGGGATATCCATATATTATGGAAGACAGTCTTTTGTCTTATCATTAAACAAGTAAACTGTATTATATCATAACATTAACATACCAAGCTTCAATGGCTAATAAATAATAAAGAGTTGTTCTTCCCATGATTTCCTGCGAGAAAATGCCTCTATTTATATTCCGTTAAGTTATTAAAGGCTCTGTAATCAATAATATAGGTATTCAAGAGACAATATCTGTATATTCTAATTATTGATGCTCTTTGCCTTTTTTTTTTTTTTTTGATGGATTACCTTTCTATGTTTAGATTTAGGCTATACGTTCATGTTCATCGAATATTAGGTTCTAGAAAGATTGATTTACCAGTAATCAAGTCATTGCTTTGTTTTGGGGCAACGTCAAGAAATGTAGGCAGAGCTAAAAAGGTATAATTTGGTTAAAAATGACACATTCCTTTTTTTTGTGAACGAAATTAAGATTCTTGGACTCTTCGTATATTTTCTTTACCACAATATTCAATTAAATACATATTCTGTCAATTGAGATACTCGTAATCTATTGATTTATATGACTCAAAATAACCAAATTACTTTGCTAATAAGTAATTAACGATATGTAGACCTACCAACTGGTAAATTTAATATTTTGCATGTAAATATATCATGGAAAAGGAAAATCATCTAAATAACCTTATTTAGCATAAAATAGCTAACATTACATATCTAACTCAAATAACTTTACCACATTCGCATCGCATGTAAAGAAATATGAGTTTTTTTTTTTGTCAACAGCAAAAGAAACTCAAACTAAAAAGACTCGACAAGCTAAGTCGGAACATTAACATCAACATAGATAATGGAGGAGGGATAAGATCTTGCACTTCTTGTTATTTCTTGCACAGGGATAGGAACTTTACTCACATCATTTTTCACAAGTAGAAAGAAAAGAATTTTGCTTTTATTTTTCAGATTTAGCGTTTTTTTTTTCTTTTTCTTATGTGAGCAATTGAGCATACTTGTTTGCTTGTATTATTTTTTAGAGGAATTTTGCTCACATCGTTTCTCTCTAATTAAGTGGCATATTGGTTGACCAAAAAAAAGTCGCAGATTCTATCAACTCCATTATGAATTATCCACATATATTTTCTGTTTTTATCTTGTAACTGGCGGTCAGATGTATTGATATAGTGTTATAGTTGATCTCTGGTCAGTAATCAGTTCCAAATTTTTCATATCCTCAACTTACGAAACGATAATTTGGTTTAAAAAAATTGAGTGGATGAATTTCAAAGTCAGATTAAAATATCTTACAAGAATAAAAGGTTTTTATTAGGCACGATCCAAAAGATGACGATAGATTAGAATTATAATCATTGACCAAGTCTCAATTTAAAGGGTTTCGCATCTTAATTAAATTTTAAAGTGATTGTGACAAATAAGATCTCAAAAGGGACAAGATGATCTCATGCGTAAGCGACCTTAAAGATTTAATAATGCCAATGGAGTTAGGTAACCGTTCTTGACATAAAGAAGGACTACATATATAACTTATTTTTAGTAACTATAATAAGTTTACCATATTCTGTGAACTCTTTTTTTTTTGTAGGAATATTATGTGAACTCCCATGCATATATATAAGAATCCCTATATATAAACCATTGAAAAATTAATAAGAAAAAAAAAGAGTTCGATAATTTTCTCTGTATTTTAGCAAGTGATGTTTTTAGTTTCAATATTTTAATGGTTCGGGTACATATTGCTGTCCAGCCAATTTTTTTAACACTGGTTATTTTTGATGGTTCGGGTACATAATGTTATCTGTCTGAAGTCTATATTTTCCAGTAGAATAATAAACATCTTACACCTAAATTTTTTTGTTATGCCCAATAAATCACAAAACTCAACAAATGAATTTAATTGTTCGCCAAGAAAGATATCTTAGAGTCCAAAGTTTGGACTCCAAACTAATGACTATTGTCCAAGTCATATGCATCAAAAGTTTGTCATGGAACTCGCGCGTGATGACGGGGTAACTATAGATCCGAATATAAGAGCATAAATTTGTAAAGGTTTCGGATTTAATCCACTCTGAAAAAATTGCTGAGCGTATGGTAATTTGGAGTATTGAACGTTGGCTAACTATGTACATGCTTAGTTTTAGATTTTTTTTTTTTCCCTTTTTGGGTATAGTCGGACTTGATCCGGACACCGCTTATTGGTGCTATTAAAAAACATTAGTCTGGAATAGTTTAGATGTTAATATAAACAATAACGATTTTGATCGATATTAATATATTAAAATAAAATTATGAAAACTGAATTATATAAAATATAAAAGTACAATGACTGAATAGAAACCTACTTTTATCGAGAGTTATAGTACAATGTTTTATGTTAAAGTTATCGTTGTGTTATAACTGTGTTTTAATCTGAAATTGTGTTATAGACGGAAAATATAATACTATTCCAAAAACTGTATGAAAGTAAGTCAGTACAAACCACCAAATACCTTAATATTACTACACAGTTTCGTCACCATGTGAATTATGAATTAAGATCCTTAAACTTAGATTAGACTCCAGTTCTAACCCAAAAGAAAGCTGTTAAAATAGTAGTACTAGATAGTTATTGATATTTAACGTTAGATTTGCTTAGATTTGAGATAGAGTTCCAAGGTGTGAGGGAATCTATAAATTATGGGTGTGTCGTATTTTGCATTAGGGCATCTCCAATAGTAAACTGCATTTTTTACTCAAAAATAGAGTAACTCCAAAATGCAGTTGGGTTTTACTCCAACTCTACTCTATTTTCAACTGCAAAATGGAGTCATGAACAAAAAAATGGAGTAAACTCATTTGTTACTCCATATTTGGAGTAATCCTATTTTTTACTCCATTTTGCTGCTGAAAATGGAGTAGTGTTGGAGTAAATTTACTGCAAAATACAGTTTTAAAGTAGAAAATGGAGTACTGTTGGAGATGGTCTTCGAACACGCATGAGGACACGTAAAGACAACTTATTAGCTATTGTTTACAGTATTATATACTAACTAAACTAAACAACTTGATTTGTTTTTAGTAATAAATTAACAAAAACCAGTAGTTAAGTTAAGCACACACCCATCTTTTTTATATGGTTTTAAGTACAGCACATAGACATATGCAGCTGGAAATGTTTTACCAGAATCTCTTCTTTTTTTTTTTTTTTTTTGACTGAGGCATCAGAACTCAATTATTCAAATTTAGTTAGGTATAAGTCACTATGATAATGATTAAGTTAGATTGTTTTCTTAGAAATGTTTTGCTTTCATTAAGGCTTGCTGACTCCATCTACAATTTAGAAATATTGCATTATATTTTTAAGTATTTGTTTCTTTTTAGTTATGAAGTATAAACGTAAAAAGCATATTCTTTAGCAAAGGTTATCATGATTGTATTGAAAAAAATGAAAGATTTCCTTCCATCTCAACAATTGATCTCAAATTGGGTTAGTTCATTTCTTTATCCCGCTATGTTTGGATATAAAAAGAAAAATTATCACTATATATATATAGGTTAGTTCATTGATTGATGGGGGAAAAACATTTAGGTGGGTAACAAAATGTTAATCCTCTTGGACCACGTCGCACATCTCATACTGGTTACCACAATATGTAGATAATATGAATATTTGGTATAGTTCATCAGATAAGGTTCACAAATCTTATCAACTCATATATGTATTTTCTTAATAAACTAAGATTGTATTTACAACTTTGTGATTTTCCGAGTAAGACAGTTATGTGGATCATGTATATTATATTCCACTTCAAATTTTAACTTCAAGATGGTGTTCTATATATAAATAAAACCGTACATGCATGATGGAAGCCATACATAACATGTTATCGTTTAGCAACTCATATAGAGGTATGTTATTTATTACATAGATCTCTTGTTTCTTTTGCATGATAACGATTAATTAAGATAAGCTTCAATTACAATGTTTCTGCCACCCAATTAATTACCTCTAGTTTGCCATAGAAAACATTGCGAGTTCTAATGTGCGTGTGACAGCCTTAAACTTCAATATATAGATCATTTTCAATTTAAATTTCCAAAAACAAAATTTTCAAATGTGTTTCCATAGTTCCATTGAAAATGGTGTATCCATATATATATATATATATAGTACATAATATACATCTAGTTTATACATAACAATAATAGTTTAAAAATGTATCAGTTATGAATATTAACTTATGATACGACCAATGTTAATTTACGCCACTTCTCTTGTACTATAATGTAAGAAAAATATTCGCATTCCCTATACTCTATATATTATAAACATTAAAATTGTCCAATGATAAAAAAAAATGGTGTCCATCTATATATAGTAAATGATATAAAAACAATTTCGACATGATAATTGGAGAGTTTCCCTTTACAGAAGTCCCTAGGAATAGTGGCTAGAATAACCAAACGGGCCGATTTGCTTTCTAAAATTAGTAAAGAAGGTGGACAATCTCTTATCTATAAGAATATAATATATGCTTTTCAAAGACATTGAAAGGAAAACATTCATTACGTTTTGAATCTCACCTGCTGCTTTAATACCTAATTGTATACTTAATCAGTATCCGATACAGTAATACACATTTCAGCCAACAGTTTTCGTAACAAATACCA
This sequence comes from Isatis tinctoria, assembly GCA_010577795.1. Lineage (NCBI taxonomy): Eukaryota > Viridiplantae > Streptophyta > Magnoliopsida > Brassicales > Brassicaceae > Isatis > Isatis tinctoria. The sequence goes on from CM021245.1 coordinate 24,987,067, forward strand.
TAATCTGCAAATTTCTTTTTGTTATTATCTAATGAAACCAATGGAGATAGATCTCTCTTAAAGCAAGCATGTTCGACGAATGAAAGTTAGACAACTAAAGTAAGATATTAGGGAGTTTAAAGAATTGGTGTGAAGAGAAGAACTAGGTTCGTCTTGAAGGCCGTAAAAGTCTCAGCACCCAAGAATCCTAACTTGGAAAATGACGAAATGGTTTTGCGACACGTGTGTGGATTGTAATCTCGTTGGCAAACCAGGATGAGTCACCAAAGCTACTGTCTCTTTGCTCCAATTATATACTAGTACTACAAAAGTAGCCACGACTTGCTCTTCTCAATTTTTTATTTATTTCGAATCTATACTCCCAAACCTCATAATGGTTACTAGTATTACACATGTCTTTAGCTTATACAATCATTTGAATTCAATAAATTAATAGATATATCCAATTAATGTTGTCAGTTAAATACTAATTCGATATGGAGTAACAAATACCGTAAGAAAATTCGTAAACTAAGTTAAATGAAGACATTTTATGTATGTCATAGCTGTTAATCAACTTGATTTGATTATCATTTTTTTCTTCTTTTTTGAACGACTCTTGATTTGATTATCTTATGTATGTTTAATACAGTAGTATATAATTAGCAAACCCTATGTATTGAAACATTACCCCACAAAACCATTTTTCGTAGTTTAATTAGTTGAACTTATCTGGTTAACCATATATTTATCAAAAAGAAAAAATTACTTTGTCTAATAAGATAACTCAAACTTCTAATACTAATGGGTTTAAAATGTTTTTGTAAAACATATTTGGTTTGTCTTATTCCACCTAAAAACATAACTATTTATAAATAATAAAAAAACTTATAAATGTGTTCCTTCCAATTAAATCGATGTTGGCCTTTCTTACGAATGAATTTTTTGGCTACCTTATAAAAGAAACTTAAAAATGCATTTCTAAGTTTACTATTAGTGTTCCTGCCTCTATTGTATATGGCAGAGACTACATCTCTCAGCAATTTTTAGAAAGAGACATTTAAGCTCTCTGCAGGTACAACACTGAAGTATGTACCGTGTTACACCTGCAAACAGATGATGAAACAGGTTCTTAACCGTTGTTTGGAAACATATTTTGTGGTGCTTTATATCCAGACATCCCCACACTTGACTTAGTTATCTGTCTTAGGCGGAATACTGATACAACTCCTCCATTCATACCTCTCTAAAAGCAACACTTTTAAAGTGGTTTACAAAAGAGAGCCTCCTTCCTTACTATGCTTTAGAGGGTTCGACACATAACATTAAGTTATAATATATGTTAAAAGGAAATGGATTGAGATCCCCACTCAGATAAAGAGCCACTTACTATTCTAAACAATGGATGAAGTCCAGACAAGCCCATACGAGATGTGCAGGTTGAAGTTGGCACTTGGATAGATTTGAAGTTCTGAGTTATGACCATATCACAACAATCAATAACAAAGCGACTCTGTCAAAACTTAAATGTACACTTGTTAAGTATATCAATGAAGATTGAAGCAAAGTTTTGAACAAAAGAGTTTTGGAGGGAAAAGCAATGCAGCCAAAATACAGGACACGTCACGGATGCAGGACCACAAGGCAGGAGCCGTTTTGCTTTTTCTGCAATAAAAAAGCAAAATGTTGTTTGTCGGGGCTTGATAACGAGAAGATAAGGGCAAGTCCCTAATTTTTTTCTCGTACAGTTTTGGCGGCTTCAATTGGCATCAAGGAAACTAGGTTTTCGTGTGACTTCTTGTATATATAGCTGATTACATTGTTTGAGAGAGCGTGAGAGAGATAGAGAGAACAATACATCAAAGCATAAGCTTGTAAAGTTGTTCTTGGGAAATAGGGGTATTACATAGAACGGGGAACCAAGCATCTTTGTATAAAGGGACTTGGGATTTATCTTTGTACTGTGATCATAGTGGATTCCGGGAGACAGATCTCGGCCCAGATGTAGCCTCTTAGTTAACAGAGGTGAACTGGGATAACAAGTGCTTGTGTGCTCTAGCTTTCGTTTTCAGTTTGCTCTGCATTTTTCTCTGTTTCTTCTGTTATTCTTGATTTCCTTCTTTGAGTTCTTGAGTTCTTCACTTGGTGTATGTGTTGAAACCCTCTTGCAATCACAAGGAGACGTCTTTGGAGTTGCAGGTTTCTTCACATATTGGTATCAGAGCCAGGTTTTGGTTCTCTCTGGTTATCTGTTTGAAGAGAATCATGTCGTCCACCAAGGTGGAGATCGAGAAGTTCGATGGTCACAGTGACTATACTCTATGGAAGGATAAGTTTCTGGCTTAGATAGATCTCAAGGGTCTAAGAAAAGCTCTGGCGGAATCCGAAAAAGAAGCCAGAACAAGAGATCCGGATGAGACACCTGAGAAAAGAAAGAAAGAAGAGGAAAAGGAGGAAGCTTTAGACGAGAAAATGAAGAAAGTTCGAAGCTTGATAGTTCTCTATGTCTCTAACAGGATATTGAGAAAGATAAGGAAGGAAACAACGGCTGTTGGCATGTTAAAAGCTCTCGACAAGCTATACTTAGCCAAAGCTCTTCCAGACAGGTTTCATTTGAAACAAAAGCTGTTTGGATACAGGATGCCTGAGAATACATCTACAGAACAAAGCGTGGATGACTTTCTCCAGCTCATAACAGATCTGGAGAACATAGATGTACAGATCTCAGATGAAGATCAAGCTATTCTCTTGCTCATGTCTTTACCAAGACAGTTTGATCAGCTCAGAGATGTTATGAGATTCAGCTCCGGGAGAACAACTCTGGTCCTTGAAGAAGTTCTAGCTTCGATATATTAAAAGGAGCTTGACTATGGTGCTATCTACAGAGATAAAGGACAAGGAGCAGAAAGCTTGTATGCCAGAGACAAGGGAGAACAAAGAGGGAGATCTGAGACTAAAGATAAGTCTAAACAGTCCAGAAGCCGAAGTAAGTCCAAGGGCAGGACAGGTTGCTGGGTTTGCGGAGAAGAGGGACACTTTAAGTATACTTGTCCAAGCAAAGGCAAGTCCTCAGGCAAATCGAAAAAATAGCACAACAATGGCAAAGGAGAAGCAAACTCCTCAAAGGACAGTAAAGCAGATGCCTCTGGTTTATATGTCTCTGAAGCGCTTCATTTGACAAGTATAAACTTGGAAAATGAGTGGATCTTGGATACGGGTTATACTCAACACCTAACGCACAAAAGAGAATGGTTTGAGAATCTGAGAGAAGATGTTGGAGGATCTGTTCGGATGGGGAACAAGTCCACATAAAATGTCAGAGGAGTCGGTGATATCAGGATAAGGAATGAAGATGGTACATCTTTCCTGTTGACTCAAGTGTGGTTCACTCTAGATATGGAAAGGAATTTGATTTCTCTTGGTGCTCTAGAAGAAAAAGGATATGGGTATGGATCCAAGAATGGGATTCTCAAGGTTAAAGATGGTAACGAAACTCTCTTGTCTGCAAGAAGGCACGACAAGTTGTACTTGCTGCAAGGAAATGCAGAATACGATCATGTTTTAGTTGCAGAAAACAGAAATGATGATACTCTTCTATGGCATCGCAGACTGGGACACATGAGCCAAAAGAATCTGGATTTGATGGTAAAGAAAGGACTCTTAGACAGAAAAAAGATTTCTGCTTTTGATACCTATGAAGGCTGCGTGTATGGAAGGGCAAAGAGAGCCAGTTTTTCAGTTGCAACACATGACACAAAGGACAGACTGGACTATGTTCATTCAGATTTATGGGGAGCTCCATCTGTACCTTTTTCTCTGGGAAAATCTCAATATTTCATCTCGTTTATAGATGATTTCTCGAGGAAAACTTGGGTATATTTTCTGAAGCACAAAGATGAGGCGTATGAAAGATTTGTGGAATGATGTGTAATGGTAGAGAACCAGACTGAAAGGAAGATAAAGATCTTAAGAACTGACAATGGGCTTGAGTTCTGTAATCAGAGGTTCAATGATTTCTGCAAAGAGAAAGGCATTGTAAGGCACAGAACATGTGCTTACACTCCCCAACAAAATGAGGTTGCAGAACGGATGAACCGTACCATCATGGAAAAGGTCAGAAGCATGTTAAGTGATTCAGGGCTACCACAAAGATTTTGGGCTGAAGCAACTCACACTGCAGTCATTCTGATAAACAAAACGCCATCTTCAGCAATCAAATTCGATATACCAGACAAGAAGTGGTCAGGTAAAGCTCCAACATACAACTATTTGAGAAGATTTGGCTGTGTTTGTTTTGTTCATGCAGATGATGGCAAACTCATGCCAAGAGAAAAGAAAGGGATTATGCTGGGATATCCTCCTGGAGTTAAAGGATACAAAGCTTGGCTGATTGAAGAACACAAGTGTGTAATTAGCAGAAACGTGTTGTTTCAGGAGAATGCAGTATATCGAGATGTTATACAGAGAGGAAAGGAAGCTCAGAACGAGGAAGATCAATAAGGATGAGTGGAGAACGACTTTCGTTTGGGATTTTGCAGCTCCTTCAGAATCTGTATTTGATATTGATCTTGAAGACGAAGGTGATATGAGTTCTGGTGGAGATCTTTCAGAAGAAACAGTATCCCTGAATGATCATACACAAGATCAAGCCTCATATCACTCTGAAGAAGCGGAACCGGATCATGATGTCGAATCAGAGGACAGTGGTGGAGACTCACCAGATAGCTACCGTCTTATAAGAGACAGAGCTAGAAGAGATATTAGACCAACCAGGAGGTTTGATATCGAAGGATACTTCAGTGAACAAAAAGATGATGAAGAAGAAATTTTTGATGCTGAAGTACTAGTAACAACAATTGATGGGGATCCTCTTGAGCCTGCAGACTACAGAGAAGCTCGAAGAGACAGAGATTGGGAATTCTGGAAAGGAGGCATGGGAGAAGAAATGACCTCGCTGGACAAGAACTTCACTTGGATTGTTGTTACAAGACCAAAGGGACAAAGAGTTATAGGCTGTAAATGGATTTATAAATGCAAGCCTGGAATCCCTGGGGTCGAAGAGCCAAGATTTAAAGCCAGGCTCGTTGCTAAGGGCTATGCACAAAGAGAGGGAATTGACTATACAGACATCTTTGCACCAGTAGTCAGGCATGTATCCATAAGAATCTTGCTTGCTATTGTTGCAGAAGAAGACATGGAGCTTGAGCAGCTAGACGTCAAGACAGCCTTCTTACACGGTGATCTAGATGAGAAGATCTATATGGAACCACCTGAAGGTTTTGAGGACAGGTTCAAACCAAATGAAGTATGTCTCCTTAACAAGCCCCTGTACGGTCTCAAACAAGCTCCAAGGAAGTAGAATCAGAAGTTTGATGGGTATATGAAAGAGATTGGTTTCAAAAGAAGTCTTTGTGACAGCTGCGCATACATCAAAGAAAATTCTGACAGCACCAAGACCTATCTACTCATCTACGTGGATGATATGTTGATTGCAGCCAAGAACAAATAGTTTGTCTCAGAGCTGAAACAGAAGTTGAGTGAGAAGTTCGAAATGAAAGACTTGGGACCTGCAAAGAAAATTCTTGGAATGGAAATCACCAGAGATCGTGTTGCAGGGAAGCTACGGTTATCTCAGGAAGGATATTTGGGAAAAGTTCTGGAACTGTACAAGATGGGACAAGCAAAGGAAGTGACAACTCCTCTTGGAGCTCACTTAAAATTCCGTGCAGCTACAGAGCAGCAAATAAGAGAAGAAGGAGAGTTTATGAAGTCAATTCCTTACTCGAATGCTGTAGGAAGCATCATATATGCTATGATTGGAAGCAGATCAGACCTATCCTATCCAGTTGGGATAGTTAGCAGATACATGAGTTGTCCTATAAAAGATCATTGGTTAGGAGTCAAGTGGCTACTAAGGTACATCAAAGGCTCGCTAAAAACCAAGATGTGTTATGAGAAAAGTTCAGAATTTGTGTTGAGGGGTTACTGTGATTCAGATTATGCTGCTGATGTTGATCGCAGAAGGTCTATAAGTGGAATGGTATTTACACTAGGAGGCAGTTCCATCAGTTGGAAATCGGCATTACAGAAAGTGGTGGCACTATCGACAATAGAAGCAGAGTATATGTCATTAACTGATGCTGTTAAAGAAGCATTGTGGCTTAAAGGGATACTGAAGGAGTTTGGTTATGAACAAGGAAGAGTTGAAATCTTCTGTGACTCCCAAAGTGCAATCTCACTGTCGAAGAACAATGTTCACCACGAAAGGACCAAACACGTGGATGTTAAGTATCATAAGATACGAGACGTCATAGAAGATGGTCTGGTTCAGGTGTCTAAGATATCAACATTGACAAATCCTGCTGATATCTTCACCAAGGTTATACCGGTTAGCAAGTTTCAAGCTGCTCTGAACTTGCTCCGGGTAAAGTCTGAGTAACAGACTCGGGGAAGCCGGGATCGGAATCCAGTCTTTTGATCATCATTCTCAGCTCTCTCAGGTATCAATATCTTGTTCATTGCTTGATCGTTCATTACTATAGGTGGAGTTTTGTTAAGTATATCAATGAAGATTGAAGCAAAGTTTTGAACAAAAGAGTTTTGGAGGGAAAAGCAATGCAGCCAAAATACAGGACACGTCACGGATGCAGGACCACAAGGCAGGAGCCGTTTTGCTTTTTCTGCAATAAAAAAGCAAACTGTTGTTTGTCAGGGCTTGATAACGAGAAGATAAGGGCAAGTCCTTAATTGTTTTCTTGTACAGTTTTGGCGGCTTCAAGTGGCATCAAGGAAACTAGGTTTTCGTGTGACTTCTTGTATATATAGCTGATTACATTGTTTGAGAGAGCGTGAGAGAGATAGAGAGAACAATACATCAAAGCATAAGCTTGTAAAGTTGTTCTTGGGAAATAGGTGTATTACATAGAACGGGGAACCAAGCATCTTTGTATAAAGGGACTTGAGATTTATCTTTGTAACCTCTGTGATCATAGTGGATTCCGGGAGACAGATCCCGGCCCAGGCGTAGCCTCTTAGTTAACAGAGGTGAACTGGGATAACAAGTGCTTGTGTGCTCTCGCTTTCGTTTTCAGTTTGCTCTGCATTTTTCTCTGTTTCTTCTGTTATTCTTGATTTCCTTCTCTGAGTTCTTGAGTTCTTCACTTGGTGTATGTGTTGAAACCCTCTTACAATCACAAGGAGACGTCTTTGGAGTTGCAGGTTTCTTCACAACACTTTTACGGTCCTTATGGAATGCTAGAAAGGAAATGAAAGGCAACGTATCAATTGAAGTTACCTCTTGAGGCTTGCTAATGTTTTGTGAACCCTATGTATATAATTTGCAAACCCTATGTATTGAAAAATTACCCCCACAAAACCTTTATTAATTTTGCCGTTATTTTATCTCAAAATAGCATAATTTTTTTTCATTGTATATTTTTTTTGGCAATCTGTAGAACATTTACACAATTCAGTTTACTATTTTGATATGTAAACGAAAAAAATAGAAAGGAGCTCAACTTAACATTGGCTTGTTACTAAATACGGAAATGTTCACGCTATATAGATTAGGGGTTATATAGCTCTTTGGCAGGTATTAAACTAGATAATTATTTCTCTTCTATATTTCAAAAGCTAAATTATATTTCTATTATAATATGTATACTTTGTTTTGGTAATGTAGACCACGGTAAACAAAATCATGCAGAATGTGGTAATAATTGTAGATCAAATCCACAGAAAATAGATATAGATCAAAGAGGGTGGGGAGGGGTCAACGTGTTTGCTGTTTCATGATTGGGACAGTGCACATCATTGCATTTTGGATGAATGCAAGAGAGAACCACATGACTTGGACTTGTACAAGAGAGAACCACTCCTGATTTTGTAATCCTTTAAAACCTTCAATCTTATGTATCTTTGATCGAGGCACTAGCCATAATATGAATCAGAAGCAATACAAAATGAATTAAGCGTAGCAAAACTCAGGCCCTAGGCACATTTCGTTCTCAGAGCAATTGTACAACTTTTCAGTCTATCTTTATAAACTTTCTACGATTCGGTTTTGGATCAGTATGTATGTATCAAGAGTAACTTTGCAAAACTATCTTTATCTATTAACAAGACCCGATTTTGGTAATCCCTTCATTCCACTTGTGGATCTTCTTCACCTGTACCGAATCTCCTGAGGCACTGCAAAATAGCTTTTGCAGTTTTCACTAGAGCATCTGATCCTTGATTCACAAGCAATGTAAATGTCCCGAATTTTTTCTCCTCTTGATCGACTTCAGTCCTTACTCTGTTACTGTGAGGTGTGGCCACGCTGCACATGTTAAGGACGATCACTAGAGCGTTATGGCAAATCTTTGAACGACTCGGTTCCCTCAAGATAGTGAACAGATGATCGATAAACCCTGTATCATCCTGCATTACTTCAACCGCACGCTCGTATCTAGAAAGCACAGCTAAGACAAATAAAAACCTAACCAACCACCTTTTGATCTTATCGATTAGAACCGGAATCAGACCCGTTGAAACCACCTTTTCCATGTTCTCCAATACCACACCCTCTGGATTCGCATTCTTCTTATTATCGGATACTGAACACAGGTACACAATCACGGTAGCGGCATTGAAGGAGGCTAAGTAATCATCCTCACTAATAAGAGATGTCAAAGCGCTGAGTACTTGGGAGGTCCCGATGAGTATCCTGTTAGAGTCAATGGATGCAAGGGACACTAAAGTCGCTGCAGAGTTTCTTCTTGTCTCCTGTGTCCCATGCCTTAGAGACTTTGTAAGGAGTGGGATCACAAAAGGGTTTTCAGCAATTGCTGCACTATTCTCCCTAACAATCGAGATGTTGAACAATGCTTCGATGATATTCTCTTGAAGCGTCATATTCGAGGCAACTATTAACAGCAAGCTCCAAACGCCTCCGCTTTTGGGCCATGAAGAGAAGCCCAATGTGATCAAGCCCACTCTTGTAGTACAACGGTCTTCAAATGTGAAAAAGGACAAAAGTAGAGTGCAGCACGCGAAGAAGATGACGACGTCCTGTACGAACAAGAGTAATGGTCTGGAGCTGTCAAATTCATTTGCAGCCCTCGATTCAGATAATGGTGAAGATGTTGCCACCTGTTCTCAGTAGTTAGGGTTTTACCTTCTCTACTATAAATTCTGTAATAGGTCTTCTTTGTAAACTCAAGAGAGTAAGAATCAATCAAAGTAACTTTCTTCATTACAAAGCTTCAAGCTTTTCTTTTGTTATCATGGTATCAGAAGCCATGGATGACAGATACTTGAGTTTCGTTTCTCCTCCTCCCGTGAAGTTTGTCAACTCAGTCACTGTCAAACTCACTCAGCAAAACTACATCTTGTGGAAACGTCAGTTTGAAGCGTTTCTAAACGGTCAGAGATTGTTGGGGTACGTTACGGGTTCCACACAACAGCCGCCAGCGACTCTCTCCGCTCTGGGAATCAATGGCCGCACAACTCCGATGCCAAATCCAGACTACAACCTCTGGTTTCAAACAGATCAGGTTATTCAATCCTGGCTTCTTGGTTCATTCACTGAAGAACTGCAAAGTCTTGTTCTTCATTGTGTTACTTCTCATCAGATCTGGTTAGCGTTGGCGAATCATTTCAACAGACCTACCTCCTCTCGCTTGTTTGAACTTCAGAGAAAGCTTCAGACTATAGCGAAGCAGGACAAGACCATGGAAGACTATCTCCGGGAAATAAAATCTATTGGTGACCAACTCACTTCGATTGGTAGTCCTTTAACGGAGAAGATGAAGATCTTTGCTGGTTTACATGGTCTTGGTAAGGAATATGAGCCCATCAAAACAAGCATTGAAGGTCAAATGGACAACTTTCCATCTCCTACCTTTGATGACATCACACCTCGCCTCAAGAGCTTTGATGAACGGTTGCAAAGCTACAACTCAGTTCCTGAAGCAACACCACATCTTGCGTTTCAAACATCTCACTCTAACCAGAATTTTTATGTTCCACGTGGTCGTGGTCAGTCAAACAGACGTTTTAATAGTGCTCGTAGCAGAGGTTCTTTCTCTACCAGAGGAAGAGGGTTTCATCAACAATTTTCTAGTTCCTCTGCTTCCTCTGATTGCGGCTCTGCATCGGACAGGCCACATTGTCAGATTTGTGGTAAATATGGTCACTCGGCTCTGCGGTGTTGGCATATGTTTGACAACAACTACCAAGAAGAGGAGCTTCCAGTGGCGTTAGCTGCTCTGCGAATATCCGATGTTTCTGATCAGATGGGTGCTAAGTGGTATGTGGACTCTGCAGCAACGTCTCACATCACCAGTTCTCCACGACATCTAACGCAGGCTCACCAGTACAAAGGTAATGATGGTGTTATTGTTGGTGATGGTAATCTCCTTCCGATCACACATGTTGGTGCTGCTGCTTTACCCTCAACTTCAGGTAACTTACCTCTCAAAGATGTATTGGTGTGCCCTAATATTGCAAAATCTTTGTTATCTGTTTCTAAGCTTACAGCAGATTACCCTTGTTCCTTTAAATTTGACAATACTGGTGTTCGTATTAAGGACAAGGTAACAAAAAAGGTCCTGAGTCAAGGGCACACCCATAATGGTCTTTATGCGATGGAGGCTCCAAAGGTTCAGGCTTTCTACACCACACATCCGATCGCTGCAACTGATGAAGTGTGGCACAGAAGGCTGGGGCATCCACATGATGAAGTTTTGAACTATCTGCATCAAAAGAAGTTATTGTCGTCAATAAGAGCACCTTGAAGATGTGTGAATCATGTCGTCTTGGGAAGAGTAGTCATTTGCCGTTTTCGTCTTCTACTTATGTTGCTTCTAGACCGTTAGAGAGAGTGCACTGTGATCTCTAGGGTCCATCTCCGGTTATGTCTAATCAGGGATTTCAATTTTATGTAATCTTTATTGATCATATTCAAGATATTGCTGGTTTTATCCTCTTAAAGCAAAGTCAGACTTTTTCTCTACATTCATTATGTTTCACAAACTTGTTGAGAATCAGTTATCTTCAAAGATTGGTGTGTTTCAATGTGATGGTGGTGGTGAATTTACAAGTTCTCAGTTTACGGCATACTTAAAGACCTATGAGATACAACAACGTATCTCATGTCCTTACATCCAACAGCAGAATGGTCTTGCTGAACGAAAACACAGATATCTTACCGAGTTAGGTTTGTCCATGATGTTTCAATGCAAAGTGCCTCAGAGGTTCTGGGTGGAAGCCTTCTATACAGCGAATTATCTAAGTAATCTGCTACCTACATCGGTGCTCAGTGATCATCAAAGTCCGTTTGAGGTTCTGACCGGCAAAGCTCCTGATTACTCTTCTCTACGAGCATTTGGCTGTTCCTGTTATCTGGTTCTCCGGGACTATGCCAATAATAAGTTTGATCCTAAGTCTCTCCATTGTGTCTTTCTGGGGTATAATGAGAAGTACAAGGGGTATAAGTGTTTGTATCCACCCACAGGCCGTGTTTACATAAGTCGTCATGTGAGGTTTGATGAGCAAAATTTTCCGTTTGCGGACATCTACAGTTCTTATCATCAGACTATTGTTACTCCAACTATGAAAGCCTGGCAACGAAGTTTTCTGCCAGAATCTCCGACTGTACCAAATGTATCAGTCGTTCAACCTCAGACAGTATCAGTGGAAACAATGTTACCTGTTCAAGCTTTACAACAGCCGTTGGAGGTGCCACTCTTCACGGAAAGGGACTTTCCTCCTCTATTACGAAGTCAACAAGTTATTCCCTCTGGTGAATCTCTAGTCGTCCCAGCATCTGTTCCTAATGTGCAGGTGCCTCCTGCTTCTGTTACACCATCCAGCATTGTGCAGCATCCTATGATCACGCGATCTAAGAGTGGAATTCGTAAGCCAAATCCAAAATATGCACTTTTGACTCATCACACTCAATATCCTGAACCTCGAACCGTTACTGAAGCTTTGAAGGACAAAGGATGCACAGACGCAATGGGAGTTGAGATGGGAAACTGTGATATTACAAAGACTTGGTCTCTTGTCCCTAGGACTCCAAATATGCATGTTCTTGGCAGTAAATGGGTGTTTAGAACAAAGTTGAAAGCAGATGGAAACTTGGATAAACTCAAAGCAAGATTGGTCGCTCAAGGTAACAACCAAGAGGAAGGAATTGATTACCTTGAAACATATAGTCCTGTGGTTCGTACTGCAACTGTTAGAATTGTTCTGCATCTTGCGACTATCATGAAGTGGGATATCAAGCAACTAGATGTCTGCAACGCATTCCTGAATGGTGATTTAACAGAAACTGTTTACATGAAACAACCTGCAGGTTTTGTGGATCCAACTAAGCCAGATCACGTGTGCCATCTTCATAAATCATTGTATGGGCTTAAACAATCTCCTTGTGCATGGTTTGACAAATTTAGTAATTATCTGCTTGAGTTAGGTTTTACCTGCAGTCTCAAGGATCCTTCATTATTCATCTACAACCGCAATGGTGATATCATCATTCTTTTGCTGTATGTGGATGATATGGCAATAACTGACAACAACTCAGAAGTTATGAGCAAGTTTTTATCTGACATCAACAACCAGTTTAGAATGAAGGACCTTGGAAAGCTTCACTACTTTCTCGGTATTCAGGCACACAGTCACGAGAAAGGTCTGTTTCTTTCTCAAGAGCAATATGCTATGAATCTTCTGATTGCTGCAGGAATGGAAAATTGTGCTCCTATGCCAACGCCTTTGCCGCTTCAGTTGAATAAGGTTCCTGATCAAGATAAGACCTTCTCAAATCCAACTTTCTTTCGGAGTTTGGAAGGAAAGTTACAGTATCTTACTCTTACAAGACCAGACATTCAGTTTGCGGTAAACTATGTTTGCCAAAAGATGCACGCCCCTTCTGTCTCAGATTTCACAAACCTCAAGCGCATCCTGCGTTATGTCAAAGGAACTGTGACAATGGGAGTGTCGTTTAACTCTGAAACAGATTGTACTCTCCGGGCATACAGTGATAGTGACTGGGCCGGATGCCCTGATACAAGACGTTCTACAGGCGGTTTCTGTATTTTTCTTGGACAGAACCTAATTTCTTGGTCTTCGAAGAAACAGCCTACAGTATCTAAGAGTTCAACAGAGGCAGAATATAGATCGTTGTCAGAGACTGCTTCTGAGATTTCATGGATCAGTTCAGTGTTGAGGGAACTTGGAGTATCACAACCGGTTACACCAGAATTGTTTGGAGACAATCTTTCCTCTGTTTATCTCACAGCCAATCCAGCTTTTCACAAGAGGACTAAACATTTTGAAACAGACTACCATTACGTTCGGGAACGTGTTGCTCTGGGTTCTCTTATTGTCAGACATATTCCAGCTCGTCTTCAGATCGCCGACATTTTCATGAAGTCTCTCCCGATACAGTCATTTTGCAGTCTTCGATACAAACTTGGCGTCGACGTCTTACCCACGCCAAGTTTGAGGGGGGTATTAACAGCAGGCTCCAAACGCCTCCGCTTTTGGGCCATGAAGAGAAGCCCAATGTGATCAAGCCCACTCCTGTAGTACAACGGTCTTCAAATGAGCAAAAGGACAAAAGTAGAGTGTAGCACACAAAGAAGATGACGACGTCCTGTACGAACAAGAGTAATGGTCTGGAGCTGTCAAATTCATTTGCAGCCCTCGGTTCAGATAATGGTGAAGATGTTGCCACCTGTTCTCAGTAGTTAGGGTTTTACCTTCTCTACTATAAATTCTGTAATAGGTCTTCTTTGTAAACTCAAGAGAGTAAGAATCAATGAAAGTAACTTTCTTCATTACAAAGCTTCAAGCTTTTCTTTTGTTATCAGCAACCACCTCGCCCAAAGCAGAAAGCGGACTGAGCAACCGTGTGACCGAATCAGCTATCTCGGCGACAAAGAAGGCCCGGACATTGGGAAATCTCTTGGTCTGGCGGCGCAGCTCATTTGCTGCTTCTGTCTGATCTTCAGATGAGGAGAGCAGCTCAAGCAATGAATCTATTCCATCTATGGACAGCTCAGCGACTTCATCAGATGGTTTTACACGATCATGTTTGTTGTCTCTGCACCACCTCGTAATCAACTCATCGACCAAATGGTTCGCTTTACACAAAATGCGAGACAGGACTTCGTCGGTGGTTCTGGGACACGTCTGGTGACGCACCAGCCACTCTGTGATACAACTTTTCTCAAAGGTCTGAAAACAAAACAAAAAATAAAGAAATGCACGAATTTGTATACGAATCATAACTCCATTTCTTGGAAATGTCAACCATAAGTATTCTGTTTTTCTTCTTGTTCATGATAATGAAACTTTGTTTAAAGAAGGTGCATGTACGTATACACATACGAATATATCAAAATCAGAGCAAAATCGAGTGGGAAAATTTAGAATACCAAAGAAACCGTTTCGGAAAACAAGAAAATTAGTAAAGAAAGGGAAGAAAATAAAACCTGGCCAGTAGCTATGATTACGGGTTCGATCATGATCTTCTTGGAGAGCCTACATTTAAACTGATCCGGCACTTCCGCCTTCGATTCCGGTTTCGCCAATTCAATTTCTCTCAGCAACTTTAGGATTGTAATCGCCTCGTCGATTGCTATCAGGACTCCAGAACTTCCGCTAGTCTCACCGCGACCTTTGATTTCTCCTCCTCCTTGACACAAAATCTCCTTCAGAACTCTCTCCTTTAATGCCAGCTTCAGAGTTTCTGCTGCCTCTGAGTCCACCGTCGATGCCATATCTGCCTGAGATTTCTCGACGAGCCCAAGGCGAAACAAGTAAACTCGAGAACTGGGAAAAATGAAGAGAGGGAAGAATTTTCTGTTACGAGTAGAGAAAAGCCAAGAAACGATCTTTTTATCGGCCACCTGTGTATATAGAATGCCACATAATACCCGCATTTTTTTTTTTGGAATCAAATTACATCCAGATTCTCATTGGTTAGGAAAAAAAATTCAGAGTTTTCGATGATTTATTCTTAATTTTTTCTGGTCAAAATATTTATTCTTAATAAAAACCAAATTTCTCAATCTGAAATCATGCTTTGGTCAATGTTTATTTCTCTATTTCTTTTAACGTTACTGTGTTTCTAAATAAGATTGTTTTTAGACCATACTCACCTTTCACAAAGTTCTGGAGTATATAATTAGATAGTAATATGCTTCCAGAAAAAGGGAGATATTTATTAATTAATTTTATTATATATTACTTAAAATTTGAATTATTTTTTATATTATTTTTTGAAATTTTTAAAACACAGTTATGTAATAGATATTATTTAAATAATATATTTGTGATTAATAAAATATTTTAATCTATTATATTTCAAAAATCTATTAATTTTTATCTTTATTTTTATATAAAAAATTATCTTCACAATTTTTTTATTATTTGTATATAATATGAGAATGGTGTTATACTCACATTAGTATTTAATTATATATACCATTAACCTAACCTAATAACTAATATAAAAAATAGGAAGTTATTTTCATGAAATCTAAATGTATAACATTTTTGAAATAAATAATTGTGGTATAATCTATAGTTCTTTCTTCATTTTATAAAGACATCAATTTTTTTTATTATTTAATGATTTTAAAAAAAAATATAATGGATAATATCCAAATCGTATATTACTGGGTAAAATATAGTTTATAAATATAGTTTATAAATAAATATAGTAAAAGTAACGCACAACTCCAACGTCTACGGTCAAAGTGTTTGCCGTTTCATGATTGGGATAGTGCACAGCATAGCATTTTGGAAGAGAACAAGAGAGAACTACCTGACTTTGACTTGCGCAGTCTCCTCGAGAGCATCCCGATCGTTATTTAACTATTATTATGCTAAAACAGATATAAAATTACTTATAAACCCTCTCTAACAAATGCATCACAAGTGTGCAACCTAAGCTCACTTGTCGCTTCTTCATGCATATATGCGTCCTCCAAGGTCCCAAAGGAGAAGGTAACTTTTTGTCCATGAAACCGTACGTTTGAGAACAATTAGAAACCCTGAAACTCTCTCATCAAGCGGGTTGACGGAACACAAACTCTTGAACCCGCATTCTGAATTCCCAACGCACGACAAAAAGCTAGAGGGCAAGGAGGCCCAGGACCATCACGCAAGGATCTTTCAAAACACACAATAAAAAAATTAAAAATATATATAATATTTCAAAAGATTTCACAACAACATATGTTTTTCTTTTGCGACTAAAAATTTGATTTTACGTCCCGTCGTCTTTTATTATGCATTATTATTTTAAATTTCTGTTCCTAAATAGTTTTTTGTTTTTTGTTTTCCACACATCAAAGAGTAATACGACGGTGGAGAGAGTGTCTCTTCAACAAGCTTTTTTTTCTTTCTCCCGAGCATTTTAATATATATACTTAAATGCTTTCATGGCATGGGGTTTTGCATGTCTGAATCTGAGAAAAAGAAGATGAAGTAATTCTGGTTTGAATGCATTAGGTCATGAGCGGTTCAAGGTGTTAAAAGAAGCGGATTACGCAATAAACTTTCACAGAATAAGGTGTTAGACGACATCAGAAGACCCATATAGTAGATTCCAGATAACTTCATTTGATCATGATCTGGGAGTAAATCTGGACGAACGGCTCCAGAAACAACAAGAGTAATTTAACATGGTTTCCCGGGTCCTAGAATTAGTTTTTGGATCTAGAAAGCCTTTAGGATCACCTAAGTTATTTATATAAAAAAAAAAAACAACAAAAGCAAAAGGACTATTAGATCTATTATATTATTATCTCTTAAAGATTTATGGCTGTTCTAAACTATATTTTATTATAATCTAGTCTAATATTATTGTTATTGAAAAGCCATAGAACAGCCATAAATCTATATTTTATTATAATCTAGTCTAATATAGTTTAAAAAGATCTATTTTTATTTCATTATAATCTAGTCTAATATTATTGTTATTGAAAAGGAAATTAAATTCGTTAAAACAAATGTGGAAAAATTTCGAGCAAAAAAAACTTCACCACAAAAGAAAAAGGAAAAGATGAGAAAGTATTTTTTTTTTTTAAAGGAAACATGGACTAGGGTTTAACAAAGCTTGTAAACAATTATATCTATATATATATATTGAAAATAAATACTACACTAAGGGAAAACAAAAGAGACAAATAGACGGCATCGTTGAGAAAAAGAAAGAAATCAAAGAGAGCTTTGTACTGGATAGAAAGAAGAAGAAAAAAAAACAAAGTTGCTGCAACAAAGAAAACAAACATCATGGATGATTTACCTGAGGGCTTGCTTTTGCTCGAGATTTTTTCCAAGCTTCGCAACCCTAGAGATATCGTGGCTTGCAAAAACGTGAGCAAGCGATGGAATTCTCTGATAGCTTCTTCTTCTTTCCATCACAACCCGAGCTTGGCTTTGATCATCAACACACAACCTCAATATGCTACAAACGACATATGCTTGGAGGGTTGGAAAGGATTCGAGTTAAGCAACTATGTCGATCCCAAGTTTGATCCTCCTGTTTATGTCCTAGCCTCTTACAAAGATGTCTTGTTGTGTGTGAAATATTCATCTAAGAAATTATATATTGTGAATCCTGTCACTATGCAATGGACTAGTCTTCCTGAACGCGGCCATGGGACTTGGGGGGGCCCTACTGGATTAATAGGGAATGGGACGAAAGGCCTATACCATGTCGCCAGGTTGGAGGGATCTACACATTCCGCCTTTGGAGTACACTTGTTTGATTCTATGCTCGGTAAATGGGAGATGTTTACGGTTCACCATCCGCCTTGGTCACAATCCGGATTGTGTCCAACTCAATACCAAGCCTTGGCCTTTAAAGGAGCTTTACACTGGTTATCAGAGGACGGGCCTGTCGTGGCTTACGCCCCTAATGATCGAAGAACATCATGCCTACTCATCCATCGTTCCCACGAGATGTGTCATGCTTCTTATGGTGGCGATGCAATTGTTTCAGAGACCTTAACCGTCTCCACAGGCCATCTACGCATCCTTCAGCTCGTTTCAGCTGTTGATCGTCAACATCTCTCGATTTGGACACTCGTGGACTACAAACGATCCATATGGAAACAAGAGCATGACCGTATCTCTTTCACTGACCTTCCATGGCTGCAAGACTGGACAATCTCTGACCAACACAATACGTTCGTCTATATACGTTTCATGATGAATCCAGAAACCAGCAGGTGGATTCTTTCTCCACAACCTTTATGTTGTCATCCACACAATCCTCTCCTTGTCTACTTTCGTTTGCCTGAAAGCATTGTCTCTCTTGACGTTGCAACAAAGCAAACGCAGTTAATTACCAGACTCAGCAAAAGTTGCACAGGAGGCGTTTATTGGAATCAACATGATAAAGTGATACCAATGACAATGCAGTTAGATCCCTCTCTGCTCCCAAACCATGGCCACGAACTGCAGCCACGTCGTCGACACCGATCCTATAGAGTTCAGATAAGTTGAATGGAAACATATATGTTTCGTCAGACTTGCTAGCTTAGTTAGTAAGCACTCATATTTCTCTTAATTTCTAATTGGATTTTGTATATTATCAAAATCTCTTTTTTATAATAGTCACCAAATTATCGATTTCCCTTCTAAATCCTATTACAACCCACAATGGATACAAAGCTGCTAATGAATAGAACAAGAACACCGTTTCAGCAATCACAAAACCAAAAGTCATAAAGATTTCCATTTCTCAAGCAGCAAATGCAGGATACTAAAAATTAAGGCCTCATGTTCACCTGAATTCTATCAAAAATGTCACATGATTTCTATTAAAAATGTCACAGGATACTAAACTTGCCATCAAAAGAAACATCCTATATGTGGACAGGCCTTTATTGTTCTATACATTCTACACCAAAAACGTTTGCCAAGATGCAAACAGAGAGACACTACTATATTTCTCAACTCCTCTATGGTGTGCCCAAAGGATTCGATCAATATTTTTATTTCAATTCATGTTTCTGTGAAAACTATAACCAATCAGACTCAGACACACAAAGGCAGGAGGTAGGATTACCTCAATTGAGGAAACAGATGATTTTGATATGTCCGTAGTAGAATCTGGAAGTAACAACCCCCAAGAGATTCCTTGCAAAAACATGTATAAATAAAATAACGTTTCAAAATATACCAACTGTGAGATATATAGAATAAGAGAGAGTGTAAAGCTTCAAAAAGTTAAGGTAACAAAGATTCTAATCATTTAATAGTTCCAGGAATAGTAAGGAAAGATCATATATATCATCAAACTACTAGCTGTCATTTTTACTTCTCCCTCATAAATTCAAACTACAGGATAATAGTGAAATCACTTGCGCCTAAAAGCAGTAGCAATGATAAATCTTCTAGAACACATTTTGATCTATACACAGGGCTGTCTAGAGAACAAATTTTTTGATCAAACCAGTTATCTTGATTGTCTTAAGCAATCATATGACATGCCAACATGATTATTTATGTCACTTAAATCCATTTTTCTCTTCTTGATTATCAGATTTTATCTCTCCGTTCTCAGGCTAGAACTTCGACCTTAAACCATTTTCTAGCTAACAGAACAATCAGTTTCCGTAAGCTTACTTGAACCAAACCCCCCAAGAATCACATCATTTGCGGTTTTGCAGTTCTGATATGATGCCATGTCTGTTTTCTTAAGCAGACATGTCCGGTCCCTCCCTGCCTCCAAAGATTGATGTCCCGACCCGCAAAGTATAGCGATTCTTATCTTTGCCTAAAAGACCGCCAACCAGATGCTGCAGCATGAAGGAGTTCCAAGAACCATTATTCATTTATATCTAAAAGAATTTTTATTCATTTAGATATGGTATAAAAATTTATTCAGCAAAACACGCTTTTCATAATACCATATTGAAACTCTTATCGTGACAGCTTGAGTATCCAATATTCAGGTCCAAAGATGCTAATTAATGATCCTCGTTTCAGCAAATAACTACTACCAAGCTGAAGAGATGTTCGTAAGAACCCTAAAGAGAAGAGGGTTGCAGTCGGCATGAGATAATTGTCGAGAGCATACCAATACTGAAGGAAAACAAAAGAAAGAGACCATAGATGGCATCGTTTAGAAAAAGAAAGAGATCAAAGAGAGCTTTGTAAAAAAAAAAAAAAAAAAGTTGCTGCAACAAAGAAAACAAACATCATCAATGATTTAATCCCTGCTTTTGTAATCCTAAACGGAATATGAATGAGAAACAGCAAAAGTCAATTAAGAGTAGCAACACTTGGGCCCTCTAGAGGCACTTTTCGTTCTCAGAAAACCTATACAACTTTTCCTTTATATCTTTCTCAACTTTCTACAAATATTTACGATCAGATTTATGTATCAAGAGTGAGTTTGCAAAAGAAGTAGTATTTTTCTACGTATCAACAAGGCCTGATTTTGGTGATTCCTTCATCCCCTTCGAGTACCGGACTTTAAAATCTCTTTGGCAATTGTCACTGCACCACCTGATCCTTGCTTTGCAAGCTTCGAAAATGTCCCGTATCTCCTCTCCTCTTGCTCGACCACTTCACGCCTAGTACTTCCTCTGTTTCTGTCACCCGTGTCCAGGCAGCACATGCGAAAGACGACCTCTACAGCCTTCTCGGCAGTCTTTGAGCTACCCGGATTCCTCAAGATACTGAACAGATCATCCATAAGCCCTAGATCCTCCATTTCTTCAATCACCCGGCTGTATTTAAACATAACTTCTGACAAACCCTTTAATATCAGTTCCACATGGCTTCTTGCTTTGATCTTATTGGCCAGCACGGTAACCAAACCTTCTGAAACCGCCATTTCACAGTTCTCCCATCGGAGACAGAGGTTGAAAACAGCTATACCGGCTGAGCCATTACCGTCTTTGAAAGCATCTATCAGATCCTTGCGTGTATCTGAGTTCCCGATGATGATCTTGTAAGAATGAACGCGCGAAAGTGACGCAAGAGCCGCTGCAGCGCTTTCTCGTGTCTTAGCAGTCCCATGCTTCAATGACATTTTAAGTAGTGGCATCATAAGAGGGATTTGAGCAACTAGTGTCATGTCCTCCGCAAAACCCAAGATGTAGTGCAATGCTGTGATGATATTCTCCTGAAGCTCTGGATTCGAGCCAACCGCAGAGACCGGACTGAGCAACCGTGTGATCGAGTGAGGCATTTCAGCGTAAAAGAAGGCCCGTACATTCTCAAATCCCTGGATCTGACGGCACAGCTCCTTTGCAGCTTTTGTCTGATCTTCAACTGAGGGAGAAGAAATCAGATGAAGCAACGAGTCTATACCATCACACATCATCCCAATGGCTTTGTATTCAGATGGGTTTGGCCGATGAAGTTCATTATCACGACACCATTGCGTAATCAAGTCGTAGATCAAATGGTTCCGTGTCAAGATACGGTAAGGGATGGCTTCTTTGGTCATGGGACACGTCTGGTGATTCGCCAGCCACTTTCTGATATATCTCTTCTCATAGGTCTGAAAAAGAAAACAGAGAGAGAAAATAATCGGCAAAAAAACACCAGAAAGCTGTGTCTTGTATCCAAGAAATTCGATCCATCTCTGTATTTGAAATTTGATTGATGGCAATGTCAAACATAACTCTGTTTCTTTTCCGATGATACTAAAAGAAGGGCACACTCATAACAATTGAATATATCCAAAGTTACAATTTACAAACAAGAAAGATAAGCAAAGAAATCAAACCTGCCCAGAAGCTATGACTACAGGTCGCTCATGATCGCATACGAGAGCGGACATTTGAACTCTTCCGGCACTTGCACCTTCCGCGATGGAGAAGGGATGTTATGTTCCGCCTTCTTCGATTCAACTTCCCTCAGACGATTCAAGATTCTCATCGCATTATCAATTTCTTTCAAGGCTCCTCCGCCGTCCACAATCTCCGTCATTGTCTTCTCTAACTCCAGCCTCAGAGTATCTGCGTTTGCTGCCGTTGCGTCCGCCGTGGATTCAGCCATCAGGGCGCGAGAGGTAAAACCCTAGAAACTCGAGAATTGGGGAAAATAAGGAAGAAAAGGAGGGAAAGTTTTCTGTTTGCGAATTGCGATCGAGAGAGACAAGTGAAGAAGAAACAAATTTATCAGTTGGCCCTTTTATTAGTTTTGAGTTTTTTTTCCGTTTACTCTATTATATATTTATTTTTAATTACGTCATACCCGCACATTTTCAGTTTTACACACTCCCGAGTCCCGACTCCAGACGGTAAAATTTGGTAGAGTAATTACCGTTTTGGTGTAATTGGCCACATTTTAAAACTCAAGTCTATCTATATAACATTTAATCCTTTATTTATCACAAATATATTAATTAAATTTATATAATATCTATTACATAACTTTGTTTTAAATTTTTCAGAAAAAAACTAATATTATAAATATTTCACATTTGAAGTAATAATATAATTTATAATGAAAAGAAAAATTTATTAATAAATTTCCCACTTTGTGCTGGATGCATATGACTATCTAATTATATATTTAAATGCAATCAAAAAGAACACTGTGATATGAGTATGGTCTATAAACGATCTTAATTTAGAAACACAGTAACGTTAAAACAATAGAGAACTAAACATTGACCACGGAATGATTACACATTGAGCACTTTATTTTTTTTTAATTAGGAATAAATCATCGCAAAATCTATATTTTTTTCCTAACCAATGAGAATCTGGATGTAATTTGATTCCCAAAAAAAGGATGCGGGTATTACGTGGCATTCTATATACAGAGGAGGTGTAGGTTATTTAATTAAAAAAGAAGAGAGGCCGATAATAAATAAGCTCAAAAGGTCAAATCTGAAAATATTCCCGCATAACTGATAAATAGATCGTTTCTTGGCTTTTCTCTGCTCGTAACAGAAAATTCTTCCCTCTCTTCATTTTTCCCAGTTCTCGAGTTTACTTGTTTCGCCTTGGGCTCGGGGTGAAATGGAGTCAAATCCGGCAAACGCCGAAAATCTGAAGGTGGTGTTAAAGAATATTGTACTGACGGAGATTTTGCCTCAGGGAGGAGGAGAAATCAAAGATCGCGGTGAGACTAGCGGAAGTTCTGGAGTCTTGACTGCAATCGACGAGGCGATTAAAACTCTGGAGTTTCTGAGAGAAGTTGAATTGGCGAACCCGGATTCAAAGGCGGAAGTGCCGGAAGAGTTTAAATGCATGCTCTCCAAGAAGATCATGATCGAACCCGTAATCATAGCTTCTGGGCAGGTTTGATTGTCTTCCCTTTCTTTATCGAACCCGTAATCAAAACCGGAAACGATTTCGTCATCCTGAAGAAGAAGAAAAACAGAGTTATGGTTGCACCTTCTTTTGCTCTAGTTTCGATATATTCGTATGAGTGCACCTTCTTTTGCTCTAGTTTGCTCTAGTTTGCTCTAGTTTCGATATATTCGTATGAGTGTACCTTCTTTAAACAACGTCATCCGAAGAAAAACAGAGTTATGGTTCACATTTCCAAGAAACAGAGTTTTGATTCGTATACAAATTCGTGCGTTTATACAAAAACCGATCAAGTTTCTTTCTTTTTTTTTGTTTTTTTTTTTCAGACCTTTGTGAAAAGACGTATCACAGACTGGCTGCTGCGTAACCAGACGTGTCCCAAAACCGGCCAAGTCCTCTCTCACGTTTTATGTAAACCGAACCATTTGGTCGATAAGTTGATCACCAGGTGGTGTATAGACAACGAACATGATCGTGTAAAACCAGCTGATGAACTGGTCGCTGAGCTCTCCAAAGATGGAATATATTCATTGCTTGAGCGTCTCTCCTCACCTGAAGATCAGACAGAAGCAGCAAATGAGCTGAGCCGCCAGACCATGAGATTTCCCAATGTCCGGGCCTTCTCTGTTCCAGAAATACATGATTGGGTCACACGGTTGCTCAGCCCGCTTTCTGGTTTCGGCGAGGCGGTTCCGGAGCTTCAAGAGAATATCATCAAAGCCTTGTTCCACATCTCGGTTCTTAGGGAGAACAGTGCAGCAATCGCTGAGAACCCTCTTGTGATCCCACTCCTTACAAAGTCTCTAAGGCATGGGACAGTGGAGACAAGAAGAAACTCTGCAGCAACTTTAATGTCCCTTGCATCCATTGACTCTAACAAGATACTCATCGGGACCTCTCAAGTACTCGGGGCTTTGATATCTCTTATTAGTGAGGATGATTACGTAGCCTCCTTGAATGCCGCTTCCGTGATTATATACCTCTGTTCAGTATCCGAGAACAAGAAGAATGCGAATCCAGAGGGTGTGGTTTTGGAGAACATGGAAAAGGTGGTTTCAGCGGGTCTGATTCCGATTCTAATCCGAAAGATCAAAGCAGGACGCAAGATGGATAGGTTTTTGTTTATCTTAGATGTGTTTTGTAGACACAAGCGTGCGGTTGAAGTAATGCAGGTGGATACAGGGTTTATCCATCATCTGTTCACTATCTTCAGGGACCCGAGTCGCTTAAATGCTTGGGAAAAAGCTCTAGTGATCGTCCTTAACATGTGCAGAGTGGCCACGCCTCACAGTAACAGAGTAAGGACTGGAGTCGAACAAGAGGAGAAACTATACGGGACATTTGCAAGGCTTGTGATTCGAGGATCAAAAACTGCAGAAGCTATTTTGGAGTGCCTCAGGTGAAGAAGATCCACAGGTGGAATGAAGGGATTACCAAAGTCAGGTCTTGTTAATACATAGAGATAGTTTTGCAAAGTTACTCTTGATACATATACTGATCCAAAATCGAATCGTAGAAAGTTTGTAAGGATAGAAGGAAAAGTTGCACACTTGCTCTGAGAACGAAATGTGTCTAAAGAGGGCCTGAGTTCTGCTACGCTTAATTCATTTTGTAGTTGTTTTTGATTCATATTCTAGCTAGTGCCTCGATCATGATATATAAGATTGAAGGATTACAAAAGCTGGGATTGTGAAATAAGTAGGTAACGTTCTGTTTTTTTTTTTTTTTTTGTCTTTTGTTTCTAAGTGAATGACAAAATCGTTTGAAAGGCTGCAAGTCCAAGTCATGTGGTTCTCTCTCGTACAAGTCTAAGTCATGTGGTTCTCTCTTGTATTCATCCAAAATGCCATGATTTGCACTGTCCCAATCATGAAACAGCAAACACTTTGATCCCTCCCCACCCTCTTTGATCTGTATCTATTTTCCGTGGATTTGATCTACAATTATTACCACGTTATATGATTTTGTTTACCGTGGTCTACATAACAAAAACAAAGTATATATTACAATGGAAATATAATTTTAAGTTTTGAAATATGAGAAGAGAAAAATAATTATCTAGTTTAATACGTGCGAAAACAGCTATATATAACGTTATTAAATTTATCACTAATCTATATAGTGTCAATATTTCCGTATTTTGTAACAAGCCAATGTTAAGTTGAGCTCCTTTCTATTTTTCGTTTACACATCAAATAGTAACCTGAATCATGTAAATGATCTACAGATTGCCAAAACAAATATACAATGAAAAAAAATTATGCTATCTTTGAGATAAAATAACGGCAAAATTAATAAAGATACAAATGAGGCTATATTAATTATAGTTTTTCAAAAAGCAATTTAGACGGTAGTTCAGACTTGTTTTTTTATTTCAAAAAGGACTTTCTGGTAGTTCTTCTACTTTTCTCAGAATTCGAATTATGTTTCTTTTCCCTCAGATTTTATTCAGAGAAGGAATTGCGATTTGCTTCTTCGAATCTGTGTTTCATTTGTTTTTTTTTTTTGTTGGAAATTAAAGATTATATCGAAACTCTGATTCTTCTAATCTCGTATGGGCTCGTCTGGACTTCATCCACTATTGAGCATGTAGTAGTGGCTCTTCATCTGAGTGAGCAGCTCATTCCGTTTCCTTTTAACATATATTATAACTCAAAATTATGTGTCGAACCCTCTAAAGCAAAGTAATGAAAGAGGCTCTCTCTCGTAAACCACTTTAAAAGTGCTGCACGGATGAGTTGTATCAGTATTCCGCCTAAGACAAATATCTAAGTCAAGTGTGGGGATGTCTGGATATAAAGCTAAAGCACCGCAATATATGTTTCCAAACAAGGGTTGAAAACCTATGTTTCATCATCTGTTTGCTGGTGTAACATGGGACATACTTCAGTGTTGTACCAGAGAGCTTAAATGTCTCTTTCCAAAAGTTGCTGAGAAGATGTAGTCTCTGTCTTGTAAACATAGAAATGCATTTTAAAGTTTTTTTCTATAAGGTAGCTAAGGAATGCATTCATAAGAAAGGCCAACATCGGTTAATTGGAAGAAACACATTTATAAGTTTTTTATTTACTTATAAATAGTTATGTTTTAGGTGGAATAAGACAAGCCAAATATGGTTTACAAAAAAATTATAAACCATTAGTACTAGAGAGATAGAGAGAGAGAGAGATAAACATAGAGTGGAGTAAGAACAAAACGCTTGTTATTGTTCTTGGGGATAGAGGAGCTTCATTTTATCTCTTTAAGCTTCCCCTGTTTTTGCTATGTTTCTTGGCCAGTGTTCTCTTTCACTTTTCTTTTATAGGTTGTTGGGTACTTTCAAGCCCACTGAAATTTTCGTGAAGCTACAACTTCTTATCACATGGACAGATTACAAATTAGAGTACTCTGAGAAAGCACTGAAAAGCTTATGTGGAATGAGATGGTTCCTCACTTTGTGTATCCAGCTTCAAAATTCATGCAATGGGCTCGGTCCTGAAATTCTAACTGGAGATTATACGTCGTAGGAATGTGAATCAAATACTATGACATCATGGGTGTTATGTAACAAACATAATTAGTAATTTGATTTCTAATCAATTCTTTTTGCGGTATCATGCAAGTTTATTGTAGCTAACTTATACGGGTGATTAAGAACATTCAGCATCCTAGTCTCATAGATGAGTTTATTCTAAAGTTTTGAGATGATCTAACTACAGTATCTATGAGGAAGATGAAAATAGGTAACTCACCGCAAAAGTAACTTCAATGTAAGTTACTCTGCCAAATTTTACCGTCTTTTTTTCTTTTTCTTTTTTAAGCTGCACCAAATTTTACCGTCTAGAGTGTGTAAAATGTGTGGGTATGACGTGGCAGCCTATATACACAATTGGCATACGTAATTAAAAATAAGTATATAGTAGAGTAAAAGGATGCATATGAATAAAAAAATAAAAAAATAAAAAAAAAGAGAACTCAAAACCAATAAATTTGTTTCTTCTTCACTTGTCTCTCTCGATCGCAATTCGCAAACAGAAAACTTTCCCTCCTTTTCTTCCTTGTTTTCTCCAATTCTCGAGTTTCTAGGGTTTTACCTCTCGCGCCCTGATGGCTGAATCCACGGCGGACGCAACGGCAGCAAACGCCGATACTCTGAGGCTGGAGTTAGAGAAGACAATGACGGAGATTGTGGACGGCTGAGGATCCTTGAAAGAAATTGATAAGGCGATGAGAATCTTGAATCGTCTGAGGGAAGATGAGAAAGATATAAAGGAAAAGTTGTATAGGTTTTCTGAGAACGAAAACTGCAGAGTGTCCTAGTGTTGCGACTCTTAATTGACTATTACTGTTTCACATGCATATTCCGGTTAGGATTACTGATTACAAAAGCAGGGATTATAAGTAATTTTCTTTCCTGTTTTTAAGTGAATGGCATAATGGTAGTTAAAAAACCATCGGGATGTTCTTTGGTGACTGCGCAAGTCAAAGTCAGGTGGTTCCCTCTTGTTTTCTTCCAAAATGCTATGCTGTGCACTATCCCAATCATGAAACGGCAAACAACTTGACCCCTCCCACCCTTTTTGTCTATGCCATAGGCGTAGACGTTGGAGTTGTGCGTTACTTTTACTATTTTTATAAACTTTATTTTACATGGTAATATATGATTTAGATATTATCAATTATGTTTGACCCAAAACAAATATCATCGATTATATTTTTTATTTTATTTTAGAAAAGCAAAAAAAAAATCATTAAAGGTCAAGTAAAAAGAAAATTGAGTTGAAAACTTCCTAAAATGAAGAAAAACATTAGATTATAGCGCGATTATTTATTTCAATTTTTTTATATATTTAGATTTTATGAAGACATTAAATACTAATATGAGCATAACACCATTGTCATATCATATACAAGTAATAAAAAGAATTGAGAGATACTAATATACAATAATATATAGAATTTTCGGCCGCAAATTTACGTTTATTCTTCTTAGTCTAGTGGTAAGTTTTTATGTGGCCAGCCATATATTAACAATCTGGGTTCGATAGTTCATTGAAACATGTCAGTTCTTTTGTTTTTCTTTTTTTTTTCTCCAAATAAAATAGCTAATTTTGGTTCTTTGCTTGTAGCCACCAAAATCCTAGGACCAGCTCTGCTAATAGCCTAATATGAACATAACACTCATTTTTTTCTCTCACTTTATTATTTGCTTTTTATATAAGATATATATATACTTTTTAGATTTTTTCAAAGTGTGTACCCA
Source organism: Isatis tinctoria (assembly GCA_010577795.1). Classification (NCBI taxonomy): domain Eukaryota; kingdom Viridiplantae; phylum Streptophyta; class Magnoliopsida; order Brassicales; family Brassicaceae; genus Isatis; species Isatis tinctoria. Next base: position 25,015,573 of record CM021245.1, read on the forward strand.
CTTAATGAATGGTTTATTTATTTGGACTCCTCTCTTTTTTTTTCCCATTTTCTTTTCATTTCATTTATTTTTAAACCCGGTCGAGTAGACTGACGCAGCAGGCCCAACAGGGAATCAGAATCTCCTCTTAAAATATGGGTCGTGGACTAAGATGCATACCCTAACAACAATCCCACGTAAACTAGAATTTTTTTTTTTAATTACCAGGAGGTTTTGGGGCTAAGTCCGTATATTCCTTCAAATCCGGGAACAGAGCATGTTATATGGTCCCGTTCCAAGAGCCACTCGAACAGGCGGCCTCTGGACTTTGTCTGAGATCTTTACCAGTTGAGCTATTGGCTCTTAGTTAAACTAGAATATTGCATAACACGTCTCATTGATTGCTCGCATCATTTGTTCTGAAGTTGTTGAATCCAAATTGCTTTGCTTTCGTATCGGTTTCAGGCTACTCGTCAAGAGGAAAAATACAAGTATAAAACTCAAACATAAAGATAATATCAATCCACTCTCGTGGCATCAATAACTTTATCGAACAACCTAAATCCTAACTCTCGTTGGTTTTAGAAATCGCACACAAGCTTTAAGATCAGGTTTGATTTGCTCACAATTCTCCTACACATCTACTCTCGCAGGCATAGAATAAATTTCTCATCAAAGTTTCTTCTAGCAACCTAGCAACTCTCGCTGTCTAGATAAACCTAAGAACAGGAACATATTGGCCAAATCGATTCAAGCAATAAGAACAACAAAGATGAAGATAATTGATTTTGATAACCTATTTGTGTTTAATCCTTAACTCATAAATTCCTTTGAAAACCTTAACCTAACTAAGAGATCTACTCAGACATAATCAAAGAAGAAATAAACAAAATAATTGAATAAAAAGAATGCATTAAAATCGATATTAAAAGTACTAGGGTTCAAAAATCTTCTCAGAATTGTAGCAGAGATCTTCTCCCTTACAAAAGAAACTCTAGGTATTGAAAAGCTAAAAGCCAAAAGCAAAGATAAGATCCTCAAAACTAAGACTAAAATAGAGTATATATATATCGGATGTGATAGGCGGCTGCTCCCTTTCTTTTCGGGATTAGGATTAGGTTAAATCAACCTTCCTTTATTTTCTCTGGAGACGCGGAGCAGGTGCTCGCTAGAGGCCGAAAATCGGGAGCAGGTGCTCGCCGGATGGAGTTGGTGATACTTCGCATGATTTGCCTTCTTCTCTTCAATTCTGGTTTTATTCTGTTCCAAAGGCTCCAAATGCTCCAAACTCCAATAGCAGCACCTTAAACACCTAAAATCACCTGAAACATACTCAAAAACTCTAGAAAATAATTAGATATAAGCGTTAGTAAGGGTAAAAAATCCCAACATATCATTTGTACGAACGATTCTGGATTCCTTCAAAAGCAAACCATTCCTTAAGATTGGAGATGTTAGCAATGTAAATCCCCGATTTCTCAAGCTTGGTTTTGTGAGCACTGTTTGCTATACCTACGAAGATCATCTTGTTATTTGCGAAGAGACTAGAGAGAGTATCGGGAACCCAAGGACCAGCATTGAGGAGTTGCTCAAGTTGTATTATGAGACACTAAGCGCAGAGGTGGACCGTTGATGCAGCATCATCGTCAATCTCGTTTCTCAGTGTCGAACCTACCACTGAACGCCAGCGATGGGAGGAGTTTCGGTCGAAGTGTTGGCGGTGTACCTTTTTGAATTCACCTCTAGCTTATTTAGCAAGGTTTCACCATTGTTAGGATTTTGTTTTGTTTTTTGAGATGAAAGTGTGTAAATTGGGCAGTTTAATGTTAATACGACTTAATTATAATTCAATGAATAACTAATATAGTATGCAAACTAAAAAAATAACATAATGATAATGTGGATTTTTTTTTTTTTTTGAAAGAATGTTAAAATTATTCAAACCCAAAAAACATAGTGTTTTACATTACTGCAACATTCTTTAGTAATCCGTAGAGCATAAATCTTTTAGTAAATAAACCAGAGCTTGTAAAGAATCTATAAAGGAACTTCTATCTTGTTTCAAACCACCTTTCCATAGCGTTGTCTTGGCCATTTCTCCTGAATAGCCGAATAGAAAGGATGCGATTACGAACGTGTTTGTCTATGTTGCGCACCATTTGTTCGACCGGTATAGCACGCTCTACATGTTTTCGTCCATTTCTCTCTCTCCACAAGTTGTAAACCGTTGTCTGGAGCGTATAGCGTAATAGAAACAGGTTTGTCTTGTCCATCGTTGTGTCTTGCGCAAGATCCAAAAGCTGATTCCAGTTCCAAGTGAAAGCTGCGCCCAGTAAGATAGAAACAAGTTTTTGCCAGATTTTTTCCGTGTAGGGACATTTGAAGAAGATATGATCTCTTGTCTCTGTCTCGGTTCTGCAGAAGATGCATGTAGCCTCCGCATTTGCATTCCACTTTAGTATGCGATCCCCAGTAGCAAGCCTGTTTCTTATTGCCAACCACATGGTAAAAGAGAATTTAGGAGTTGCATTAGCAAACCACACCACGTTATGCCACATGGTAAAAGATAATGTGGATTTTTGATTATACCTATTTGCAATATTTGATTTAACTTTTTAACTGTGAACCCTAATTAATCTTTTTTCTTTTCTCTGACAAAAAATGTTAAAATAAAACAATTTTATACGTTTAAAATCAAACAAAAAACAATTAACATATATAATTACTAAAGAGAAATACCCTCAAATACCACATTTTCATGTTTTTGTGACAAAAAAAAACCACACCAATGTGAAAATGACAAAATAACATTTATTTAATGGTTTAAAGATAATTAAACTAATAAATTTTGTTCAAAAGTCATTAATTAGGGTTTAGATTTTGGGTTTTAGGGTTTAGGTTTAAGGGATTGGGAAGAAACATATGACAATAAATGTATAATATTTTCTTTTTCTCTTCAATAAATATTATTTTGTCATTTTCACATTGGTATGGTATTTTGTCACAAAAACATGAAAGTGTAGTAACAATATTATTTGTATATCGATTATTTTGTTTACTTAATAACGATTAAGATGATCAGCTTCAATTACAATGGTTCTGCTGCCCACCAATAACCTATAGTTTGCTTTAATTTATAACACTGTTCTAACATCTTCGATCCGTGTGAAAGCCTTGCACTTGAACTTGATTATATAGATTTTGTCCCCCAAAAAAAAAGGAAAAGAATGCATAGAAAATTCTCAAATGTGCTTCCATAGCTCCACTGAAAATGGTGTATCCAATATCGTACATATATATAAATATAACAATTCTTAGGTTCAGCCCCTGGGTACATACTCATACGTGGGCTTGACTCCATATTGCCTGTGATCAGTGCTCTTGTGACAATGTATGGTAGATGCGGTAGGCTCGAAGTGGGACAAAGAGTATTTGATCGAATGCGTGAGCGTGATGTTGTATCCTGAAACTCGTTGATATCAAGCTATGGCGTTCACGGATATGGAAGGAAAGCAATTCAGATATTCGAAGAGATGCTAGCCAACGGAGCTTCCCCGACTCCAGTAACGTTTGTCAGCGTGTTGGGAGCTTGCAGCCACGAGGGACTTGTTGAAGAAGGAAAAAGACTGTTTGAGTCAATGGGATAAAACCACAAGTCGAGCATTATGCTTGTATGGTTGATCTGTTAGGTCGGGCGAATAGGTTAGACGAGGCAGCGAAGATGGTCCAAGAGATGAGGAGTGAGCCTGGGCCTATGGTTTGGGGTTCCCTTCTCGGGTCTTGTAGAATTCACGGTAACGTTGAGCTCGCAGAGCGGGCGAGTAGGAGGCTTTTTGCTCTTGAGCCGAAAAACGCAGGGAACTATGTGTTGTTGGCAGACATATACGCAGAAGCTCAGATGTGGGACAAGGTTAAGAAAGTGAAGAAGCTTCTAGAATACCGAGGACTGCAGAAGCTGCCTGGTCGGTGCTGGATGGAAGTGAGGAGGAAAATGTATTCGTTTGTCTCGGTGGATGAGTTTAACCCTCTTATGGAACAGATCCATGCTCTCTTGGTGAAGTTAGCAGAAGATATGAAGGAGAAAGGGTACGTACCGCAGACAAAAGGCGTTCTGTATGATCTTGAGACGGAAGAGAAAGAGCGGATAGTGTTGGGACACAGCGAGAAACTGGCGTTGGCGTTTGGGCTGATAAATACAGCGAAAGGAGAACCGATCAGGATCACCAAGAACTTGCGTTTGTGTGAGGACTGTCACTTGTTCACAAAGTTCATCTCCAAGTTTATGGAAAAAGAGATTTTGGTTAGAGATGTGAACCGGTTTCATCGGTTTAAGAATGGTGTGTGTTCTTGTGGAGATTACTGGTAATAATACTTACTGGACTTTATACGTTTGCTTGTGAATAATAAGCAAGGGAGAGATGTCGACTTGTGAGCTTTTTGGACCTAATCCGGTTTAGGAACTGGATGGATTTGCCTCATCTGGTTAGTCATTAATGTTGCTGCGATCTTCTTTTCTTTTTTTTTTAACACTCAAATATAAGTTGATAGGTTTAGAGCCAAGCCAATCTAACATGAAACACTTTGCAGTTTTGGTTTCAATTTGTATCTGTCATTGCACAATCAAGATATAAGTAAAATTCAAAACTGGAACCAAAAAGAGCAAAGACGCTAAAAAACACTCAAATGAAACAGGGAAAATTCGAAATGCTTGGAAATGAACTAATAGCTGATAAATAGAAACGACGATGATTATTGATTAAGCACGAAGGAATCTATTTTCCATGATGTCTTTGTTTCCTTTTGCGCAGTTGGCCAAGTGGCATCAAACTTGGGAGATAAGCAGATGAGCACACAAGTGGGGGAGAATAATGTTGCGGAACGTATCCGGAATAGCCAGGATTTGGGGGTTTATATAGATCGGGAGCTTCTCCCAGAAGCACAGTTCTATAGTATCCGTCATCTCCAATGATAAAAGCTGTGTGGTAATGAGCGGTCTTGACGAGTTCACAGCAGAATTCATATCCGTCCATATCAAAAACCACAACCACTTTCTCTTCCTCGTCAATGAAGAAGCTCCCATACAACTCGTCAAACCAAACCAAACGATCACCAATTAGAGGTCTCATATCAACCTTCATAAACTTGCTCCAGGCCACAGCATTAGGCTCAGTCTTAGTTGTAATCCAAATCTCCAATGCCTCAATTTCAAGTTCCCTACCAGGTGTCAGACGAATCTGATGTAGCAGAGCGAGCTTTTCGTCCCTAACCGATGACAAGGTCAAAGTTTCAACTTCCAAAGAGTGAAACGGAAGATGTAGACGCTGTCCAAACCTCTCTGTTGTAAAATCAAAGCAGAGCAAGAAATGGTCGCTTTCATCAACTATCGCATCATGAGCCAAAAAATAAGTATTACCCTTGAGAGACACGCTCCGACGACCGTATTCTACGACCCATTCCGGTCTGAACTCGACAACCTTCCATGAATTAGAACTAAAGTCGTAGATTTCAGACACTAGAACGTTTCCTATATTCAAATACCTCAAGATCTTGTGGTTACGATTCAAGTCGTAACCAAAGAGATAACTGTCTGCAGCGTGGAAATCTGTTCTGGCACTGATCGACCTTGTTTGCCCCAGATAAGGGTTCCAAGCCACGAGCTTCGAGGACTTGTCCAAGGGGACGCACAACAACAACCCCTCGCAGTGGAAAACTCTGGTAATCTCGATTTGGTTAAGTAAATTTACCTGCTTTATAGATACACCAACCGAGTCTTCTTCTTCTTCTTCTCCTCCCTTCCGGCGGAGATGGAATCTCAATGAACAAACCTTGGAATCCACAATAATGAACCTCAAAAACTGGTGCTCCCTTGCCGCTTCTTTACCCACAATCCAATTCTTCGATAAACGCTCCCATAATTTGCAAGTCGATCGCACTGAGAGAAGAGATGTTATTGGAACCTTCGCCAGTATCTTCTCCCCTACCAGTTTCGCTGGAAGATCGTTTATCGTCTTCTTCGCCATTGCTTCCAACACACGCCGCCGCACAATAAGAAATAGGGATCAAGGGTTTTCTCTCTCGTACATTTATTTATATAGACAATTATAATAAAATTCATTACGACTGGGAATTTTTTTTTCCTTTTTTTTTTAACAACTTTAACATCCATATTCTTAAATTTCATTATGATACCAAAGTACAAAGAGTATTATAAAAGTTGAATACAAAACATTGAAATACAAATTATTGCATAAGTAGTTATATGTGTCATATGACGAAAATGAAATATTTACAAGAAAAAAATCGAAACGCTGCTTCCTTTTAAAGTAGGCCTTTCACGCTAACAAACATTTTATGTTGTGTTATGAATGTCAACAAAAGCTGCAATAAAAATCAAAAGAAGCTACAAAAGTAGACGTGTAAAAATGGAAGTGGAGCCTAAAGTCACTCCTTACTTCTGTATATACGAATATAATCGTTCGTTGTAAAATCACTTCATACACAACTTGATAAAAACATTGTACAAATTTAATCTCTCTCTTTCTTGCTTCTAATTTCATTCTATGTATTCCAAAGTTATGCGGATATAAAATTTCTCCATTTACTTATATTTATTATTATAACATGTTGTTATTCTTTTTCTCTATTCCTCTCTTTCTCCGATATGATCTGTATGCCAAATGGTCATTGTTTTTTTTTTTTGCTTCCCAAATCCATATCATAAAAGACCATTGCATCCATTACATTTTTTGGAATATCCGCCGGATACCAATTAGTCTGTATTCGCGTTTTTGATAGTACTGTAAACTTCATTTTCTTTTCAATTCAATTATTCTAAACACGGTCGAGTAGACTAGGTGGCTCAGCTCGCGCAACACGATAGCAGAAGAATATTGCATGTCACGTTTCATTGATTGCTCGCATCATTTGTTTTGCTTTTAAGTTGCTTGACCCAAATTGCTTTACTTTCGTATTAGTTTTGGCTACTCCTCGATTCTCTTTGGTGAATGAAGTTTCTGGGTGGCTTTAGTAGGTCTCTCTTGGGGCTGCTTTGGCACTGGATTTGTGGCTTTTTCTTGCTCAATCCTTAGATTTGTCAGCTTAGCGCTCGCTCAAGAGGTGGTGACATATGCTAAATGAGGTGATTACCACACACACACATGAATGACTTATGCTCTCAGGCGTACAATTTGAATGACTTATTTTGCATTTCCTTGTAAGGTTTGTTCAGGACTGATTCATGAATATTTTTCTTCAGGTCAAGAAGAGAAAAATTTTCAAATGTGAAAGATGGAATTAAGTCACATAAATAATCATGTTGGTATGTCATATGATTGCTTTAGACAATCAAGATAACTGGTTTGATCGATTCTCTAGACGGCCCTGGGTATAGATCAAAATGAGTTCTAGAAGATTTATCATTGCTACTGCTTTTAGGCGCAAGTGATTTTACTATCATCCTGTAGTTTAACTTTATAAGGGAGAAGTAAAAATGACAGCTAGTAGTTTGATGATATATATGATCTTTCCTTACTATTCCTGGAACTATTAAATGATTAGAATCTTTGTTACCTTAACTTTTTGAAGCTTTACACTCTCTCTTATTCTATATATCTCACAGTTGGTATATTTTGAAACGTTATTTTATTTATACATGTTTTTGCAAGGAATCTCTTGGGGGTTGTTACTTCCAGATTCTACTACGGACATATCAAAATCATCTGTTTCCTCAATTGAGGTAACCCTACCTCCTGCCTTTATTGCCTTTGTGTGTCTGAGTCTGATTGGTTATAGTTTTCACAGAAACATGAATTGAAATCAAATATTGATCGAATCCTTTGAGCACACCAATAGAGGAGTTGAGAAATATAGTGTCTCTCTGTTTGCATCTTGGCAAACGTTTTTGGTGTAGAAATGTATATATTGAACATTAAAGGCTTGTCCACATATAGGATGTTTCTTTTGATGGCAAGTTTAGTATCATGTGACATTTTTAATAGAAATCATGGGACATTTTTTATAGAAATCAGGTGGACATGAGGCCTCAATTTTTAGTATCCTGCATTTGCTGCTTCAGAACTGGAAATCTTTACGACTTTTGGTTTTGTGATTGCTGAAACGGTTTTCTTGTTCTATTCAATATCAGCTTTGTATTTGGATCTCCTGAATTCTTAATTTTTATCCACTGTGGGTTTTAATAGGATTTAGAAGGGAGATCGATAATCTGGTGACTATTTATATATAAAGATATTGCGGCCTTGCAAGGATTTATTTTGTTAATATACAAAATCCAATTAGAAAGAGACACATGAGTGCTTACTAACTAATCATGTATATCAGAAAACAAGAATTCTGACGAAACATATATGTTTCCCATTCAACGTAACTTATCTGAACTCTAGAGAATCTGTGTTTACGACGTGGCTGCAGTTCGTGGCCATGGTTTGGGAGCAGAGAGGGATCTAACTGCATTGTCATTGGTATCACTTTATCATGTTGATTCCAATAAACGCCTCCTGTGCTACAAATCGCATTTCATTCAATTCTCGTCTGTAATAATTTGGTCTAAGCAACAATGTAAAAGAGAAATCACTAAATCACGAAACTCGGTCCTGCATTCTCAACAATCTGTCCCGCCATTGATCACCTTCAAAGCCATCCACCGTGAAGTAAAGAACACAATCTCGGCTCGAAGACACCGGCGAAAGTTCAGCAGCCTCATGACTCTTTGGATTTTGTAATCTAATTTCTTTTGATTCTGTGAATCACTTCCTTTATGCTTTCTTGTTTTTATTATTTTTGCCTTGAAAGCATCTTCTATTAGGCTAACTTTGTTTACCTTTCCATCATTAATATGATATTTACCTTTTGGCAAAAAAGAAATCACTAAACCTTAACAGGGTTTCCCTTACCAGAAGCCACTTAGAATATAGCGATTGTTATAACCAAACGGGCCGAATGTACTTTCTAGTTTCTACAAGTAGAAGGCGAAAAATCTTTTACATGTAGATTATAGGAGTATTTGCTTTTCAAAGACAATTGAAAGGAAAACATTGATTACCTACGTTTTGAATCTCACCTTCTTCTGCTTTGAGACCTAATTGTTTAAAATTTATCAATTAGTATCCGAGACAGTAATACACATTTCGCCAAGTAACAAATACGATTATTACAACATGCTTAAATCTATGAAAATGTCGGCATCAACTCCTTGGACTTCTGGAGAGGCACTTCACTGAACCATCCATGGCTAAGAGCCTCGTCAACTGTAAGGCGCATCTCAGGGTCAACACTCAATAATCTGTTTAACAAATCAAATCCCAATTCTGAAAGAACTGGACCACCTGTAAAAGATGCAGCAGGAAATTTCTTACGTAGTAAATTGTACGGTTGCTTACGGAATTTGGCCTTGGAACCTGGCAGCGACGTGAATCCAGGCCAACTTGTCTCACTCGGCGTCCCAAGAACCGCAAAGATCTGTTGAAGCTGGTCAATGTCATTCTGACTTTTCCCTCGGAAAAGAGGTTTTAAAGACAACAACTCACCCATGATGCACCCAATAGACCACATATCGACTGCGGTTGAATACTCCTTTGTTCCTAGAAGAAGTTCCGGTGACCTATACCACTGTGTAACGACCAACTGCGTGTAAGGCTTGATCGGACTCCCGTACTGGCGAGCCATTCCAAAATCGCAAATTTTCAGCTCCCCACGGTTGTTCAATAGAAGATTCGACGGCTTCAAATCCCTGTGGATGATCCAGTTGCTATGGAGGTACTTCACACCCTCCAACAGCTGAATCATCAGGCATTTCACCTCACTGGTGCTAAAAGGCTGTTTCATCTTGTCCATTACCCCCCTCAAGTCATGTTCCAAGTGTTCCATGACCATGAAAACACTACCACCGTTCCCCACCACAACTTCCTTGACGTTCACAATCGACGGGTGACTGCAAGACAAGAGAATGTTAATCTCCCTCAGGGATGTCAACGGGAATCCATACTCGTCTTCCATGTTCATCTTGATCATCTTAAGCGCCACGATCTCCTCTGTTTTCCTGTCCTTAGCTTTGTAGACAACACCATAAGTTCCTTCGTTTATCTTGCTCAGCTTCTGGTATTCGTTAACATCTCTACTACCGGATAGCATGCTCAAGCCTCCCTCTGGTTCATCAATTCCCGATTCACTAAAATCGGAACTAGTACATTCCGCTTCACCAACATCCGTATCAATACGACCCTCCAACTCATGCTCTGAATGTTCATGAGCACTAAGGGGTTCCAAGCTTCGACATCCAGACGAACTGGAACGGCCTTCTTCAGACGCTTGCAATTCACCGCTCTCGGGAGTCGGACTACTTTTATTCCATCTGCAACTCCTGACAACATCAGTTACTAACTTTGGAGAATCCAAACACGTCGCCCATTTAGAAGTAGCAATAGTTGGTGCCTGAACCACCTGCTCGTCCTCCAACTGACCCTCCTCAAGATCATCAAAAGGATCTTTCACAGGCAGCACAGACGCTGCAGAAGATATCTTCCTAGTAGCTTCAGCCACATCAACAATCTGGTTGGAGGATATTATGGTATTCTCACTAAGTGGAGGTCGAAAAACTTCACCTTTTCTCTCCGACGCGACCGGAGAACACTTCCTCCTCTTCTCAGGGTATCTCTGAACATAAGAATCCCTCTCTCGGGCTTCTCCTCTTTCAGACGAATCACGTCGCCCATCTTTCCACCTGCGATCAAAATCATCATTGGGTCGTTTGGTTTGACGCCTCTCAACGTCTCTACCACCTTGGCGTGAATAAAACTCACGAGCACGATCAACGACGACAGAACTTGCCGAAACTTCAACTCCTCCTGCCGCCATCGTATTAATAATAACCAATCGAAAAAAATCACGACACGAACAAAAGAACACCCAAAGATAAAGGAGAAATCTTTGAGAGAGATAAGCAGATTCGACGATTCTTTAATTATCGATCAAGATAAAAAAAACAATCAGATCAATCAAACAAGAGGAGAATCTCAACGAAAACAAACCAGATCTGGGAAACCAAGACGATGGAAAGGAAAACCCTAAAAGTCAATCCCAACAAGAGAGTTACGTCTCCTTCCTCTCCGTCGAATCTCTCTCACAGATGCTGAAGATAAAATCTACGGCGAGCCAAAGAGATCGATCGAAGAGCAAACTTACGATATCTTCTGAATCCCTCAACGAGAAAGCAAAGGCGAGTTTTTCTTTTTTTACGGCCTTTCGTCAATCGTCTTATCTTTATACGCGAGGGTCAACGTCCAATAATTTCCTTTTAGGAATTATCCAGTGCGGGCGGGTGTAAAACAATCACATGGCATTAGCAATTCCTAACCGTTAGATAACCAGCAAGTAAATTAATCTAGGGCTTTGGAGTATATATTTCTACATCAAATTGATCGGACGATTCGTATTTAAACGCGTTGAATTTGATATTTTCTTCTCCCATGTGATCGAATATCGATCATTAAACAAACAAATCTTCATAGAATAACTAGTTGACAAAACAAAAAAAAAAAAAAAAAAACACATACGGACACGGTTAGACTCCATCATATTGGGCTTTAACTTTTTTGGGTTCAATAAAATATTGTACTAATTAATTAGAGAAACCATGATTTTAAAAATAAAAACAAATCCGACCTGCCGGAATCGAACCAGCGACCTAAAGATTTGCTGTCACAGACTACAGTCTTCCGCTCTACCAACTGAGCTAAGGTCGGATGTTGACAAAGTGTTACCTTTCTTTGTGAAAACCGGATTGTTGTCTTCCTCTTTATCTCTACGTTTGTATGTTTTGGTTCTTAACTTTTATGCCTCCACCATTTTAACTGAGTCTGGGTGTCGATTATTAAAAATCCATTGCCTTTTCGTAAAAAACGTTAGAGGAGATGTTGATAGTGATCTTGTTAAGATCAAATCTCTGAATGGATAGTGATGTTGTTGCTGCATTCAATGTCCAGCGATGGTGATAAAGCATTTAGCAAAACAGGTGGACTCTACATTGACAATAGACTCCTAATATCATCTGGCGGCATGATAGTTACCCATTGTGTCTGAATTGGAAGACATTGGTCTTTAATCTTTATGAACCAATGCATTGTAAGACTTTCTTAGCATTACGTTTTTTCTTGTATATGATCTCAAGACATGGAAATTTTGTGGCTACATAGTATTTGATTATTTTTTTTTTTTTTTTTTGCAAAAAACAGTTCTGAAAAGAATATTAAGAATTATCATCAGTAAGAAGACCGCTAAGACGACTTCATAAAGCACCTCAAGTTCTCATGTGTGGTGTCTCTCTTACATGGCCAATAGTTATAAGCTATAGCCACGGGAAATCCCCTTTGGCTCTCAGAAAATGTCGGCTCTGAAGTTTTCAGCATTGGGGAAAGTTATCCAATAAACGAAGGCAAAAGGAAACACAGAGCAAAGCAGAGTTTAACCACATTTAGAGGACATTAACAACATCTTGCCCGAGTAAGGACACACACCACCAGCTACTATACTAGTTAACAGACTTATGTCAGATGGGGATACATGCAAAAGCAAAATATCATTTCCTTCACATTTCATTTGGCTTGGCTATGTCTATACCAATACTATGCAGTAATCCTGACCGGACTAAAATTCAGTTAATTGTTGAGTTTGTATGTTTTATGGTTTGGTTATGTCTTTAACCTAATCGCTAATCTCTAGTTTTAGCTGGTTTCTTTCAACACTGATAGGTGGTGCAAGTCATCAACAAATATTTGGGTTTTGATATGCGTTATAAGTCTACAGATTTTACTTTTTGCAGCAGAATTGCTGAATTCACTCATTTTACAATTTCTAGATTATTCTATTAAAATTTTGGTCAAGGATGTGTGTGACTTGCATCTCTCCTCTTGATCTTCACCTTGAGCCGACCAGCCATGTGAGCCGTCAAAAGAGGAACAAAAACCGGCCTGTCCTTAGAAACAAGTCGATACGTTTTAACATTTCGAACTGATCGAGTAAGTGCTGTCCTGATTTTCCTTATTATTTTACTAAGTTTAATATGTTATATGATTGTGTATCAAATTTTCATTTTTTTATTTATTTATTTAATTTTTAGCTATGAACAAGTAATTTTGAAGGCCTTAAATAGATAAGAAAATAATTTTTAAACATGTACAATACAAATAGTATCAAATTAAGTAATCTCTCAAACTCTTCATTTTCTAAACTTAAACATAAGTAACAGTGTTCTAATAAAAAAGTAAAAAATAAGCAATATTCAGAACAAAAACTATATAAGAGTAAAGACTTGATCGGGGGAAATGCATGCAGACGAGATCGCCCTAATCTGGCTAAACAGCTTAGCACATTCTTGTTTATTGTTGACCATAGCCACCTCCCCTTCGTAACAAAACGAGATATTGTAAGAGCTAGCAGCCTTTGGATCCTTGGCAGCCTTCTTCCTTGACTGCTCGTCGCTGACACTGGTTTTCTCCGAAGGACCTGGAGACTCTTTTCTGCCATCTTGCTCGACCGACAGAACTCTCTGCTTTATGGAAGCGGTAGCACCTTTTACTTCAAAATTCGTTAAAATGTATAAATTTATGTAATACATAAATAAAAATAATAATTAGCTAAAGTTACCCAAAAAATATTTCAATGTCATAATCTTATTAAAAAAAATAGTAACTCTCACAAATTTACAAATAAATAAATTTTATAGATATTAGTTTATAAACATTTAAAAGAAACAAGTACGTTACTTTACATTGTTGTAGAAATGAGATTTAAAAAAATACTTAAGAAGTATTTACTATTTAGTATGAAGCTTTCTTTATATACAGAAAATAGCATTACGTTAATTATTAATTAAGTAAAATGTACAATATTTGCACACAAAAATTAGAAAAAAAACTTACTGCAACCATTTCAAAAATCCATAAATTGTGGTTTTCGGTTTTTAATAAAATGATAAAAACTGTTAAAAACTAGTTTTCCTAAATTTTAGGAACAAAATCTAAGAGTAAAGACTTGATCGAGTAAAGACTTGATCGGAGGAAATGCATGCAGACGAGGTCGCCCTAATCTAGCTAAACAGCTTAGCACATTCTTGTTTATTGTTGACCATAGCCACCTCCCCTTCGTAACAATACGAGATATTGTAAGAGCTAGCAGCCTTTGGATCCTTGGAAGCCTTCTTCCCTGACTGCTCGTCGCTGACACTGATTTTCTCCGAAGGACCGGAGACTCTTTTCTGCCATCTTGCTCGTCTGACAGAACTCTCTGCTTTGTGGAAGCGGTAGCACCTTTCACTTCAAAATTCGTTAAAATGTATAAATTTATGTAATACATAAATAAAAATAATAATTAGCTAAAGTTACCCAAAAAATATTTCAATGTCATAATCTTATTAAAAAAAATAGTAACTCTCACAAATTTACAAATAAATAAATTTTATAGATATTAGTTTATAAACATTTTAAAGAAAAAAGTACGTTACTTTACATTGTTGTAGAAATGAGATTTAAAAAAAAAATACTTAAGAAGTATTTACTATTTAGTATGAAGCTTTCTTTATATACAGAAAATAGCATTATGTTAATTATTAATTAAGTAAAATGTACAATATTTGCACACAAAAATTAGAAAAAAATACTTACTGCAACCATTTCAAAAATCCATAAATTGTGGTTTTCGGTTTTTAATAAAATGATAAAAACTGTTAAAAAGTAGTTTTCCTAAATTTTAAGTACAAAACTAAGAGTAAAGACTTGATCGGAGGAAATGCATGCAGACGAGGTCGCCCTAATCTGGCTAAACAGCTTAGCACATTCTTGTTTATTGTTGACCATAGCCACCTCCCCTTCGTAACAATACGAGATATTGTAAGAGCTAGCAGCCTTTGGATCCTTGGCAGCCTTTGAATCCTTGGCAGCCTTCTTCCCTGACTGCTCGTCGCTGACACTGGTTTTCTACGAAGGACCGGAAGATTCTTTTCTGCCATCTTCCTCGTCTGACAGAACTCTCTGCTTTGTGGAAGCGGTAGTACCTTTCACTTTAAAATTCGTTAAAATGTATAAATTTATGTAATACATAAATAAAAATAATAATTAGCTAAAGTTACCCAAAAATTATTTCAATGTCATAATCTTATTAAAAAAAATAGTAACTCTCACAAATTTACAAATAAATAAATTTTATAGATATTAGTTTATAAACATTTTAAAGAAACAAGTACATTACTTTACATAGTTGTAGAAATGAGATTTTAAAAAAAAAATCTTAAGAAGTATTTACTATTTAGTATGAAACTTTCTTTATATACAGAAAATAGCATTACGTCAATTATTAATTAAGTAAAATGTACAATATTTGCACACAAAAATTAGAAAAAAAAACTTACTGCAACCATTTCAAAAATCCATAAATTGTGGTTTTCGGTTTTTCTGTATAAAATGATAAAAACTGTTAAAAATAGTTTTCCTAAATTTTAGGAAATCATTTTTTCAAAAACTTGAATGGCTAACAAAGTGGTTTTTGGAAAATCAAAAGCCAAAATATGTTTCAAAATCTGCAAACATTCAACACCTTAATCATGTCACCAAACACATTTTAGTAAAGGGATCAATGCCACTAACTATAATTAAAAGGGTTTTTTTTTCCAAGTATTTCTATAAATGTACCTTGCAAATAATCTATATTATTATTTGTGAAAGCTCTTAAGTGACTTTTGCTGATTTATTTTAATTCTATTGGCTAACAACATGCTTATACACAAGTTATACATTTTTTTAGAAAAAAAAGATACACCCATAAAAAGAAAATAATATAGACGAGCAATAAGGGTTTCCATCAGGATAGAACTGGTGTGATCAGAGCTTTGATAGAACGTTCCTTATTATCTTATTAAGTTGTTTAATGTCTTATCTGATTGTGTATCAAATTTTTATTTACTTTTTTTTTGTTTTTACTTTTTAGCGATGAACAAGTAATTTTGCAGGCTCTAAATACATAAGAAATCAGTCTTTAAACTTGTACAATATAAATGGTATAAAATTGCAGTTAAAAACTTAAACATAATCAACAGTATTGTTACCCAAAAAATATGTCAATGTCATAATCTTATTAAAAAAAATAGTAACTCTCTCAAATTTACAAATAAATAAATTTTATAGATATTAGTTTATAAACATTTTAAAGAAACAAGTACATTACTTTAAATTGTTGTAGAAATGAGATTTTTTAAAAAAATTCTTAAGAAGTATTTACTATTTAGTATGAAGCTTTCTTTATATACAGAAAATAGCATTACGTTAATTATTAATTAAGTAAAATGTACAATATTTGCACACAAAAATTAGAAAAAAAAACTTACTGCAACCATTTCAAAAATCCATAATTTGTGGTTTTCGGTTTTTATGTATAAAATGATAAAAAAAAACAGTTAAAAATAGTTTTCCTAAATTTTAGGAAATCATTTTTTCAAAAACTTGAATGGCTAACAAAGTGGTTTTTGGAAAATCAAAAGGCAAAATATGTTTCAAAATCTGCAAACATTCAACACCTTAATCATGTCACCAAACACATTTTAGTAAAGGGATCAATGCCACTAACTATAATTAAAAGGGTTTTTTTTCAAGTATTTCTAGAAATGTACCTTGCAAATAATCTATATTATTATTTGTGAATGCTCTTAAGTGAATTTTGCTGATTTATTTTAATTCTATTGGCTAACAACATGCTTATACACAAGTTATACATTTTTTTAGAAAAAAAAGATACACCCATAAAAAGAAAATAACATAGACGAGCAATAAGGGTTTCCATCAGGATAGAACTGGTGTGATCAGAGCTTTGATAGAACGTTCCTTATTATCTTATTAAGTTGTTTAATGTCATATCTGATTGAGTATCAAATTTTTATTTACTTTTTTTTTTTTACTTTTTAGCTATGAACAAGTAATTTTGCAGACTCTAAATACATAAGAAATCAGTCTTTAAACTTGTACAATATAAATGGTATTAAATTGCAGTTAAATACTTAAACATAATCAACAGTATTGTGATAAAACATAAAAAATAAGGAAAAAAATAGGCAACATTCAGAACAAAAATTGAGAGACAAAAAAAGTTAGAGGAAGGAGAAAGTTTCTAAAACTTTCGTATAGGCACAGCTATGATTCTTACATATTGTGGTGCCATATAGAGAGACCTATTGTGTTGGTCAGAGATTGTCCAGTCTTGTAGCCATGGAAGGTCAGTGAAAGAGATACGGTCATACTCTTGTTTCCATATGGATAGTTTGTAGTCCACTTTCCACGAGTGTCCAAATCGAGAGATGTTGACGATCAACAGCTGCAAAGCTGAAGGATGCGTAGATGGCCTATGGAGACGGTTAAGGTCTCTGAAACAATTGTATCGCCACCATAAGAAGCATGACACATCTTGTGGGAACGATGGATGAGTAGGCATGTCGTTCTTCAATCATTAGGGTTGTATGCCACGACAGTCCCGTCTTCTGCTAACCAGTGTAAAGCTCCTCTAAAGGTCAAGGCGTGGTATTGAGTTGGACACCATCCGGATTGTGACCAAGGCGGATGCTGAACCGTAACGATCTTCCATGTACCGAGCATAGAATCAAACAAGAATATTCCAAAGGCGGAATGTGTAGATCCCATCAACGTGACGACATGGTATATGCCTTTTGTCCCATTCCCTATTAACCCAGTAGGCCGCCCTCAAGTTGCAAGGTGGCCATCAGGAAGACCAGTCCATTGCATAGTGACAGGATTCACAATATAGAATTTCTTAGATGGAGATTTCATGCACAACAAGACATATTCGCAAGAAGCTAGAACACAAACAGGAGGATCAAACTTGGGAGCCACATAGTTCCTTAACTCGAATCCTTTCCAACTCTCCAAGCATATGTCGTTGGTAGCATATTGAGGTTGTGTGTTGAGGATCAAAGCCAAGCTCGGGTTGTGATGGAAAGAAGAAGAAGCTATCAGAGAATTCCATCGCTTGCTCACGTTTTTGCAAGCCAAGATATCTCTAGGGTTGCGAAGCTTGGAAAAAATCTCGAGCAATAGCAAGCTCTCAGGTAAATCATCGATGATATTTGATGATATTTGTTTTCTTTGTTGCAGCAACTTTGTTTTGTTTTTCCTTATTTCCATCCAGTACAAAGCTCTCTTTGATCTCTTTCTTTTTCTCAACGGTTCCATCTATGGTCTCTTACTTTAGTTTTTTATATTTTTTTTCAACGATATATATATGTTTCTACATCAAATTGATCGGACGATTAGCATTTAAACGAACCAGCGACCTAAAGATTTGCTGTCACGGACTACAGTCTTCCGCTCTACCAACTGAGCTAAGGTCGGATGTTGATATTGTGTTACTTTTTTTTATTAATGAAAACTGGACCATTGTCTTCCTCTTTATTTCCCTCTATTTCTTTTGTTTGTTTTGGTTCTTAACGTTTTTGCCTCCACCATTTTAACTGGGTGAAAAAGTGGGTGTCGATTATTAAAAAGCCATTGCCTTCTCGTAAATAACTTCAGAGGAGATGAAGCATTGTGATTTTTGAGGTTCTCTTGTATTAGAATGATCAAGAGATTTGTTTTGGAGAAGACTTAACATAGTGTTGCTAATTTAGTTGCATCAGTACTTCTTTACTCAATCTGACAATTTTCGCTAAGAAACATCCGACCGCTGATATTTTGCAGGTTGAAATGTTCTATGGTGCATCTAGTTAGGTGTTTAAAAGGAGACTTAACTCCCTCTAGTGGCATTGCCTAGCCTGCATAAGTCTCACAAGTTTAGTAATATGTGAACCTCAAAGGTGACATTGTTACTCAATTCCAAAGCAAATCTGCTGACCAAGAACCTCACAAAGCTTAGCTCTAGAGAAAACAAGCTACAATGGAAGCAGTAATGAAATAGCTAGAAATCGCCACAAGTTCTAGTGATATACTGACAACTTCTGTCTGAATCTGAATGAGGAAGACTTGGTTGGGAAGTCTGATGAGATACAACTTCGAGGAAGAAAATGATGTGGCCATCTCCATAAAGACCAAATCAATTATCCAAAAGTTATAGTTATTCTTGTATTGCTTTTAAGTTAGTGGGATTATGTTTGTTACCCACGTTTCACATACTAGTTAGTTATTTCTTTTAGTTATGTATTTAAGCATGCGTTAGAGTTAAATGAAGGGGGAAGAGAAAATTGTAGTAACTTGTGTTGTGTTTAAGAACTTAAGTGTTCTTGTCTAAGTTTCTTTGATCAACATTTGATTTGCTTTTTGGGACTTATCAATTAGTATCAGAGCATGTTTTGTTTTTGACTCGGACCACTTTGTGGTATCAGAAACATTATATTTTTCATATTCCTTGTTATCGGTATTCTTCGTGAATCAACAATTATCAAGAACCCTCGTTTGAACGGTCATTCTTCAGAATCAACGATCATCGAGTCCTCGTCGAACGACCATTCCTCGGAATCAACGATCATTGAGTCCTCGTCGGCCATTCCTCGGAATCAACGGTCATCGAGATCTATCCAACATTTTTATTTGTTTTCTTTGTTATTCCTTGTTTAAAAAAAATCAGATTTTTAATTTTTACCATCTTCTACTTCGGTTTGTTGATCAGGTTCAACAGCTTTTCTTTGTACGGATTAACATCTGTTACAGTTTCTTAAAAAATAAAAAAATAATAAAAAAGAAGGTTTCTCATCTTTTTCTCGGCATCACTTCTTCTTGCGATCATGCAATCAACCACCCACGCATTAACACTACGTACGGAGAAAGAAGATACATGAATGGTGACATGCCAACTTGAGGAAGAGTTTCAGTGACTAGAACCTTGAGGACAAGGTTCATTTTTACGGGGGAAGTATTGATGAGTGCATACAATAAATAGTTTGACTATGTTTAGCAAATAAACAAATCACTTCTCCACTTCCTGTTTTGTAGGATTAGTGACCCATGTTCTTTTCCCATTCAGTTATTTGTTTCTAATTTGTAAGGAACCGATGTTCCACCTCTTTCTATTTAAACTAATGAAAACAACAAAAAGAGGTAGTCATAACTACCCAAAAGATATTGTGTGTTCTTATGTTCATGTTTCTAGATCAACATTTGATGATTCCATAATGGGACCTATCATTTGGTATCAGAGCAACTCTCTTGGTTTTGAAGAGGGACCAAATTAGAATTAGTGCTATCATTTGGTATCAAAGCAACTATCCTGTGTTTCTTTTTTCTTGAATCGGACCACTTCCATGTGGTGTCACGGTGTTGGAAACACTGAAGACGTGGAGGCCATTATAAATCTCCATGAAAGGCAAGATCAAATCTTCGGTGAAGTACATGATGAGATCCAGAAGATGAAGGTGTGTATGGCGGACAGATTCAGGAGTCTCGATGAGACCATGAACCGTGTGATGAAGGCAATAAGAAATCTAAAAAACGGTGGCGGAAGAGTCAGTGGTGGTGGTGCTAAACAGCCGGTGGTGGTAACATTCCACGTTCTAATCAACGGTCTATACCACACAAGCGATCGACAAATTCACCATCAAAACCTAGACGAGCTCGAACAGTTCCAATGAGGTGCAAAGGTAACACTCCACAGGCCACAAAACCAAATAAGCAGAGTCGATTTATTTCATCTAAATCCAGATATGTAGTTGGCCCTACAGAACATCAGAAACAAGGTAAACTGCCTCGACCGACCTCCTTCCATATGGTGGAGTTTCCGAGCTTCATCCCATGTACGAGATAGTTGTGTCAAGAAAGTTTTTTTTGGTGGGGCTGGTGCAAAAGGAAACGACCGTTTGATCGTGGGAAAGTGAAGGTCATGAGGGAACGCGATGTAGTTCTGGTGACGCAATTTTAATAATTTACAGTAGTCAAGTTCTGTGGATTATGACTCGAACCTTGAGGACAAGGTTCTCTGGAGGATGGGAGTATTGATGAGATACAACTTCGAGGAAGAAAATGATGTGGCCATCTCCATAAACCAAATCAATTATCCAAAAGTTATAGTTATTATTGTATTGCTTTTAAGTTAGTGGGATTGTGTTTGTTACCCACGTTTCACATACTAGTTAGTTATTTCTTTTAGTTATGTATTTAAGCATGGATTAGAGTTAAATGAAGGGGGAAGAGAAAATTGTAGTAACCTGTGTTGTGTTTAAGAACTTAAGTGTTCTTGTCTGAGTTTCTTTGATCAACATTTGATTTGTCTTTTTGGGACTTATCAAAGTCCATTGGCATTCTGACACACTACTCCAGATCTCTTGTGAACCAATTTTAAAGCTTTACTGAGTGCAAATGTTTCCTCAAATTGATGCAGCTCTGCCTCTATTGCTTTTGATAGCATGTGTTTAAAAGATTTTGAAACGGCAATCTGGAAGTAAGGAAGTTTTTTGGAATATGTGAAAGTGATTTATGGAATGTAATTGATTAAGACTTAAGAAAGACAAAATATAAAAACGAAGAATTTTCTCTGACTAAGGTAAGATCAAAATTTTGAATGGATAGTTATGTTGTTGCTGCATTCAATGTGCAGTGATGATGGTGATAAAGCATTTAGCAAAACAGGTGGACTCTACCTTGACAATAGACTCCAAATATCATCTGGCGGCATGATCGTTATCGATTGTGTCTGAATTGGAAGACATTGGTCTTAATCTCTATGAACCAATGCATTGTAAGATTTTTTTTAGCTTACGATTTTTCTTGTATGATCTCAAGACATGTAAATTTTGTGGCTACATAGTATTTGATTTTTTTATTTGCAGAAAACAGTTCTGAAAAGAATATAAGAATTATAATCAGTAAGAAGCCTGCTAAGACGACTTCATAAAGCACCTCAAGTTCTCATGTGTAGTTATCTCTTAGACCATCTCCAATGGTTTACTCCATTTTTCACTCCAAAATAGAGTAACTCTAAAATGGAGTTGTGTTTTTCTCCAATGGTTTACTCCATTTTTTACTCCAAAAAATGAATAATCTATATAGATACTATTTTTATTTTGTTTTCAATACCTTTTATTTATAAAATTTACAAATTGACCCTCTATTTTTATAACTTTCATAAATTATGAAATAATTTACATTAAAAAATTTTAAATAAAAATATTACATGAAATCATAAAATATAAACAAAAATATAGTAATTTATTTAAGATTACCATTAGTGTATTTTTCCCACAAATGATCAACCAATGCATTTCGAAGAGAAAAATGTTTCTTTTATCTTTGATTTCTCTAAATCGACCAAGAAACTCTTGGAATCCGATATTGTCATCATGTGCTATGTAAAAATTCAAATATAAATTTTATATAATTATGACAAAATAATATTATAAAAAAATAAGATGCTATAATGAATATAATAGTTTAAATAATATTTTAATATTATAATTAAAGTGATATATTATTAAAAAGTTATTGTTATATAGAAAGTGATAAATTTAAATAATTAGTATTCAAAGGACCTTTTTATAAATAAAAAAGTTCCACTCCAAAATTGGAGTAATCCCATTTTTTACACCATTTTGGAGTGGAAAATGGAGTACTATTGGAAGGGGTTTTACTACAAAATGGAGGAAAATGTGAAAAATGTTGTACCATTGGAGATGTCCTTACATAGTCAATAGTTATAAGGGCATCTCCAATAGTAAACTGCATTTTTTACTCTAAAATAGAGTAACTCCAAAATGCAGTTGGGTTTTACTCCAACCCTACTGATCTATTTTCAACTGCAAAATGGAGTCATGAACAAAAAAATGGAGTAAACTCATTTGTTACTCCATATTTAGAGTAATCCTATTTTTTACTCTATTTTGCTGCTGAAAATGAAGTAGTGTTGAAATAAATTTACTGCAAAATACAGTTTTAAAGTAGAAAATTGAGTACTGTAGGAGATTGTCTAAGCTATAGCCACAGGAAATCCCCTTTCGCTCTCCGAAAATGTCGGTTCTGAAGTTTTCAGCACATTGGGAAAAGTTATCCATTAAATGAAGGCAAAAGGAAACACAGAGCAAAGCAGAGTTTAACCACATTTAGAGGACATCGACAACATATTGCCCGAGTTAGGACACACCACCAGCTACTAAAATAGTTAACAAATTTATGTCAGATGGGGATACATGCAAACGCAAAATATCTTTTGCTTCACTTGTCATTTGGCTTGGCTATGTCTATACCAATGCTAAGCCGGACCGGACTAAAATTCAATTAATTGTTGAGTTTGTATGTGTTATATGGTTTGGTTATGTCTTTAACCTTATCGCTAATTTCTAATTTAAACTGGTTTCTTTCAACACTGATAGGTGGTGCAAGTCATCAACAAATATTTGGGTTTTGATATGCGTTATAAGTCTACAGATTTTACTTTTTGCAGCAGAATTGCCGTACTAGTACTAGTAGTATAGAAATTCACTCATTTTACAATTTCTAAATTATTCTATAAATTATTTTGTCGAGGATGTGTGTGACTTGACTTCTCTCCTCTTGATCTTCACCTTGAGCCCACCAGCCATATGAGCCGTCAAAAGAGGAACAAAAACCGGCCTGTCCTTATTGACGGGTGCAATCTCAAACCGACTCAAAACAGAACCAACGACGTATTTCATCTGCATAAACGCCATCTCCTTCCCTACACAAACCCTCGGTCCGGCCTGAAAAACCGGAAACTTGTAAGGACTAACGGGTTTCAAAACCGGCTGTGCACTCCCCGGTTCAGATTCAAACCAACGGTTCGGTTCAAACTCCTCCCAATCCTTCCCCCACAGCTTCTCCATCCTCCCCATACCGTACGGGAAATAAGTCACCTTGTCTCCTTTCTTGACACGAGTCCCGTCAGGCAAAACGTCGTTGTTTGCAGCATGCTTAGAGTCCCACGACACAGGTGGATAAAGCCTCATGGCTTCACACAAACAAGCCTTCGTGTAACTCATCTCTTTCAGTTCCTCAAACCCTAGCCCTAAACTTATCAACGGGTCCACTTCCTCTAAAATCTTCCTCTCCACGCCATCGTTTTCTGTCAACAACCAAAACAGCCACGTCATCGCCGCTGACGTCGTATCTCTTCCCGCCATGATAAAGCTAATAACCATGTCCCTCACCGATTCGCCGTCGTGTCCGGCGGCTAGAAACCTCGACAGAAGATCTTGTTTGGCTTCTTCCCCGGTCCCGATCTCGAGACTCTTCTTCTTAGCTCTGACAATCTCCGAAACCAACACGTGTACGGTCCTAATCGCTTCTCTCAACCTCCTCTCGCTTCCCACGTTCAACAGTCGCTTCACTTTCCAAACAGCGTAAACTGGCTCCGTGGCACGGCGAGCACTGATCTCAGCCGCGGTATCAAACGCCTGGGCAAGTGGATTAACGGGCCGGGACAAATCCAAACAATCCGGATCCCAACCCAACGAGACTTTACAAACAACATCGAAAGCAAAACGTTTCAAAACATCTTGCATGTCTAAGGTCGTTCCGACATCAGCCGCCGCTGAAAGCACCGGTACGAGACGGTTTTCGACTTCTTCTTTAAGAACCTCGAAAGCGAAACTCCGGAGCGAGCGCGTCGAAAACTCGTGGCTAGCCAGTTTACGCTGCGAGCTCCATGCGTGACCGTCGACGTTAAAAATACCTTTTCCGAGGAGATCACCGAGGAGATCGGTAAAAGGTTTGCCTTTAGGGAAATTGAAGAAGTTCGTTTTGAGAATGTATTCGACGTTTTCTGGGTTTGCTGTGACGATGGTGCGGCGGTTTCCAAGGAGAGGAATTGAGATGGTCTGCGACGGAGAAAGACGGAGGAGTTCGGTGTACCATTGGAGAAGACGGCGACGGTTTTTGTTGAAAGAGAGTGTGGAGCCAATGAGTGGATACGATCTTGGTCCATTCGCGGTGGTTTCTTGGATTTTTTTAGTTGAAGATGAAGAGAAAATTAAGATGACGATCATTACAAGAAACGCTAGAATAAAAAGGTTTAGAAGAAATGCCATTTTTCTTTTCTTGATATTTGCTTTCGTGCGAGTCTGAGAGAATTTGTGTTTGTGATTTCGATTTTTATGTGTCTGGGGTACTTACTTGTTCGTGGGTATTGCGTGTATCTTATAGGAGGGGATAGGTGGCGGGTCCGTCATCTAAAAGGATATCGTGTTAAATATTTTTTTTTTATCGACATGACACGATATTATGTGGATGGAGAGGTAGATGCTATGCTTTAATTAAATTGTTTTTTTTGTCGTTGATGTAGATGCATGCAATGGTACTACTTCATTCATGTTCTTAATGTTTTTCTTTTCTTGGGAATCTTTTTAACGAAACGATATTTAATCGGGCTACTTTTAAGAATAAAATTGTATCGAGTTCCTAATAATCTTAGCTAGGTTTGACTTTTGATTGATTTAAAGTAATAAACTCCATGAGGAAATTGAACTGTCGTATTTTATATACGAATTTTTAGCAGGTTGATAACATTCTAAAATACATTATACACTCTTTTTGTATAAAGACCTTCTCTATAATATAAAATAACTTTATATTGTTTTTCTATATATTGTACGAAAACGAAAATATGATAATTTCTTTATTCAGTAGAGTCCATCCGAGGCACACTTGTCTTCCAAAATTTGACGTGTTGTAAACGCTTTGGACTTGTGAACGGTGTAACTGTAAGTCAAAAGCTCGCCACGTGGCATATTCGCCGACAAGAGTCACAAAACCACTTACAGAAAGAAATTGTAACGCCAAAACAATCGACTATTCCCATGTATTATTCTGTACGTTTACTACTTATGAAGTTGGCAACAATACAAATATGCATATATATTTTAAGAGGTTAACCAAAATTCAAATGATATACAACATCTCTGATAACGGTTAGAATAATATAGACAGCAAAACTTTGATAACAGTATTTATTAAATCTAAATTCGAATACAATAGTTGTTTCTAAGATATTCTAGTAGTTGGAATTTGAACCTAACAAACAAAATTTGAACCTCTATTGGTAACTTGAAAATATAATCATGCAAAAACATAGATCTAAGACATGAATTTAGCTCCGGTTTACCATAACGGTTTATCTTATTAGACCGTCTTAACAACAACTGAGCGATTACCCCTTTTAAAAAAAAACATTTTGATAATACGGTCGGGTGTCCAATCAATCTCGAGCCGAAATATGAGAAGAAGACATCAGAAAGAAGAAAATAAAATTACAAAATACCTTCTCACTTGTGTATTTTCATTTTTGCACGTGCCTTTTTAGGATCGAATCAATCACGCGCGTGTCCGGAAATCACCCATAGTTTTTGTAATTGATATTATGTTTTTTTACGAATGGAAAACTAACTCTACTACTTTGATACTATATAATAAGACTGTGTTATGATGCAAATTATGTTTTTGTAAGATAATCAAAAAGATTTTCAATTAGTGTTTTACTATTTCAAAAAAGTAATAACAAAATAATAATAAAAAAGCAAAGAAAAAACGTGAAGAAATTTTCATATGAGATTTTTTAGATATTATCTATTAGACACCTATCTTTCATGCATTGGTTCAAATTTTAATAACTATATATTAGACACCTATCTTTCATGCATTGGTTAATTTTTAAATTTTATAACTATACTATATCAAAAAATATATTTTTTTGTGTAAGATTGTTTTTCACTTTTATTGTTTTCGGTTTAGTCTCTTTGTACCATTCGGTTGTGTAATCTTTAACCAAATCCAAAATAAAAATTGTTGGTTAAGATTGGTTTAACCAAAAAAAACTAAAAACCCATAATAATTTATTTTAATGCAAACTAATTATATTTTAGTAACAAATATAAGACTTCGTTTTATATATACTATTATACTACTGTATATCTTGGCCATATTATTTATTTATTCACTAATGCAAATCTCTTTACACCGTTAATATGGACTTCTTAACATATATAAAAAAATATTTGATCGCCATATTTTCTCATACCACTGTCTCTTTACGTATTACCATTTTTTACGGTTGTCATTTGAGAATTGGTTTAATGTAAATGAATATAATTTAATTATCTAACTAGATTATATAAAAACTATTTATATTATATTTATTAGATATTGTAAATGGGTATCTCACCATTGATGTTCTTATCACCATGAGGAGGATGGTGGTGAGTATCTCATCATTATATCACAATATAAAACTAGACTCGTACCCGCGCGTCGGCGCGCGGGATATGAATAATTTTTTTCAATTAAATATATAAATTTATGAATTTATAAATTTTTGTGATATAATTAAAATTTATAAAACTATTAAAATTAAACAATTACATAAAGTTGTGGTGTGAATTATTTTGTGAGTTTTTATGGCTTGATTAGAAATTTAGAGAAAGAAAGTAGGTTCGACATCCAACAACGGTGGTTCAAGTCCGTTCTCAAGTCCAACCACTTGGACGTATCAACGTTGATTATCATTTCTACTATTTGTTGCTCTTTAGAGCATCTGCTTTCGGGTTACGGGTGAAGTTTCTCTATGAGTTTCTTTACGCTGCTAAGCAAGTATCGCCCCTTAATGCGTCTATCTTTTATGTTATTGTATTGTTGTTCTTTACTCGTCTAGCCGTTGAGCATGACTCCGGTTGTATCTTCCCAAGTCCATTGGACGTTTAGTTTCTAGTATAATCTGTTGTCCAAAAAAAAATAGGTTTACAATGTGAAATATATAAAAAGCAAAAAATAAATAATTATATGTACTGTTTGCTTGTTGAAATAGAAATTGCTTTTGTTTTTCGGAAATATATAAATTATAATTATATAGTTTTATAATTTAGAAAACTATCTTTAGTATCACAAACATATAATTTAATTTAATAGTAAGTTAATCAATTATTATGTCTTTATGTTTACACAAATTTGGATATTCTTTAATGCGATTTTTTTTCTAATTTAGAAAGAATATAATTTTATAGATTAAAACGTAATTAGTTAATTGTTTCTAATATTTTTTTTTGAATTGTGGTTGGTGAAATTATTTTCATAATATTGATATCTAATCAATAAATTTGATTTAACTACAGAATCTCTGATATTAAATATATTGTAATCAGATATTTTAGTAAAGTTCTGTTATGGAAATCAGAATATAATTAATATAATTATTTTTTAAAATTCATTTCAAATATTTTTTCTTGAAATTTAGATATTTTATATAGTTTTAATATATGCTAAGAGCGGATAATATTTATTTTCGATTTTTGTTTTCATATTTTTATTTTGCATAAAGTCATAATTTGAGAAGTGTTGCTAATTTTATTTTGAATTGACTATTATAATATATAATTTATATTAATTTCATATTTATAGTATGATTATATAATATATCATCGATTTATATATATATATATATAGTTTTAATTATTTTAATATATGAATATTATAGTTTGAAAAAATTGACAGACCCATTATATATATATTTGAATGTAATTTCACATTTATAAAAAAATATATGCTAATCGGTTAATTATTAGTTATTTTTAATGTCATAGAAGATCAATTAAATATCTTAACCCATATTATTGTTATTTAAATATTTTAATAATAGAAACTATAAAAACCCTGTAATTATATATTTAAAAAATTAACTTTCTCACTATATAAGTGAATAATATAATATATATATATATAGACTTAGTTTTAATATTTTCATTTTATCAAGTTAAAATATATCAATCTAATTTAAGAATTTTAATTTTCCCAGTTAAAAGTTTATATTTTATAAACTATATTTTATTATATTATATTTGAAATATTTATGTATGTTTTTATTTATTAATAATTGAAGTATGTTCAAAAACATATTTATTTATTTTGAATTTGTAATTTATAAAAACAATTGATGTGTTATATTATTTAGTATTTATTTATATTTATTATTTGATTTAATAATTTAATATTTATGATTTTATTTTATTTTCGTTTTTAATTAATAAGGAAAGTGGGACCCATTATTTTATATTGTTTGGATACATATTTAATAGAGATACTCTGAATTTTATCATTACCAAAAAAATTTTTTAATGGTAAATGTTTATCTAACTTCTAATCTAAACCGTTTATCTCAACTTCTAATCTTAACCGTATATTATAAATGATATCATAATGACAATTATACCCTTAATGAAAATCTTTAAAAATCAAAGAAACACAATGGTACATATTGTAATATAACACATGACTAAAGGTTAGTTCCAAAAAAGGTTCCTGTTTTAATATAGTAGAAGAAAAAGTTGGAGAGAGGGTATCTAAGAATATGTTCCCATAGAACTCTTTAGATACTATGATATACTTCATATGACACTTGTATCTATCTAAATGGAACCATTATACTTTTTAATTAAAAAATAAATTATATAATTAAATGAGATTAAAATACTAATTTTTTTTTGTTTGAGAAGCTTAAGAGGGTTCTGATGAATGGAGCTGCTCTTAGGTATTATGTTTTAGACTCTTAGAGCAGCTCCATTGGTTGAGATACTCAAAAACCTTTCTCAACAAATTTATATTAGTATTTTAATGTCATTGTATTAGATATTTAAATTTGTTTTGTTTTTTAAAAAATAAACCATTTACATAATGACACATGTTAAAGGCAGTATCTAAAAGTTTCTAATAACTTCTCATTTCTCATACTGTCTCTCCCTCTCTCATCAATGTTTTATTTTTTTATAATTTATTTTGGATGAGATACTGGGGTAGAACCCATTGATGGATTATTTTACAGTTATTATTGACCAATAAGCGTTTTCTACTACTCCTACTACCTAAACAGATCCCCTGCATGTGTAGCATAATCATAGATACAGACATTATCATTCTACTTGTAATAGTTATTTTGTATTTCTCTTATATGGATCTCGAGAAAAAGAAGGTATCACGATTAAATGGATTCCGGCCACTCACGTTAATTAGGAAATCTTCTCGTGCACAATATGATGAACGGCCAAAAAACACTCGTGCAGAAAATGATGAATGACCAAAAAAAAAAAACGGCGCCGTTTTATGAATTAGGTGATACCAAGATAATTTGATTTGATAGCGAAACAAAAAAAAGAGACACTTTTAGTCAAAAGAAAAAAACAAAAACAAAAACGAGACATACGAAAAGGAGTACTAGCCGTTTTTTCTAATTTCAATAATTCTTATCAAGTTCACCGTCCAGAAAACAAAATTGAAACTGATATCTTTAAAAAAAAAGTATTCCACAAATGTATGTTATCTCATACTAGTTAAATCGTCTAAATAGAATTTCATTAAGCTTTTCAAAGATCAACCTACGAATTCAATTGTGATGCCCATAAAAGTTTTTGACTCTTTTATCATGTCATTGTGTACATACGTTCCCCTTGAATCTTGCACAATCCATCTATAGCCGTCTTTCTTGATTGTAACTTAACATAATTAACTTATAGGTGGTCTTTCCGAACCATGTGAGGTTTGGTTCATAGAACCAGAGTTTAGTTTTCACAGACAGAACTGATTAAGTTCAAAAAGTACTTTTGAGCTTAGATGGTCACTACCCGATCCCATTTTATAATGTTAGATTGAAGTATCCCATTTTATAATGTTAGATTGAAGTATCCCTTTAGCTGGTCATTATTTAGGTTTATTGCCGTTGTCATTTTGGTTGTGAAATCATAGGCTGTGGTTTTTCACTTGTTCCTATTTTCTTTCCTGCTCCAGCTTGGTATTGTATTCATATATTGGTGATTTCTCTGGATAGAAACTAGTCGGTTGCTGCAAGAAACGTGTTAGCTGCTAGCCATCGTTAATATTATGCACTCTGCTTACCACAGTGAGAACATATGTTTCTACTCATTTTGTGCTGACGTCTTAAAATATTTTGGGCTGACAATCAGTTAGCTGTGTATTAACATTGTATACTTTGGTGTTACAAACACATGTTTTTTTTTTATGATGTGCGTTGTTTCAGCTATATATAGATCCTTTTCAGAGGTTATTGTCACTGAGTTTATTTTATCATTAATATATTTTCTGAGTTGTTCATACTGAGATATACATTAAAGCTCCCCCGAAGTGCCAGGTTTTGCTTGGGATATAAAATTCTTGAGCTAAGATCATATATGTATTTGAGGTCACATTAAAGACTTTGGTTTTGCTATAAACAAAGAAACTTGAATCATCCCTAAATCAAACAGATTGATTCAGATTTGAGCCGTCTCTGGATTAACTAATGAGATTTATGAAATGGAGGGTCATATGTAAGGGTTGTGTTGTTGCTAAAACAATGATTTTGTCGACTTTTCCTATGAGATCTTGAATGTTTTGAGCCTTTATCATGTCCATATCCAGAAGGACGTACTTATATCCATGTCTTTCTTAACTAAGCAATATATATTCATAGTCCTAGATGCTGTCTTTCAAAGTTCTTAACTAGAGTGCTTGAAGGTTGGGAAATTCGAAAGATAAATTATAATCAATTTATTTAGCTGTCACAGTTGAATGGTTCTAGCTAATCTCTACGATTTTCCATAGGCATTCTTAAAAATGGCATTGATATACCGTATATGCATCAATCTTTCATGTTCTCAAGAACTTACTATTAACTTCCATATTCTTCTTTTCCTGTTTTGAGCACTTGCTAAAAATACATAGGCTCAGATCATTGAATGTCCTATGGCATCTTGAATATATTGAAACAAGAAAAGTCTATCGCTTTTTGAAGTTTAAGTTTAAAATGTTGGATATATATTTGGCTTATCCCTTGTGCTTTTGGTTGGCAATAGTAGAGATTCTTTTGTGGCTGATATGGATAAAAACTTGCAGGATGTATATCACACTATGTTTCCCCATGATTAGACAAGTAGACCTTATCTTCATCTACTCTTTATCCATTTTTCCTTGCTTTATAGTCAGAAAATCTTGATTTTATTAAGACGATGAAACAACTGGTAGATATCTACACCAAGCTTAGAAAAAAACAAAGAAGTCTGATAACTCTTTGAGGCTAAAGGAAAGGTGTTTTGTTTTGCCTTTAGCTGAACCAAAATAAATAATTTATGTGGAACTCTTTCTTTTGTAGGATAGCACTACCAATTAAATTCAGTTTCCTAGTCTTTATGAATGTTGTCACAGCTCCATTGTCCTTTTATGATTTTTTTTTTAAAAAAGTAATTTCAAAAAAAAAAAATAGTGAATGCATCAACTTATTTGTTTTTATATATATACTCCATTAGTTTTCTAATATAAGTTGTTTTAGTTAAAAACACAAAGATTAAGAAACTTAATTTTCCACAAATACCAGCATTTAATATATAAAATAAAAAGAATTTAATCAATCATAAAAATATTTTAAAATATAATTGGTCACACACTATCCAATAAATATAAAACTTGTATTGAAATGTGAAGACAACTTATATTTTGAAACCAAAAAATATCCTAAAACAATTTATATTATGAACAGAGGAAGTATGATTTATGGTCTAACCTCGTCCGCTTCGTATTATTATCCACCTAGAATTTACTGTGAATTGAATTAGATTTAATAAAGAGAGAGGTAAATTTGGTGACTATTATATCACGGATTATTTCGTTTATATAAAATAGCCAATTAGAACAAAATTAAGTAGTCTGGCTCTTAAAATATATATATATATAATTAACATACACTTGATCCATTTAGAATTTGTGTTTAGAATGTCGCCACATTGTCTGGCCACGGTCTGGATCTTGAGGCTCACATTACCGGAAACAGTTGTCGGAGTTGAGGCTCTTTTCTTGTAGCCGGAACTTGAGAAGGTTGAAGTGCATTGTCAATGGTATCATTTTATCATATTGGTTCCCTTATTATGAAAGCATCCAAAGCCTTTTAGGAAAGAGCACTGCGTAATGTATAATGCGTTATGGGTCCTAAATATACCTTCTCCTCCTTCAGGATTCAAGCCGCGCGAGGAAATAGAGAACAGTCAAGATGCAAAATTTTGCCAGACTCATTAGCTATTGCATAAGGCCAATATTTTTAAGTTACAGAATTAATGTAGTATTTCATGAATGCATTAGTGTGCTTCTGATTTTGCTGAGTCTGGTAATTAACTACAGTTTATTTGTCGCAAAGTCAACAGAGACAATGCTCTCGAGGAAACAAATGTAAACGACTTGAATATTGTATGGATGCCAACACAAAAGTTGGGCATATGATGATGTCAAGTCTTGCAGCCATGGAGAGTTAGCTAGTGATTAAGATAGGATCCTTCTTTTGTTTCCATTTGGATTGTTTGTCGTCCACAAGTGTCCGAACTGAGAGAAGATAATGATGATCAGTAGCTTGAACGAGCTGAATGATGTTTAGATAGCCCATGGAGAGGGTTAAGGCCTCTAAACAACGGCAAATCACCACCATAAGAAGCATGGCACATCTCTTGGGAACGATGGATGAGTAGGCATGTGTCTTGATGAATAGGGTTGTAAGTTACAACAAGTCCACCCTTGGGTAAACAAAACTTCTTTAAAGAGATATCTTTGTACCGCCCATAGAATCAAACAAAAATTGTTTAAAAGAAGTAGAAGCACATCAACTTGACAACATGGTATATGCCTTTTGTCTCACTTCATAATAATCCAATCAAAATGCTGTCAGCAGATACACTTTCAGAAAACACCATTTTGCTAAAGAAAAGTATAAAGTTAAACAATATAATTATAAAAAAACCCTTGATAAAAAAAACAATATACTAATAATTAATTAATAAAAAAAAAGAGATAGTTATCCGTAGTATACAGGTCGGCATAGTCTAACTCAATTAAATAAATAAAGTATTTGGCGCGGACACTAAAAATGATAGAGATAGATAAGTATCAAGTACGAAATTCCACAAATAGAGACATATTATAATCATTGCCTTCTTTCGCTATCACCACCAATACCCAAACGGTCCCGGTAATTCAACCACGCGTCACAAGCATTCAGTTCGACGACTCAGATCTTGAGTCTACTTTAGTTACTATACAAACTACTACAGTCTATCACAATCCTTTACACTAACGAAACAACAACCAAAAACAAGACTTGAAAACAATTAAAAACAAATTACAATTTACACCCAATGAAATCCATTTTGTTTCAGAACAAGCCCATATCTTTATCATTCAACTGAAAAATTATGGATTGTTCTGATCAAATCGAAAACATTATAGGGTCTTATTCGAAATATGTAAGACACTAGGGTCCATTATTTTCTTTCTGAAATCTTCTCCGCTTCGAGATCTCTACTATACTATGGTGTCTCGATCGTAATGGTTATTTCAATTATCTGTTTCAGCTGAAAGATCAAAACAGCCCAATTGTAGAATACTTCTGACGGATAAAAAGAGAAGATTTTTCGTTTTCACTTTGTGCTACCGGAGGAAAAAAAGTCGGTACCTTTCTCACTGTGAGCTTGCCGGGAAAGATGGCGAGTGTGCCGGAGATAAAGATAGTGAGGAGCGAGAGCTTAGGGCATCGAAGTGACGTGTCGAGCCCGGAAGCTAAGCTAGGGATGCGTGTGGAAGATCTCTGGGATGAGCAGAAACCGCAGCTCAGCCCTAACGAGAAGCTCAACGCCTGCTTCGAGAGCATCCCTGTCTCTGCTTTCCCTCTCTCCTCTGATTCGCAAGGTAGCGAAATTTATGCGAACTCTGATGATTTGTGCATTATTTGATCATGACCTGATCTTCTAGTTGGAGTTGGTCAACTTTTATGGGTTTCACTAGTGTTTGAATCAGCTTTAATTGAGTTTGGGCCAGGTTTAATTATAGAGACGTATCTAGATTCTTACTACAGAAACTGATTTTGCCGTACCTGGATACATGATCAATAATTCTCGGAGGATGTTCATGACCATGTATGAGAGTTTAGATGGTTGATTGATCGTGGAGTTTGAGATGCGAGCATATCCTTATTGATGGGGTCCCATGATTTTGTCTTAAGTATTTGTTGGTGAATTGTATAGTTGGCTATGTGGTCGAGATTGAAATTCAACTTATAGAAAGTTGTACAAGTCAGAATTTGCCAATTTGGAAGCAATTCCAGTTTTTTTTTTCAGATACTTAAGTTTCATTTAGAAATAGATAATCAGATGTAGTTCTTGATGGTTTTAGTTTCTTAGTGCTCTTTGTCATAGACTCTTGAAAGATCTTTGAAAAAAGGTTGCGCTTTGCATTGTTCTTATCACAGTTTTACAGAAGTTGCTTCCATTCTGTTGTCTCAGACTTGTGCTAATATCTCTTTTCGGTTTTCTTGTGTAGACATCGAGTTAAGATCAGACACGAGTTTGGCTGAAGCTGTTCAGACACTATCGAAACTCAAGGTCTTGAGCGCTCCTGTTGTAGATGTTGACGCGCCTAAAGACGCCAGCTGGATTGATCGCTATATCGGTATTGTGGAGTTTCCAGGCATTGTTGTCTGGCTTTTGCATCAGGTCATTTTCCCTTTTACTTCAAACATCCAGCTTTTTTTTATATCATTCTTATGTATTCTTCGACTAGACTGTGGTACCTAGTGAACTAAAATTCATGTTTTTGCTCTACTTGTCTACTTCTTTAAAAAAACACAGTTAGACCCAACATCTCCAAGGAGCCCTTCTGTTGCAGGTTCAAATGGAATTACTCATGATTTCAACGCTGATATTCTGGATAACGGAGATTCAGCTGTAACTTCTGGAAACTTCTTTGAGGTCCTTACTTCTTCAGAGCTATACAAGAACACGAAGGTGAAGCTTTTATCTTTATCAAGGGCAAAATAACCCACAAGTTTTACACTTTTCATAGATTTCTTTTTCCTGAACACGGCCTCTATTCCTCTGACAGGTTCGAGATATCTCTGGAACATTCCGATGGGCACCGTTCCTTGCGCTCCAGAAAGAAAACTCCTTTTTAACCATGTTGTTGCTTCTTTCTAAGTACAAAATGAAGAGCATCCCGGTTGTTGATTTAGGCGAAGCAAAGATTGAAAACATAATCACACAGTCAGGAGTTATCCATATGCTGGCAGAATGTGCGGGCCTTCACTGGTTTGAGGATTGGGGAATCAAAACTCTCTCTGAAGTTGGTCTTCCCATTATGTCAAAAGATCATATCATAAAGGTCAGCAGCTTGTAATCTTACTTATAGCTCCATTGAGTTTTTCTTTTTTCTAAACATATTTCTGTTTCAGATTTATGAGGATGAACCAGTTCTTCAGGCGTTCAAGCTGATGAGGAGAAAGAGAATCGGAGGCATACCCGTCATTGAAAGGAAAAGTGAGAAGCCAGTAGGCAACATTAGCCTTAGAGATGTTCACTTTCTCCTCACTGCACCGGAGATCTACCATGACTACAGGTTTAATACTTTATAAATCCTTATAATATATACATGTTCGCGGGATTGGTCAATCGTCAATGCTTTCTTTTGATCTTTTTTCAGGTCAATCACAACGAAGAACTTCTTAGTAGCGGTTAGAGAGCATCTGGAGAAGCGTGGGGATACATCAGCACCTATCCTGAGTGGTGTCATCGCTTGCACTAAGAACCATACGTTAAAGGAACTGATTTTGATGCTAGATACCGAGAAGATCCATAGGATATATGTGGTGGATGATTCAGGTAACCTCGAAGGACTCATCACTCTCAGAGACATCATAGCAAGACTTGTCCATGAGCCACCTGGCTATTTTGGGGATTTCTTTGACGGTGTTATGCCTCTACCTGAAAACTACCGAGTCTAAGAAAGTCTTTTTCTTGTGTAAATTTTTCTTTGGTTTCGTAATGCTTCTCTATCTGTTTGTGCGAAAGTTCTTGAATTTGTGTTTAAACGTTCAAACAGTAATAATAAAAGAAGAAAGAGCCGGCCTTCGAGTGAATATCTCTGAAATACAGTAAATCTCAAATATTCTCAAACTTGTTCCTACATTTTGAATTGGAACGATTAGCAAATCGCAAGACTTGTCCATGACCATGGCCCATCTGGCTGTTATTCCACTTCCCGAAAACTACCGAATCTAAAAAGCAGGGTCTTTCGTATAAACAGTCTTTACCATGTCTGTTTGATCCTAAGTTCTTGAATTTGTGACTGTTATAAACGCTAAACAGAAACAATAAAAGAACAAACAGCTAGCCTTTGAGTGAATGTCTCAGATTTGCCCCTACATCTTGAACTGGAACAATTAGGTCCCTGGTCAGAGTAAGTGTTCTTCGAACTTGATCAAGATCTGGTCCATCTCAGGTTGATGTTTCCTAACCTGAATTTTTTTGTTTCAGACAGTTTAGATACCAAAATGAGATCCCCAAAATAATCAATTTTAGTGAAAGGTCATCAACTTATTAGTCTAAGAGACTTTACTTTGATATTGGCCATGGCTAAGAGCTTGTGAGAAGCGACGTAGGCAACATCCGAGTTATTTATTCTCTTTTCCACAAAATAGATTACCTCAGCAACACCAGACTGCAACAACGAAACCCATAATGAAACAAGTCCATGTGACTGCTGATCTACTTGCATTAAGTTCACTGGTCTAAACACATTTCTCGGGTCACGGTGTTAGATATCAAAACAGCCGGTTAGCTGAAGACATTAACAATGTAACATTGCTACAATACCTTATTAGGATCCAAATTTGACAAATCAATCCGAGTAGTTTGAAGAACAAACCTGTATAATAATCTTGGCACATTCGTTGCAAGGGAACATTGTCACATAAAGTTTCTGCAAAAGATTTGAGAAACAAAAATAAACTTAGATAAACCATCCACGCACAAATTTTTTGGAACAGAAAATTGCATATGGCTTCTCGTTTCACTCTCTTCGCAGCTTATAGTCTTTGGTTTTCTATAGCAAATAGACAGCATTTTCAACTAGATAGATGTTGCATAGAATATTTAAGAAGTTTTGAACTTTTGGCTCAAGCAAAAAAAAAAAAGGTTCAAAGAAACTAACCTGTCCAGCCGCTGATGCATGGTTTGTGTTTAGTATAGCATTGACTTCAGCGTGACAAACATATCTATAAAAACCAGAAACAGAAACATCATAACTAAGCAATGAACCAAAACGGATGAGGATTTATAACATCCGTATTCTGTAGTTTGCATCATTAGAGAGTACTTACGGGTACTTTGTCTCCAGTGGGTCCCCAGTTTTCGATTTCTGAAAATTGGCAGCAGAAAGTAAGAAAACGTATAATGGAAAGTTACTTTGCTCTTCTCTAAACATTCGTCTTTTACCCATACTCTTAGTTTAGTTACTACTTGAACCTAGTTTCGATGGTAACGCAAATACATCATTTTTGTCCGTATTCTACTTTGATTTCAAGGGAGTGTACTAGTAATACCTTGGCCCAAGGAAGTTTGTCATCCGAGCAACCTCTTGGAAAACCGTTATAGCCAATCCCTAAAACGAGAGACGAAAGTTTCTTTATTCATCTTTTCTAACTATGTCAATCTCAACAGAGTTCATTTTTCATATAGTCCAAAAAAGATATCAAAAGACAAGTGTGATCCATCATCTTACCGAGAATCACACCATTTTGGCTCACCAAACATGCACCAACCTGCCGAAGCATGAGAATTTTGAATATTTCCAACATTTTGACGAGAACCAAACTTTTTGCGTCATATGATCCATCAGAAAATATTATAAGTTTGTAACAGAAAGAAGGCATTTAGTATCGAATTTGTGAACCTTGAGTCAAATTCTTAGGTTAAAGTTTCAAACCTTTTAGACCTTAAAGTATATACTCTAAACGTGCCAGACATCAAACCACCAAAATCTACGAAAATTCTAGCTCATAGATAATTCAGAAAACATCCAGTGTGCTATCTTCACACGGAGTCTCTCACCTGAAAGTACCTCTAGTCAATGACAGCAATGTTTATCATCATAAAAAGGAATACATTAATAATAGTCATAGAAATTTTCAACCAAGAGACTTTAAGAATCATAAATTCCCATACAACCACAATATTCTGATATAGACAACAGCCAAAGGCAACATCAAATTTAAAACTCCACAAGCAGATGGGCTATTACATCTCAGAGAATCAAAAATCATTTCATCACCAGTTAAAAATTATCTTTCACCTATGACTGTAACTTAATCTGAAAACTTGCACTAAAATGATAATCCCGACAAGAACTTCAAGGACTGTTTGGATACTCATTTTGTTCATCAATAAAATGATAATCCCAACAAGAAGAAAACAGTTTATACCTGCCTGTTAGGATCCTTTGATCTTTCTGCTGACAAGAACGCAATCGCCATGAAGTAATCATCCCACGATAGGTACCTTTACGACAATCAAAAGAAAACCAAAAGTCTATCATTTTCTTCACCAGATTGCAGCTAAAATTTCAGT
Organism: Isatis tinctoria; assembly: GCA_010577795.1. Lineage (NCBI taxonomy): Eukaryota > Viridiplantae > Streptophyta > Magnoliopsida > Brassicales > Brassicaceae > Isatis > Isatis tinctoria. Next base: position 25,054,958 of record CM021245.1, read on the forward strand.
TTTATCCTAAAATCTCTACTCAACAGAACTCCCAAAGCTCATCTGAAAGTTGGAAGATTTTGCCACGGAAAATGATTTCGGACCGTGAAACAACGAAATTGGGGACAAATAGATGAACTTAAAGAGAAATCTGACAGACCCATTTCGCTTCAAAGGGCTGTAAGGATCGAGAGCCGGGAATCTTCTGGAAATTGCGGCGATATCGATGGAAGCAACTCTTCGGGGTTTAGGGTTTGATGAGAAGAAGCGAAATGCAAGAGCTGAAAGCAGAGCACCGAAAATTGCAGAAGTAGAGACGAGTGCGAGATCTCGGGAGTTGTTCATGGAGCTTCTAAGAAAGAGTTTCTACTGAGAAATCTTCGGCCTTTTTCGCGAGAGAGAAGAGTCTGCGGGAATCTTCTCTGTTCCCTCTATCAACTAAATAAATGTAGCGGGAAACTATAAGAGAGACACAGAGAGTAAGAGTGAAATTCACGCGCTCCCGGTATGGGTATACCATTCGGTCTATCGGTCCATACAAAATTATCAGATCGATCGGTCTATTAGTCTATTATTATATGTTTTTTTATCAACCCCATAGTATGAGCCGATCCATCCACCATATCACAGATGGAACATAAAATCTATGAGATAAAAATTGGGCTATTACACTGTTTATCCAGAGTCCGAAATGTTTTTTTACTATTGTCAAGAGATAATCAAATCGTCTGCATTGCTAAGTACAAGGTAACCAAGATAATTAAATTTCTACACAAATGTGATTATATTTTCAAAGAGGATCGGAACTTAGGTCTAGAAGTTTCACTCTTTACCAAAGTTTCCGTTTTTACTAAACCACGGATGTGTGAACTACTTTATACTATATTATTTTTTATGTCTTTTTAAAATCTAAACATGGAATTCCTAGAAAGGTTTTGAGGGGAAAAGTTATGCAATATGCTGTATTTAGAAACTAAGATCAAGAAAATTTTAAAAGAGAATAAATATCTATAAACTAGTGGACCGAATAACATGGATGTATAGTGAAAAAGTAGAGGACAGTGCTGTAGGGGAAGTTCATTACAAACATTTAACAAACTATTGTAAACGTTAATTGGAGATATGAACCATTTGAGTGTACTAGGTTCTGGATTTCGAGATCTGTACGCTTTTACATGTTTGCATCCCTTCCAAAAGAAGTTTCCCCTAAAGATAGATAGAATAAAGTAAAGACGATTACAAGGACAGTGAAGAAGCTGGGGACACGTTGAGAAATGTGAAGCATCATACTAATTAAGGTTTGGATAATTGGATTGGACTTACGCTTCAATCAAAATCACGACTCAAGGAAAAATATCCAAATGGTTAAAACGAAGGCTAAATCTACAAGATAAATCACTCTTACAAATCTTACCCGACTTGCTCCACTAGCTTAAAGTTTTTGTAATATAGTGTCAGAATCAGAGTCGCATCATACATAAGAACCAGAGATCGGTAAAAAAAATACAGAAAAGGCATTACACTTTGATCTTATACATAACGAGAAAAAAACCCCTTTTAATTCCAGTAGAAGAATTTGATCAGATGACTAAAATGTTCGTACTTAGTATAATATAGTAAGCTTGTTAGCTTTTCAAACCCATTAACCCACGTGAATCTCCAATTATTACACAACAAGCATCCTCATTTTTCGTATCTTTTTAGAAAAGAAAACATATAGTATATGTTTATATAGGGATCCCAAAGTTATTTGTTATAATAACATTTGAAATGAGAAAGATGATGAAAAGTGAAAAGGGTTTCTTTTAAAAGCCTCTCATGCCTCAATAACGTGATCCGTTCTACTTCTATCACATCTTCTCTGTCTTTTCTCCAACGGAGATTTTCTCTTTAGCTTAATTAACTTTATTTACTCTCTGCCCTCATTTCACCAAACTACCCTCCATGGACCATTATTCTCTCTTTACAAGTGCTCCGATGTATTTTTCAATACCAACAAAAAAAAAAATTGCAATCGGAGCTTATGAGTTATGTCTCTAAAGTTTTAAGCGCTATGTATAATACAATGTTTCGTTTGCTATATTATTTTAAACACTAACACAAACAAAAATTAACAATAGTTTGCATGAAATTTATGGTAAAAAACATACGTAGATTTTTTGGTTTTTGGTAACTCCTTATTTTGAATCTTAATAAAATATTCTCTTCGCTATTTAAACTGTTTCTTACGTGAAGTAATCTGCTAATTGCAAACGAAATAGTATAGGGCATCATGTGGAAATTGTAAGTATACATTTACGAGAGATGATTTATAAATTAAAAAGAAAACATCAAGTTAGATGAGAATAATGATCGTTATGTTGGAGTTGGACAAACCAACCACCTTTGTGACCGTAGAATTGAACATATAGATAATTAATTATTAGTTTATATTTTGAATTATTTTCTTTAAAACATAAAATCAATTAAAGGAGATTTTGCAAAATGCCTTATTTAAGAATTGATATTTGAAAAATACCCCAGTTTTTTTGGATTTTGAAAAATACACTTTTTATATGTTAAAATACTATTTTGACCATATTTAAATAAAACATTATTAGATCATTATAAATTAAAAATAAAATTCGAAAATATTATTGTTAAGATTAATATTTTATTTTTGATGCCGATATAAAAAATATCATAATTATTTTAAATTATTAATTTTAAAATTGATTAGTATATTTTTAATTTTTAATTTTATATCTAAACAAACATACTTATTTTTGGAACTTTATATATAAAACTTTAATATCCCACTTATAATCTAACTTCATCAAACAATTGACAATAATTTTGAAATAAAGTTTTATGATGAAAAAATATTAAGATTATAAAATCTAATTAATCACCATGTATGGATCAATGTTATAAATAATATTTTGGTTCAGAAAAAAGAGAAATTAATATTAATAAAATAAAAAGAATAAAAGAACTTTTATCATTTTTTTAATGAAACAAAATCAAAATAAAATTTTAATTTTTCTACTTTTTATTATTTAAAATTCATTTTATTTAACTAAGTGTAGTCATTTCATTTCAGAAAAAGTGTAGTTTTCAAAATCCAAAAAAACTAAGGTATTTTTCAAAACAGAAACTCTTATTAAGGTATTTTTCCAAATTTTCCCAATTAATATGTCATGTAATGGTAAATATTGGTTTATAAAATAAAATAAGTCGGTGTTTAAAAAAAAACGAAGTCCTAATTGTTGTACAATCAAATCATTTCATGTTCACCTTATCAATCGAGACAATCAATGGAAATGGAACCACACCTGACAAGAAATTCACATAATGATGGTACGGTGGTCGTTTGTTAGAGGATTATCGAGATATTCATTCTATAAAACAAGATTATCAAATAACCCAAAAGATAAACAAGGGATGTTCATCAAATCATTTCCGATTATTCCACCATATATTTTTCACTTACTCTACGACGGCCAACTAGTTTTTCATTTCTTCCTATGTTCAGCTAATTTTACATTCCGTCGAAACCAACCATATATATTAATATATGTTTGAGATAAATATATCGCTTTTCTCTATTAGAGCGTTTCACATGTCATTATATAGACGTTAATCTGTTTTGTAAGATCCATTATTCTAGTTCAAAACTGAATTCTGAACTTTACGAACCCGAAACTAGATTTTGGACATTCCAAATCTAAAACTATAAATAATTCTAGACCATAATTTTTTCGGATTGGAAAGTTTAAATTTTAGGCTACGTAACTTTAGATTCTCGTTTTTGATAACGCAGCTGTGTTATTAGGGAAAAAAAAAACAAGATATTTTAGGGATTTAATGGTCAGGAAGAAAAATACCACAACTAACCAGCCTTGTATTTATACCAGTCAATTTGGAATAAGTAAAATTAGAGAGAAAAAAAATAATCCGTAAAAATTAAGAAATAAAGCGACAAACGGCTTGGTAGCCAGAAAACTCAACTCTTCAGCCTCCCCAACAGCATGATCTCTGATATTAAAGGGATCAAGCTAAATATGAAACTCCATTTTAGCATAACTTCATAAGCCAACAATAATTTTTCACTAATTGACAATATGAACTTATTCAAACCAACACCCATATACCTCTTAGACAAGACTGATCAAACATTAAATGCCATGCACAGATATGTGATAGGAGAAAGCGGCGACACTCTGAAACATATATAGAAGAATAAAGGTTTGATGATCCCCATACCGCACCAAACCCCCTGCTTTCAAATCGTACTCTGAAGGCGATTAGAGATACAAACTCATCGTATCTAGGAATCAAAGGATACAACCAAAAAAAAAAAGAGAGTAGGAAAGTACTTTGACCACGATCTAACTAGGTTACCCAAGACATCTAGGAATCTGAACTAGTATCCAAGTTCGGATTAGGTAAACTCTATGAATATAAGTCTCTTGTCAACATTAAGAAAAGGGTTCACATATTTTCTCTCTCAAACGCTCTAAGTATACTTGTGTTCTATCTCTTTCTCATCACCAAACAATAAAACTTGTACCTAAGTTTTTCAATTCATTTCTTGTCAAATCCTTTATTGCATTTCCCACGGCTCTTCGAGACTCTCTTATCTCATCCTCTTTGACCCATTCCTTAGTCCATAATCTGCTTGTTTCTTAGTTGTATTTTTTTTTTTTCTGTTTTTTCCACCATACCAAATCCACCACTCAATTATAAATCTACCTTCTCATGACCCAGTTGACCGATCCAGATACTATTTTTCTCTGTTTTCCGAGAAAATATTTTCCGATTAACCAATTGTTTAACTTCTCGTGATCTTTTCTCTTCTGTTCTCTATATTAAGCATTGGAAGAATACCCATCCAACATGTTTCCCACAGCTCTAACGTCATTTTTTTTTCTTTTTTGAAGAAAATTTATTCCCTAAAAAAATATCCCATAACAATATGTTTCACTAAATTCCACTAGCCAGATTGCACGACTATTTTTGAACACAAAAATCAAAACGGAGGGGGGTATATCCGTCATTTCAGGTGGATATATATGTGCACAGACACGAAGCAGCGTACATATAAAGTGATTGGTAATGCCACCCTCCACTTATTGAAAAAACTGCAGCCTTTTAGATCCCAACAAAAAACAAAACCAAAAAATGGCTGAACAACAGCAACAAGATCATCACAAAGAGCTTCAGCTTTTACCTTCTCCACCGTCGACGGAATCTCCGGTTAGGAAACTCCGACCAACAGTTATAACAACCGATCACCACCATTCCTCATCCATGATCCACCACGATCTCGACCTCAAACTCTCCATCAGCCTCAGCACAATTCCAACGGCGACGGTGGAGCATCTAAGTGATGGCGGCGGAGGAGGTGTGGAGGCCCTGAAGTGGCAGGCGGCGGAGCAAATAAGACTGGCGGCGATAGAGAAGGCTTACGCCGAGAGAGTCAGAGAGCTGACTCGCCGTGAGATGGAGATGGCTCAATCTGAGTTTGCTCGTGCAAGGTAACGAACCTTAAACTAAGTGATTAATTCCGGTTTGGTTCAGTTCGGTTTGGTTAACTGGTTTTGGGTTGGGATCAGGGTGATGTGGCAGAAGGCTAGGGAGGAGGTGGAGAGAGCGGAGAGGTTGAAGGAGCGATCAATGACGAAGATCGATACGACTTGCTTGGAGATCACTTGCCACTCTTGCAGGCAACGGTTTAGGCCTTAATTCAAGTATTTAACTGTTTCTCTTGATTATTGTTATTATAAATGGAAATTTGAGAGAGAATACTGGTTTAATTAGTCTGAGAAAATAATTTGAAAAAAAAAGAGAGATATTCTTTTGTTTAAAGTTTTATTTTGTGGTAAATTTAGTTTGTGTTCATTTTCGAGTCTGGTAATATTAATATTTTCTTTTTGTTTTCTTGAAATTGAAGGAAAATAATATGTTCATCAGATCGATAAAATTTTCATTATTTTTACAGCTACTTTACTTCAATTCCTCTTCTTTGCCCAGCAAAAATAAAAACTTGAACGTTCTCTTAGTTTTTCCATGAACTAATAATTACCTTTTTTCTGCTTAACATAGTTTTTCTCGGACCTGACTCTTTAGATATATAGTATTAGAAAACAATTCATAAATTACATGGGCATTTGGTGGATAATCGGAGTGATGGACTGAAATTCAAATTAGTTACGGAGTATATATATAAACTAACCATGTCAATTCTGCAACATATCAGCTAAATATGGAATACTAAACTCGAATTATGTCACTAAGTAACCACCAGAACAAAACCTAATTAATTAGTGCGACCAGTTAGTTAAGTGCTTGATATTGAAGTAACATGAGATAGAGTGATAAACAATTATTGTACCATACATAAAGGACGTGGAAAATAGAAAAAGAATGAACGGTATGCATGATTTGAATATAATTGGCTGACCTATATATGCTTCATTTTATTTACTGTAATCATTTTTGAAATTAATGTTTGTTCAATGAAAAATTGATGAATATTGTTTTCTGAAAACAAATAATCAAACACTCACGTACATATATATAAAGACATGTATGCATGGAGATGATGGGTATAATTATTGCATTACCATGCTCATTTCATCTGCTTTAAGCTCTAAGGTCCATTTAAAAATTATATATATAGTAATATTCTTTTTGTGAGTGCCTACGTACATCTGATTTATTAATTTAAAACTATTATATAGAATTAGCATTATATTACTAAAAATATCATTAATAACCATAATTTAGAAGCAATACAAGGGTACAAACTAGTATTGGTTGAGCATGCATTTTTATTCTACTTTCTTAAGACTATCGAAATGCCCAATTAAATTTGAGGATAAGCAAACTCTTTTATAATTTGTTTTTGCAAACATATATATATGGTTGAAGTGAATGATCGAGTAACTCAGATCGAGTATAACTCAAATCCTGATAAATGTCGATTTTACCATCATAACCTAAAATATATGCTTATCAACTGCGATAATCCATCCGGATTCAGTTGGTCATATCTTGTAAAGAACTTTTTAAAAATTCGATTAATATGAATTGCAATAAATAAAGATAAACGATATTTAAAGATTATGACAAAATATAGAATGATCAAAAACACATTGCCAATGTCTTCCATTTTGTCACTTATTTGACAATCGTTTATCTTACGAATTCAATATTTTCCTTCGTTTGATTTTCTCGTTACTATTTTTATGATTTTTTGTTTGTTTTTTTTTACATTGCAGAAGCTACAATGTTTTTCCAATGAAATTAAATTCCGCAGAGAAAATAGAGAATCTATTACTAGAACCGATATGAAAGGTATGCGTAAGCTATATAATTATAAACAAAAACAAATTATAAACTACAAAATGCTGAAAAAATGAGTTTCCTGAAACCCTAGAGAGCTTCTTTATTGCTCTCTGGACGTAAATAAAGATCTCCTTTTTTTGTCATGATAATGATCTCTCTCTTCTTTTTTCCAATAAGTAGATTTCGTATCAAATAATAATACGGCACATTACGTCATTACCTATTCACACAAACAAATTCCCTTTGACACACGTACATGTACTTGGAGATGTTTTTTATAAAACTAAATCAATAATAAAGTAATCAAGATTCGAATTTGGGCACTGTCTAATGCCAGATATATAGTTAGTTCTGCATATATATGCAGCACTTCATGCAGTACTATTCTTACATGCATGCGTGTGAAGTTGTAATATCTCAGTGATTTTCCTTTCTCGGGAACATTTTTAAGATCAGTATTGTAGTTGAACTAGCTGTACGATAACTTTATCGGGTTCAGGTTCGAGCAAAAATGTTATAGTGCATTTAAAACATACTGATGCAAAAAAAATTAAATAAAAGCACATTGTTTATAAAAAAAAATTACTAAAGCCTTGATTGATACAAGCTAACTAGAAACATATAGCCAAATAAGTCTGTTTTTAATCGAGGTAAGATTGATCTCTTCGTTACTAGAGAGAAAACAGATCAGAAGCTACTTGCTATGTATTCCGACCAAAATAAAATCTACTGCTATCTATCGATCGAAGTTGGAAAAAACCAGACATAATATTTTATTTTATTACATGCATGTATAACATCAACAACTAGCTAGTATTGAGTCTAAGAAAAGTATATACCAAATGCTATATATATTTGATTATTTTTAGAAAATATTAATGAAAATGCAATATTGATAAAAGAGAATTTGAGAAAGAATTTTTTTTTGGTATAATGTATGTTTACTTACATGTTTAAATAGAAATAGGAGATCCACAATGTAAGCACAAATAGAAGAGATTAGAATTGAAAGAAAAAAAATACACATATATAGCAGTATAACTTGCTTCTTTTTTTTAAAAAAACACTAGCAATAAACTTGTTATTTTAATTATTTTTAGATATAAAATGGAAGAAGGTTGGTAATTATTTGGTTTAAATTTAAATCTGTTAAGAAAGTCGTAAAGGAACGGAAGAAAAATTGATTGTGGAGCCCACTGATACTATTCACATGCACAGTAACCAGTTTTAATTTTCTATATATACGAACGTTTTTCGTTCGATTGAAACACACCAATTCTCTCAGATAATAAAAAGAAACTCTCTCTCTTCTCTCTCTTCATATCTCAGTATCATTTACTCTGCGGGTATTAAATTTTTGTCTTTATTTATTATTTCCGATATAATAAATTATCATTATTATTATAACACGTTATCAGCACGATCGTTCTACGATATGGGCTATATATATGTAATATTTATTCTGTTATAATGGCCGGGATACCCGCCTATATAATAATTTATTATTATTATAATGGTTGTTTAACGCACCATTATTTACTTAATATTACCGTGGACGGTTTGTCGCCTCGTTAATAATTTAACGCTTTATATTATGGTTGTTAATCCACCATAATTATTTATTGTTAATATTATAATGGATGGCTGAGCCACCTGTATAATTTTATTGTTAATGTTATAATGGATGGCCGAGCCACCTATATAATTTTATTATTAATATCATAATGGATGGCTAAGCCACCGCATATTTATTTATTGTTTCAATGTGAATGATTAAATCACCATAATATTCTGATTATATATCTATTTATATTATAATCGTTATAAATTAAATATGCATATTTTTTTGTTCAAAATAAGATTGCGGTCTCATTTATTCCTCAGGCGAATAAATCCAGACTCATATCAACGTACATCTCCAGGAACCCTTTTTCCGTTAAAGAGCACCTTCTTGTCCAACTGGGAAGAAGTAGTACGGATTTAATCAAAAAAAAAAAATTCAGTTTTTCCGGTAGCCTTTTTTCATAACGGTCACAAAGATTTTTTCACAAAATTTTTACTCTCCAACGGCTACATATAACGGATATGAACAGTGTTTTTCAACGGCTATGAACAGTGTTTTTCAATCTATAAATACACTCATCCCTCACTCATTTCATTTCACTCATCGATTTCATATCTTCTCTCTTCTTCTCTCAAATATTTCACAAATATTTTTCATCTAATTTTTGTAAGAATGATGAGAATGATGATCTGTTTGCTTTTAATTTTATGTACGATTGTAATTTTTACATCGATTTATGGTCTTTGCATGGGAGATTTTACTTCGGCAGAATTTTCCTTAAACGTTGTTTTACTTTTTGTGCATTGTTTTTTTCTTATAATTATTTGGATTATTCATGTAAACGGCTCATTTTAAATGAGTTATTATTACCGCACTAATAAAGTTTTATGATTTTGTTTTAGAAATCAATGGCAAAAGTTGAGAAGGTACAATTTCCAGCTCTAATGATTACCAGAGCAAATTACATCACATGGACGACTGATGTCGAACTCCATTTAGAGATGAAAAAAATTCCAAACTCTATAAAAGAAAACATCGAATCGCCTGCCCATGAAAAGGCACAAGGGATAGTTTTCCTCAGAAAACATGTCAATGAAAATATTAAGCATGATTATGCTAATATAAAAGACCCAGCACAGCTGTGGAAAGCTCTGAAAGAGCGGTTTGACAACCAGAAAGATATAACTCTTCCCCATGCACTCGACGAGTGGAAATACCTGAGATTTCAGGATTTTGAGAAAGTGAAAGATTATAATTCCGCTATTCTAAGAATTGTGACACAATTAAAATATTGTGATAAACCTGTCACTGAGGCAGAAATGCTAGAAAAAACTTATACGACATTCCATAAAGAACACCGTGTTCTTGCAGAACTCTACAGGAGTCGTGGATACACTAGGTTTTCTGAGCTAATGGTAACGCTCCTACTAGCTGAGAATAACTGTGAACTTCTCATAAAGAATCACAATTCTAGGCCAACGGGAAGCAAGGCATTTCCTGAAGTAAATGCCACAGATGTAAAAATTCTGGAGAGAAAGGATCAAACCTATCGTGGTCGTGGTCGTGGCAGTGGTCGTGGCCGAGGCCATGGCCGTGGTCAACGATTTAATCGAGGACGTGGGAGAAATTATAACCCACAAGAGAGGAAATCATACAGATGGGTCCGATCCGAACAATTCCCAAAGAGAAAAGAACTCCAAGGGAGTTCCACCCAGAAACAAGAAAATGTATGTTTCAGGTGCGGATCGAAAGGGCATTGGTCCCATGTATGTCGAACTCCCCCACATCTTTGCAAATTGTACCAAGAGTCAATTAAAGGCAAAGGGAAAGAAGTGAACCTTACAGAACACTTTGAGGGTACAACGTACCTCGATTCCTCCGAATTTGGGGACGACTTTGATGAGACCATGATAATGGAACATTGATATGCTTGTAATATCTCAAAATAAGCCATGTATAATTATTACTCATCTTTGCTTTGTTTTAAGAATAATGTTGTTTATACAACAAAATTAATGTATAATTAGTGTGTGATTTTATGAATGAAATTTACTATCTCTTTTCTTGATGTTTATGTTACCTGCAGAAAATGGATCACAACACAAATAGGACAATATCCAAAAAGATGGTTAGAGAGATTTGTATACTAGATTGTGGAACAACCCACACTATTCTGAGAAACAAACAATATTTCTCTAACCTAAAACCGACAAATGTTATTGTCAGTACAATATCAGGTCCTACAGACCTGGTTGAAGGAATTGGAAAAGCCAGCTTTATGCTGCCAAATGGAACAAATTTTTCCATAAAAAATGCTTTATATTCTCCAAATTCAAAGAGGAATTTGTTGAGTTTCCAAGATATATACCTTCATGGGTATGACACTCAGTCAGCAACTGAGAATGGAAAGAAGTATATGTATAAAACTTCTGAGAAATCTGGAAAAAGGCTTATACTTGAAAAAATTCCAAAGTTTCCTTCTGGCTTGCATCATACTTATATAGATGCAATTGAATCAAACCTTGTGATCAAAAGAAATCATGAGGATTTCACATTGTGGCATGATCGCCTTGGCCATCCAGGCACCACAATGATGCGCAAGATCATAGAAAGCTCACATGATCATCCACTGAAAATCCAAGAGATATATCAGGGAGATAAAATGACATGTGCTGCATGTTCTCTTGGCAAATTGATCATAAGGCCATCGCAAACCAAAATCGATAAAGAATCACCAAAATTCCTTGAACGAATTCAAGGTGATATTTGTGGACCAATACATCCACCTTGTGGACCATTCACCTATTTTATGGTATTAATTGACGCATCCAGTAGATGGTCACACGTTTGTCTATTATCATCTCGAAATATGGCATTTGCGAGATTTCTAACTCAGATAATCAAACTGCGAACTCAGTTTTCTGATTATCCCATTAAAAGAGTTAGATTAGACAACGCTGGTGAATTCACATCCCAAGCATTCAAAGATTATTGTATGGTAACGGGAATTGAAGTTGAACATTCTGTAGCTCATGTTCATACTCAAAATGGTTTGGCAGAATCATTAATTAAGCGTCTGCAATTAATTGCAAGACCATTAATCATGAGGTCACAACTTCCAACCTCTGTATGGGGACATGCTATTTTGCATGCTGAAGCACTGATTCGGATAAGACAAAGTGCATACCATAAGTATTCCCCACTTTAGTTGGCATTTGGTCAAGAACCAAATATTTTCCATCTCAGAATCTTTGGTTGTGCAGTGTATGTGCCTATAACACCACCACAACGCACAAAGATGGGACCACAAAGAAGGTTGGGAATATATGTTGGTTGTGATTCTCCATCAATTGTACGATACCTAGAACCACAGACAGGTGATGTCTTTACGGCACGTTTTGCCGATTGTCACTTTGATGAAAAAGTATTCCCGGTTCTAGGGGGAGAAAATAAGCAAGTAGGAAAGGAAATTAAATGGAGTGTACCATCCTTATTACACCTTGATCCTCCTACTAAAGAGTCAGAACTAGAAGTTCGACGAATTATGCATTTGCAAAGCATAGCAAATCAACTTCCTGATGCATTTGCGGATACCAAAACGGTAACTAAATCTCATATACCGGCTGCAAATGCTCCTGCTCGTATTGAAATACCACAAGAACGTGGGAAAGCAGATGATACACGTGAGCCTGAAACACGCCGGAAGCGTGGCAGGCCCGTTGGTTCTAAGACTAAGAATCATAAGAAACAAAAGAAAGTTGAAACTCATGAAACACCCAAAGTAGCAGAAAGTACTTTGGAGGAAACAAATCATGAGACCCATGATAATGTAGAGCATCAAAATCCAGAAGAAAATCATGAGATTTCTATCAATTATATCCATAATCAAAAGATATGGAAAAGAAAAGAAATAAAATGATCTCGATGATGTTTTCTCATATCTTGTGTCACAAGAAATAAATGAGGAAAAGGAAGATCCAGAGCCAAAGTCTGTATATGAATGTCAAAAAAGACATGACTGGATAAAATGGAAAGATGCAATACAAGTCGAACTTGATTCGCTTAATAAACGAGAGGTTTTTGGACCCATTATGCTCACACCCGAAGATGTGAGACCAGTTGGGTCTAAGTGGGTTTTCGTTCGCAAACGAAATGAGAAAAATGAGATCACGAGATATAAAGCTCGTCTCGTAGCCCAAGGTTTTTCACAAAGACCTGGAATAGACTACGAGGAAACGTATTCTCCTGTTATGGATGCAATCACGTTCAGATTCTTAATGAGTCTGACGGCTGATGAAAATTTAGAAATGCGTCTTATGGATGTCGTTACGGCATACCTATATGGATCATTAGATACTGATATCTACATGAGAATTCCTGATGGTTTTAAAATGCATGTAGCATTAAGTTCTAAACGAAAAGAGTTATGTGCAATAAAATTGCAAAGATCATTATATGGGTTAAAGCAGTCTGGACGTATGTGGTATAATCGTCTCAGTGAGCATTTAACAAAAGAAGGATATGTAAATGATCCTATATGCTCATGTGTTTTTATCAAGAAAACAATATCTGGATTTGTAATAATCGCAGTATATGTTGATGATCTAAACATAATCGGAACTCATGATGAGATACAGAAAGCATCAGATTATTTAAAAGGAGAATTTGAGATGAAAGATCTCGGGCAGACAAAGTATTGTCTTGGCCTTCAGATTGAGCATTCTGAAAAAGGTATATTTGTGCACCAATCCACATATACCAAAAGAGTGTTAAAAAGATTTAACATGGATAAGGCAACTCCACTCAGTACTCCCATGGTCGTAAGGTCACTTAATATTGAAAATGATCCATTCGGACCACATGAGGAAAACGAAGAGATACTTGGTCCTGAAGTACCATATCTCTGATGTACCTTGCAAATTGCACACGGCCTGATATATCATTTGCTGTTAATCTTTTGGCAAGATTCAGTTCGTCCCCTACACAAAGGCATTGGAACGGGATTAAACATATTCTCCGTTACCTTCAAGGGACCACTGACTTAGGATTATTTTATCCTAAAAATTCAAAAGGTAAAATGGTCGGTTTTGCAGATGCAGGATACCTATCGGATCCACACAAAGCCCGATCACAAACGGGATACGTTTTCATGATCGGAGACACTGCTATATCTTGGCGTTCTCAGAAGCAGACACTGGTGGCTACTTCCTCGAATCATGCTGAACTTATTGCACTCCATGAAGCAAGTAGAGAATGTGTTTCACTGAGATCAATAAGCCGACACATTCGATCAAGCAGTGGGATTCTCCGAGATACGGAGCCAACAATCTTATACGAAGATAATGCTGCATGTGTTGCTCAAACGAAGGAAGGATATATCAAAAGTGATAGAACGAAACATATACCTCTGAAGTTGTTCATGTACATCCAAGAACTCGAGAAGAATAAGGAGATTGAAGTGAGATATGTCCGTTCATGCGACAACGCAGCTGATCTTTTCACAAAATCACTACCCACCACTATGTTCAGGAAGCATGTACATAGTATTGGAATGCGTCGTCAACAAGATCTCTAAAACAACTTTATTCAAGGGGGAGCTTGCGCAGTTGTACTCTTTTTACCTTACTATGGTTTTTTCCCATTGGGTTTTTCAAGGTTTTTAACGAGGCAACAAAAGGCGTTGAGCAGAATATGATTGCGACATTGGTCTCCAAGGGGGAGTGTTAAGAAAGTCGTAAAGGAACGGAAGAAAAATTGATTGTGGAGCCCACTGTCACTATTCACATGCACAGTAACCACTTTTAATTTTCTATATATACGAACGTTTTTCGTTCGATTGAAACACACCAATTCTCTCAGATAATAAAAAGAAACTCTCTCTCGTCTCTCTCTTCATATCTCAGTATCATTTACTATGCGGGTATTAAATTTTTGTCTTTATTTATTATTTCCGATATAATAAATTATCATTATTATTATAACAAAATCATATATTATTGAACAATTATTGAAGCAGATGATTTCTACTGCGATCAAGTATGTGTCCTTGCGGATCCATTATTAAGTCAACAAAAAAGCTCACAAGTTATATTGGACTGGAATTAATCACTGTACTATAGAAGTTATATAAATAGTAACAAGATGGAGTGGAACTGGAGGGGCCATGACTCGTATTTTTTATGATAGGAACCTTTGATAATGAAAGATAGAAGCAAATGGATCAAACAAACAAAAAAACACAACCAATTCGATCAAAAAAAAAAAGAAAGAAAAGAAGATGAATAATTGATGAGAGAATTACAAAGACAACAAGGGGTGGGAAGGAGTCGGAGTAGCCACTTGTTCTCAACTTCTTCTTCTTAGACCTTTCTCTATACACAAACTCCAAAATATATATTTTGTTTTATCAAAATTGAAATTCAAATATTGCTGTTAAACACTTACAAATATCATTTCCTTTTCTTCATTATCCAATACCATCTAGTTCCGCTTCCTAAACCCTTAATATGCTTGTAAATAATTTTAATTGTCAAAAAAAATTATGATTCTAAATTTCTGATTAAAGACAAAAGAATATACTTAATTATTTTGATTCGTTGGCAACTTTTAAGAACAAAAACTTTGCTGAGTCATTTTGTAATTCGATGTAACATCCTTGTAGTGAGTAATAATTGCATGCTCAGTCGATATAAATACAACTTTTTAAACATCTTATTACTTAAAATCAATAAAAGCGAGTTGTGCATTGTGACCATTTTTATTGATCTATAAAATTAATATTGTAATTAAGAAAATAATTCCATCTTTAATTAAAATATTACGAAACCAATACAAATGCATAATGTATAAAATAATCAATTAATTTAGTAGATTGTAGAGTGTATATACAGAGATACATATATATGTTGTACAGTCACGGAAACGTACGTGTATGAACATTATGAGTGTGTCTCTACGTACATACAAAAGAAAAAAGGAAATGTATAATTACAATGTTGAATTCACCAGAAGGAAAGAGATGTGTCTAAGAAATTGGAAGATAATGGAAACTGATTAGATACATCAATACACGGCAATCTTTCCCATTGTGACACAACCTTAACATTTGTCTTTTCACATTTGTCTTTATACTCAAAATATAAATATATATATATATATATATGTGTGTTCCATCAGCGTATCTATACATACATTTGGTATATACGTACACAGACATGTGTAATAGTGTATTTAGAATCAATCATATTGGTGTTTGTGTGAGAGAAAGAGATCAAGAGAGCCATCATTTTCCAAATGTTGTTTTCCTTTGTTCAGCTTTTTCACCAATTTAAATATTTTTTCTGATTCCCATGTGGGATGGATCTTTGCTTGTCCCCTCTTGTTAGATTTTTTTTCCCAAATATATATTAAATCTCAATATAATTCTTTCTTCAAGATAAACGATTTAATAATAAGGGTTGTCTCTTATAGTTTATATCCTCATTATTGAACCTCAATTAAAAGATCAAGATCAAAAAGAATACCTCTCTTTTATTGCTTAAGAAAATCTCTCAAAACTTAAGCTCTTAATCTCTTAGAGTTGTATCACACTTTGATACCTCCTCTATTTATATAACAACTCAAAACCCTTAACAATATTCTAGATAACTCCTAAAATATTGGTATGTATATTTAGATGACTCCTAAATATACTCTTCATCATTATCTTCTTATTTTGACTTTAAGCTTATGTCAACAATTTCCCCCTTAAGCTTGAAGTCCTCAGACAGGTCTTTAACTCCAATAAGCTCACGCATCTCCTTGTACTTGATCCTTCCAAGTGCTTTGGTTAAAATGTCAGCCCTTTGTTGATTGCCTGGAACATGTTGCACCACTACTTGCTCGTTCTCAACACACTCACGTATGAAGTGAAAACGAGTGTGTATGTGCTTGCTGCGTCCGTGAAACACTGGGTTTCTTGTAAGTGCTATAGCCGATTTATTGTCGACTCGTATTATTACTTTCTCGCATGGTTTACCGACAACTTCACTAAAGAGCTCCTGCAACCAAATGGATTGCTTAGCAGCT
Organism: Isatis tinctoria; assembly: GCA_010577795.1. NCBI lineage: Eukaryota > Viridiplantae > Streptophyta > Magnoliopsida > Brassicales > Brassicaceae > Isatis > Isatis tinctoria. The sequence continues at coordinate 25,071,900 of CM021245.1, forward strand.
TCTGTGGCAGCCATGAATTCCGCTTCGCACGAAGACAATGCTACAGTTTGCTGCTTCTGAGAGCACCATGTGATTGGTGAGTTGTTGAGGTAGAATATGTGACCCGTAGTGCTTCTTCCATCGTCCATATCAACATTATGGCTACTATCCGAATACCCAGTCAACTCAACCGTGCTTGATCGATTAAAGACAAGACCGTGTGAAACAGTTCCTCGGAGATACCTCATCACTTGCTTCAGTGCGGCTTCGTGAGACTGTTTGGGCTCATGCATGTACCTACTTAGTACCCCGACACAATAGGAGAGATCAGGTCGTGTGTGGATTAGGTACCTTAGGCATCCAATGTGCTTCCGATACTCTGTTTCGTCAATCCCTTGTTCATTCGTTGCTTTGGACAGTTTCAGACCCGAATCCATAGGAACATGGCAGGAGTTGCATTCATTCATTCCAGCTTCTAACAGAATTCTTTTCGCATATCGTTCCTGCTTGAGTGTAATTCTCTCTTCATCTTGCAACACCTCAATGCCTAGATAGTAGGTTAGCATGCCTAAGTCGCTCATTTCAAATCTTGTAGACATACCTTGCTTAAAGTTAAGTATAACCTCAAGACTAGAGCCCGTGACAAGGAGATCGTCCACATAGACAGCTACAAGCAGACACTCGTTCTCATTCCTCCGGTACAGTGAGGGTTCCTTTGAGCATTTGACGAAGTTCATCTCACTGAGTACGTTGTTGAGTTTCTCGTTCCATGCACGCGGCGCCTGTCTCAACCCATAGAGAGCCTTGTTGAGTTTATACACCTTGTTCTCACAGCCATGAACTTCGAATCCTTCTGGTTGTCCAACATACACCTCCTCCTTCAAATCACCGTGAAGAAATGCTGTCTTCACATCCAGGTGGTGTATTTTCCAACCATTAGCAGCCGCCAAAGCTATAAGGAATCTCACTGTCTCAATGCGTGCCACAGGAGCAAACACCTCTTCAAAATCTATCCCGTGTTTTTGCACGTATCCTTTCGCAACTAATCTCGCCTTATACTTGTTGATACTGCCGTCAGAGTTTCGTTTCACCTTGAAGATCCACTTTAACCCGATCACTTTGACTCCCTTCGGTGGATCAACCAAGTTCCACGTTTTGTTCTTCTCTATTGAACACAGTTCGTCTTTACATGCATCTACCCATACCTTCTCGGACTTTGCTTCTTCAAAGTTCCAGGGTTCTTCGTTAATCGCCAACATGAGTCTTTCATACTCTGTGTCAACTAACGCGACATAATCATCCAAGTATTTGGGTCTGGTGCTAACACGAGTTGATCTCCTCGGTAAAGGCATGTCATCGTTGTCATCAGAGGTGTCCTGTGTAACATCTTGCTCATTGACGTTTTCTCCATGAGCATCTTCATCGTCGTTGACTTCGACTATCCCATCGTTATTCTCAACCTCCTCGTTAAGCTCTGCAACTCCTCTGTTTCCAGTAACACCAAGAATGAGCTTGAAGCGACCGGATTCACTACTCCTTTCTTGTGCAGAATTGCTCCATGACCAGCTTGTATTCTCATCAAAGACAACATTGCGACTTATCACCACCTTTCTGTTCGTCGGATCGAATAACCGGTAAGCCTTTGTTCCTGGTTCAGTCCCAAGATGCACCAATATTCTTGATCGGTCGTCCAGCTTTCTCAGATGGGGAGCATCTATTTTCGCATACCCAATACATCCGAACACCCGTATGTGTTCAACGTTCGGCTTCCTTAGCTTCAAAGCCTCATACGGTGTTTTGTTCTCTAGGGTTCTTGTCGAAACACGGTTGATGAGGTATGTGGCGTGTCTTACGGCTTCTCCCCAGAGATAGTTGGGAACGTTCATATGCTTCATAATACTCCTTGTCATGCCCATCAAAGTACGGTTTCTCCTCTCTACCACCCCGTTCTGCTGTGGAGAGTATGGAGCTGTTAGCTGTCGTGCAATGCCAGAAGCTGAACAAAAACTCTGAAACTCGCTAGAATTGAACTCGCCGCCTCTGTCTGTTCTAAGAGTCTTGACCATAGTACCCGTTTCTTGTTCAACCACTGCTCGAAACTTCTTAAACTTGTCAAGAGCATCACCTTTCTCCTTCATCAATATTGTCCACATATAGCGAGTATTGTCATCAATAAGCACAAATATGTACCTTTTGCTTCCGGCTGTGGGTGGTGATATCGGTCCGCAGAGATCTCCGTGGACAAGCTGGAGGGGTTTCTCTGCTCTGAATGTAGTTGCCTGAGGGAATGAGTGTCTTGTTTGCTTGCCTAGTAAACACGACAGACATTGTTCTTTTGTTACCACAAACTTTGGTACTCCAATAACGAGATCTTTGTTCAACATGGCACGCATCGAGTCACTGCCTATGTGTCCGAGTCTGGCATGCCACACAGCTGATGTGTTTGGTGTTGTCGTGAGTTGCAAGCACGTCATCTCTACTTTCTCCATGATGACTTTGTACAGACGATTTCTCGAGCGAGTGGATTTGGCAATGAGATTACCGTTCTTGTCATGTAGCGTGAGGTAGTCTTCCCTCATCCTGACGTCGCAGCCTGATTCTGTGGCTTGACCGAGACTGATGATGTTACTTCTTAAGGCAGGAATGTAGTAAACATCTGTTAAGGTTTTCTTACTACCATTACCGCTTAAGAATTGTATCGGTCCCTTCCCCATGATGTCAATCCGCGAGTCATCCCCAAATCTAACCTTGCCGGTGATAGATTCGTCAATATGCAGAAAGTATGCAGAGTTTCCAGACATGTGGTTACTAGCACCGTTATCTAGATACCACACATTATCCTTGTCAGAACTCGTTTCAAACTCTTTAGGTCGTACATTCCTTTCATTGAGAAAGACGACTTCATGCATCATGAGTGTATCAGCCTCTTGCGTATCATCTTTGTCTTCGAGTTGAGCCTCTTGGAGTTTTAGCAAGCGATCAGGGCAACTTGATGCATAATGACCGAACTTATCACACCTGAAGCACTCAATCTTGGACAGATCTCTTGTTCCATTAGACCTTCCACGGCCCCTTCCTCTGTTTGAGAATCGTCCTCCACGACCTCGACCCCTGCTATCTCCAAACTGATACTCCGTGTACATCAGCTTGTCGGGTTCTTCGAGGGCTTCCTCTTCTTCACAAATACGTTCCTCATAGGTTTTCAGACGACCAATGATGTCCTCGAAACCTGTTTTATTGAGATCCAAAACTTGCTCGAGGGAGGCTACTATGTGTATGAATTTCTTCCGGGGCAAGCTTGACAAGAACTTTTTAACCATCTTAGTATCGTCGATCTCTTCTCCAAGCTCGGCTGATTTGGATGAAATCTCCGATAGTTTACCCACGAAATCATCAATTTTCTCCGTGTCCTTCATCTTCAGCCGTTCGAACTCGGCCATCAACGTCTGAAGCCTTGCTTCCTTAACCCTGTCAGCTCCGAGATGTCTTGACTTGATTGCCTCCCACACCTCCTTGGCTGTGTTCAAGTTTCCGACTTGGAGAGTCAGGGTTTCAGGAATGGATTGAAACAACAACGCCATGGCTATGTCGTTTTTTTCTTCATCGGTATGTCCACTGTCAACTTCCTCCCAAGCTTTATTGACTCTGAGAAGGACCTTCATCTTCATGGACCAAACGGTATAGTTACTCGAATTGAGCATATGACACTTGATCGATGAAGAGCCACCGCCATCCTTTGGTTTTGTCAACGAAGAGGTTGCCTCGTTGCCATCTTTGCCGCCGTCTTTGACCATCGTTGTGTTGCTTCTTTTGACTTGCTTTCAAAAGAACACAATCGGTAAGTTGTTAAGCCTTAATACGCTTCTTCGTATAGCTCTGATACCAATTATTGAACCTCAATTAAAAGATCAAGATCAAAAAGAATACCTCTCTTTTATTGCTTAAGAAAATCTCTCAAAACTTAAGCTCTTAATCTCTTAGAGTTGTATCACACTTTGATACCTCCTCTATTTATATAACAACTCAAAACCCTTAACAATATTCTAGATAACTCCTAAAATATTGGTATGTATATTTAGATGACTCCTAAATATACTCTTCATCATTATCTTCTTATTTTGACTTTAAGCTTATGTCAACACTCATGACAGAGATTTGTTTTAGTTTCGATGTCCATATATATCTGTGGTCCTTACACAAGTTAGCTTCATTATTGTGCATGTATATCTCCTTTTATTCCACTACCTTCTAGAAATATATTTATATTGCGACACATTATCATTTATAAGTAATCTTATATATAAACAACAAACGTTATAAGGATTTGAATCTAGGTGGATCAGAATCACGACTAATTATCTTATAACCCATCTATATGCCTATGTATACGTACTTTTTAATATTATTTTTGAAAATTTAGATCATTGATAAATTAGTTTTGTTGTTAAGGATAAACTTAGCTATTAACCATGGCATATAAATGGAAGTTAAATTATTTCTAATAATTGGGAGGAAATAAAACAAGAAGAAGAGGCCAAGTTTGGTTGGATTTAAAAGAGAAAGTGACAATGCCCTTAGAATGGAAGGGAATGAAAAGACAGTGTTAGGGGAAGAAGAGGGGACAATGGATGATGGAAGTTACTCTTATCATGTGATCCATCACTACCTTATATCTAATTTACATATCATTAAACAAAAACTCTATATATATATATATATTACTTCATATATATATATGTATGTATTTCATCAAATAGCCAAATTATTACCTCAATATATATATTTATTTGTGTATATATCCACACCTTGTTAGCAAAGTCACGCTAGTAAAACTGAATGCGGATTGTTTAATTCTTTCCTTGTGCATATATTCTTATTCTTTATTTATTTGTATCCAAGATTTTGGGATTTTCTCCACAATGAAAACACAACCAAAAAGAGATAAATTTGAACTAAATATTCTTTCCGAAATAACTATCCAGTAAAATTATATATATAAACGAAATAACTTCGATTTATTAGTAAAAATTAACATGAAACTTAAAATTAGGATATTATACTGTATATTTTATTTTACTTTTAAATTCATATTTCAGTGAAAACCTATTTTTGAACATTGTTGAATCAAAAATTGTGAATAAATTCATTTTGTAACAACAAAAAAAAAACTAAAGATTTCATCTAAGTGAAAAAGGAAAATGACTACATAGTCTTGGAAACCTTTTTGAGATAGAATAGTTTTGTCGTAATTAAAGACGATAAAGTTCATGATCGATTTTCTTATTGATTGTAAATGTTTGACTGTTCCCAAATTCACATGGAAAATTCTAAATATCAGCCTGAAAACTCGATAACAAAAACAAAAGAGTCTCGATCGGTTCCATAAAATTACAAAGGAAACATTTGAATATTTGCACAGAAGAAAATCTCATGGGAGTACAATTTCATTGATGTGCAAGTGTATTGAGGGCAATGATCGTATATTCAGAATAGATGGCCCAAGTTGACAGAAGTATATAAAAATATAAAGTATATCTATAGTTATTTTATATATTACTAGTAGTTCATTGGCAAAGAGAAAGAAAAAGTGAAAGGAGATGGAGAAAAATCGCAAGTCAAGAGATTTTATTTTGTTTATAAATGGGCCAAAAGTAAACGGGAGAGAAAGTGAGAGTCTTACCCTTTGAACAACTCACCAATTACGAAATCGAAGATTGACCATTTATTATAATTAAGATGAATGGTTGCTATAGTTGTACTATAGAGTTTTCTTTTATTAACGTGCTACGGAAAATAAAGGTTGATCCTGATCTTATATGTAACAAGGAGAGTACCACTGTACCAGTACTGTTATCTTCTACCTTCCTGGATTAATTGTACTCAGTTTCTTCGTATAGATTCCGAGTACATCTATGCGGTTTGTAGTTTTTCATTTGACGTATATTATATATCAAGAGTATTATAAATCATTTGAGTTTATATGAATAATTCGATTTGTTTACTTGATATATACTGTACCGTTTTTAGTTTCAATATACTAGCTTGAATGTAGAGAGTATTATAAATCCATATATAATATAAAATACTAATTAGTTTTATTTGGCTATAACCATTATATAAAGAGAACCTCAAAGCATCACATCTGAGATATATATGTCTGGCGCACATAGTGATCACTGATCAGTGATCCCCGAAAGTTCAGTTTTTTTGGAAGTTTTGATTACTATTGATATTTTTTTGTTTATTGGAGTATATAATAGGTTAAATAAAGGCTATTAAAGAGTGAAAAGAATCCACATCATGCCATCATAACCTCATGCTGGAAAAAAGACATAAAATAATCTAATTTTTTTTAAAAAATCATATATTTTCTGTTTATTATTTTAGGCTTTTTGTCACGTACATCAACAAATAAAACTTTTTGGATTATTTTCCTTCGCCCAATGTCTGATTAGTGCTTCTGGGTTTCTTTTTTGGATCATGTGAATCCTAAATCAGAAAAATCCATATAATACCTAATTCAGTACTTTTTCATACTGTAATTTATAAGAGTTCTCTATATTTTTACATTTCTTCTTTTCAGCCGCTCTCTTAAGTTTACTTGCTTTGACTTTTTTCTTTCTTCGAGATCTATTTGTTCTGAAGTAGAAAAATGTAGTTTTGTTCTTTGATATAGTTTTGATTTACTATTTGGTTTGACTTTTTTTAACCAAACTCGTTATGGATTATAGGTGTTTATTATACTATTGTAACAAAACCAAAACATAAAAAATACGTTAATACAATTAAATAAAAAAATAATAATCTGGATAACAGAGAAAAAAGGAATTAGAATATGTGATATAAATTATTATTTTAAATCTAACATTTTTTTTTCTTGCGTTAAAATCTGACTAAAAATCAACTGAGTTCGACTATAGATTCTAATATTTTCCATACACACAAAACTCAGAAATATGAACACAATTTTTAGTATAGTTAAGTTACTACAGTATGGCATCGAACTCTCTCTTTTTTGTTGGAATCACGACTCAAATTTGAAATTGGCATCTTTTTATTTATTTTGTTCAACCAATTCATTAAAGATATAAAGGCCTAGGCCCATTAAAAATTTGGGTTACAATAGTTTTCGTTACAAGATCCACTAAACAGTTCAAACTTTTAGAGAGAACAAATACGTATCGCGGTCTAGCTAGTAGCCTAAGCATTCCTCTGGGGTAATGTACTAACGGGGTAACTTTCGATTTCCAACTACGACCAAGTTCCAAATCTAACAAAGCCATTCACAAAAACTAAACCGAAGCAGTTTATTTATATATAAAAGAAAAAGGAAACAAAACAGTAGCAGTAAACAGTCTGGGAAAAGAAAAAAAAAAAACCAAAAAGCAGTACAACAACTAATAAACCGAAATTACCACACAAAAAAAAACAGGAAATTGCAACTAAGTCTTTACCATATGCATACAAGACCGTAACAAGTTCTGATAGTCACTGGTTTCATCTCTCAGTATTTAGTCCGACCATCTCCTTCTGTTATGACATCATTGAAAGTGCCACCACTCGGGATCATCGGTAACACATGTTCTTGGTGCGGACAAATCACATCCAACAAGTATGGTCCTGGTGTATCCAGCATTGTCTGAATAGCTTCTCGGAGGTTTTCTTTCTTCGTCACTCTCGCAGCTGGAATCCCGCAAGCTGCTGCAAACTGAAGCATGTTCGGGAATATCTCGTTCTCCTTTGCCGGGTCTCCGAGGTATGTGTGGGCTCGGTTAGCTTTGTAGAACCGATCTTCCCATTGCATAACCATGCCAAGATGCTGGTTGTTTAACAAGAGTATCTTCACCGGTAGATTCTCTACACGGATTGTGGCCAGCTCTTGCACGTTCATTATGAAGCTTCCATCGCCGTCAATGTCAACAACAATCGCATCCGGGTTTGCGACAGACGCTCCAATTGCAGCAGGAAGCCCGAAACCCATAGCTCCAAGGCCTCCTGATGATAACCACTGCCTCGGTTTCCTGTACTTGTAAAACTGCGCAGCCCACATCTGATGTTGCCCAACACCAGTACTGATAATTGCCTTCCCATCGGTTAGCTCGTCAAGGACTTGAATCGCGTACTGTGGAGGAATGGATTCCCCAAACGTCTTGAAGCTCAGTGGGAACTTTTGTTTCTGTTCGTTCAACTCACTCCTCCAAACTCCGAAATCAAGCTTGAGCTCCTCTGCTCGGTTCTCAAGAACCTTGTTCATTCCTTGCAAGGCCAGCTGGACATCTCCACACACAGACACATGAGGTGTCTTGTTCTTCCCAATCTCAGCAGAGTCGATGTCTATGTGCACAATCTTAGCCCTGCTAGCAAAAGCCTCGAGCTTTCCCGTCACACGGTCATCAAACCTAACACCAAAAGCCAACAACAGATCACTATGTTCCACAGCGTAATTGGCGTACACAGTCCCGTGCATTCCAAGCATTTGCAGCGACAAGTCATCGTTACAAGGATAAGACCCAAGCCCCATCAAAGTACTCGCAACAGGGATTCCAGTAAGTTCGACAAACCTGCCAAGTTCCTCACTCGAATTCAAACATCCACCACCAACATACAAGACAGGCTTTTTAGATTCCGAAATCAACCTAACAATCTGCTCTAAATGAGAAACTTCCGGGGGTTTAGGCATCCTAGACATATAACCAGGTAAGCGCATAGACTGCTCCCAGTTAGGAATCGCAAGCTGTTGCTGAATATCCTTAGGAACATCAACCAAAACCGGTCCGGGTCTACCGGAAGTAGCCAAAAAGAAAGCTTCTTGAACGATTCTAGGTATATCATCAACATCCATCACCAGATAATTATGCTTCGTAATCGACCTCGTTACCTCAACAATCGGCGTCTCTTGGAACGCGTCAGTACCGATCATCCGACGAGGGACTTGTCCTGTGATAGCGACAAGAGGCACACTATCAAGCATGGCGTCGGCTAATCCGCTGACGAGATTGGTAGCTCCTGGACCGGAAGTGGCAATGCAGATTCCCGGCTTACCGGAGGAACGAGCATAGCCCTCGGCGGCGAAGACTCCTCCTTGCTCGTGACGAGGAAGGACGTTACGGATTGTGGATGAGCGAGTTAGAGCTTGGTGGATCTCCATCGACGCTCCTCCTGGATAAGCGAAGACTGTTTCGACGCCTTGACGCTCGAGGGCTTCCACGAGGATATCAGCACCCTTCCGGGGTTCGTCGGGGGCATATCGGGAGATGAAATTCTCATTCTTGGCGTTTTTGGCCGGAGAAGAAGTTGCGACATTGACGGGTGAGTTGAGAACGGCTGAGCAGGAGAGAGGACGGCGGCGACGGGAGGAGGGTTTCTGTGGATTTAAGGCGAAGGGAAGGGAGAATCTGGAAATGGGTAAAGGAGATTTGGAAGATGAGGGATGAGAAGGTTTTGCGGTGAAGGAGATCGAAGAAGACGTTGTTGCCGCCGCCATAGTTAGATTGCTGTGAGGAGAGAGAGAGAGAAATGAGAGAGAAGAAGAGCACAAAATGACTTGTGTGAACCTGAATCGTTTTAAAAATGCGACTTGTGAGGGTTTGATCCTGTAATTACGAAAATGCCCTTGGAATCTAAGTAATTACGAAAATGCCCTTGAATACCAAATTGAAGCCTAAATGTGGAACCTGTGGATGACATTTGTAAGTTTTCTTATTATCTCTCTTATAATCTCAAGTTGGGATTCTTTGATTGTGACTTGTAAGATCTGAATCTAAGCTACAAGTTGGTTCCAGGAAGAGCACAATAACATAAGGTTTGATGTGTTGAATTTCATTTCGAAACTTGCCTAAGTCTTTAAGAAATAACAAGAGAGCAAAATAAAAGTGAAAATCGAAGAAGAAAAAAAATTGGCCGCCAAAACAAAGCAAGACACAGGTTCCACAACAGCTTTGGAAGTCTTTACTTCTTCTTCTCCTACTTCTTGGCGCATAACATTGCCTGTAGCAAGGATAAGCACGGTGAAACAATTTAGAAACTTTTACAAATTTGTAGAATATCTTGCATAAAATAAACAACCAAAACAATTGTACTAAAATTATGACTGAGCGTAAGTAAGATTAGCAGTAGCACGGTGATGACCATCGTTAACAACAGAATCAAAGCAAAGAGGGAACAGAGACTCCACAACAACCCAGAGAACATGATTCAGAACAAAAGAAAGAAAAAAAAAAAACTCATGGGACAAATAGAGGGCCACGATACAAGGGGACAGAAGCAGAAACAATGGAGACAAGCAAAGTTCTAATCTTTCTCCTGAGGCTAGAAACCAAGAACTAGCTTAAAAGTCACTCTAAATTTCCCATCTGATACTATACAGCAGCAACTTCTATCCACCAATATGATTACAGATATTGAGCATGAACCAGGAATGTGGTCTAGTCAAGGGTCTTTAAGCAATTGAACAGAAGAACCATTGAATCAATGCAGCATACATACTTCCAAAAAAAAATCTGTATTTAGATATAATACGACCCCGTATTGACTGATTGATGCAAATTCAGAAAAAAGATCCTAAATCCTAAATGTATCCAAAGATATACATATTTAAGAACACCGAAGGTTTCAATTGCAGTGGAGAATCAATCACAGCAGCGTAAAAAAAAGATAAGAGGAGCAAACCTCGTAAAGTATATCCTAAGCAGATCCAACGATGATGTTGTTAATTGGGATGAATACGAGCTTCACGAAGAAGCCAACGAATCCCATCACCACAAATCCAATCGCCGTACGCACAGCTACCTTAGTGAATTCTGATAAAAACCCGAATAAAAATTACAAAATTGAGGAATCAAAATCTCCAGATCCAAAATGAACATCAAGAATCTGACAAATCGCAATCGGATCCTACAAAATTCGGAAGAAAAAAAAAATGAAAGTGGCGTACCCTTGCGATCGGGTTTGTGACAGCGCTGGACGAGGCGGACACTGCTCTTAGCGAAATCTCTGAGTGGATCGATTGCGGAATCAATGGCGTCCATAGCTTTCTCAGATCGGATTGCTAAATTGGAAATTAGGGTTTCAGGAGAATGGTCGTTTTAGGGGCAAAGGGGATTTTATTTGACTTTATACTCTTAGTTGTTCCTTCCGTTGACTTCGCCTCCTGTAACTCTTGTCTATACAAAAACTCGTAAGGTAAATCTGGTTTACCTTTTTTACTGTAACAATAAAAACAATTATATCCTACCTAAATTTTCACTTGTTGACAAATATATCTTTTTTTCCTATCAAATATATCATTTAGAGGAAATGAAAAGAAAAACAATTACTCGTCAACTACATTTGGTCCAAATGATTTGGAAGCGCTTCAACATTGGTCTGAGTAGGAACACAATAGTATATGAGTAGTATCTTTTTTTTTTTGGGTCAACACCTATTGATTTCAGTGTTAAACCGCTCAAAATATTTCATCAATCTGAAAGTAATTTATATGTGATTCATACTTCGTGACAATAGAAAATACAAAATGTGGACACGTAAGGGACGTGGTATATAGTCGTATTGACATGTTGAGAAATGAGCTGTCATCTTGGTGGCAACTTTGTAGCATTCTCATTCCACATTACCACCAACAGAACATAGTATGAAACTTAAGAGAGTCGGCGGCACGTTTGCTAAACCTAATTAATTGTTAAAGCCAACCAACAGTCACCATCCATTTCAGCAAATCTCTAATTAATGATATCTAACAAAAATGTTTATTATTTGATCATTAACCACAAGTGACAAACCTCCTTTTCTTTCGTTAGTTGCATTTAATATTAGCCATTAGGTCGGAGTGAGACTGGTAGTGGTAGTGTTATGGTCATGTGAATATCGCCATAACCAATGGCCATAACAATTGTCAACTAGAGAGACTAGTGCAGGAAACAAACACGGAATTCTCGAGATAAATGGATCAGAACGAAGGAAAAAAACAATGCAGTGACCAATTCTTTATATAAGAAAAAAGAAAGATTAAAATATGGTCTAGAGAAAAATGTAATTCGACTAAAAAACTGAAAACTGAATATTGATGAATTAGTGACAACAAATTGATTAATAGTAGTAAGTATCAAGCATTAATATTAAGGACTTGAGAGACATCATCAATGATAACCACAATGATAAATTTGGGATATAATGATCATCATCCACCTAATCAAAGATAAATAGAGCTGGTAGAGTTAACGTGCGATGCATTGCTTGTGTATAAATAAAACCAGCCGAAAATAGTTTTCACCGCACTAAAAAAAAAGTTAGTCGCAAACAGCTCAAAACCTAGAGGGATTAAACTTATAATAACACTTAAATTAATTGTCATGGACTATATGACGATGCAATGAATAGAGACCCAATTGGTTGAACAAAAAAAGTAACGTACGTGGCTGCTCTATATATGCTATATAACGTAGCCAAAGAGAGTCGTGTTCTATTGTGCTCAAGTGAAGTGAAAAAGAAGCAAAGAGAGAGAGAAAAGAGTTGAAGATGAGAGGACCTGATCAGAAGATTCTTCTGATGGTTATGGTGCTTGTAACGGTCGCAGCGATGGCTCCAGATGAAGACCCTACTGGGTTCGTGACATGGGGGGATAAATACTACACAACATGGGGACATGAAGCTTTGGTTATTAATGAAACCTCTGAGCTCCACCTCACCCTCGATCATAAATCTGGTTTCTATATATTTCTGTCTATTTGTGTGTGTGTGTGTGTGTGTAGACGACGCTTATGATTGGTCTCATGTTCCTTAACAGGGTCCGGGTTTGAATCCTACGAGATATACGGATCAGGATCTTTCAACATGAGAATCAAGGCACCCCAACCCAAGTCTACGAGAGTCATTACTTCCTTCTACGTAAGTATAGTATGAATGACATAAACTTATGGTTGTCTGTATTAAAGATGATGAGTATTACGTACCTTGGAGAGCTTATGATCTTGAATGCTATTTATATGGCAGTTAAGATCCAAATCAAGCCGCAATGACGAGCTCTGTTTCCAGATTTTGGGAAATGGGCCAACGTATTTGCTGAATACAAATATTTTTACATACGGTGAAGGAGATAAAGATCAGAGGTTTCGTCTTTGGTTTGATCCAACCAAAGATTACCATTCCTATAGGTTTCTTTGGAACCCACATCAACTTGTGTGAGTATTTTTTAACACTTAAATGAGATCATCACCTAATCAGGTGATTCACATCAGTAACAAAACTACTACAAGTTTTCAGGTTCTATGTAGATGATACACCGATCCGGTGTACAAGAAGAATCCAGACATTTACTACCCATCGGTGCAGACGATGTTCATGCATGGGAGTGTGAAAAACGGATCGATAGTTGACCCGAAGCAGATGCCTTACACTGCTAAGTTCCAGGCATCAAAGATTGATGGGTGTGAGACTGAGTTTTTCGGCATAGAGAAATGTTTTGGTTCTAACTTCTGGTGGAATCGCAAAGAGAATTGGCAGCTAAGCTCTAGAGAGAGGAAACTGTATATGAATGCAAGGAAGGTGTACCTGGATTACGACTATTGCTCTGACAGAAAGCGATATCCAAAGGTGCCTCAAGAATGCACAAGTTACGGTTAAAGAAAGATCAATTAGCCTACAAAACCGAGAAGCTTGAGAAAAAAAATTTAACAAATATCATTGTAATAAGCTGTTACTATCAGATATTAACTATTAATCAAAATGACTATTTTATTGCCAAAGCTGGTAGCTGCATTGCTATGTCACTAGTTCATATTGGTTTTCAGAAGAAATGTTCATCCGAAGAAGTGAAAGAGGAGAGAAGTAAAAATACGAGAAAAATCGAAAGAAAGAAGCATAAATTAGAAACTGCACATTAGATATATAGATATAGTTAGGCAAAGTCGCATCAGTATTGATTTTGCTACAACAACATCATAAGTTAACAGAGAGACAAGATTTCTGTTTAACTGTTTATATGTAAAGCCTTTTGAACTCAGGCGTAATCGATCAGACACATCCAAAATTCAAGGCAGAGTCGACTAATATCTGCTGTCTTCAACAGCAAGTAAAATTGGCATCCATCTGGAATAACTCTGAGCTCAACTGCAAACATAATACAAAGACATTAAAATGTAGGTTTAATGAAATGATTCAAAGAAGTGATGATAATAGTTCATTGATCCATTTAGATTCTCATATCTTGGAACTGAAGGCTAGAGGTTGTTTAAATGATTCCAAGTCCTAAAACCCTAGATGGTCAAGTAAAATCATCTACACACCATTGCACCAAAAAGGAATGAAACATACCCTTGGCCGTCGAGATTCCCTTGACCGCTGCTTCCTCCACTACCGTAAGAGACATCATCGCCGGTCGCCGACGTCTGCCAAACGCTCTGCCACGCCTGAGACGGAGGCTGAACATAGACGCCACTCGGATCCATAGCCGGTCTCCCTATCATCATTCCTCCAGTACCTGCAGGCTGACCCATCGGAGGATAATAGTACGGCACGCCGCTCGCGGCGGGAGTCATCATCCCGCCGATGGCCGGCTCTTCCTTGATCTCATCTCTAGGAACGATATCCACGAGGAAATCGAAGATATCGGTCCTCGTTATGGCGGCGGCGATGTCGTTTTTCTGAAGCGTGCGGCGTTTATTCTCCTCGGCGTGAAGCCAGGAGCGGATGGTGAGCTCGAGGATGAAGAGCTCGCACGCTTTAGCGAAGAGGATCGGTGCTTCCGCGGAGATCATGCGGACATCCTCGTCGGCTTTCATGATCTTTTTGATGCGAGCGAGAGGGAGCTGATGGTTCTTGAAATCGTTCACCTGCTCGATCTCTTGGCGTTGGTAGGACCAGAACATTTGGAGCTGCTGTTGTTGCTGCTGGAGAAGGTGGTGGTAAGAGGCACCTCCGGCGGCTGAGACGGAGGTTCCAGGAGGAGGAGGAGGGATTCCGGCGGCGGAGGGAGGTGGTTGCTGGTTGTCCATTGGGGGTGTTGGGAATGGTCGGCGTGGATTTGGTGTTTGTGATTGGATGATTGGATCATCAAAGGGTGTGTGACGATGTTTTTTTCTGCCAAAGGGATTGGGGGCAGAAGTGGATAAGGTGGAGAGCGATGTAGCTGATTTTTTCCTTTTTTCTATTTCCTTTTTTAATTTATTTAATAAACAAAAAAAGAATTGTTGACAAAGACAAAAACATTGTTTGTCGGAAATATTTTCTTCCTTTTTGTTTTTTTTTTTCTTTTTCTTCCTTTTTGTTAAGATTAAATAATAAATACAAACAATATTTACTAAGAAAATCATATCAATTATACATAATTTCCAAAAAATAATAATTTACATCATCAATTCTTAAGTTTATATTACTTGAATTTTCTTCTTTTTTTCCGTGGCTGTCAAAATAACCATATTTTCTCTTTCTATATACGATTTTTTTCTTTTTTTTTGCCTGAAAAAGAAGAATATTTCCAAATGAGAAATTTCATTAATAATAAATAATCTATAAAAGTTGACAAAAAAACCTATAAAAAGTAATAATAATAAATCTCTCAGGGTAACGGAGATAATTGATAAAACGATGATACAACTCTTAATAACTGCATTTATTTTGATGCAACAGTTTTCTGAACCAGTGAGCCGATTTCTTGGGATATCTCTTGCCTCCATCGTTGTAATCGACGTAAACCAAGCCGAACCGGACGGTGTAACCATTTGCCCATTCAAAGTTATCTAGCAGCGACCATGCGAAAAACCCCTTCACATCGGCTCCAACCGAGATAGCTTCTCGAACCATCTCAAGATGTCGAGCATAGAAATCAATTCTGTCGCTATCTTTAAGGAAGATTTTACCTGTAATACTAGCTTCATCTCTTCCGTTTTCGGTTATGTACATGACAGGATCCTTAAACTTGTATTTTGCATACAGTACAAGATCACGAATCCCCTTTGGATAAATTAAAAGCCAATCCGACGCAGCTTTTGGACCGATGGGAACTCCTTCTCTCTCACCTGTGACGCTTGCACAAGGATCAGAGAACATTGTAATGTTTTCCGTTGAGCAAGGGACGTTCTTTGCGTAAGAAGATGAGTAATAATTGATGCCAATGAAATCATATGAGCCCTTCAGCATCTCTGATTGCTTTGCAGTGAATGTAGGCAAGCGACCGCCTTTGACGTTGTCGACCATGTCGACTGGGTATTTACCGGTCACAAGCGGCTCCATGAAGTAGTCGAATGTGAAGGCCATGGCTCGTGCCGCGGCTAACTTATCCTCGGCTGATTCCGTGTAGGGCAAGTTCCAACCCGCGTTCAAAGCTATACCGACTTTACCAATTTGAGACGCCTGTTGAACAACATTTAAGAGCAGATTCGTCACAATCAGAAGTGGAATACATATATTTATTAGGGTTCGGTGATTTATAACGCGGACTTTTTTTCTGGCTTGCTATGGTTATAAACGTAATTGATTTTTAGTAACTTGACGACTAAGAAATAGAGCAGATATTTTTTTTCTTATATTATACTGACCTTGTATTTCTCTCTGTAGAGTTGGACGGCGGCTCCGTGAGCAAGGATGAGGTTGTGACCGACGATATAAGGCTCGGTGGCTCCATCTCCGGCTGTGCAATTAGGGTTTGTAAATTTGGAGCATCTTCCTGGAGCCATTACACCTGCGACATATCCTTGTTGCACCACTGTCAACGGCTCGTTTAATGTCATCCAATGCTTCACTCTATCACCAAAATTCTTAAAACAAATATCCGCATAATCGCGGAAATCGTTCACAATCTCTGCCCCACGAAATCCACCGTAAGCATCTTCAAGGCCTTGTGGTGTATCCCAATGGAAAATTGTGACAAAAGGCTTGATTCCTTTGGACAGAAGCTCATTGATCAACTTGTTGTAATAGTTAATACCAGCCCGGTTGATTCCTCCTTTTAGATTCCCACGAGGTAAGATTCTTGACCAAGAGATAGAGAATCTGTAGGCATTGAAGCCAATTTGATGCATTAAAGCCACATCATCCTTGTAAAGACGGTAAGAGTCATCTGCAATAGATCCGTTGCTACCATCCTGAATCTTCTCTGGATATTTTTCAGAGAATGTATCCCAGATACTCGGTCCTCTACCATCTTCATGAGCAGCTCCTTCCACCTGGTAAGCAGAGGTTGCAGATCCAAAAATAAAATCTTTTGGAAAATCACTTCTTCTTAATTTAAGTGTTGAAGACTTTTTCTTGGCAACAACTTCATTGGAGGCCAAGGCAATGAGCACTAGTAAAAAAAGATATTTTCCTCTCATTCTTAATTTTCTTTTGGTTGTTAAATCGTGTTTTCATTCAAGAGGATGAAAGAAGTTGAGATTTATATAGGAAACAGATTTGCCTATGCGTGGAATGGGTATGTATAAATATAAAAAGAGAATTTTAAGAATGATTATCTGATAGATAGAGATTATGATCCTTTCCTAATTTTTAGTTTAGTAAAATTTAACGAACCTTATCTAGTTATTTTGTTTATTTTACTTTTACTCTTATCGACTTATCTGTTAGAAAAAGAAAGAAAAATTCAACTTACCGTATCTAGCTATTTTTAAAAAGAGGAAAAGAAACTAGAAAAACATTCGTGAAATTTTCTCTTCATACACGTACTTGCATGTTCTTTCCGTTCGGTCGGAAATCTCGATTGGGGATCCAAAATATAATATGAAGAGATTTTGACATTTCAGTTGGTATTCATTTGCTAAGTACGATACAACTCCCGGCTATTGAATAATGTTTCATACGCATTTGCAATGTATTGATCAAAATCTTTGGAAACCGGATGCATTTCTTTGTGGAATAATTGCAGGTTAATATCAAATTATAACCCCTTCAACACTTGTCGACTTATAAATCAACAATGGCGAGAACAGATGAAACTACCAAACTATTAATTGATAAGCACATATATAGTGACACTAACAATGAGTTTTGTCTAGTTCTTTGTTTCTTAATTTCGGTTTCCAAACATCAAATCACACACATTTCCATATCAAAACAGAGGAAGAATAAAACAAGGAAAACTAAAACAAACTTTTCACAAGATGGTTATCATTCTTTCTTCGTTGGTCACAGATTGCGTGGCCGTGTAGTGAGGGAAGATCGCATATCTACAATGGCAGATTTATCGGCGCCAAGCTTCATTGCTTCTTTGCTAGCTCTAATGAACCGAGAAGTAGCTCCTTTGACATACTCATGAGCTTGTTTCACAGTCATCTTCTTCCCAACTTCATCCGGGAAGCTACTGAGGAAGTGATCGCCATTGAGAACCGCTGCAAGCTGAACAACTTCACCCTGAAACTCAGAAAGAGCTGCATCTTCTTTAGGCTCAGTTGCTCTCATGGGTGTAACGTCAGGTAGAGTCATGGGACAATCGGTTCGAGGAGAGGTTAAGTGAGAAACCACGTCTTCGAAAGTAGCAGCCCAAGCATCTCTGTGTGTTAAGTAATTGGAAGAGAGATTGAAAAGTTTCTTGATGGTCGCTGGTATTGATGAATGCTCGAACTCTGAGCTCTCTGTTGGCCCTTTTGCCTCACTCACCACTTCACTCACACAAATAAAATAATAAGATAATGTTAAACTATTTATTAAAATATATTAATGAAATGGGGTCAGAGTGTGTTGAAAACATGAGTCAGGCGCCGACGCCGACAAATTCTAATATACATCTTTCAATGGAATAATCAATAGATTTCGATAATTACTCCACCACAACTAATGGATACGATCAATAAGATATTAAAACAATGCTATATAGTTGTCAAATCTATCCATGTGATTTGGTTTTTGGCTGTCTTAAATTTTGTAGCAAATGTCAAAAGCCTGTCGAAAATAGTACAGTAGAAAGTGGAAACACATGAAATACAAATGACTGTCTTTTTTTGGGTTAGAGTAATAAATACTTACTTATCAATTTTAGCGATGGATGTGTTCTTCAGTAGTGAAGAAAAGTATTTTTCAGAGAATTCTAGAAGTTAAAAAAAAAACTGTATGTTGAAATGGTAATCTTTTGTAAAATAAGTAAACACAGCTAAAGGCTACAAGATATTTATATGCCATAATAAATATGCATATATAGTCAAGCTATAAATCTAAATAAATTATGTTAATAGTGGGAGTTTTAATATTAATGTGGTAAAAATAGGTTGGCAAAATAATTCTACGAAAATTGCAATGCACACTAAGAACAAATTTTGTAAGTTTAAGAGAAATCAAGTAAATAGAGAACTTACCGGTCCCTTTCTGAATCCAAGGTGAAACCATAATGGTAGGGACCCGAACACCTAACCTGTCAAATTTAAAGAAACCAGGGGCCGGTCCGGTATTCCCATCCGGGTTCGGTATACCAACATAAGGAGTCTTCACATGATCATAGAACCCACCATGCTCATCATAAGTTATGACTAGGAGCGTCTCGTTCCACTGTGGACTCGACCGAAGTGCCTCGTACACTTCTTTAACCAGCTTTTGACCATTTGCCACGTCATGCGATGGGTGATCGTCGTTGGCCGGTAGGCCCTTGAGGTCGAAATACCTCGGTTCGATGACTGTTAAGCTCGGTAACTTTCCTTTTGCTGCGTCTTTCTTGAATTTGAGATCGTATTGATGCAACTTGAATATGTATTTAAGTTGTCGGAGATTACGGTAGAATAAAGTGGTCGGAATATTCTGGAAGTATATTCCGAAATCGATGTCGTTGCTGTGGAGTGAATCAAATATTGTTTTTTGTGGATACCTAAAATCAAATGATGATTAATATGTTTAGCAGTTATTCCTTCCATATCACATAAATTCACTTAAAACAAAAAAAAAAATCACATAAATTCACTTTATTATAGTTGTAATGATAATTTCAAAAAGTTCAAAATGAAGTAATTATGAAAAAAACGGAGGGAGTATTTGAAAATACCGACAAACAGACGTACTATTTTTTTCTAAATGAAAATTTATTACTAGTATTTTGTAAAAGCGTTACAACTCACAAAAAAAATTAAACAATTGCTATTAATTGCTAACAGAGAAACATAAAACCTCTTTCTAAAATTAGGAAAGTAGTTATTGTTCACTCAATTATTCAAGATTTGATATGCAAACTCATCAAGAACTAAATTCCACGAATTAATTTAAAATTAGAGTACCAGGAAAAAACAAAAGAAAGAATTTGAAAAATGTGTACCCTTGAGCAAGCTGCTTCTTGACATGGCTTGTGGAACCATGTGAGGTAGCCGAATAGACGAACAACCGGTTCGGTTGAGTCGGACCAGGAATAGAAGAAAACCACCGGTCGAATACAGCAAATTCTTTAACGAGCTCGGCGTAAACCGGTACAGCTTCAGGCCGGAAGCCTTTCATGACGGTCTCCGACAAATTTCCCGGCATCGAAAGGGCTTGCTCAACGAAACCCATCATCGACGGGATCTGACCCGACCCGAATACCTGTTGCTCCACAGCTTCGAACGAATGACCCGGATCCGGATCCACAAACTCAGCATCGCTCGTGAAACATATGGTTTGCGTGGAATTCGGAACCGGGTTACATTCTTGACCCGTTACACCGTCTATCGAAGGGTTAACCGATTTCTTCATCCAGCCTAGGAGGTGGTCGAAGGACCGATTCTCCATCACCAGAACGACGACGGTTTTTATTGGTGATTGCCATTGATGCGATCCTTGAGCTACATGGGTCAGTGTGAGAAGACAGTAGAGTGCAAGAAAGTGTGAGAAAGAAAAAGAAAATCTGGAAGCTGATGGCTTCATGAATGGATTAGTTTTTCAGGGAAAATCTGAGAAAGAGGATTTGATTCTGTGGTTTTGTTTTGCCTTGGATTGGTTTCAGAAAGAACATAAAGACAGTGAAGAGATTATTGTCTCTTTGAAACTAAAAACAAAAAACAAAAAGGAAAAGCAAGAAAATCAAAAGAATGTAAAAGAGAGTAAAGTAAAGAGTGAGAAGATTTGATTAAAACGAGAAAGTACTCGTAATAAAAAAAAGACGGGGGAATTTGTGGCTTCGTGGGTAATTGTGAAGTGTGTTTCTTTCAAAAAAAAAATTGTGAAGTGTGGAGAGTAGGCAAGGGAAAGAGTTATGGCGTCTATTTACTGCTTTTTATTTTTTTTCCACTAATGCTTTAATTTAGGTGGGCTCGTTATGTAAAAGAAGATTCTGTTCTCATCGAGTAAAACTCAGAGATTTACTCCGTTTTCTTGGTCAATGTAATTCCGAAATTCAGGCTTATTAATTTTGAAACTTGGAAATATATTATATGCACCGATGCACGGGAAGACATATCCCCTGTGGAAACCACGTAGATGACCATTTGTTTTCTTCTAGATGTTTCATGTGGATTCCTAGCTAGAGTTCTTAATTGTTTAGTAGTTAATAGCTGAATGTGGTTGAATATAGAATATGCCTGAATTTGGTTGTGATCTTTAGCAAATTTAATTTGGTTGAATAACTAAAAATTTAAATGATAATACAAGAATTTTCGTATTATCATTTAAATTTTTTCTTGACAAACAAAAAAAAAAATTCCTCCAGGCTCCAACTGAAATGGTAACGCGTTTGAAAAATTCTTCAAGATTCCTCCGAATACTACAATTTCGCAATTACTATTTACTTATTCACAGCATTTGTTTGTATATTTTCACTTTTTCTAAAATGTGTATATTGGAGTTTAAAAGTTTAAATCTGATTTTAAAAAGCTACTTTAGGAGTATGATTGTAAATTATCGGTACCAAGGGTATTAATAATATACACTCACTAAATACGTTTTTTAAAAAATATATCACCATCATGATAATTACTTTTGGCTAGTGTGTCCCACTGATCCTTTCATTTAGAAAAAGAGTTCCGGATTCAAGAAACATCCCATGTTTAGTGCCTATCATACCAAAAAAAGAACAATTATTTAGTGCTTAACATACAAGAAAATTATTAGTGCTTTAAGAGTTTACCATATCATTATTTGTAAAGGAAGTGATGTCAGGAAGAAAAAAAAACACATATTTGATTAATTGGTCATCCACAGAAGGATAGAAGAAATAAATTAATTCAGGATTTTACAGTTTTCACCAGTTATATAACCTATTTTCTTCTTTCAATGTTAACATTTTCGATTGTGTGATGAAGCATTACCGCGAATGATAAATGGGTTAGAAAAAAAAGTAAAAACGAAGTCTAAAACAAGTTGTTAAATTTCAGAATTTCTGCTAGAAGGAAGTACATTTTATTTTATGACCAGATGCCGAGGGAAAGTACATTTCTTTTGCTCGCTTTATCAAAAATTAGTTACAAGGGGAAAAAAACAAATACAAAAAAATAAAAGAGACTGTGTAAGAAATTAATAAAAGGAAGAAGAGTGAAGCCAAAAAGTAAAATTAATAAGAAAGAAAAAGAAAAAGGAAGTCGCCCACAAGTTCGCCACTGAGCTCGTGAGTACTGAACTGATCACGTCATACCAACCAACTAGATTTGGTCGTGTGAACACCGAATTCATTCATATGTACCATACGACTTCTTAGCTTTTTGTCCTTAACCAAATATAATAATCTATTCAGTCGCCTTTTTCTGGAAAGTGGAGAAGCAAGTGTGTGTTAGCGACTCACTGCAAGTGGATTGGAGGATACTGCAGAGAAAACTAGAACCGGACCCGCGCGTCGGTGCACGGGAATATATTTTTTTAATATTGAAATATATAAATTTTTTAATTTAAAATTTCTAAAATATAAATATCATTATTAAAGTATGAAAAGATGCCTAATAACATTAAAAATAAATATTAAGACTATAATTTATTATTTCATTCGGAATTATAAGTATCTTGTCGATATTAGTATCTTTTTGATGGCTTCGTTAAAAATAGAGAGTAAGAATGTTGTTTTAAACAGAAAAAAGTACAAAGACAGGAAAAAAATAAAAATTACATCAATGTAATTAAAATATCAGTGAGAGTAAATATCAAAACGTGAGTGCGGGATTATATTCTATTTTATACGTAAAAATCTAAATTTATAACTTTACAATTTCTAATATATAGATATCATTATAAGAGTATGAGAAGACAATAATAACATTAGAAATAAAAATTAACAATATATTTTAAAATTGATTTCAGAATCATAAGTACCGTGCATCGATATTAGTATCTTTTTTTATGGCTTGATAAAAAATAGAGACTAAGAAAGTTGTTTTAAACAAAAAAAAAGTATAGAGACAGCAAGAAATAGAAGATTGCGGCAATGGAATTAAAATATAAGTGAGAGTAAATATCATATTTGAAAAATTAATATCTACATATTAATTTTACATAAAAATGAAAGTAATATTTAGATAATAATGTTAAACTTAATATTCATATTTCTTAATATATTGGACATAAACCAAAATTATTCTGATTTCAAAATAGTAACTTCATATTTTATGAAATATATCAATCCTAATGTTTTTCTAAACATTTTAAAAAATAAATTAGCACTTAATAAAAAAGTAATAGGAATTTTTAAAATTTATTCAACATATAAAAATATTACAATTATAAATATTTATCTACAGGTTATATAATTTTATTTCCATCATTTGGGCTGACAAAATATTAAACTACACTCTTATACTTCAACATGGGCCGAAGCAAAGAATGATTTCTTTCACTCTCATTCCAAAAAATCCAAGCCCAATAAATTCGTTGTTTGCTTCGTCAACATTGAAGTCAAACGTCTCTCTTAACAATATCTTTATTCGAAAGTCATCGTTTGTTGTTGGTGAAGAGATAAAAAAAAAACTCATTGCTCTGAATCTTTTTTTTTCTTTCATCTCCTTCATTCTTGACATCTCACTTGTCGGACGTGAGTTGACTTGTTTCTGGCCTTTTTTTTTTTGTTTATTTAGTCATGAATAAGCTTGTAACTTATTATTAGCAAAGAACTGATCCAAATTCGTTTTCTTCTATTTTGCATGTAACTTTGACTTGACGGATTTGAGTTCAAAACCGATACAATCGCCAGATTCAGGTAGAGTAAGCTTTTCTTTAACTTAAAATCTGATCACGATTGAAGTTTCATAGCTCAAAATCGAAAAAATTTTAAAAAAAAATCTAAATCAAAAATAAAATAAATATTTATCACTCAACAGATTGATAGATAGATGGTAGAACTAATGTTGACCAGAACGCACGAGAGAGGATGATGCTTGTTTCTTTTACTTATTTGTTTAGTTGGTTTTGTTTACTTAATTGAGAATTGTTTCTCTTACAGATCCTGCATTGAGAGAGAAGTCGAAGAAGATTATGGGTTCTAATTACTCACTATTACACCGGAGATGAGAACTCAGGTTGAAGAAGCGGCTGCAGCTAGTAACTACGGCGCTTTCCAACTTGATGGTGAAAATGAGCAAAAGGTATTGACTTTTTGCTCCTTTTGATGAGATTACGTTTTGAATTGGAGGAAATAAGTTACGCTTTTATAGAATATAGTAAAATAAGTCACGCTTCTTTACAATATATATGGAAACTTAAGTATAAATAATCCAAACCAATCTAATATAGTTTTTTCGTCAATGATTGATAGTCATAAACCATTGTGAACCCAAAACACCTTAAATAACCCAGGTTATTTAAAAATAGATAAAATTTACTTTTTTTTTAAATCATTGATCTCACGCAAGTCTTCATCAATAATGAGTTTTGATATATCAAAAGCTTTTGAAATTTGAACATTTCCTACAAAACCATAAAAAATTACATTAAACTTTAAGCATGATAAAGAAAAGCTTAAAATCGTTGATCTCTTACAAACCTCGGTAGTGGTTGATCTTAGCAAATCTAAGCAAACAAACCACAGCCTCATCAGAGGAATTTTTAAAATAAGAAGACAGTTGATCGGCAAATCACCCCCATAGACAACATGGCATCCGGTTGTTACTTCAAAAAAAAAATTACAATGTATTAGTCAAAATTATAGCTTTAAAAGAATATAAGATGGTGAACTATAGAAAAAATACTCTGTGTCTCTGAGATGAAACTCGCTTCATCTTTTCTTTTCCTCCTTGACATGAGTTTTGATCTGACCAATATCAACAACTTGACCAATAACATCTGCAAAACATAAAGTCGATTGTTATAATTTTTTTGATATCATAGAATTATTGTCGAAGAAAATATGTTGTTAAAAGTAACTTACCAATCAGAAAATGTATTTTTACCTCATTGCTTATGATTTTGAGAAACCATTGTTGTGCTATCAATTTTATTGCTAGGAGAGAGCCAAATGTTTTAGAGGTTGCTGTTTAGAATATGTGACTTAAATATAAGCGAGATTTAGGTATCGATAAGAAATACCATAATATCTTCCATTATTGTTAAGATTATTATTTGGTAACAATATATAGGTCATATATTTAGGAATATCTTTAAACTGATTTCTTTTTTTTATTGTATTTAAGTCAGATTATATTGTAATGGTAATGATATATGCGAAGAGTAGATCCGAGATTATATACTAGAAGATATCGGAGATTATAGATTAGTTTTGGTGTTTTTCTTATAGTGGGGTTTGCTTAGGATATTTTGTTCCCGATTTTTAGTGGGATATAGAAATAGAATCTCGGATATTCTATATCTTAACAAAGTGCACAATCAAATATTCGATATTTTATAGTTTAGGAATTGAGATTTAAAGATTGATACGATCTTTTAAATATATGATATTATATATTCTAATAACTAATTAGAGTTTTTTTCAACTAAGTTAGATTCACAATATATTCTGATTTCCACATTTCACTTAAAATATAAAATCTAAAATCTAACATGTTACATTTTAATAATATGAATCTAACTCTAAAGTAATGTTACATTTTTATACAATTGTACAAAATATCTTTTTGAATATTAAACTATGATACAAATATATGTACATATAGTTTAGTATTTGATATTATTCTTGGGATATAACACGATTTTTATACAAACATATGTTCAACCTTAGCTCACATTTGGTTTCTGACAATACTTTATATATGACAATACTTTATATTAAAAAAAAACTCAAATTACTACATGACATATGCCATTACTTTAGATGAAAAAAATATAATAAATAGTTGGGAAAAGCTATTCTTAATTGGTTTATGTCGATTATACTACGATAAAAAGTATATGACATTACTTCATATTTTTAACCTGTTCATAATATGTGATCTCGCTAAGATAGATTCAATTTTAATCATCACGTTTTTAATCGTATGGATGGATGGATGGAAGCCAAATGTTTGAGATATTTTTGTTATTACTTAAATATAGTATCAAACAATAAATAAACGTGATCTCTTTAAATTAGAAGTTTAGGTGTCAAATTTTCTGTGACCAAAAATTGATAAAACATAAATAAACGTGATCTCTTTAAATAACGTTTAGTATCAAACAATAAATAAACGTGATCTCTTTAAAGGTATCATTAGAATATGTTTGTTATGAAAATCTAAATATAAATTACCATATAAAAAATCGTATGTCACATTAATTCATTAGAGTGGAACCATAAATCCATGCCCATAGTACCCTTAATGAATTTTTTTTGGAATCAAAAGAAACCAATGGCACAAAAAGTAATATGCCATGGTCATTTTGTCTTTTTTCATATAAGACTCATGTTTTAATATATGTTTTAATATAGTAGATCAACCCAACTTGGCAAAGATTTGTGCGTTATGATTCTGTATTTTTATCTATTGGGCCAGATTGAGACTCAGCCCAGATAGAATTTGATCCTAGATAAGCCCATTTTAATAATATTTATAAAGCAAGCAACTCATTAACTTGTAACACTAGTCACGGACTCACGTGTCACGTCTTTTCGAAAACAACGTATCCGCACGTGACATTGCCACCGTCCGTTTCCTTTTCACATCGCACGAGACGTTTCGGACTCTTCAAAACCAAAACAAGAAAAAGAAAATACTTTCTCTCAACCATTTTCTCCCTCTCTCTCTTTCTCTAGTGGCAAAGTGATGGCGGATTGGGGACCTGTAGTGATCGCTGTGATACTGTTCGTGCTATTGACGCCGGGACTTCTCTTTCAGATTCCGGCGAGAGGACGAGTCGTCGAATTCGGGAATATGCAGACTAGCGGCGCCTCCATTCTCGTCCACTCTATCATTTACTTCGGTCTCATCACCATCTTCACCATCGCCATTCGTCTCCATATCTATACCGGTTAATTTTACCGTACCGGATTTCTAATTTTTTTCCGTTATCTGCTTTATCGTTGTGTTATTATACCCGTTTGTTTGCTTCTCTATTATTATTTTTTTTCTTTCCCTGGCTTTGTTTATAAACTCTTATGTGTGGTGGAAATATGTGAATTCTGTATTTGAATTAATTTTTCAAAATTTGCCTTGTTTGATTCTGGGTTTGATACAGGGTTTTGTGGCCCTGTTTCAGTTTAATCTGGTTCTGGGTTTGTGATTTGTTTGATGCGTGAATTCTGAATGTGATGGTAGGCAGGTAGAGTTAGGCAACGTTGCTTGTTGATGTGATCATGTGTAAGTGGGAAAAAGTAAACTTGCATGAGGCTGGTTAAAAAAGTAAACTATATATATCGTGTGTTAGTACTTGATGCAGTTCAATAATTAGATTGTTATTTCAATTAGTGTATCTTATTATAATTCTGCGTCTAACCAATATGGCATGTAACATAACTGCTTATGCACCACCACGTCCGAAAAATGGGCTAGTATATAAGGTTTCTAATTCATCAAGCTCCGTCGCAAAGTCGGACACTTTATTGTGTTGAAAGTATGTATTGCAGGTCTCGTAGTATATGATATACATATGTGGATACTTCTTTTATAAAAGACTAATTACTACTCAGTTACGATTGGACTTAGTAATCTACTTGTGAAATAGCTAGAAAATGTCGGATACAAATTTAGCATTGACCTCAAATCAAATGTTATCGTGTCAATTTGAATACAAAATATGGATACAGTCGAAACGTTATGCTTGAAAATGATTATGAAATTCACTAGTATGGTGCCAAACCCAAAACTTACCCTCAAAAGTCAGACCTATAACTTAAAAGCTTACAAGAACAAATGGGCTTTAACATTAATACTTAGAACCGATCCGATTTTCTCTCTTTAGATTCTCTTCATGTGATTGCACGACAGAAGTAGATTGGTAAAGATGGTACATACTACTGAATAGTACGATGCAACCTAACTTCTAACTGTAAAGGAAGTGATTACGCGTGTGAGAAACGCGCCTCACTAGCGCATCGATGCAACGCGAGCAAATTAAAACTTTGGAACCCAACACATTGGCGTTGTAAACTGTACTGTGGCACAAACAATATTTTAACAAATTCCAAGAAGTAAACGATAAAATTAAACAGTGATGTTTTCCACAAGAGAAAATTATATACCACTTTGATATATAATTAAAAAAGAGAAAATTCATGCCATACAACGCAACAATTGAGAGAGGTAAAAGAAAGTTTCTCCACTAAATATTTCCACATTAGGGAAGAAAAATAAAAAATACACCGTAAAAAAATCTACAAAAAAACAAGAAAGGGTGGATTCGGATTTCGGATAGAATTATATTCGATGTTGTGATGTGTCAGTTTCTACTATTCTCTCTCATCTCTTATTGACTTTTTTTTTTTTAGTTTTATCTCTGATGAAAAATTACTCACAAGGACATATTGGACTGTTACTATATTTTTTTTTAATTTTGCTTCAAACCCTAGAGTTAAACGAGTGAAAATTTGGGAGACGCTAAGTGAAGAAAGAGCCAAGAGAAAATAGAGGAGAGAGGAGAGAGAAAAGAGAGAGAGAGCTTCGTCATCACCTTCCGGACACTGAGTACCGATCCCGGCTTCGCCATCACCTTCTTCCTCCTCCTCCTGTAAGTTTCTCCAGTGACCTCTTCTTTGTCTTTTTCTTTTTCTTTTTCAATCTGCATTCCTCAGACGAGAACAAAACAGAGATTCCCTTATCAGATCGATCTCGTTTGAATTCGAACGCTTTTCTCAATTCCCTCTGCTTTAAGCTCTTTAATTACGAACACATGTTCATAATCTCTTTCAAAAATCACACATGCAATTCACACAATGCTTTGCTCAAGGATGAAAAGGAATAACTTTAATAATGAAAGGAATCTTATTTTGAGTAAAAGTTAACGGAAGGAAGCTACATTGCTGAAATTAAAAAGCAGATGAATTTTATTCTTCGAAATCTTGGGAATTATCGAAAATTGATTCCACTTTATTTTATTTTTTTAAATTGTGAAATTAAAGCAAGGAACAAGATGGGGAGCATGGTGATTTTGAGCTCAGACGATGAAGATTCAGATATAAGTGATTCCGAAATGGAAGAGTATGGAGACAAAATCTACCAAACTCTCAAAAGTGGCGAGCTCAAGGTGAAACTCTCTCCTCAAGCTTTTACATGTCCTTATTGTCCGAACAAGAAGAAACCGAGTTTCCAGTACAAGGAACTACTTCAACATGCTTCTGGAGTTGGTAATAGCAACTCTGACAAAAGAAGCGCAAAGGAGAAAGCAAGCCACCTTGCTCTTCTCAAATACCTCCAAGAAGATCTTACTGATTCTGCTGCAGAAGCAGAGCCTTCATCTAAGCGAAGGAAAACCGGAGATCCTATTCAAGATTGTGACCAGGACGAGAAGCTCGTGTGTCCTTGGAAAGGTATATAAAACTCTTCACTTTGTTAGCTTTCTAATATTAAGAAACGTGAACTTGAGTGATGGATAATGTATTCAAAGGTCATCACTTTTGATTGTAACAGGTGTTGTGGTTAATATTCCAACTACAAAGACACAGGATGGTCGTTCTGCTGGTGCGAGCGGATCGAAGCTAAGGGATGAGTACATCCAAAGAGGGTTTAATCCCACCAGGGTTCGTCCTCTATGGAATCACTGGGGATTCTCAGGAACAGCGATTGTGGATTTCAACAAAGATTGGAATGGACTTGACAATGCTCTTCTCTTCGACAAGGCTTATCGAACAGATGGCCATGGGAAGAAAGACTGGTTAAAAAAAGACGGTCCCAAATCGGGTCTTTACGCGTGGATTGCACGTGCTGATGATTACAACGGGAGTAACATCATCGGAGAAGACCTGAGGAAGAAAGGTGATCTCAAAACTATAGCAGAGGTTACGGAAGAAGAGACGAGGAAACAGCAGATGCTCGTGCAGAATCTGACGCAGCTTGTAGAGGAAAAGAAGAAAGACGTGAAGGAGATTGAGGAGCTTCATTCAGTGAAGTCAAAGGAACTTAAGGAGAAGTTGGAAGAGAAAGAAAAGAGTCTACAAGAGCATAACAGAAAGATGAATGCTATACAAGAGAAAACAATGGATCATGTTAACAAGATCTTTGCTGATCACAATAGATTAAAGATGAAGTTGGAGTTGGAGAAGGAGAAACTCGAAAGAAAAGGTATTGAGCTGGCGAAGCGGGAAGCACACAATGAAACCGAGAGAAAGAATTTGGCTGACGATCTACAACAGGTGTTCGTTTACTCTTTATCCTTTTTTTCATATATGATTAGGCTTAAACTATATAGTTGTTTTTTGTATTATCAGAATGCGTCCAAGAATAGTTCTCTTGAACTAGCCTACATGGAACAACAGAAGGCGGACGAAGAAGTTAAAAAATTGGCCGAATATCAGAAGGTTAGTGTCTTACCTCTTCTTGTTCGTACTAACAAATGTTAAGGGCCTTATTTTCATTTTCATGATCACTGAATGTGTAACCTCTCTTCTCAGAGGCAAAAGGAGGAGCTTCATGAGAAAATCATAAGACTAGAAACACAAAGAGATCAGAAACAAGCGATCGAGCTAGAGATCGAGCGGTTGAAAGGAGAGCTAAATGTGAAGAAGCACATGGGATCAGACGGCGACGCTGAAATTGTGAAAGAAGTGGAAAATATCTATAAAGGTTTGACTGAGAAAGAGGAAGAACTAGCAGACCTCGACAAATTTAACCAAACCCTTATACTCAGAGAGCGCAGAACCAACGATGAGCTTCAAGACGCTCGTAAAGAATTGGTTAACGTACGTATCAGTGTTGTTTGTTATCACTCATAACACTGAAACATAGATATAGACTCTTTACGTCTTAAATCTTTGGTTCTTAACTATTTCACTGCATTTGTTTTGTAGATTATGAAAGATTGGAGATCAAATATCGGTGTCAAGAGAATGGGAGAGCTCGTGACGAAACCATTCATGGATGCACTGCAGCAGAAGTATTGTCAGCAAGATGTGGAGGACAGAGCAATTGACGTTCTCCAGCTCTGGGAGGAGTATCTCAAAGACTCGGATTGGCATCCATTCAACCGGATCAAGCTCGAAAATCAAGAAAGAGAAGTGGTAAGACCAAACCGCCGTTTAGTGACCTGGTTTTGCTGTTTTTTGGGGGTTAATGTTGAATCCTTCTCTCGGAAAGAGTAAAGCTTTTTGTGATGTTATCAATTGGGTTTTGTAGGAAGTGATAGATGAGAAAGACGAAAGGCTGAGAGAACTTAAGGAAGATTTAGGAGATGGTCCTTATAATGCGGTAACGAGCGCTTTGCTGGAGATAAACGAGTATAACCCAAGTGGAAGGTACATTACAACGGAGCTATGGAATTTAAAAGAAGACAGGAAGGCTACACTTGAAGAAGGTGTCACTTGTTTACTCGATGAGTGGGAAAAGTCGAAACGCAAGCGTGGAATGGCTTAAAGGTTATCTATTTTCGATGGTAAACGAGCAAAAAAAATATGTTTCCTTTTTCCCGCCAATATGTATTGCTCATACAGGATTTGGTGCTGATGTTTAGCAGGTGCAGGGAGAAAACGGAAAGTAGACTGAATAATAAGACGGCGATGCAGTTTGTAGTTGCAGAGCAGATGCCTTTGGTTTGATGAATCATTGGTGACTGTTTTCACTCTTTATCAGAACTAAGTAGTGGATTTTAGGGCACGCGACGGTGATGTCTTGTATTGTGACTTTGAACATCTTTGGACAACGAGTAATTAATAAATATTGTTTATATACATGTCAAAGTCAAACTACTAGATTTAGTCTCATATATTAAGCATGTCATCCAGGACCCCGAATTTCTAATGTCTCCTATTTTTATCATCCTCCTCTTTTGAAATCCATGCAACACATGAGAATCCGCCGTGAAGTAGACCCGTATACGCCTACGCCACTTGCTTCGTAAAAGTTTTTCCAACTATTATTACTGATCCATAGTGTACATTGCTTTATTGATCTTATCAACCTTAACCTCCATCACAACTCAACTTCTTTCTTTTTGTCCACCAACGATATTTTCCCCCGCTTGATGAATCTAAGTGCATCAAGTGAAAGTGAAACCAAACCGATATGCAGGGGTATTCAACTAGGGATTTGAGGTGATTTGTTTTAAAATCATAAATTCGTTGTTATTCAAACATGAATTTTAAAAACCATTTAAAAATCCAGTGTTATTGAACTTGTGATTTTAAAATGTACCCTCAAATCCACTGTTATTGGAAATATTTTTAAGTGATGAATTTCAGGAGATTTGCT
Source organism: Isatis tinctoria (assembly GCA_010577795.1). Lineage (NCBI taxonomy): Eukaryota > Viridiplantae > Streptophyta > Magnoliopsida > Brassicales > Brassicaceae > Isatis > Isatis tinctoria. The sequence goes on from CM021245.1 coordinate 25,104,494, forward strand.
GGGATTTGAAAGTGTTTTGGTGCAATTGCTTAGTTAAAAATATTAAAATCCAAATTCCATGGTTTTAGATGGGATTGTAGAGTTTTTTGATTAAAATCATTTCAACTTCCCTAATTCACCCAAAATCATCTCAAAACTCAAATCATCTCAAATCTCTTCAAATACAAGATTGAATACACCCCCGTAAAGTTTCAGTGGTGGTTATTTGTCATTGGATTTTAACGGATTTATAGATCCAAGCAAAAATATGTATTAAAATATTTGTTAATATCACCTATTACATTTCATAATTTTTAAATATTAGTTGAAATTCCGTATAACTTAATTCTACTAAAGATTTATTCGATTTCAATTCTACAGTGGATTTTAGTAGATTTAGAAAGATTTCTATGTGAAAAATACAAAAACATAAACTCAGACAGAAAGTACATATTCATACAAATAGTTATCGAAATCTATTTACTAGATTTGGAAATCACCAAAATTTTACTTTTTTTCTTCATTTGTGAAAGTAAATTATATTTATGTTATAGAACTTAAAATGTTAGCATTCTTTTTTACTGAATGTCATTAAAATTTACACACGAATGTGAAATGTAAACAAAAAAAAACAAGTAAAGAAGCCATTCAGTTACTCAGGTGTAAGCTGCAGCTACACTGCGTTTTGCTAATTAAAGATCAGCCTTAATTACCCTGGTTAAGCCCATAACATTTGGGCTTAGCCCCTAAAGGCCCAATATTACTTGGAATCTCCCGACGACCACTCTCTGTCTCCTCCTCCTCCGGGAAGCTCTCTCTCTCTCTCTCTCTCTAGAAATCGTTGAAGAATCCTGATTCCATAGCAATGGCGACCTCGCTAGCTCGAATCTCTAGAAGAGGCGTCGCCTCAGCTGCGTCTTCGAATCTGATTCGGCGTTACTTCGCAGCGGAAGCTGTAGCGGTGGCGACGACGGAAACACCTAAACCGAAATCGCAGGTGACGCCGTCGCTGGATCGGGTGAAGTGGGACTACAGAGGCCAAAGACAGATCATTCCACTGGGACAGTGGCTACCCAAGGTCGCCGTCGACGCCTACGTGGCACCTAACGTTGTGTTGGCAGGTCAGGTCACCGTCTGGGACGGCTCGTCCGTATGGAACGGCGCCGTTTTGAGGGGAGATCTCAACAAGATCACCCTTGGATTCTGCTCTAATGTCCAGGAACGGTGTGTTGTTCATGCCGCGTGGTCGTCCCCAACAGGTTCTTTGTTCTCTTCATTTTTTTTTTCTGGAATTTGAGTCTCTTTATGATTCCATTGTAACTTGTTACGTGTTTGCTGTTACAATTTGAGCTTTGGGATTCTCCAATTTCTGTAGTTACTGCCTGCTAGTGACTTTGGAATCAGTGACACTGGAATTTAGGGTTTATTTTTTCATCGTCCGTTTAGATTATCGAAAGATTGAGCCTCACATTTGAGGGGATTTGTTTTCAGTCTTCTCTCAAGTAGTGATGTATATAAGTAAGCATATTGGTTTTTTTACACAAATGGTGTGTTTTGAGTAGAAAGGTTCTTATATTTGAGCTTAACTCGACAAGAATGCTTAAAATGCATATTTCTTTAGGTGATTATTGATTTGATACAAGAGTTGAATAGATTATTATGGAGGATAAAACCACAAAAAAGCATCTTGTATAGTAGTAGGAAGTTGCTTAGATGCTCAGTACAAGTTCTGGAACAATGTAACGCATAATTGATTTTCAACTTTGTAACCAGAACCTGGATTATAAGCTGCATCAAGCCTTATGAGTGTAGCTTCTCGTAGTCTTGCCTAAGGTTTGATTCCATGTCAAAGTAATAAATACAAACACCTCTTGGTTTGGTCAGGCTCTAGTTTAGCATTGGAGTTCGGATTTATCTTTGAAGTGTGCAACTAGTACTCAATTACTTGAAGTCACCATGTTTTTTTTTTTTGTCAATGGCTCTGTGTTGTCTAAACAGTCTTCATGCTTTTTCGATACTAACATCTTGAAGGGTAGAACATCTATGGCTGCTGATTTTATATACTGATATGATGGAGAAAAAATTATGATCATCGAAGTTGCTTTCTACTTTGGAAATTTTCAGGATTACCAGCAGAGACATTAATCGATAGGTATGTAACAGTTGGTGCGTACAGTCTTTTAAGATCATGCACTATCGAACCAGAATGCATCATCGGGCAACACTCGATACTAATGGAAGGTTCACTGGTTGAGACCCGGTCAATTTTGGAAGCTGGTTCCGTTGTGCCACCTGGTAGAAGAATCCCATCTGGTGAACTCTGGGGAGGCAATCCAGCAAGGTTTATTCGAACACTCACCAATGAAGAAACCTTGGAGATCCCGAAACTTGCTGTTGCCATTAACCACCTAAGTGGAGATTACTTCTCTGAGTTCTTACCTTACTCAACTGTCTATCTTGAGGTTGAGAAGTTCAAGAAATCCCTTGGGATTGCTGTCTAGAAAGCTTTCCTTTTCCAGGTTTTCTGGCTACTTCCCTCCTTTAGAAAGCTTCCTATATTTTTCCTACCTGGTTTCGAATCTGATCTTAATAAGTAGCTGCGGAACAACACCAAAGCAAAAGCTCTGTTTCAAATGTTGTCTTCTCTGTTTGTTTTGTTATATTCATGTCCTTTGTCTTCAGACTATTTCTATATGATGATAATGGTGAAAGCTTATTTTTTTTTCCTTTTCTCGTCTAGTTATGTCAGGTTAGCTGAAGATTTGCTGAGATATAAAAAGAATTAATTTTCCGTAATCTTATACTACTTTACACCAGAAAAGAAAGAAAATTTCGTTGAATAAGACAAAACTAAAAGCTTTTCTGACTTTTCCGAGGTAATTTGTCTTTTTCAGATTACTTTAATTTCATTTTAATATTACACGTCTCCCTTAAGAAAGCCTGCGAACTTCTTCAAGAGTTGAAGAGCTTTCTCAGAATCAGGATTCTTCAGATGAAAAACATGGGCTTCTCCTTCAGTCTCAATAACCTCCACTTTTCCCTTCCAACTACTCTTCTCAAGCTTCGCCGCGTAACCCCAGCCTTGCCTCACCAGCGCATCTAACTCCGCCACTATTACCAAAACCTTTCCGCAACCCAACCCGGAGATATCCACCGACTTTGATTGAACCACGTTGAGAAACGGATCATCCACTCCGTCTTTGCTATTAGGACTCGTTATCTTCCAAAGCGTCTCCGTCTTTGCCCTCTTCGCTGCATCCGTCGTCTCCTTGTCGTCGACTGGTGTTTTCGACCAGAAATAAGGACAAACCAAGATGATTCCCCATATTCCTGAACCGCTCAACTCGGGACTGAGTTTCTCTTTCGCAGCTCTCATCGTCATGTGATGCGTGATGTTCCCGCCGGCACTGTCTCCGGCGAGGAACACTTTGCTGAAATCGGCGTGTTTGTTCAGCCAACTCTCCGGTCCACATCCGGCCATGTGGGTGAATACCCATTTGAGAGAGGTCCAAGAATCATCGTAAGGGATTGGAATCGGATGCTCCGGTGCACGCCGGTAATCCACCGACACCGCCACGCAGTTGGCGGCAGAGACAGCATCCGTCAGGAAAGTGTGGTAAGTCGGTGAGAAAGCGGTTTCGATGACGAATGCTCCGCCGTGGAAGTAAACGAGGAGAGGGAGTTTCTCACCGGTCTCGGCGGCTTTCTCCGGGAGGTAAATGCGGACGGAGAGGTTGTCGCCGGGAGAGTAAACGACGTCTTTCGAAATGACACCTTTTTGTGGGGTTAGAGACGGTGGGACGGTGGTTTCGCCCATGAGGCGCTCGACGCGGCCACTCTTGTAGATAATGAACCCTGGAGAGAAGTCGAAGGCGATCTCGGAGTCCATGATTGTCGTTGATTGGGATGATAAGAGACTTTGATAGTGCTTTGGTTTGTGTGTGTGTGTGTGCTGTTGGATTTATTATTGAGAGATGGTGTGGTGTCTCGGGCTTGACAATGACACACGGAAGATATACTGTATTTGATATTCACATTTGCAAAACAATCAACTAGTCAAGTTGAGACATTAACCGAAAATTTCCATTCTTTTTCCGTTACTTCCTTTCTTATATTTGTTTTGTTTCGACCAAAAAAAAATTGTTTTAGTATCTTATTTCGTTTGGATACTCGAGTTTCAAAGTTCTTGGTTTTCGAAACAAATTCCAAATTACAACTGAATTAGATGTCGGTTCAGTTTGAAAATTGTGGTTTTCTGCCGGGAAATCAAAATCCCATGAAGATTATATGGGGCTTGCGTTAAATGATGACTTGAAACTGGCTATCATCAAACTCGGAGAGCATGGAAATGCAACAGATCTTGGACCATAAAAAGGAAATAATTGTACCAGTCCAAGAAGAGAAATAGAGTAGACTAATTGGATAGATAGAGAGAATTATTCTTAGCGCAAACAAATGATGAAAATATATAATTTCAAGCGACCTACCTTAGTGAGGAGGGGCTATCATATGATTATGATAATTGGTGAAGAAACATTGTCATCTAGGTAGCAATCTCCATCTGAAGTAGCAATCATCACCTTTAGCACAACAAGATTCGAGGCAAGAAAAAAAAACAACGAAAAGAGCTTCCACTTTCCATTAAACACAAATCACAGTTTGGTGAGAGTCCTGAGGAAGTGAGGATGCTAAGCCGCAAAGTTAGCACAGAGATTAGTGAATATTTTGAGACAGTTGTGTGTGTTAATCATGCCATCCAACAAAATAAGCTTGAAGCAAACCACAAACATAGAAACGATTGGCGATATTTGCTATTTTCTTTTCTCTAATTTGTCTCTTTACAGCAGCATAGTCCAAGCCTTGTAACAAATATTGGGCATGCTATTAAGAAGACCCTTCCTGAGATATAGATATAGGTCATTTGTCTCTAATTAGTCTCTTTACAGCAGCATAGTCAGCTTTTCTGAATTTTGTGAGGTAATTTGTCTTTTCCAGATTTGTTTTTAACATTCCTCACTAATTTCTTAGTCAGCGTTTTGATTGGATCTTTTGTTAACAAATAATTTACTAAATATTACAAGTATTAGCATTGCTGTTTCTTGTGTGTTCGTGCTAAAATGATAATCACCGGAAACACATTACAGAGACGGAGATAAGACAAAGGATACCACCAAATTATTCCATATTATATTTTCTCTCTGGACGGACCAGACAGCTCCAACTTACATCTCTCCCTTAATAAAGCCTGCGAATCTCTTCAAGAGTTCAAGAGCTTCCTCAGAATGAGGTTTCTTCAAATGAAAGACATGGGCTTCTCCTTCAGTCTCCATCAACTCCACCTTCTCTCCTTTCCAACCGCTCTTCTCAAGCTTCGCCGCGTAATCCCAACCTTGTCTCACCAACGTATCTAACTCCGCCACCATTACCAAAACCTTTCCGCAACCCAACCCGGAGATATCAACTGATTTTGATTGCACCACGTTGATGAACGGATCATCCACTCCGTCTTTGCTATTAGGACTTGCTATCGTCCAGATCGTCTCCATCTTCCACCTCTTCGTTGCATCCGTCGTCTCCTTGTCGTCGACTGGTGTTTTCGACTAGAAATAAGGACAAACCAAGATGATTCCCGTTATTCCTGAACACTCAAGTCGGGACTGAGTTTCTCTTTCGCAGCTACCATGGCCATGTGATGAACGATGTTCCCGCCGGCGCTGTCTCCGGCGAGGAACACTTTGCTGAAATCGGCGTGTTTGTTCAGCCAACTCTCCGGTCCACATCCGGCCATGTGGGTGAATACCCATTTGAGAGACGTCCAAGAATCATCGTAAGAGATCGGAATCGGATGCTCCGGTGGACGTCGGTAATCCACCGACACCGCCACGCAGTTGGACGCAGGGACAGCATCCGTGAGGAAAGTGTGGTAAGTCGGTGAGAAAGCGGTTTCGATGATGAATCCACCGCCGTGGAAGTAAACGAGGAGAGGGAGTTTCTCACCGGTCTTTGCGGCTTTCTCTGGGAGGTAAATGCGAACGGAGAGGTTGTGGTCGGGTGAATACACGACGTCTTTGGAAATGACGCCATTTTGTGGAGTTAAAGACGGTGGGACGGTGGTTTCACCCGAGAGGCGCTCGATGCGGCCACTCTTGTAGATTATGAACATTGGAGAGAAGTCGAGGGCGATCTCGGAATCCATGGTTTTTGGTTTATTGGTATGGTGAGACTGAGAGACTTTGCTAGTGTTTTTGGTTCGTGTGTGTTTTGGGTTTATACTGAGAAGTGGTGTGTGTGTGTCTCTCTCTTTAAATAGGAGGCTTTGGAGCTTTTGGTTTGCTTCAGACACGTGATCTGTTACAGGGAAGATATATTTCATATTCATATTTGCCAAACAATTTTTTTTTTGAAATGAAATTTGCCAAACAAATTCAAACTAGTTAATTTGAGACATCTTCTTTTACGGTGCAGCTAACTTTTCCTTGGGTGCTTTATTCGGTTTGGTTCTCGAGTTTCAAAGTTTTGGGGTTTTCGAAACAAATTCCAAATTACAACTGAACTTTTATTGTCGGTTCAGTTTCAAAATTGTGATTTTCGGCCCATGATGATGAGTCTCTAAATGAGGGCGTATCATATGATTATGATAATTGGTGAAGAAACATTAGCATCAAGGTAGCAATCTCCACCAGACGTAGCAATAAACTGGTGGTCTTATCATTAGCGCGACAAGATTGGAAGTTAAAACAAGAAAAGAGCTTCCACTTTCCTTCAAACACGAATCACAGTTTGTTTAGCGTCCTTTAGGATGTGAGGATGAGCTGCAAAGTAAAACACGGAGAGCAGTAACTAATTTGAGACACTTGCGAGTGTATCTTAGTTAATTATGTCATCCAACAAAATAAGCTTGAAGTAAACCGCAAACACACAAGAAGGATTGGTGAAATCAGCTAGTATGTTTTTTTCTAATTTAATTTATCTTTTCACAGCATCATAGTCCAAGCCTCGTAATGATCACATCAGAGAATTCTCCACGGAAATGATATCCTACTTTGGAATCAGAACCTGGATTCTATGTTGCATCAAGTGTTATGAGTGTTGTCGCTTCTTGTAGTCTTGCCAAGGTTTGATTCCATGTCAAAGTTTAAGTTTCTGATTCGTAAACCTCTTGGTTTGATTAGGCTCTAGTTTAACATTGGACTACTCGGAATTGTCCTTGAATTGTACAACTAGTACTTGATTACTTGAGTTATAAGCTTTTCTGATATTTTTAATGAATTTATTAGAATACTTCTTCCATCCATAGTTTATGTATGGATTTTTTAAAATAATAATAAATAAAGAATAATTATATAAAGTAATAATATAAAATGTTTATGCAAAAATATTATGTATTTTTATTCTTTGTTTATTAAATTTTGAGAATCCTATTGAAATATAACTAGTGGAGATCGCTCTTGGTGTACGTTTTGTTTTGGGTGGAGCTAGGGCTGGGCGTTCGGTAACCCGAACCCGTTCGGTACGGGTAATTCAGGTTTTCGGGTTTTTGAGTTTAGCCTTAGAAGTACCATTCGGTTATTACGAAAATTTGGGTCGGGTTCGGTTCGGATTAAGTCGGGTTCGGTTCGGGTTATGTCGGATTCTGGTCGGTTCGGGTGTAAACTAAAAACTCAAAACCCCATACGGATTCGGTTCGGGTTTGGTTCGAATTCGGTTACTTTACAAATTGACATAATATTTTTTCAAATAAGATCACAATTATAAAGAAAGATTAATATTATTGAAAATATCAAAACAATAATTCTTAAAACCAAAACAAGAAGTAAACTCATTCAAAAGTCAAACTAAAGACAAATCCATAGTGAAATTGAAAACTTAGATCATTTCTCTCTTTATTCCTTCCAAAACACTAATCTTCATCTTATTCCTTTCCTAAGAGCATCCTCATCGGTTCATACTCAAAAAGGAGTATCTATAAAAAAAAATATTAATATTTTACTATCATCCAGTTTTGTAAATAATTATTTATTATTTTAGAAAAATTGTACCAGTTACTAGTTGACACATATGCATAACAGTTTTTTTACAGTATCTCAAAACTTCTCAAAAGCTCTCAAACCTCATACTCTTCTCACTTCTCTCTCTCACTTTTTCTTTTTTTTAATATTTTTTGTCACCAGATATTCTTCCTCATCCTTAACGATGAGGATGCTCTAACATCTCAAATTCTAAAATGAAAAAAAAAATGACAAAGTTAATATATCAATATATTTCAACACATTCTAAGCTATTATTGAAACAATGTTAGAAAATTTATTTTTCTGTAACTTGTCAAGCATCTCAACTTCATCAAGCCATTGTTGATTGGTTACCATTTTGGAGAAAAGATCTACGAGTCCCGTACATAAAAGCACATTTACTCATTAACTTATTAAACTCGGTTAACCCTTTTGAATATCGGTTCGGTTCGGATAAACCCGAAGCCCATTGGATCTGGTTTATAAATACCATTCGGTTATTTCACTATAACCCATACTCATACCGTACCGGCTTGTTCGGGTCGGGACCGGATTCGGATTCTGGGTTCGGGAAATATGCCCAGTGGAGCTCTCGTTAACAAGGAACAGAGATATACTAAAAACAGAGTATTATCGAGGTCTCTTGCGTCGTTCGTGCTAATATGAAAGACAAACAAAAACGTTACTGCAGAGACTGAAAGACACATCTTGTTTTTTGTTTTGTTTTGTGATCTGACGTTATTAATATCAATTTGCTGAAATGCAAGGATGGATGCACTGTCAGAAAACACCACAAATACAGAGCGAACTACATCTTTCCGTTGAGAAAGCCTGCGAACTTCTTCATGGCTTCAAGAGCTTTCTCACAATCAGGTCTCATCAAATGAAAAACATGGTCTTCTCCTTCACTCTCCATCAACTCCACTTTTCCCTTCCAGCCACTCTTCTCAAGCTTCGCCGCGTAACCCCAACCTTGCCTAGCCAACGCGTCTTTCTCAGCCACAATAACAAGAACCTTTCCGCAGCCCAACCCAGAGATATCCACCGACTCTGATTGCACCACGTTTATAAACGGATCATCAGCTCCGTCTTTGCTATTAGGACTCGCCATCGTCCATATCCCCTCGATCTTCGACCTCAACGTTGCATCGGTCGTCTCCTTGTCGTCGACTGGTGTTTTCGACCAGAAGTAAGGATGGACCAAGATGATTCCCGTTATTCCTGAGTCGTTCAACTCGGGACTGAGTTTCTCTTGCGCAGCTCTCATGGCCATGTGATGAGCAATGGTCGCGCCGGCGCTGTCTCCGGCGAGGAACACTTTGCTGAAGTCGGCGTGTTTGTTCAGCCAACTCTCGGGTCCACATCCGGCGACGTGGGCGAATACCCATTTGAGAGACGTCCACGAGTCATCGTAAGAGATCGGAATCGGATGCTCCGGTGCACGCCGGTAATCCACCGACACCGCTACGCAGTCGGACGCAGAGACAGCCGCCGTGACGAAACTGTGGTAAGTCGGTGAGAAAGCGGTTTCGATGATGAATCCTCCGCCGTGGAAGTAGACGAGGAGAGGGAGTTTCTCACCGGTCTCTGCGGCTTTCTCCGGGAGGTAAATGCGGACGGAGAGGTTGTCATCGGGTGAATACACTACGTCCTTGGAGACGACACCGTTCTGCGGGGTTAAAGACGGTGGGACGGTGGTTTCGCCCATGAGGCGCTCGATGCGGCCACTCTTGTAGACTCTAAGCAACGGGGAGCAGTCGACGGCGATCTCGGAATCCATGGTTTTGGTTGAATTGGGATCGATGATAAGAATGAAAGACTGAGATGGTGTTTTGGGATTATATTGAGAAATGGTGTGTGTCACTAATTCTATTGGAGCAGCTTTGGTTTGGGTGAGACACGTGATGTGTGTTGTTGTTACACACAAGATATATTTGCCACACAATTCAAACTAGGCGTTTTGTTGACTAGTTAATATTAAGTAAGACATGTAATCTACGGTGCAATTTCTTGTTTCCATCTTTTTTTCGTTACTTTCCGTTTCTACCACGTTAGTAGTATTTGTTTACCTTTATCTTATTTGATTAGGATATTCTGTTTGGATCTCGAAATCCACGGTTTTGGTTGATTGGGTTTATATTGAGAAATGGTGTGTATCTCTATTACTATTGGAGCTTGGTTTGGTTGAGACACGTGATGTGTTTTGTTGTTACACGGAAGAGATATTTGGGGATCCCATATATTTGCCACACATTTCAAAGTAGATGTTAAATTATTGAGTAGGTAAGTTAAGTAAGACGTGTAATGCAACGGTGCAACTTTTTGTTTCCTTCCTTTCTCGTTTAGTCTATATTTAGAATTGGACATTTGCTGCTTTGGAATTTCGAGTTTCAAAGATTTCGGTTTCCGAAAAAGAATAGTCCATATTAAAACTGTGGATTTTATTTCCGTTTAGTTTTAGAAGTTGCGATTCAGTATGAAAATTGTCATTTTTTGTTAAATGATGAATTATATAAACTGGCTATATCCTCAAACTCAGAGCCCATCAAGACGTTTCAATCTGAGTGGAGCATTGTTTACCGACACATAGAGAGAGCACGGAAATCCAAGAGATCTTGGCCATAACCTTAATTAGGAGACAAATCTCAGCGCAAATGATGGATATATATGTCAAGAGACCTATGTTAGGACGAGAAAGACGTTTATTTAGTCATGTGTGAATCTCTACACGAGTGTTTACCATATGGTCTTGATGATTGTGAAAAAACATTACTATATCGGTCGCGATATCCTCACCTAACGGAGTGCATTTATATAGGTGAAGAAACATTACCACATAACTAGCAATAAACTGGTGGTATTATCATTAGCGTGACAAGATTAATTAGAGGGCAATTCATGACTAGTTTAATCATAAGGTTTCACAGATCACAGTTTGTTTAGAGTCATGAGGATGTTAAGCTGCAAAGTAAAACACGGTTTGAGACACTTGTATATATGTGTAATGATACGATCTTATAAGATAATTAAGCTGGAACTAAACCACAAACAGCATGTATAGCCGGAATAGTCCAGACCTTCTATTAAATAATGTGCATATGCTATTAAGTAGAACGAACAACTTCCTAAACCCTTACTGAGAAATGGTATACATCATGGCTTATGAAGTTTTGTTTTTAATAGCCAATAGGGATCATGTATGCAAACTTATTCTGTTTTTTTTTTTTTTTTTTTCCAAGAAAAGTGGGTCGTCTCCTACCAATGCACGTCAGGAAATAGCTAAACGCCATGTCTTATCAAGTTTTAAAGATGACATGTTTTTCTATATCCTAATTTTTTTTCTTTTGCAAGTTCTATTTTTACCAAAGAAAAGAAGTTTTAGTTTATCTGTAAACACAAGTAATCTTCATAGTTTTGTTAATGATTTTTTTTTCTCTATGTTTTAATTAGTAAGCCTAGTCTACAGATGAAGTAGGACATTCGTCTTGTGTGGATTCATGTTTATATAAAATGAATATTTGTTGAAGTAAACTCTTATATATTCAGGCCTTGAATGGAGACACCAATAAGTGGCGTTTTTCTATTGCGTTTTTTCAATAACTCAAAAACATAAAGTGTAGTTGAGGTTGCGTTATTTGCATTCAACGTCAATGCTCTGGCCTCCTTTTTTTTTTTTTGGCGTTAGATATATCGATAGATAGTGATTGGATCCATTGAAATTAAATGAAATCAAATTTGGTTTTCCGTTTTATTCTGAACGATCCCCAGGACTTATGGTTTAAGATATGGGAATTTTTTTTATGAACAAAAAAATTGAAAGATTTTGGCACTCCAACTTTGAACTCTAAAAGTCATATTTACATTAACTGTAGTAATAGTGAGACGCACTGTATTTTCCAAATTCTTGACTGTGGGTTTTAAACAAAATATTTTTGGCAGCATTTTCATCCCAGAATATCTCTTGACTGTGGAGCTCTCTTTGACAAATAACAGAGAATTACTGTATTATTGAGGTCTCTTGTCTTGTTCGTGCTAATAGGAAAGAAAAAAAGAACATTATGGAGACTGAAAGTAACATCTTGTTTTTGGTGATCTGACGTTATATATTAATATCAACTTGATGAAATACAAGGACCGATACACTGTCAGAAAACACCAAATTAATAATTCCATATATATCTTTAATCTCTGTGGACGACCACAGCGCGCGAACTACATCATATCCCTCCCTTGAGAAAGGCTGCGAATATCTTCATGGCTTCAAGAGCTTTGTCACAATCAGGTCTCATCAAATGAAAAACATGGTCTTCTCCTTCACTCTCCACCAGCTCCACTTTCCCTTTCCAACCGCTCTTCTCAAGCTTCGCCACGTAACCCAAACCTTGCCTGGCCAACGTATCTTTCTCCGCCACCATTACAAGAACCTTTCCGCAACCCAACCCGGAGATATCCACCGACTCTGATTGCACCACGTTGATAAACGGATCATCCACTCCGTCTTTGCTATTAGGACTCGCTATCGTCCATATCCCCTCGATCTTCGACCTCACCGTTACGTCCTTCGTCTCCTTGTCGTCGACTGGTGTTTTCGACCAGAAATAAGGATGGACCAAGATGATTCCCGTTATTCCTGAGTCGTTCAACTCAGGGCTGAGTTTCTCCTGCGCAGCTCTCATCGCCATGTGATGAGCAATGTTCGCGCCGGCGCTATCTCCGGCGAGGAACACTTTGCTGAAGTCGGCGTGTTTGTTCAGCCAACTCTCCGGTCCACTTCCGGCCATGTGGGTGAATACCCATTTGAGAGACGTCCACGAGTCATCGTAAGAGATCGGAATCGGATGCTCCGGTGCACGCCGGTAATCCACCGACACCGCTACGCAGTCGGACGCAGAGACAGCCGCCGTGACGAAAGTGTTGTAACTCGGAGAGAAAGCGGTTTCGATGATGAATCCACCGCCGTGGAAGTAGACGAGGAGAGGGAGTTTCTCACCGGTCTCTGCGGCTTTCTCCGGGAGGTAAATGCGGACGGAGAGGTTGTCGTCGGGTGAATACGCGACGTCTTTCGAAATGACGCCGTTTTGTGGTGTTAAGGACGCTGGGATGGTGGTTTCTCCCATGAGGCGCCCAATGCGGCCACTCTTGTAGACTGTGAGAAATGGAGAGTAGTCGACGGCGATCTCGGAATCCATGGCTTTTGTTGAATTGGTAACGATGATAAGACTGAACTAAAGACTTTGATGGGCGTTCTGGGATTATATTGAGAAATGGTGTGTGTGTGTGTCTCTAATTCTATTGGAGCTTGGTTTGGGTTGAGCAACGTGATGTGTCTTGTTGTTGCACGGAAGATATATTTGCCACACATTTCAAAGTAGTAGACGTTAAATTATTTCAACGGTGCAAACTTTTCTTTCCTTCCTTTCTCGTTTAGTCTATCTTTAGATTTGGACATTAACTTTGGATTTTCGAAGATTTCGGTTTCCGAAAATGTAAAGTCCATATTAAAACTGGGTTTTATTTCGGTTTAGTTTAAAACTTTCGATTCAGTATGTAAAATTGTCCTTTTGGGCCGAAAATCTATAGCTCATGGAGGGTTTATGGCCTTTTTTTGGTAAATGATGAATCATATAAAATGGTTTTCCTCATACTCAGAGCCCATCAAGACGTTTCAATCCGAGAGAGGAGCATTGTTTACCGAACAGTAGAGACTAGAGAGCATGGAAGTCCAACCGATCTTGGCCATAACCTTAGGAGACAATTCTTACAGCAAATGATGGATATATATGTCAAGCGACCTATCTTAGGACAAATCACAGTTTGTTTAGAGTCATGAGGAAGTGAGGATGATAAGCTGCAAAGTAAAACACGGAGAGCAGTGACTATTTTGAGACACTTGTATCATGCATGTGTTAATGATACGACCGAATCAGATAATTAAAGCTGGAACTAAACCTCAAACACAAAATTGGTGGGTGAAAAATTCGCTTTTTTCTTTCTCTGATTTGTCTTTTCACAACAGCATATATAGTCCAGACCTTGTATTAAATAATGCGCATATCCTACTAAGTAGAACGAACAACTTCCTTAGCCCTTCCTGAGAAATGGTATACACCATGGCTTATTAAGTTTTGTTTTTAATAGCCCAATATGTATCATGTGTGCAAACTTATTCTGTTTTTTTTTTTTTTTCCAAGAAAAGTGGGTCTCCAACCAATGCACATCAGGAAGTAGCTAAACGCCATGCCTTATCAAGTTTTAAAGATGACATGTTTTTCTATATCCTAATTTTTTATCTTTTGCAAGTTCTATTTTTACCAAAGAAATGAAGTTTCAGTTTATGTGTAAACACAAGTAATCTTGATAGTTTTGTTAGAGAATATTTTTTTATATGTTTTAGTAAGTCTAATCTAAAGATTAAGTAGGACATTCGTCTTGTGTGGATTCCTATTTATATAAAATGAATATTTGCTGAAGTAAACTCTTATATATTCAGTTTGCAAGAGCAACTTGTATAATTTTGCAGGATATAATCCCTGTCGATCTTCTTTAAATAATATCTATGTTTTTATGGATAAAATGGTCTGAACATCAATGCTTACAAAACCTCAATGCTCTGGCTTGCATATGTGTCCACTTTTTTGTGGGATTATATGTTTTTGACTGTGGGTTTTAAACAAAACTCAAACCTCAAACCTCAATAATCCCTGAAGATTATATGTTTTTGTAATTTTGGCACTCCAACTTTGAACTCTAAGGGGGGTGTATTGGACTAAGGATTTTAAAAAATTTGAGTGGATTTTAGATTTGATAAAATCTCAGGGATTTGGAGAAAATCTCAGGGATTTGGAGAAAATCTCAGGGATTTGGAGAAAATCTCAGGGATTTGGAGAAAATCTCAAGGATTTTGGCAGAATTCAAAAAAAAAAAATAGTTTTGCTGGTGATTTAAGTGAGTTTTAATAAGTTAGATTATTTTACTGGTTTTACGTGATTTTAAAGAAGTTGTTATGATTTTGTATTAAAATCCCCTACAATCCCACCTAAAATCATGAAATTTGGATCTTTATATTTTAAACTAAGAAAGTCTCCCAAATCCTCCCAAATCTCATGGAGACTTTAAAATCCCAATACTTGAAACATTTTCAATAACAGTGGATTTGATTTGATTCTAACAAATTCTTGTTTGAATAACAGAGGATTTTAAATGATCTTGAGTGATTTTACATAAATCTCAGGTTGAATAACACTGGATTTGATAATACATTTTAAAATTCATAGTTGAATAACAGGGGATTTTAAACAATCTCAAAATCTCTTAAAATCCACCCTTCAATACACCCCCCTAAGTCATATTTACATTAACTAATAACAGTCATACTGTATTTTCCAAATTCTTGACTGTGGGTTTTAACCAAAATCTTTTTGGCCACATATTCATCCCAAATTTTAGGATTTTATTTATAAATAATAAATTATTTTCTCAATATTAACCGGATTTCAAGTCATCCACATACGACTTATTGTGAGAGATTAGTTCATGTATTGCTTTCAAGTTTCTAAAGGCTCTTCCTTCGGGACCCCTCTTCAACTGCTACCTGTACTCCTTCCCTTTATACTTGCTTTCTCATCATAATCATCATCATCATCATTATCACATTATCATCATAAATTCATAATCATATCTTCATCATCATTATTATGTAAAGTCGGGAATCGGGATGTATAAAACATTGTTTTGATTATCTCATCGTTTGGGTAAGAAAATGTGGATAGTAACGGTTTTGGAGGTCACTATTACCATCATCATCAGTATTACCATAAAAAAACAACATGCTTGTGTTATGTAACAAAGAAAACAAGTCCACACATGAAAAAGCTTTTTATAAATCTACATCCATACATCATAGATTGTGACATATCAACCAATCCAATATGTAATATTTTTTTTAACCCATTAGTGATTTAGTGTGTATATATAGTGTTGTTATATATATATGAAGACCTTCACTAAACAAACATCAACATATATACGTTTCCACTATCTTCTTCCCTTTCTTCTACAGATTAGTACAGTTTGTGAATCAACTCAACTCAAACTCACAGGTATTATTAACGTTTAAAGTAGCGATATTGGTACGGTTGAATCGGATCAAATCACTCTATATATCTTTCATTTGAGTCAGTTGATTTGATTGAGCCGTGCCAATATCTCTATTACGAAAATCACATATTTCATGTGAATTATTTATTTATTTTATAAACACCATGCTTTTGCCAACCCTGACCTAATGCTAACTTGTTTTCGAAGAAAAAAGCATGAGAAAGTTGTCTAGCTAGTTTTCGAGGATCGACAGGTATAGATTTGTTATTTTCCTTTGAATGTCGAGCAATTTTCTAAAGAAAAGATTCACTATTATTGGAGAACTTGATGGTTTGTGTGGAGTCTTTGAAGAAGGATGAAACATATATGTGCCTTAGTGTCACTGTTCCACCACGTGATCTCTCTTGAAGATGATAGAGAAGCCTTCGGATTATCGATGGCGTTACAAAACTTGGAACTTGGAACTGGACCTTGCGTTTCCATTATCTTAAAGAGTTAAAATTAGCTTTGAAAAGATTTTAGAATCTTGTACTAGATTGATAATCGGACTCGTCCTTTTTCTCTAACTGCATTTGGATGATTGTGTTAGTTTGACCATATACATATATATCCAATGGAATTACACTAAATGATCCATAATTGTTCACAAGAGTATTTTATCCTTTTTTTACTCTATCGCGACGTTTTTCGATGCCATTGGCCATTGGTGTTTGATCCATGCATCCAATGTCCTGCATATGAGCAATCACACCATCGATATTTCTTCCTTCCCTATGGAACATCCTACCAACGAGGGTGAACAAGCAATGAAGATCAAATTCAGAATTTATTATTTAAAAAAAAAAAACTCAAGCAACCAGTGGAAGCTGAATCTCGATTTCGATATATACATATGAAAACAAGTATAGAGCCTTAGATTTAAAGAGACTATATTGGTGGAAAAATAAAATCAAGCTCGTAAAACCTCTTTGACGTAGCAAGTCCTTCTGTACTTAACGAGTAATATTTTAATTACCATAATCAACCGTACCATTTTGTTTATTAAGGTGTATTTTACTCTCACGTCTTAAACATAGATAAGAAAGAAAAAGGGTACGGTTGCAGCAGCGTTTAAACAAGGGTTAAACAACCAAACGCATTTCCATGACCTCGTGTTTGCAGCAGCGTTATAAAACGCACCGCAAAGGTAAACGCTGTCGTTTTAACTGTAACGATACAGTACTTCATGTTTCGGTTAATCTGTATGTATACATTTTAGAACATCTTTCTCAGCTTAGCTTTGCCGCGAGCCGTGAAACTGGTGACGAAAGCTCCCCTTCGTGTTCCTTTTTCTCGCACCAAATATTTTGAAATGGGTTGTGTCTTGATCTAAGGGTTGTCTCGAATTTCTCCCCAAGAAGCTCTGAAAATTTAGGTTTTCTTTACCCTTTTAATTCGATTATCTCCTTTTTCACGCTTCATCTGCCTCGATCCCCAGTGTTCAGTAGCCTCACATGGCGACCGAAACCATAGAGGAGAAGGTACCAGAAGCGCTGAAGGAAGAAGATGGTGTTGCTGATTCCTTGAAGGAGACGGGGAAGAAGGAAGCTCCTTTAAGTGATGATAAGGAGGAGGCGAAAGGCCAAAACATGGAGGAGCAAGGCGAAGTAGATGATGGAGAAAGCGGGGAGGAAAAGGCTGCAAAAGAAAGTAAATCGCCGGTGACTCCTGTCGGTGAGAGGCCTACAAGGATAAAGAAGAAAGTGGAGCGTTACATTTTGCCTACTCCCTCTCGATCTTCCGGGAGCAAGCCTGTGTCAATTGAGCAGGTATAACGATGAAAGTTTGGTTCTTTCTTCTTGATTTTGAGTTTTTTTGTGTGAGAAATGGATGAACTTTTCTTTTCAGTCCTGAATTGGATGTTTGACTGGTTCTAGTTTCCTTGATGGTTTCAGGGTCGTGGAACACGGCTTAAGGAGATTCCAAATGGTATGTGATTAAGTACCACTATTGCTGGTTTTGTCTTTACCTTGATAAGTTTTCAGTTTGAAATCTCTACATGATATTTTTTTTTTTTTGATAAGATGTAAATTATATATCAAAAAGAAAGGTTTGTGTTACAAAGATGAAAAGCCTACAACTTCTTTCGCACAAAAAATAACCAAAGGTAACATCCGAAACTAATTAGCTATAGGCGAACCATTCAGAAAGAAGGCCATTGCAGCCTTTCTTGTGACGGTACGCAAGGAGAGTATCTCTTATGACCCGGTCAATAAGCCCGTAGATCACAGTTGAGGTCTGAGCACATCCGTTGTGAATTCTGCTGTTCCGTTCTCGCCAAAGCTGATAGATTGTTGCTTGGGTAGCCAGTTTCCTGAGCAGGGGAGAATAATCTCGTGGTGGCCTAGATCGAAGCCAAATAATCAAATCATGCCAAGACACGAGAGGAGGCAGAGTGGATCCTAACCGTATGAAAACCGAAGACCAGATTTCAAGTGCAAATTCACAGTGTAGAAAAAGATGCTCACGGGTCTCTTCATGCAGAGAGCAGAAAGTGCTCACGGGTCTCTTCATGCATCTCTACATGATATTTTAATCTCTTCTGTTCCTTTTCTTTTATGTGTTTGCTTTTCGACGTGATACTTAGTGATGTTTGCTTTTCTGGCTTGCTCTGCTGTTAGAATGTTGTCTGATATAGCTTTGAATGGTTTTCAGTGGCTTATAAACTATCCAAGAGGAAACCTGACGACAATCTCTTCTTACTTCACACCATTCTTTACGGGAAGAAAGGAAAGGTGCCTCATTTAATACGTATATTCTTCTCTGTTTGTATGACGTGGATGCTGTTTCAATGTTTTCTCTCTTTTGCCTGAGTGCATGATTGTGTGAAATTCTTATGTGCAGGCGCAGACGCTGAAGAGAAACATTGGTCAATTTTCGGGGTATGTATGGTCAGAGCAAGAGGTAACAAACATCACGTAGATATTTAGTTTCAGGGATGTGTATGATGATCAGCCTTGTTTTGAGAGCAGTATTTAAATGTTCTTCAGGAGGAGAAGCAAAGAGCAAGAGCAAAGGAGAAGCTTGAGAAATGTATCAAAGAAAAGTTAATTGATTTCTGTGATGTGCTTGACATACCGATTAACAAAAGTAATGTGAAAAAGGTAAGTGAATAAGAAGTTTCGGTTCATCTATTTATTAGTGACTTGGTAAATGTTATATTAATACATCTCTTCTGATACATTTAGGAAGAACTAGCCGTAAGAGTGCTTGAGTTTTTGGTACATCCCAAGGCAACAAGGGATATTGTGCTTGCTGATAGTGAGAAGGTACTTTAACTTAGCAGCTGAATCTGGATCACTCTTCTCAATTGTCTTTTGAAAATTTTCTCTTTACTTTCGGTACATAATATAGGAAACTAAAAAACGGAAGAAAAGCACACCCAAAAACGTGACTTCTGGAGAATCATCAGATGTCCCAGCCAAGGTTTGTAATTGTTAACCATCCTCTTCTTTCTAGTTTTGTAATCAATTTTGTTGTTACTTGAACCATGTGGTCTGTATGATACGAGTAGCTTCGTCTGGACTCCCTCTGAACTCAGAATTTTACCTAGGAACCTCTGCAATTAACGTAGTTAATCAGTATCTAAATTGCATCAATGTGTTGTAAACTGATTTTCATATCATAAATTATTAAGCTGTAGTTACAGCTGCCATTTGGTTTCCGTAAATTGGCAGTGTGTAATACCATAATGAAAGAAAAGTTGGGAATAGTAGCAAATCCAAGATAAGTTTTCAAGGCTGTCAACAAAAGAGATGTCTAAAACACTGGTTCGTTAGGATTCTTAGTATATGGAACTTCCAGTTATGCACCCCCATGTTCCTGTTATTTATTTTTCCCATTTAGCTCCTTGTGTGATGAGGTTTTAGAATTTTTCTTTAAATGTATAAATTTCTGGAAGGAAAGGTTTGAGCATTTTCATGAATATCATTCCTCTCTATATCTTTGGGTGACTTGATACCTTTGAAGAGCGTTGCATAAACATCCACCGTCTGTGTCTGTTTGATATTACAGAGGAGGAGGCAGACAAAGAAAGCTGGAAAGAAGCAGCCATCTGAAACTGAAGAAGGAAATGATGAGGGAGATGTTGGTTCCGAAGGAACTAATGAGTCTCGTGGAGGAGATGATGCAGCTCCAGAGAAAGAGAACGACAAAAACGAAGATACTGAAACTGAAGATGAGAAAGATAAAGCTGAGGAGAAAAAGTCAACCGATAAGAAAAGCTCGTCAAAAAGGACTAAGAAGGAGAAACCAGCACCAGAAGAGGAGAAACCAGCACCAGAAGAGGAGAAATCTCTTAAAAGTTCTGCAAAATCTGGTCGAAAGTCCTCCAAACAAGTTGATAAATCAACTTCATCATCAAGCAAGAAGCAAAAAGTTGATAAAGACGATTCCTCTAAAGAGAAAGGCAAGAAACAGACAAGTAAACCACAGGCAAAGGGATCCAAAGATCAAGGTTTGAAACTATTTCTCAGCTCTGCTAAATTGCATTTCAATAGTTTATGGAATCTTTCTTTCACTGATTGTGGGGGTGTACAGGAAAAGCCAGTAAGAAAGCTAAAAGAGAACCCACCAGCAATGAAATGCATGTAGTGGTGGCCAAAATTCTGAAGGAAGTGGACTTTAATACGGTAAGACTCCAATAGATTGAGATTTTAACAGATTATATAAAAACCGTTTACCAAAACATTAAACTTAATAGACATTCTGATCTTTGTTTCAAAACAGGCAACTCTATCTGATATTCTGCGGATGCTTGGTATGTTTCCCCTTTTCTCAATTCATAAATGTTTATCTTCTTCTAAATTTGCAGGAAAGGCTTTTACATTAAACACGTTCTTTGTTTGTTTGGGTGCTTGTCATAATATTAGGGAGCCATTTCGGGGTTGATCTAATGCATAGAAAAATAGAGGTGAAGGATATCATCACAGACGCCATTAGCGAAATGAGTGTTGATGATGAAAGAGAGGAAGACACAGAGGATGAAGGTGAGGAAAACACAGAGGATGAAGGTGACAAAATGAAAGAAGACGAAGTGAGAAAGGGTTATTTTTGTTTTTCCTCTCACTTCCGCAAATCCGACACGAAAAGTAAGAGCAAAGAAAATGGCGAGAAGACGGTTTAACTTAGCCTTCATGTGTGATATACAGAATGGGATTTGTTTGTACCATGGTGTATTGTGTAACCAGTTAGGCTCATGTAGTTTCAGGTTCTACCTTCGACTTGTGTAGCTGTTTAAGTTTCTAACTTATTTTTTACTTGTATGATTGGATATTTTGAGGATTTGATTTAATTGGGATGTTTTGTAAGGATTTTAAAATTTCTTCCTTTTCTTCTATCTTCAAGCCTAATGAGTAATGACTGATAGTTAGTTAGATAATCACTTAAATGTCGCCACAAGCATGACTGACCAATCTTGTACTCGTACCACTCTAAGGTTGGGAGGAAAGTGGTCCGCACATGTTAAAGAAGAACAAGATGAAGAGCAGCTTGACAACCAGACAACCCAATTTTCCAGGCTCCCGACAGCCTGATCCCTAGTATCAAAGACAAATCGGGGCACCCCATTTTGGTGGGACAAGTCTCATAAGTCTATGTTGATTTCCCACCAATCCTCAATATGATCTTATTCAAACTAACTCTCATGCTTCTTACAAAAAGACTGATGGAGCATTTAATGCCTTATGCTCACATGTGATAGGTGAAAGTGATAACAAAGTAAAATAGAGAAGGACAAATATATGAAGATGCTATACTGCGCCAATCTTGTTGCTTCTGGATAGTACTCTGAAGATGATCAGAGATGCAGACTGACTTTCTCTAATAGCCAGATGACACAATAAGGAAGACAGTGAAGTATTCTGACCACAACCTAACTAGGCTGACCATGACCCGTAGGTAATCCACCGTCCGACCTGGTATTCAAATTCAGGGAAAGTAAACTCTATAAAATACAAGCCTCTAACTATTCTGACTCTCTCTCTCTCTCTCTCTCTCTTTCCCGCTTCCAAACACTAAACGTTAAACACTTGCTCTTAAGTTCTTCATTTACTCATCTCTTCATCTCTTGTCAAGTCTTTTACCCAATCTTTGACAATTTTCTGAAACTCTCTCTTGTCTCATCTTCCTCGACCGCCTCTTAGTCCATTATCCGATTATTCTTTACTTGGATTCTTTTTCTTTTCTTTCTCTTTTCACCACCAAATCCATCGAACCAAAATTTTAACTGCAGATATACCTCCTCGGGACACAATTGAACAATCCAAACACATGCCTTCTCTGTTTTTTTTTTTGACTAAACCCTCTCCAATAAACCGACTACTCTATTTTTCGTGGTGTTTTTTTTTGTATGTTCTCTAATTTGGGTGTCGAAGCGTCGTTGGAGAACACTCATCCATCATGTTTTCCATGACTCTAACCCCTCTATTCATTTTGCAGACGACTTATCTTTGGAAGATGTAAAATCCATTTAAATTTGTTTGTACTAAAATTTTATAGTAAATGTATCTATCTATTTAGTACCTCCCCTAATCGATTGCAAAATCCATTTAAATTTGTTTAATTTTTTAAATCTATTAGTACTCATTATTTAAATTCTGTAAAATGAAATTTATCCATTTGATAGTTAAAATAATCAGGATTTATTATAGAAAGAAAAAAACGATATTGATGTAAATGGATGTTATCATCTATGGTATTAAAGAAAGGATCGGATGCAATCAGCTATGCACACTATTACCAACATTAATATTAGAAACATAGTAGAAGATTTTAATTCTTGGAGTGGTGGCCACTAAATTTTGTCCAAGAAATATTTCGTTGCATGTTGATAAGTTTCGGATCAGCAAACATAACTAAATGTTTGAAACTTTTTAAAATATAAACATTACTTTTGGGCATGACTGCATGAGTCTTTACACGTAGTTCTAGAAAAAGAATGTTTACACGTAAAGATTAAATTGATAGTATCAAAATTATATACAGACCAGTACTGCTCTTACTGCTCTTATTTAAGATGTTCGGAATAACTAATTACGAGTAAAATTTCTGTGAAAGATTCGGACCACGATATCTAATCCTAAAATATATCTTTTAACCATTAAACCATTATAAATTACTTATACAACATTTTTTTCTTGCACAAGTACAGCGTAAATGCAAAATCTGAACTTTACTTTTTCTTTTGAAATTTTGCATTTCGTATTTATTTTAAAATTTTTTGATGAAAACAGTAAGTTATTATGGGTCCAATTACAAAAATAAAGAAATATGCTACTAATCAACTCACACTTTATAAAGGTTGCGCTTGCGACAGATTCATATACCAGTGAATCAACTTCAGTGTTTCTACATCCGACTTTTATTTTACTACTGAATCCCGGATGCAATTAATTTACAAATGTGGAGTATGTAATCAGAGGGGTGATTTAATTTATTAAAACGTCATTCCAAACCTAATAAAACCTCCTCATTATTTAAAAGAAATATCCACTTTAATTTAGGATAAGATAACAGACCCGTTACGTCAAATATGACCCATTTGTTATAAATCACTCTTATCGATCAACTAACCAATTAGACTGATCAATAAATTCCAATCAACCGTCCAAAAAGTCTTAAAAATGTATTTAAGTCGCCAGAGCTTTGGTGGTCCTTGTTATGCCTTTCGTTTCCTCATCTTTTTTACACTATCTTCACTTGCTAAACAAGGTATATAAACCCTAACGTCTACTTAAACCACGTCCCCTAAGAACGCATATATCAAGATCAGTCTTGGTTTTTTACTTTTTCCATCCCATTCAAAATCTTTAGTGGTCCTTAAGCTTTTTCTTTCTTATTCTCTATTCCTCACTTTCTTCATTGCATTCGAAAAACTTCTAAGTGAACCGTTTTTGATTTGTTCATCGAAGACCCTTGAAATGGCCGACTCATTCGAGTTCGTCGTGACCACGAAAAATCCGGTACTCGTCACTCCGAAGTCCCAAACTCCAAAAGGTCTTCACTATCTCTCGAATCTTGATCAAAACATCGCCCTCATGGTGAAAACATTATATTACTTCAAATCGGAATCAAGAACCAACCAAGAATCCTACAATGTGATAAAGAAATCTCTCTCTGAGGTTCTTGTTCATTACTACCCTATCGCCGGACGGCTAACGATCAGCCAGGAAGGAAAGATCGCCGTGGAGTGCACAGGAGAAGGAGTAGTATTTGTGGAAGCTGAGACTAATTGTGGGATAGAGATGATCAAAGAGGCGATCTCTGAGAATCGAATAGAGACGCTCGAGAAACTTGTGTACGACGTTCCTGGTGCCCGGAATATCCTTGAGATTCCGCCGGTGGTAGTTCAGGTGAGGTTTTGATCGATCTCTTGCTTCATTATTGCTTTTTTGTCACTTTTTTCATAAATTGAGTTTTGTTGGTTCGAGGTATCCATCATCGTATTTACAATGATATGGACATGTTTAGAAGCTGCAGCCACCAGATCGTAGCTAGCAATCAACGTATTTAATGTTGGGATACTTTTTCGTATTTTATCTATTTGACAGTAGTATATTAACCAGTGATCGTATATAATGCTAGCTAGGAATAAGTTTGTCATCATGGTATTTAATGGTTTTTGTGCAACATGTAAAATAATGCGATTTATAAATATAGATCGCTTTCAAGAATTCAATGTATTAGATAATAGTACAGTGTAACAAAATGAAAACCAGCTATTAAATGACTTAGTTCCACATATTTCTTTTTACAAGTGACAACATACAAGCCTCTAGCTACGTTTCTTTTGTAATGAACATACATTAAAATAAGTCTTAAGATATATAGTAACAAATGATCCGCTGCTTGAAGGTTTAATTACCTAGAGCTAGCTAGACTAGATAGTGCTGACTGTAACAAAGCTGTGAATAATTAAGTTGGTTGTATGTTATTTCATTCCCACCCTCTTTTTCGTCTATTATTGATTCTAAAATGTTGGATGAAATAAATCCATAAAACATGTTAAGATAGATTCTTTTGTTTCGTTTCTTCTCGCAGGTTACAAATTTCAAATGCGGCGGTTTTGTCCTAGGGCTAGGCATGAGCCACAACATGTTTGATGGAGTCGCGGCCTCGGAATTCCTCAACTCATGGTGTGAGACGGCCAAGGGCCTCCCTTTATCCATCCCGCCTTTCTTGGACCGTACTATTCTCCGGCCAAGAAACCCTCCCAAAATCGAGTTTCCACACAACGAGTTCGAGGAAATCGAAGACATTTCTGGCACCAAAAAACTTTACGACGAAGAAAAACTCGTTTACAAATCGTTCATATTCGAACCTAAAAAGCTCGAGAAGCTCAAGACCATGGCTATTGAAAAAGAAAATAGTAATGACAAGGTCACTACATTCCAAGCTCTAACCGGGTTTCTTTGGAAATCCCGGTGCGAGGCGCTACAGTTCAAACCGGACCAACGAGTTAAGCTTCTTTTTGCTGCTGATGGACGGTCAAGATTCGTCCCGCCTCTTCCAACAGGATATTGCGGGAATGGGATTGTACTAACCGGTTTGGTGACGTCATCCGGGGAATTGGTTGGAAATCCTCTTTCTCGTTCGGTTGGTCTGGTTAAGAGAGTGGTCGAGCTGGTTACAGACGATTTCATGAGGTCGGCTATCGATTACTTGGAGGTTAACCGGACCCGGCCGAGTCCGACGGCGACACTTCTGATTACGTCTTGGTCAAGATTGACACTACATAAACTGGAATTTGGCTGGGGCGAACCGGTTTTCACTGGACCGGTCGGGTTACCGATGAGGGAAGTGATCTTGTTCTTGCCAGGTCTCGATGATTTGAAGAGTATCAATGTGTTCCTTGGGCTTCCTGCTTCTGCTATGAAGGTGTTTGAAGAGCTTATGAAGTTTTGAAATGAGTACTATAATAAATTATACAATCAAATTATGATTTATTTATACAAATTAACTATTAATATATATATAAGAAGAAGAAAATTGTGTCTAATTATTTAAAAAAATTAAAAGAAAAGTGATGCCTAATTATTATTTATTTATAGATGTAATTCTGCTTGTGTCGATTTAATTTTTATGTGATTTCAAAACAATTATTGGTTAAATAAAGAGATCAATTGTGATGAGAAATTTATTAAGTAGTATGTTTTTAAAAAAAGAATGAATAATAAATTTTGTATTTAATAAAAAGGTCAAATCTCAAAATCATCATCGCCTTATCTTGTTGATTCTCTGTTGTAATACTATCTAGTGATACGTAGAGAAATGATCTCTAAGAGAGCTACTTCTTCTTCTTCTTCTTCTTCCTTGGAACGTTTCTGCATTAAGATGTCGGTTTCAGTAGAAGAGTAGAAGAAGAACTTCACTCTTCAGAAATCCGAGGAAGCTTTCATTAATGCTGCCAAGGTAAATTTTTCACATTTCGATGAATTCTTGTTGTTTGACAAAGTGAGAAGAACAATTTTTAATACTATCCTTATCAAACAATAGAATGTATGTAAACGTATCTCCTTTACGAGATCTCGTATCTCCAATACAGTTTCTCCCTTCTAAATCGATAACCCTCAACAAGCTCTCTCTCATGATGTTTATATACAAAAGATCTAGTTGCAAACCCGCTGGTCAAATCCGAGTCTTTCTTCTTCGACTTAATCCTTTTCACTTCATGCTTTGACTGTGCACGTTATCAACTTCGAAATGTAAAATCCTCTATAAGGTGTATTAATATCAGCCTGCCCTGAAGTTAAAAACTCTGGAAATTGATGTTTCAAGTCCCGAACCAACATCCAGGTACTCTCATGCTCAGGTCATCCTTTCCATCAAAATTATAATAACGAGTATCCATTATCCCTAAAGGTGACACAATCAGCTCATCTTTTGTCGATAGCTCCTGTGGTTAATGTAGACAAGCATTTGCATGGTTTTTAAAAAAATTTAAAAAAGAAAAACATGATAGGACAATTTTAGGTATTACTTGAAACAATCAGCCATCAAAATAGATTATTTTGATAGTTTTCGTTAAATCGGAAAGTAGGGAATATACATAAAACTAAAAAAGAAGAAGTGGGGAATTTAATTCCAGAAAAACATATATAACATTCGCAAATGCATATATATATATTATTCCAGGAAATTAATTCTCTACTTCGCACACTTGATAAACTCAAAAAAATAGGACAGCGTAACGGGTACACGTGGTGGTTGGTATATCAAGTTGTGGTAAAAGTCAACATGGCATAGTCGTCATTCGTCAACGAGATCGTTCATGTAGCTGTTGCGGAAGAGGACTGCTTGCCGTTTTTAGCGTTTTGTCCATCTTCAATCTCAGCCCTCCGATCATTTCCGCAGGTACACTTGTTCGCTTGACGAGCGACTGCGATCGGCTCAGGGGATGACACTGTGCCTAGCTTCAAAATATCGAGGCTCACCTCCGGTAACTTAGCAGCTTCCACTTCTTTCTCTCCCAAATGCGGCGCCGTTTTACAGTATTTGTACGTAGAGTATCATTTGAAGTGCACCGAGAGCAAAACCAATCACATTAGGGAACTGCAAAAAAACAAAAACAAAACAAATTTGTTTAGTGGCAATAACATGATAATTATTTAATACACTCACTTTTCCACTTTCTAACTTATGAATAAGGTACGTAAAAATGATCTTATTACAAAAGTGAAGTTTATGGCAAACTTGTGCGGCACCGATAGAAGTTACGTACAATATATCATTTCTATGTAACAACAATAAATATAAAAGAACAATAAATATAAAAGAACTCCGATATATATTAAATTTCTTTTGCAAAAGCTAAATTCTTTAATGTTTCTTTGGAACATAAAGCGAGTCTCTTTACAGTATGTCTTACTAATTTTAATCGTAAAGGACAATACCAAACAAGGCCTTGTTTATCTTATGCAATCCGTATCTCTGTTTATCTATGAATCTATGATTAGAACCTCAAGAGTCTCAGTTACATTAGAAACAAAAGCATCCACTTTCATGTATTATAGATTATGATTATGATTCACATGTTTTATTGATTTTTGTTTCATCCAACATTTTAGAATCAATAATAAACAAAAAAGAGAGGGTGGGAATGAAATAACATACAACCAACTTAATTATTCAAAGCTTTGTTTAGTTAGCTATTACGCCTGATGAGAGTGAGTGAGCACTCTCTAGTCTAACTTAATTATATTTAATAGGTAATTAACGTTCAAGCAGTGGATCATTTGTTACTATCTTAAGACTTATATATTTATGTCTGTTCATTACAAAGAAACATAGCTAGAGCCTAGAGGCATGCATGTTGTCACTTGTCAAAAAATAAATATGGAATTCAATCATTTATAATAGCTGGTTTTCATTTTGTTACACACTCTAGTATTATCTAATAGACTAATACATTGAATTCTCGAAAGCGATCTATACTTTCAAATCGCATTATATTATACATGTTGGACAAAACCATTAAATACCATGACAAACTTTTTTGTTGTTGTTGTCAACATGCCATGACAAACTTATTCCTAACATTATATACGATCATTGATTAATACTACTGTTAAATAGCTAAAAAAAGAAAAAGTAAAAAAACATTAAATACCATGACAAACTTTTTTGCTGTTGTTGTCAACATGCCATGACAAACTTATTCCTAACATTATCTACGATCATTGATTAATACTACTGTGAAATAGCTAAAATAATAAAAAGTGGTCAATATTCTCACTATAACCTTCTGCAATAACCAAATTTTGTTAAGAATATCCACCCGTATCTCATATCATAAATCCAAAAGTTAAGGTCTCCGTTTTTAGTCAGGATATACTAAATTCGAGCTCTTGACAGTTTGACAGAGACAAAACAAAACAAAACAAAAAGAACCATTTTTTTTAACTAGCTATAACAATCTCAAATTGACCTCTAAACATTCTAAGAAGTTGAAAATTAAAATCTGAAACTGTAATTATAGTACAAACCAAAATCTTAACAAATCAGGCTTTAATTAGGATTCTTATCCAGTTTGAAAACAAATTAATTGAACCTTAAATAAATAAAATATAACGCCCCAATCAGTGAGCTCACATGTCCTTTCATTAGGTTTATTGAGTCTCTCATTAGGCCCACATGTCCTCTCATTAGATCCATGGGGCCCACCCCTGTCCGACGGTCGGTGCGTTATCCGGGAGGCTCGAAAGTCATGATATAATGTCCCTGCAATCACGATATGACCGTTCCCCGTGTTTTTTCCTAACTCACACGGTGCGGCGAATGACTTCCCGGTAGGTCACCATCCTTCCACTACTCCAGCTCAAGTACGCTTAACTCTGGAGTTCTCTCCAGATGGTTAACCGAAAATGTAAGTGCACTTTGGTGACATAGGTAGCCAAATCAATTCTTTTAACCTTTTCCATATATGTTTTCATATATACCAGAAATCGGGATGTTATATAAAAAGTCAAATATAACACATGAGTTCTATATTTAAAACTTGGGATAGAACAAAAGAAACTCACTCCATAATTTTGAGAAATTTTTTTATCCTAATAAGTTACAAAAGAAAATATATCTTCCTTAACTCGACAAAATCGTCCAAGTTTCGTGGCTCTCAATTTCATAAAGGAAGAATTCTAGGTTTTTTATTTTTAACATTTATTAATCCAAGCAAAGTCGTTAAATCGTTTTGATTTTTCATTTTTGTATTTATTAATCCAAATATAATATGTGAATTTTAATAAATATTTATAAATACGAGATTTTTCACTCGAATTTTAAGTTTTGTATTCTTAATAAACAATATCCACCCAAATTCATTGTGAAATAAAGTTTATGTATGGATGAATGTTCACGTTTCTTATAGTTCGTGTACTAATTGGCTCATCAAAATTGTACAATGTCTTATTGACACATCTACCAAAAGTTGAAGTACTAATTAGCACATCAAAATTATATAATGTCTTACAAAATTGAAGTACTAATAAGCCGTTTCCCGATAATGCAGATAATGCACCGCCCAAGAAACACACACACCTTTGCCGAATGATACAAACCCCAGGTCAATCACAAATAGGTAGCATATCCCTAACGGTAGTATATTAAATGAGCTTTCAAGTATAAGAGTAGACAAATATAACATGTGATATGAGGCCCAAAATATATACTTCTGATTATGGCAACAAATCACAAAATAATCAACAGTAAATATAAAAGGAATCAAACGAGGCGATTTTCCCATGATAATGATAAAAAGATCAATGAAATTTAGCTTGTGGTTACAGGATCTTCTGTCTGTCTTAGTGGTTGGAAGTGCTAGTGGTTAGCATGGTCAAAAGTACTCTTCAAGTACCGGTTGCATCATAAGAGTCATAAGATTCATAACAATCCGTTGCTCAGATAAAGAGGAAAAAAGAAGAGAATCCACATAACAAATAGCGAAACCGAGTCTTTGCGTGATGCACAAGAAGCTCTTCTTAAAGTCCATGATGCACTTGTAGCTAGTAGTGTTGGAGAGAACACTAACATAGATTGAGATGATATGAAGTAATGCAGCCTTTTAATGTGATTGGTAACTGGTAAAACTAGTTCAAAGAGAACTAGAAGTCGAGCTTGGGCTGGACTTGTTTCAAAGCATCTAATGTTAAAGTTAGATTGAAAGAAATTCAAATTGGCAGATCTCAGGCAGGCTAAAGCATATGTTGGGCCAACATTAAGAATGAAAAAAAAAAAAATTTCTATTTCATGAAAGATCAAAAGCCTTAGTAAGGAAAAACCTGATGCTTATAAATAATGCTTACATAATCAACCACCTATTCGGATCTAGTCCCCTTACTCCGTAGAAACTAATTGTTCAATATCAGCCCAAGATCACAAGTGTTTCTGGTGAAAACTAAACAAGGCTTTGATATCCAGATTCTAGACAATACATATAGAAGCTAAGCAACAACATATAGACAAGTGTCAAGAGAAGGAGATCATGTGATTCTTCGTTTCCTCGAAACGGCTGTTCTGTTTGATGAGACAGGTAAACCTTGCTTATGTGCTTCAACCATTGAATACACCTGCATTCCATCGACATTTACTTGCCTTAAGCCGTGGAGTTCTCGAATCAAACAATCATGAAAAACCCTTAAAACGAATGACGAGACTCGCTACCCTAATCAATCTGTCGCAAGCTCAAGTCAAAACCTATGAAAATGTTATCTCTTTCAAAACCTTCTCAACAATCACATATTCATATCCAAGGATAACCGTTTTTTTTTTATGATCTGGTGAGGGAAAGGAGATACCTTTCTAACAGCCGATGTCAGTCCCATGGTAGAAAGAACATCACTGTCCACACACTTCCATGTCAGAGAGTCCTCTGCCTGATCTTTGAACAGATCAATTGTTCCACCTTCTATGACAGAGAAGAAAGTAAGTTATTGTCTAAATCTCGACTGCAAATATGTCCATCTCTATGTAAAAGAGAGATCAGAGATCGAGAGAGAAAGAGATGACCTGTAAGTTGTACAACTAATAGCTCCACATAAATTTTTCGACGTATGTGTGTGAAGATGTGGACGAATTCTCCAAGTTCTTTTCTTGAAACTACAGTGCATGTTTCCTTGGGTTCTACATGAAATGCTTCTTTAAGGTAAAGATTGATCGCGTTCCTCCTTGCTGTCAAACCAGCTTCCTCATCCAATACAACAGATGGGAACTCCCAAAGACCAGCAAGCAGACCCTCTTCGGGTCTCTTTACAAGAACAAATCTACCTCCTGACTGGTTCCTCTCTTGATTCAGTATTTCCAAAACACAAACGCAACAAAAGTCGTGCCTTGGCTTGGCCTTGACCACTTTTGTAGGATAATCCGTCACGGGAATGCTTCGGTTTTCCTTGAAAAGTGAATATGCACGGCATTCGCTGGAAACAGGACAAGAAGAGCAACTTGGCTTTGATACAGAGCATAGAGTCGCACCAAGCTCCATCAGAGATTGGTTGAAATCTCCAGGACGTGAAGGATCCACTAGCTGCGCAGCTAGTTTCCTGACAAAAACGTAAACTACTTGTTAATGCCTCAACAGCGAGGCATCTGAGCAAATGCAAAAGATTTTTCACCAGAAATTCTTGACGGTAAGCCGGTCTTTCGGATTAGCTGATATAGCCTTTAGTCTGGCAAGCACTCTTATCACGTTTCCATCGACAACAGGTACCGCCTGGAACAGAATAAGTGTTCAAAAGAGTAACGATTACTTAAACGTGTATGACTGAGAAAAAACTAAAAGAAAAAAAATGTACTTCATTGAAAGCAATTGAGGCAATTGCTCCGGCTGTGTACTCTCCTATTCCTCTAACTTTCATCAAGCTAGACGCTTGATTAGGAAAACCCTCCTTCCCTGCAACAACCATCTTTGCTCCCTAAGAGAACCAAGACAAGAAAGAAAGCTTTATTACGATATTTAATGAGAGTATCAAACCCCTGATTGTACAAGTGTTTTCACCTCTAAAAGAAAACGTGCTCGCCGATAGTACCCCAGACCTGCCCACATTTCGTTTACCTCCTGCAGAGAAAATAACTGAATTTCTTTAATATCACAGACTCTATTCCCTACTAATGGAAGGCAAATGCAGAGCTAAGCCAGAAATCTTAAGCATTTACTTCGCAGTTATTTTAGCACATGAACAGAGACCACCTCACCATGAGGGTTCAAGCGCGTCATTTGATTTGAAAGATTGAAAACAGAGAATCTTTAAAAAGTAGCCAATTTGCCAAAACAAAGACAAGCAAGCCACAACATAACACAAGAAAAGAAAGCTCTTTCTTCATCCATTTTTTTTTTCTAATGGCCCTGAAAGCACAGATTCCAGAGCTCCCATATTGAAAATATAATCGAATAGAGTACTCTCTTCCCTTCTAATAACATGCAAATGCAGAGCAGAACCAAAAAGATTAAGCCTTTACTTCCCAATCAATGCACATAAGGATTCAAACGGCAAACTTGTAGAGCGTTTTGTCCCAATTTCCCCTAGAGCAAGACT
The DNA here is from genome assembly GCA_010577795.1 of Isatis tinctoria. Taxonomy (NCBI): domain Eukaryota; kingdom Viridiplantae; phylum Streptophyta; class Magnoliopsida; order Brassicales; family Brassicaceae; genus Isatis; species Isatis tinctoria. The sequence goes on from CM021245.1 coordinate 25,137,642, forward strand.
GAAAACACATACACTCTTTACAAAGGAGCTCATTTTCCAAAACAATGACAAAAAAACATAACCCAAGAAAAAAAGAAGCTCTTTCTTCATCAACTAATGATAAGAAAATGCAGAGCGAAACCAAAAAGACTAAACCTCTACTTCCTCCGATTAGCACATCACACAGGACTCTCTAACAAAGACAGACGGAATCAAAGGGGACATGTATAGAACTTTCTCCCAATTTCTACATAGTCACATTGGAAAACAAAGACACTCTTATAACAAAGAAGCCCGACATGGAAAACAATGACAAGAAAGGAACCACATAAAACAAGAAAGGAAAGCTCTTTCGAAACGAAATTAGAAAGAATCACCTCAATGGAAGCTTGAGCAAGATCGTAGATGGTGGGCCATTTAAGCATCCAACGTTTGTAATACTCCATTACAGTCTGAACCCTAGTTTGCTGCAACATAATCTCCGATACCCAAACCTCATAAGCTCTTGTCTCCTTTGCACTTTCACTCCTCCTCTTCCTCCATGGAAGATCTCGCTGATTCTCATCGTACCATTCAAGCAGAGACATTCTGATTTTCTGGGTCTCCTTTTCACTAAAGAGATCCTCTATATCTCCTCCAAGGGGTTCTTCTTCTTTTTTCTGCCGACACTTTCTCATGATTTTCTGATTTGCTACGTATCGATGTTTCTGAAACCAAACACATAAAACACAAACGTAATCTCTCCTTAAGTATGAGAGAGGAGACACGATAATGTAAAGACAATTGTTCACAGAATCACCGATTGATTCAAGAATATAACAACACAAATCTACGAATATTAAGATGCAAATTCCTTAAATAACCCGTGAAAGTGCAAACAAAGATCCCAAATAACGAAAGAAAAGGAGGGAATGGTGAGAAACCATTCAAAGGGAAAACAAACAATGGAGATAGATAGATAGAGAGAGAAGGAGGAACGGGATTCAGCGAACCTGCAGTGCCAAATTGCGTGAACTCTGAGAGGGAGAAACAAAGAAGAAAGGAATTGAAGCCACCCTTGTCAACAACGGCGCGACAAGAAAAGGTATCGAAGAAGAAGAAGCAGCTTGTATTGTCTCAAAACTGAAATGGGGTTCTTTAAGTTAAAAAAATAAAGAAAAAAAGAACAAATAAATGAGTTCGCGATTCTTTATCCACGTGTTTCATCGTCAATGGTTGAAAGACTTTTTTGGTTTTTCTCCTTCCCTCGCGTGATTGTTTCGACCGGCGTTTCATTTAGCTGGAATTTCGAGAAGAGGTGTAATCACTTCGCCCTTACGTGCGACGGCGCCGTGGCGGAGAAAGAGACGGCTGAGAAAGAGTCCGGTGAGAAGTTTGAGTACCAAGCCGAGGTTGGTTCCTCCGAAAAGTTCAATTTTTATTTATGGGTGTTCCTAGATTTTGGTGTTGAATTCGAATATCGGTGAAATGAATATGAAAATTTGCGACTTTTTTGTTTGTTTGTGAATACTCTTATTGGGTAGTTTCGTTTAAATCTCATTTTCAAGTTAGCTGTTTGTCAGGATTTGATTGTTCATAGCTTATACAGTCACAAGGAGGTTAAGGTGAGTCAATTTTTTTGTGTGTGATGTTAATGGATTGTTTTGGAATCGATATGAGTGTGTTTCTGTAAAATTCTGATTTGAATTTTTTTGTTTATATTCAGTAACGCAACACTTGCGTTGGATAAGCTGAGGTTCTTGAGTGTACGTAACAGAGCCTGATTTGCTTAGAGATGGTGGTGAGCTTGAGATTCGTATCAAGCCTGATCCTGATAACGGCACCATCATCATAACGTATGAGAGAGTTCACGTTCTTTTGTTAATTGAATATTAACAGTTAGATTAAAAAGTGATTAATACGAAAAGAGATGAGAGGTGAGGGTCGTTGCTTGTTCTCTGTTAAAAACCGTTGCCATTAGCTACTTTTATTTGAAAGTTGGCTTTAACTTTGTATTAAAAACAGCTGAATCTTTCTGTTTATCAGTTTGTGGATGCTTTTGCATATTTGTTTGAAATGCAGTAGCTCTAATATGACAGCACGTAACAGGAAAGTCAAGTTTTTCTACAATAATTCTATTGTGTGATTTCAGACAAGGGCTCTCATCACAAAGCTAACAAAGGAAAAACAGTCTGCCATTCAACTGAACAACAAACTTCAAAGAGAAGTGGTAAATAAGCTCTTCAAACACCTTCATAGCAGAAGCAGAAAGTCCAAGAAAGACATTGATACTCGACTTTGGGAATTCCATGGTTGCGACTCCATCAAATATGTTGTGGCTCATGCCTACTCCTAGGACAAAACCGCCGCATTTGAAATTTGTAACCTGGCAGAAGAAACGGAACATAAATCTATCTTCACATGTTTTATTGATTTTTGTTTCATCCTACATTTTAGAATCAATAATAAACAAAAAAAGAGGGTGGGAATGAAATAACATACAACCAACACTTAATTATTCAAAGCTTTGTTTAGTTAGCTATTACGCCTGATGAGAGTGAGTGAGCACTCTCTAGTCTAACTTAATTATATTTAATAGGTAATTAACGTTCAAGCAGCGGATCATTTGTTACTATCTTAACTCTTAAGACTTGTTTTAATGTCTGTTCATTACAAAAGAAACATAGCTAGAGCCTAGAGGCATGCATGTTGTCACTTGTCAAAAAATAAATATGGAATTCATGAATCATTTAATAGCTGGTTTTCATTTTGTTACACACTCTAGTATTATCTAATATACTTTCAAATCGCATTATTATACATGTTGGACAAAACCATTTAATACCATGAGAAACTTTTTTTGTTGTTGTTGTTGTCAACATGCCATGACAAACATATTCCTAACATTATATACGATCATTGATTAATACTACTGTGAAATAGCTAAAATAAGAAAAATTGGTCAATATTCTCACTATAACCTTCTGCAATAACCAAATTTTGTTAAGAATATCCACCCGTATCTCATATCATAAATCCAAAAGTTAAGAATATTTATCTCATTAAGGTCTCGGTTTTTAGTCAGGATATACTAAATTCGAGCTCTTGACAGAGACAACAAAAAAAAAAAAAAGCTATAAACAATCTCAAATTGACCTCTAAACATTCTAAGAAGTTGAAAATTAAAATCTGAAATTGTAATTATCGGGACTTAATAGATTAGATACATAGTAGCAGAAACCAAAATCCTAATAGATGAAGCTTTAATCATGATTCTTATCGAGTTTGAAAACAAATTAATTGAACCTTAAATAAATAAAAAGTCAAATATAACACATGAGTTGTATATTTAAAGCTTGGGATAGAACAAAAGAAACTCAGTCCATAATTTTGAGACAAAATTTTATCCTAATAAGTTACAAAAGAAAATATTTCTTCCTTAACTCGACAAAATCGTCCAAGTTTCGTGGCTCTGAATTGCATAAAGGAAGAAAAGAATTCTAGGGTTTTTTCGTGTGAACCCCAATATTTTCCCGCTTGTTAGCGATCCGTTAGTTCCGTACTTCACGTGAGATACACGTGATTCGAGTTTTAGAGGTTGAGTATATATATGTGATTAATTAACTTGGATCACACCACAGAACAGAAAATTCCCAATTTGTTTTCTAAGAAACTGCAACCAGAAGCTTCCTCCTCACGGCGTCGCTGTTTGACGGCGTCGAAGCCACGCCGGAGAGACCAACTTCTTCTTCTCGAGTCCATCGTTTTCTCTCTCGCCGCCTGTTTGGGTGTAAACGAAACCTCATTCTACTCTCCAGAATCTGAGAAAGGTACATTTAGTCCCGACGTTGCTTTTCTTCTCTAGCTTTCTTACGAAATTTATGGAATTGATCATTCTTAATAGTCTGTCTGGGTTAAGGTTTCCTAGTCGTAAGTCTCAGTTTCTTGCTTCCGATTCACGTCGTAATTGCCTAATTCGTAGTCTTACTTTCTTGGTATCGATGCTTTCGGTTTGATTTATCTTTCTTTTACCTCGAATTGTCGAGATTCACAGATTGTCGTCGCTTCTGGTTTGGAATCCTACGAGAAAATAAAATTAGGGTTTCTTGATGTGAAATGCTTTGCTAGATGATGCGTTTCTTGTTCATCAATAATGAGGGAGAATTATTCAATTAACAGGTTTAAGGGAATGGCAAGTGCTGCGTCATCATCTCAACAAATCAGTAGAAGGCCGCGTGTACTAGTTGCTGCAACTGGATGCATAGCTGCTGCGAACCTTGGTCCAATCTGTGAACGCCTGAAACAATGGGCAGATGTGCAAGCTGTTGTGACAGAGAGTGCAAAAAACTTCCTTGACCGCAGCACTATCCCAGATAGTCTCACAATATATTCAGATATCAGCGAGCTTACCTTCTGGAACAAACTCGGCGACCCTTTGCTTCACGCTCAGTTGCCCACCTGGGCTGATATGATGCTTATTGCTCCTTTATCAGCAAACACACTCGCCAAGGTCAAAACTCCCACTCCCTTCTCGGATGGATTCTTATCTTGAGTTCATCATGAGTTTGTAACTTGAGAAATGGTAACGAAAGGCTGCATTTTGTAAGGTTTTGAATGATGGGTATTGGACATAGGGCTATTTTCCTCTGTGTGTCTTTAAAATTGAACTGGAATCAATTTTTGTTATGTGCAGATCGCTGCAGGACTCTCTGATAATCTGGTGACTTTAATTGTGAAAGCATGGGACTGCAAGAAACCGTTATTCATTGCACCAGCGATGAGCCCCGAGATGTGGAACAACACTCTAACAGAGCAGCATCTGACCTTTATGGAAGATGAAATGAACGCTCGTCACATTAGGCATGACACCTCTGATTCTGACTCTGCTCCTATGGCCACAGTTGATCAAATCTGCAGCACCATCTACACCGTCTGGCAAACTCAGAATCGCCAACCTGCTCCTCCCGGGAACCATTGAGAGAAAGCTCAGGAAGATGTTCTGTTTCTATATTCAAGTTTTTGGTTTTTAGTATAAACACAAACAAGTGTATATGAAAAAGGGTTTGGTCGTTAGAGATTGACACAAAGACGAGAGTCAAGTCAACAACACTTAAAGTAGTTTTCATTTGATTTGGTAGGATTTGCATAAAGAGTGTTACAAATGTAAAGATAGAAACTCAATGTTCTGAAACCATTACAAGATTCTGTTTTGCTAATAATAGAGAAATTGCTTCTTCAGGAGTAAGCTTTAAGGCAAGCCACCTTGAAGAAGCGGTTGGTTTGCAGGATGATTAGAAAGATGAGATTTCGGAGGAGGAAGGGAAAGATAAATTAATGGGCGAAAGCTTAAATGAAAGTTTAGAGATATGATATTTAAATATTTTATAACACGGTAATGAACGTAAATGTGTAAACCTAAAAGGGATGGTGTAGTAGGTTTTCGTTCATTGGATAAATTTAACGATGCGTTATTGGCTAAAAAACATTGGCGTCTCATTCAACACCTGGATTCCTTAGTAGCACATATTTTTAAAGAGAAATATTTTTGTAAGGTTCATCCCATCCCTTGAAGGCAAAAAACCGAATCTCTCTTCCTTCGGACTAGGGTACAATACTCAGAATCGAAGAACACCCTCTTCGATTCCTCTAACAAACTCTCACTCAAAATCCAGATAAGATCAAAATGAAATGAGCAACTATTATTTATACACAAGCTCAACCAAACGACGACGTCTACTAACGGTACTGGAATATAGCTTGACGACGTGTTTGTCTTCGATACACTTTTACTCCAGAACGACAACGTTTTGTAACGGCTCTTCTTCCTCTTTTGAATTTCCATTAAAGTCTTCACGAGCCTTTGCTTCTGTGTTCATCTCCTGATCTCTCTTATTCTTCCTGAAATATGCTCTCAGCGGTTTATCAGGGAATTTGATATTTATGTTTAGCAAGATCCATGGATTCCAGATGTTAACCCGCGGCCAGCTTTTGGTCGAGGAAGGTTTCTTAATTGTAACATGAAGTAGTCATTTGATTAACCCGGTCACTAACACTTAGCTATCCTTCATGAATTCTTAACCCGAAATACATTCAAATTTTGAGGGGAACGTCGATTAGTCAGTAGTTATAAGTCAGATTCCATTATTTGGCAGTACACTAAATCATGGAGACATACGGTTAAATCCGGTTATCGGTTAGTTATGACTTTATCAGAGGAAGTGGAACGGGGTCCCAACTGTAAAACTTTACAAGCTCATGCTTGGAAACTATAAATTCCCCCGAAGATTTCCCATTTTATGTGGCAAGTTGCATCAAGAGCTTTTGCAGTTACTTCTGAGTTGCGAGAACACATATGCAACAGGTGTTGCTTTCTTTATTAATGAAACCATTAAAGAGTACTTTTCGCACTTTTAAGTGTGTGGAAGGAATCTAAATTTCAGTTGGTTCAAGGGGACTTCCCTTCTCCTTCGGTTTTCTCTAATTTGGATTTTATGTATCGGAGATTTACCATCTCGTACATATATATGGAAAGCTAAAAAGGTTTTTGAAGGTACTCAATCGGAGCCTGTGGACATTCTGAATCTTGCTTTGAGCGAAAATATATTTTGGAAGAAGGCCAAAAAGCAATGTATCTTCCAAAAAAATATGGAATCCAATCATTTAATAGCTGGTTTTCATTTTGTTACACACTCTAGTATTATCTACTCCATTGTTGGTAATCGTGTGGGGGAATACGGCTAAAACCCCCCTGAACTATAGGCCTAGCGTAAATTTCCCCCTCAACTTAAATAAATTGTTTAAAACCCCATGAACTTTGGGGAATACGGCTAAAACCCCCTGGACTATAGGTCTTGCGTAAATACCTCCCTCCACTTAAATAAATTGTTTAAAACCCCATGAACTTTGTTTTCTAGCGTAAATACCCCCCTCAACTTAAACAAATTGTTTAAAACCCCATGAACTTTGTTTTCATTTGAAATACACCCAAGAATTTTTGAATCTCTGTTAATTTCGACAAATTAACAGATCCGTCTAATCTTGATTAACGGCATAGTGACTCAGCTGACACGTCGAACGTGTCGTGTAAAACGAAAAAAAAAACTCATGACCATATACAAAACGACGCCGTATGGAATTGGGGAAAAAAAAATTTAGGTCACCCTCCTCTTTCTCTCTCGATTCCGTTCTCCTCCTCCTTCGTTCTTTATTACTTTAACCTTTAGGTTTACGAAAGAAGAGAATTTTCGGCATATTTCTTAACGTTTGCAGTTCTTGAAATGAAATCGGAAATCATAACAATGAAAAACAGTTTAATAATCGGTTTGATTCTGTAACATTATGAACACAAGAAGCTCATGACCAACTTCGAATATGGCTTTGTTTAAAACTCCCCCAAAAGCAAAAGATTCAGTTTTCTTTTTGTTCTTTCTTCTTTGCTAAACACTGAACTGAAACTATTCCAAACTAGGCGCCACTTCTGTTGGATTGGACTCGAAGACATCTTCCGAGTTGGAACTCTCTGCTTCATCGAGAAGGTCACGAGACTGAATCGCCTCCTTATACACTGGAGGAGGAGAACGGAATCGAGAGAGAGAGAGAGAGGAGGGTGACCTAAATTTTTTTTCCCCAATTCCATACGGCGTCGTTTTGTATATGGTCATGAGTTTTTTTTTTTTTTTTGTATATGGTCACGACACGTTCGACGTGTCAGCTGAGTCACTATGCCGTTAATCAAGATTAGACGGATCTGTTAATTTGTCGAAATTAACAGAGATTCAAAAATTCTTGGGTGTATTTCAAATGAAAACAAAGTTCATGGGGTTTTAAACAATTTGTTTAAGTTGAGGGGGGTATTTACGCTAGAAAACAAAGTTCATGGGGTTTTAAACAATTTATTTAAGTGGAGGGGGGTATTTACGCAAGACCTATAGTCCAGGGGGTTTTAGCCGTATTCCCCAAAGTTCATGGGGTTTTAAACAATTTATTTAAGTTGAGGGGGGAATTTACGCTAGGCCTATAGTTCAGGGGGGTTTTAGCCGTATTCCCTGTTTAAATGAGCTATATGACTAAGTTCAAAAGCATTTTCATCTTCTCCACCTTACTATCCGTTGCCATTGCTTGTTCCTTCGACTTTGTACGCCACATCAATAACGATTCCACCGAAAACGTTAATCAATTCATATGATCGTCTGATTCTAAAACCGCGTCATGGAAGCATAATGGAGAGGCTCTTAGAGCACTTACATTAATGGGATGAACATTTATTACCCAAAGAACGTGCAACCCTCACAAAAGTCTTTACAACAAGAGTCCCAGTTTTTAAATCAAATATTTCAAACGTAAAAAAAAAGTGATATGAAAGTGAGTAAAATAATCCTTGACAGACATATAGCAAAAAGCATTCTGTAAGGGCATCTCCAATGGTACTGCATTTTTCACTTTTTCCTCCATTTTGCAGTAAAATCCTCTCCAATGGTACTCCATTTTCCACTCCAAAATGGTGTAAAAAATGAGATTACTCCAAATATGGAGTAATCCCATTTTTTTACTCCATTTTGGAGTATAACTTTTTTATTTATAAAAAGGTCATTTGAATACTATTTTATTTAAATTTATCACTTTCTATATAACAATAACTTTTTAATAATATATCACTTTAGTTATAATATTAAAATATGATTTAAACTATTATATTAATCATAGCATCTCATTTTTTAATAATATTATTTTGTTATAATATCATAGTATATAAAATTTATATTTGAAAATTTATTCATGAAAATTATTTATAAATAATACTAATTTTTTATTTTAAGAGATTGTAAATTAAAGTACACTTAAAAATACATAACAAATATTGAAATTAAAAATTAGCAACACTAGCAAATTTAACATAACAATTACTAGGAGTTTAATAATGCGGCAAATCAATTTGGAATAAAAATGTGTTACATGCTATGATGACTACATGCCTTGTTCTAAAACTCGTCCGCCTAGCCGAGTATACGTCCGAGAATACTCTAGCCGGTGGTGGAGCGTAGCGAGTTGAGTTATACGGCTATATTATACAGTGACTAGTGTTTTTTTCCGTCTAAACCATATAATTGGAAAGAAACGACGTAAATATGACAACTAAATCAATTTAGATCACTTAAATCGATAATAATTTGACAAATTTGTTATATTTTATTCTAAATAACAAAATAAAAAATAAAAATTGACTAAAAATATGTAAAATACGAAGATGAAGTAGTTAAAGTGGTAGAAAAATGAAAAAAGTCACTCGAACACTGATTTCATGATTTTTAATAGTTTTCTAATCATTAAATCATGTTATTCTATTAATATTATTAACTAAAACAAATTTATGAACAAAATTATAATAGAATGTTATAAAATTACTCCCCGAGTAATCCCCGAGTTATCCCCGAATAATCCCCGAGTAATTGGTAACTCGCTAGTCCCCTATCGACCGTACGTATAGCGCGTAGCGAGTTCCCGAACAAGGACTACATGTATAATTTTACATAACATGGCAATCGAGGTTGAGCGTGATCTCGAAACACCAATTAAAGCCGCAAGAAAAGCTCCACCTTCGGATGTCCACATAGCACAAGATGACAATATCCGGTTCCAAGAGTTTATTGGTCGATTTAGAGAAATCAAAGATAAAGAAAAACATTTTTCTCTTCGAAATGCATTGGTTGATCATTTATGGGAAAAATACACTAATGGCAATTCTTAAATAAATTACTATATTTTTCTTTTTATTTTATGATTTCATGGAATATTTTTATTTAATAAATTTTTAATGAAAATTATTTCATAATTTATGAAAGTTATAAAAAATAGAGGGTCGATTTGTAAATTTTATAAATAAAAGGTATTGAAAACAAAATAAAAATAGTGTCAATATAGAATATTACTTTTTTGGAGTAGAAAATGGAGTAAACCATTGGAGAAAAACACAACTCTATTTTGGAGTTACTCTATTTTGGAGTGAAAAATGGTGTAAACCATTGGAGATGGTCTAAGAACCTAAACGAGCAAATCAGTCGCTTTGGTAAAAAGTACCTTCCCCAACAAAAAAAAAGAAGAAGAAAAAAGATGACTTAGTAGTACTGTACATTCACACGTACCTTCTTCCCCTTTCTGCTCGAGAGTCCTGGTGTGCTATCATCATCATTCAGACAAGACAACGATGAGCCACTTTGCACAATCATTCAACAACAGCCACTTCCTGATCGACCTTCCAGTAGTTAGTGTCGTTGTACTCCTGCTGCATATTCTCATCAGAGCTCTCCTTCCCCGGAGAGGCCGTGTTGCTGTTCCTCTTCATTGGTCCTGCTTGCTTCCCCCACTATCCCTTCCTTGAGAGCTTGATCCATCGCTCTCTCGGTTCCTTCTGGCTCCACGCCCACAAACTCAACGTGATCTCGGGCTTATCTCACCTTTCGAGGATGAAGAACCGTTTGGGATTCTCACATCAGGCATATTGACGTCATCGTCAGGAAACGGATATTTGACCTGTGTAGCGGATGAAGAAGCATCTCCAGGTGATGATTCATCCACATCTTCATCGATCTCGATGTCTCTAGGTACGCTGTCCACAGAGAATGCTCCTGAGGTTGAAGCTGTGGGTTCAAAAGGGTTCTTGCTTTCCGTCATCAAACCGTCTTCGTCTTCATCTTCATCTCCATTACCGGATGTTTCATTCAAGCTTACATCTTCCATTGCTTCCTCCGAAGCCATCGCCCCTGTTCCTGTGTTCTCACCCAACTCATCTCCTTGGAACGTGAACCAGTTCGAGTTTGTGAATAAATTGCTGCACCAGGAAAGAAAAAAACACCATTCCATTGGTTTTAGAAGCCACAAAGCCAATGGATTAGAAGCCAAACCATTCCATGTTGGTGTCTATAAAATCAGATGTGGAAGCTTACTTGGCCTGTTCATCAAGCCTTAGAGATGATATAACAACTTCAGCAGATTCGTTATCAAAGTAGACATCCTACAAAAATATGTTCAGTCAGGACTATTGTCGACAAGTGTTTTCTTCGAGCATAGAACATTGAAAGTATTTATAGTTAATACCTCTTCATCTCTGTCACTGGAACCATGCTCCTGGAACCAGAAACATGGGATTTAGATCCAAGCCAAAAAATTTAAGAAATACTAATCACAGAGATTACAATTACCTCCCCAGCACCATTGTTCTCTTGCATGTTGTATCTAAACTGGTTCAAGTTATTAGCTAAACCAGCAAGGTCATAATCCCTGTCGTGAACATCATCATCGTCACAGAAGATATTCCACATCTTGTCTTACAAAACTAAGGAAAAATGATGCATATGCTCTCTCATAAACTTTGCTCACCATATTCTCTGAATAGTCATCAGACAGCAGCACGCAAACCAATAAGGGTCATGTTCGTTTCTCCATCTATCAGCTCCATCCGGATGGTCCATTCAGCTGTTATTTGTTTCGTCATCTCGTCCATCTGACTGATGAAAGATGTTGTTCGTTTCATCACTTATTTGTAAAGTCCATCTCCATTACTTCAGAAAATCACGAAGTACACAGTACAAGCATCTCTACACTGGTACAATGATGGAGTATATATACTTACAGAGATTTGAGACGCCGATAATGTAGTCAAAGCTAATAGAAAAATCAATTGCAAGAGCTTCATCGATTCCCTCACCAAGTTTTCAGCTTCGCTTATTTTTAGGAGACGATATTAAGAATCTCTTGATCTTCTAAAGTAGTAATTACGCGGAAAAAAATGTTGTGAAAATTTAGGGTAATTTTCATTAATATATAGAGATTATTCTGAGTCTTACAATATTATACTCCTTAATAAAAAAACAAATTACATAGGGAAATATATGTATTGAGCAAAACAAATAAAAACTCGTTGATCAGCATCTCCACCTCGGCGATAAACACGTCGGACAAGAACGACATCAAATTCACCAATGGCCTCAGGAAACGCAACTGCTTCACGTACATTAAAAGCTCCGTGATTCCCAAGGACACCTACGTTGGCAGGTCGAGAACCAACGTCCCACACATTCCTATCAAAGAGTCGAGGGGTGCAGTGTCGATGCAATATTTTGGAATGCCCTAAGCAAGTTCAAAAATTGTGCATTTTTTAAAAAAACATTTCAATACATTTTCATTCGTATTGATTCTCGGAGAATATTTAATTTCCTAAACAAATCATCACCAACAATGTCTAAATGCATATCATTCTTTAAAGAAGTTTATTGGTTGTATAATTTGAAATCAACTCCAATAAAAAATTTAGAATATATCAGATTTTAAAAAATTTATCATTTCAAAACTTCAGATATATAATTTTTAAATCTGTATCAAAGTATTTATAAAATCAATATAATATCATTTGATATCTACAATAGATTGTGAATAGAATTACACTCTTTCAAAAAAAATTATAAATGAAAATGAATACAGAAAAAGAAAGCTACAAAAAAATTATGTAGGTATCCAAACAAAACAAAAGAGAAAATGAAAAAAAAAACCTAAAAATTTTAGAATCAAATATATACATGATGAATCAGCCAATTCATGTAATAAAAATAATGAAATCTATAACTTAAAAATTGGAATTTTTGCTTCCTTTGAAATTTTAGAGAAGAAAAAAAGAAAAGGAAATGTTATATGGATAAAATCTGGGTTTGACTAATTTGGAAGTAATTTTTTTTAAGAGAAGTATATATTTCAACAAGATGGAATTTTTTTTCCTTCCAAATTTCAAAGAAAAAAAGATGGTAGATGGATAAAATCTGGATTTGATCAATTTGGAAGTAATTTTTTCTTGATAGAAATATGTATTTCAACAATTTGTATTTCAACAAGATGTTTTTTTATAGAAAAATTAACCATGACATTTTTTTGGAAGAGAAAAAATGTTTATTAATAGTGAAGGATTTCAAAATATGAGGATAAATTAGATGGTTTGATTTTGATTAAAATAATTTACACATGAAATTAGATTTAAATCCATTCAAACTTTTCAAATCAAATGAACTGTATGAATATTTCAAACAAGAATAACACAAGAATTCAATTCTTATATCCAAATATTTAATTGAATAACAATAGATTTTAAATTCTATTAATGATGAAATTGTAAATACAAAAACCAATAACACTAGATTTTAAAATCTTTTGATACTTATATTTAAAATACAATAACTAATAACAACAGATTTTAATATAAAAAAATTAAAATCAATCATTGAATAACAGTGGATTATAAAACCTACAGAGTTGATTTAATTCATGTATTGAATAACACCACCTAAGTTCAAACATGGTACTATCAAAGTATCATCACTCGCAGCTGTTACTTTTTAAAATCAAACAAAAACCCAAAGTTTACTTATACCTTTAGAACTAATACATATATATATATATATAACTTATATTTTATATAAAATGGATGCCCCTATAAAATGGATGTCCTAAGCCTTTGCTTCACCTGCTTGTCCTATAAGCCGAGCCTGGAGGGGTGTCAACTCGATAGAAACCGGCGGTACGTGGAGAAATGGCCGTCGCATTAACAAGCGGAAAGAGGAGGTAATTATCAAACAATAGTGATAGCCTTGGTTTTCATCTAGTTTTTGAGGAAGCCGTTTCAATTCCTCCAAAAATCATTTTTTCTTTTTTTCAAAAATTAATTAGAAAACGACGTCGTTTCGAGTTTTCAGGACCAGCGAAGATGCTTACGTGGCAGATGACTCAGCAGAATCACGATGTTGACTAATGAAATTCAAGTCAATGCATGTTTTGCCCAACCACATATAGTTCAGGAATGTAAAATCTGATATGTGAGAGTTATGTACTAATTTATACACCAAAATTGCTCGACATCTTTACCAAAAGTTGAGTTACCAAAAGGCCATTTTCCCTTCATTTGCCTTTTTTTTTTTTTTCACCACATTTGTCTTACTCTTTGAGTTTTTTTTTTGGCCAAGCTTTCAATATTTTTTTTCTTTTTTATTTTGGTTTGTTTTAGGAATGTTGTTGCCTTCTATAGTATTATATAAATCACCCCTGCCACTTTCAAGTGGGTTAAATTTGTGATCAAACATAAGTATCGAGTTGGAGAGGTGGATGACAGCTCGTGGCAAATTCCGAAACCACATTGGTCTTCTACTTGGAGAAGCATCTGCTCGGGAGTGCGGAAAGTGGTGAATGGTGCGTTAAACTGGGTGATTGGAGATGGCCGGAAGGCAAAATTTTGGACAGATAGATGGTGCTCGAATACCCCATTGTTAGAATCTGTTGTTGCACCTCTTCATCCGGGTCAGTTAAATCTTTCCGTTCGAGACTTATGGATTGATGATTTTGGATGGGATTTCTCTAGGATTTTACCTTACGTCACGGAGAAAACATGTTCGCTTCTGGGTGCGTTTGTAGTTGACACCATTACTGGAGCAACAGACAGGATATCTTGGGGATGGAGTAATAATGGTAAATTTTCTGTTACTTCAGCTTATGCGCGAATAACTAGGAGTTTGGAGTACAAACAAGATGTCGCTAAGTTTTTTAACAGAATATGGGGGGTGTTAGCACCAGAGCGATGCCGTGTTTTCTTGTGGCAATGCGGACTGCAAATTGTTATGACCAACGAGGAGAGACAGAGAAGGCATTTGGCATCTTCAAATATCTGCGAAATTTGTAAAGGTGGGGTTGAATCCCTGCTCCATGTTCTTAGAGATTGTCCTGCAATGGTGGGGATCTGGGAGAGAATTGTGCCGCGGATTAAGAAAGAAGTTTTCTTTACGCAATCCTTGCTTGAGTGGATTTATACAAACTTAGGTGAGAATCAGGGAGATATACCATGGTCTACTCTTTTTGCAATTGCAGTTTGGTGGGGGTGGAAGTGGCGATGCGGAAATATTTTCGGAGATAGGAGACTGTGCAGGGATCGTGTTCGTTTAATTAAAGAGAAGGCAAGGGAAATGGTTGCCGCAACAAACAAGGATACAACATCTACTAGACGGCAGGGGAAGTTAACGGAGGCCAAGGTTGGATGGAAGCCGCCATCGTTGGGCTGGTGGAAGGTGAATTCCGACGGAGCTTCGAAGGGGAACCCTGGTTGTGCTTCAGCTGGGGGTGTTTTGAGGGACTACCAAGGTCAGTGGTATGGTGGTTTTGCAATTAATATTGGGTTTTGCTCAGCACCTCTAGCGGAATTATGGGGGGTGTATTATGGTCTCTACATAGCTTGGAATAAGAGAGTCAATAAGCTGGTAGTTGAAGTTGATTCGGAGATGATTGTTGGTTTTCTCACGAAGGGAATAGATGATTGTCATCCCCTTTCATTCCTGGTACGTCTGTGCCAAGGCTTTATCTCGAGGGACTGGATAGTCCGTGTAGTTCACGTGCACAGGGAAGCAAACCGCCTAGCGGACGGTTTGGCGAACTTTGCGTTTACTTTGCATCATGGTTTTCATTTCTTTGATTGTATACCACCTTCGGTGGAACCTTTGTGGGCAGATGATTTAGCCGGCCGTTCTTGGTCTCGGCGTGTTCATGTGTAATTTGTTTTTTCTAATAAAACACTGAGAGATCCTCTCTCGGTTTCATTACCAAAAAAAAAAAAAAAAAAGTGGGTTAAATTAAATGGCTCCTATGTGGGCTCGACGAACAAAAAAGTATTATAATTCTAATTGCCCTAGATTATATAGACTATCTACTTGTAAATTTTATAATAACAAAGTACTAGTTGATCAGCATTTTGTAGGGTTTTAAACTTAGTAAACCAAATCATCTTTACAAAAAAAAAATAGTGATAGCATAGAATGTATATAACCGGCTCAACCCAATTGGATTAATGAAATTCGGCTGCAAATAAAATTCTGAAGTTTTAAGATTCAATTGAAGTATGTTACATGATGTTAGATCTATATTAAGTTAATCGTAATGTATGAAAACAAAAAATAAACATATTAAACAGTTAAGTTATAACCAAAACATGTAAGCTAATAGTGAAATTATAATTTAAATTCGGTATAATATATACATGTTTTTGCCATTTTTATTTAAATCCGTTTAATTTTCTTTTCCAACATCCAAATATCAGAAACAAAATAAAAATTCCTCCCCTCAATTCAAAAACAATATTACAATAAGGTGTTTTTTCTTTGAAAATATTCAAATGTTTTCCATTTTCACGTACTTTATATTCGAATACTTTTTCAAAAATTAATGAAAAAAGTGGCGCGTAAAAAAATCATTGATCTGAAAGACTGGAACAGTAAAAAGACGAAATTGACGCAGATGAAATTGACGCAGATGGTTCATTACTATTATTTACCTGAATTCCCAATTCTACCCTTTTATGCTCGTGGAAGACACTGCAAACGAAAGAGGGATGTTATGGTAATTTAAGGGAAACAACTCTGGCAAGGTGGCTTTGGGCCTTGTTTTCGAAACTAAATCTGACGGACCGGTGCTCTATTTGAGTGTGGCTTTTTGAAGATTTTTTTGAAAACATCGAGACAAAATCTTTCAAGGGCTGAGGGTCTTTGTCCAGATAATAGATCCAGTAGCTCTAAATTATGTTGGAAGTATTCTTCGTCTTTCTTTCTATTGTTTGTTTTTTTAAATTTAATAATCTTGACTACAAAAATCTAACATAGTGGTGGTGTCGATTACTTTAACTCGTCATTTAAAAACTCCAAAATCTTACTCCAACATAATATTTAAAAACTCAAAGTTGTTAATGAACTCAAAGTTGTTAATGATAGCATGTGTTAGTTAAATAAGTAACATAATTTTATTGTGACTTTAGGCCTATTCACTTTTTTTATGACAACTGCTTTTGGAAATTATTCACAATTGTTTTAACGATATACTTACTTTTGTGTGGAAACATGCTTGCTCTACGGTCATCGTTGAAATATATCGACCAAACCAAAAGGTTTTGCGTTTAAAACATGATTTAACAATGATATACTTTGATATATTAGCTGGTCAATGAAAATGACAATGCTATGCTCAAAAACTTCAACCCGCTAATTTAAAAAATCCATTTAAACAGAGAGACGTTAATTATTATGTAAATATTGTCTATTCTTCTATATATAAACGGTGAATTTATTGCTAGCTTTTTTTTCTGGTTAAAATATACTGGTAGGCTTAGTTCTAGGGTAAACGGCTTATTCCCCTATGAACTAAGTGTTGTTTGCTTATTTATACACGAATTATTGAGTAATGTCATAAACTACATGAACTAACTAAAATTTTATATTTAATACACGATCTATTAAAATGTGGTCGATTTCATCAAAACCATAATAAAAAATGGTTTAACCGATATTGATTGCTGACATGTGGACGAACGGTTTGGGTCGGTTTGAATTTTGTATTTTTTTAATTAACCAGATTAAAACGACGTCGTTTTATTATTCTTAAAAATCAGATAAATTGTGCCTGACAAGAGTCGAACCATGAGCTACAGCTCACGTAAATACCTCATACACCACTAGGCTAATTGAATCGTTTTGGTATCTATACATTACAATAATATTTATGTTATGCTTCGTAAGATGAATAATTATAATTAACTAAAAAAAAAGGAAACAAAACGGTTTATCCACCTCTTCTTATTTTCTTTGACAGATCATTTTCTCAAATCAGATTTAATTTAAGAGTTTGAAAGAGAACATTTTTTTATAAAAATCTGAATTCTATAAAAAAATGTTCTCTTTCAAACTCTTAAATTAAATCGGATTTGAGAAAATGATCTGTCAAAGAAAATAAGAAGAGGTGGATAAACCGTTTTGTTTCCTTTTTTTTAGTTAATTATAATTATTCATCTTACGAAGCATACCATAAATATTATTGTAATGTATAGATACCAAAATGATTCAAGTAGCCTAATGGTGTATGTGGTACTTACGTGAGCTGTAGTCATGGTGCGACTCTTGTCAGACACAATTTATCTGATTTTTAAGAATAATAAAACGACGTCGTTTTAATCTGGTTAATTAAAAAAATACAAAATTCAAACCGATCCAAACGTTCGTCCACATGTCAGCAATCAATATCGATTAAACCATTTTTTATTATGGTTTTGATGAAATCGACCACATTTTAATAAATCATGTATTAAATATAAAATTTTAGTTAGTTCATGTAGTTTATGGCATTACTCAATAAATTGTGTATGAATAAGCAAACAACACTTAGTTCATAGGGGAATAATCCGTTTACCCCTTAGTTGTAATTGTAAATGTTTGAAGAATTGATCATTTGATTACAATGGAGTAAGTCGAAACTATACAGGGACAGGCCGTCACAGGCGTAATATTAGAGAATATAAACTAAACCAATTACAATTAATCGGCGGGAGGAGGCGTAATTTGCTGATTTGTAACGAATACCTACGAAATTTTTTGTAACAATAGAGTTTAAATCCGATTTATTGCGACAGCTTGTCTATAATTAAATCTGATTTACGAAAAAAATCATCATTTATTACTAATTTATTTTCCAAATCTATGTATTTCCGAAATCTATATTTGTAAACTCGGGTAGATTAAATTCCGGGATTTTCGGTTGAGGATTTTTGTTTTCCCATACACATTGCGTGGGTCATATTGGATTAAAGATATATTTTGGGTGATTTTGGATACCTTACAAAACTTAAAAATTCAAAGGGGATTTTTTAAAATTGATATGATTTAGAATATTTTTTTACAAAATCACCAAAGATTTTAAAGGAATGATTTAAAGTGATTAGGGAGAAATTTGAGGAGATTTGAGAAGCTGAAAATATGGTTTCCAAATTATGGTTTGTGTAGCGATATAATTATGACTAGATGATAGCCCGCACCCTGTGCGGATATAATATTTGATATATAGTTGATTATTATATAAACTGTTATCATAGCATTTCAAGTTTTTTATTGCTAATATACTATATGTAGTTGTTTGTTGTATGAATTTTTTTTATGTTAGAAAAATTTTATTATGTGAGATTATATATTGTATTGATTGGTGTTTGAATATTTGTATTATGTGTGTATTATATTTTGTGTTTGTTTTGTTTAGTAGGTTAAAAGTTATAAATATTTTTATATTTGTTGATTAATTGTTTTTTTCTGTTAAATATTTTTCTGAAATAGTTTTTTGAAATATAATCAAAGAAATTCTGTATAGTTAAATAACTATTTTTAAATATGAAATATTTAATATCAGATTTTAATTTCTTATAATTAAATATACATATGTTTAATTTTCACCAAAATATAGACCTAAAACAAATAAAGCCCATTAAATTTAACCAAAACGAATTAGAAAAAAATACAATGTATATAAATGGTTTGTAATTTTTCAAAAACTATTTCATAAAATAGTTAAAAATTATAAAAGTCCTAGGATTTTTAAATTTTTTACAAATCCCCTATATATTAATTGAGAAGACAGAGAGAGAAAATTCAGCCACGTGTCTCACTTAGAGTAATTTTAGGAGCAGTTAATCAATGAAATATTTATATTCAGACACGTCAACAAAAATTAATACACTTTTTAATACATGGAAATATAGATATTCTCTCAGATTTTCTCTCTCTTTTTATGATATCATTGAATTCAAACATTAAAAACATATAATTAAAAGATTTAGTGGCTTGTATGACATTTAAAATTAAGAAATTATATAAATAATAGTTTTGTCCCACATGGACTTCAAAATCAAAGGATCACATGCATATTCCTTATAAATAATTAAAATTACTCAGAGTTTTTGAATTACATATATGAAATATTTAATAGACGCCAAAATTTGAAAGTTTTTATTTGATTTAATTAAGTTTTATTTGAACTACATTAATAAATTGAATATCCAAATATTTATGTACTTTTGTTTGATAGAAATTCAAATATTAGTTACTTGATAAATTGTGAAAATATTAGAATTATATTAAATTTGTGAAAATTATAATATTATAAGTATTTTTATTTTAATAAAATTTATATTATATTTGATGATATATTGTTATTGTTTATTAGATTAGATATCATATTAAATATTAGATCTACAGATAGTATATCATCCATAAAAATTTGATTAATATGATACGATGGTAACAATTTATATAATAATCAACTATATATCAAATATTATACCCGCACATGGTGCGGGCTATCATCTAGTGATAGTTATTGTAATATCTCTTCATTTGTAAAAAACAATAGATATATATATATATGTATATATATAACCAAATTAGAAAGAAAAAAAATCATAACTTCATATGGACTATATTAGATTGAGTTTTGTAAATAGAAGTCCATTAAGCATGCCCATTAAGGGTGAACTTTTTAATGACATGTACAAAATAAATATTCTGATTGGTTGTTTTTCCTTAATTTAATCTCTTTGATACATGTGGCTGAATGTACTCAAAAACGTAATCTCAATTAATATATAGGGGATGGACAACATATTTAATAGTGTTCAAATTTTTCATCTTGGTATTAACATTCATTGTTTTAGTTCTTTTTCCCCCAAAAAAACATTGGGAAAACGGCCAAAAAATTCCTCAACTTTCCGAAAATCATCGATTAAATATCCAACTATCTCGTTAACTATTTAAATCCCGAACTTATGATGACTTTTATATTTAAAACTCAAACTTATATTGATCAAGCCGAATTAGACTCGTCGTTAAGTTGAGTAACGGATGTAATTAACCCCGTTAAACACCGTTATTAAGTTTTGTTTAAACAAAACGACAGCATTTTGAAATTAAAACAGAAAACCTTTTTGTTCTTCTTCCCCTTCTTTCTTCTTCCTCCCCAAATATACAAAACTGAGAATGTGACATAAATCTTGTAATAATTAGTTTTCAATCTCAATCCGAGACAAATAGTGTTGGCCCAATCAATAAGTGATATAATATCTTTTGGTCAGGCATTAATGGAGCACGAACTCTATCGTTTTCACTATCCCATTCCCATGTAAGCAACCTCCGACCTAAACTAAAAACATTATCTATTCGTTTCGAAATTTCCAGTGAAATTCAAACAAGTCCCATCCAAATTCAAGCCATTTTCAACAACAATTACTCGTGAAGATCCACCGAAATTTTGAATCGTGTCTGCTCCGACACCTTAAAATGTATCCACAGCCGATCCCTGCCCCCTCCTCCTCCTCTTCTCCGGCGACGGATGATGTTAACAAGATTTTACATTTCTGTATGTAACAATGAAGTCTGATAGTGAAAATTTATACATGGCTTTTGATCCATAAAAAATGCTATACACACAGAAAACGAAATCCGACAACAACTAGCTCCTGGACTAAACACAGCACATAAGCTATATATGCAGATTCTCAAACCGTAAAGCATATGACGTTTTCTTTCTCTTATGAACACAATCATAGTGTCATTACCCTGAGTTAAATTAAACCGTAAAGCATTTGGGTCGGGGAGGAAGAATAAATAAGGGGAAGAAGAAGAACAAAAAGGTTTTCTGTTTTAATTTCAAAATGCTGTAGTTTTGTTTAACCGAAACTTAATAACAGTGTTTAACGGGGTTAATTACATCCGTTACTCAACTTAACGACGAGTCTAATTCGGCTTGGTCAATATAAGTTTGGGTTTTAAATATAAAAGTCAACATAAGTTCGGGATTTAAAGAGTTAACGAGATAGTTGGGTATTTAATCAATGATTTTCGGAAAGTTGAGGACTTTTTGGCTGTTTTCCCAAAAAACATTATACCAAAACAAGATTTTCTCATTCTCAAGAGAGTTCCATATTTCGTTTTTGAAATCACAAATAGTGGCGTGAAAGAATTATGTTGCAAAATAGTTATAAAATAATGGGAGTGTGACTCGAACTATACAATATAAATTCTATAGATTAATATTTGATTAATTAATAAAGATGTGAAATTAAATTAATTTTACCAAAATGATGATAACGAGTAAACAATGAACACATTAATTATGATATACAGTATCATCATTACATTTTGTCTATTTCCAGACCTTCATTGGGTTATTATGTATGTATACTGCATGTAACTTGGGATTTACAAAATGTATAGTACGATGTGCCTTACGCACATTCTATGCTCGATTTCTGATAGCTCAAGTTCAACAGCTTTGATCAAGCCCTGAAACACATTAACTACATAAACATTAAATCATAAACCACAAGCAGAAAATAGAAACCATAAAGCTAAAACCGCACAACACTTACCTTTTGCCTATCTGAAACCATAATATAACCTTCACCATTTCCTAATTCCAAATCAAAGCTGATCTTCTTTACAAACCACAACCAATTGTCTATGTGTTTCTACTTTCACAACTGCCCATGCTATAGGATATATATAGCATTATCTGCATCTCGACCTAAAACTACCAATATCTGCCCTTTGTTTTCTGTCTTCACGAAGCACCCATCAACCCCTATAAACGACCTACAAGTGGCTTTCCATGTTATTTTAAGAATGTCAAAGCAGACATAGAATCTATTGAAGACATCTAAGCTTTCTTTGTTTGTCACACAATCAATCTCTACAGAAGAATTGGGGTTTGAATCAAGTATCTCAGCCGCATAATCACGGAGACGTGAGAACTGCTCATCATACTCTCTCTTGATCCATAGCATTGCTTTATTTCTTGAATCTTGGCACTGAGGTCTTGACACATTGATCTTCCACTTGTCCATTACCAATTCTTCAATCTTCACTGGCATAAAGTGGTCAGGCTCATCGCGGATTTTATCAACAAACAAGCGTGCAATCATTGGAACTCTAATCATTTCACATGACCCATTAGGAACACACACATGCAAATTCTTAAAGACTTTAACCTGTCATTGTGCATACTTGCTCGTTGTGGAACAATAGATACACCATCAACAACTTTTACCTTCACAATTATATCCGATTTTATCTTTGTCGTACCTGTACTGCTTCAGATTCCGACCCGTGTTGAGGGCATAGTCAATGACAGCCTCCTTAAACGCCAATCCACTGTTGAACACTTGACCTTCAAACAAGTTTCCATCTCCCCTTCTGATATTGTCGCGCCTTTTAGCTGTTCGTTGTACATCTCCCTCTCCCTCTTCATCACTCTCTGTCTCTGGATATTCATTGTGTTGAATGGGAGATTCATCTACATTATAGCTTGCTGGATGTCAAATTCATTTCGCTCTCATCGATCTTCGCCATCAAAGTCTTCATCTCAAAATTCTGGTACATCGTCAAACTCAGCATTCACCATTGTTGCTTAGAGTGAAAATAATTTCGATTTCGCTTTAGGATTCGTCGGGTTCGTCAATTTTAGGGTTATAACGATTTTGGAATTTCCATTTGGGAATATTTGGTTTCGGGTGGGTTGGGATTATTTTGTTTAATCGGATTTTAATCGGGTTTTAATCTTCGTTTGATTTCGATTTGTTTGATGTAACACTGGATTGGTATACAGTAAACCAATTTGAATTACGTTTGTGTATAGATTAGTTTTCAACTTTTCTTTCGTGGGAAATTAAGTTTCAAACTTTTAGTGGAGGGGGAAACAGGTCTTTAACTTTTTTTTCGATGGGGATCTGGTATCAGGCATTAACTTCAGATAGATATGGTGCTATATGAAAGTTCACAAAAGGAAATATATCGTCAACCAGACAAGTTTAGATACTTGAAACAATCAGCCATCAGCAAGGGCGGAGCCAGCATATCAACCATGGGGCATGTACATCCATACAAATAAATATATTTAGAATTTAACAGGTTAAATAATCAAACTTCTGTTAGATAAAATGATTATAAGATCCACTAATTCGCCATTTGTTTTCTCAAGTTCGATCCTTCACATTGTTATTTTTAACATTTTTTATTCGATATGCAACCAGTTAAAAAGTTTTATAGATTCTCCCCTGGCCATGGACATAATTTTGATAGTTTTCGTTAAATCGGAAAGTAGGAAATATACATATCCCCAATAGGTAATTACATAAAATTTTTTAAAAAAGAAGTGGAGAATTTAATTCCAGAAAAACATATAACATTCGAAAATGCATATATATATTATTCCGGGAAATTAATTCTCTACTTCGCACACTTGATAAACTCAGAAAAATAGGACAGCGTAAGGGGTACACGTGGTGGTTGGTATATCAAGTTGGGGTAAAAGTCAACATGGCATAGTCGTCATTCGTCAACGAGATCGTTCATGTAGCTGTTGCGGAAGAGGACTGCTTGCCGTTTTTAGCGTTTTGTCCATCTTCAATCTCAGCCCTCCGATCATTTCCGCAGGTACACTTGTTCGCTTGACGAGCGACTGCGATCGGCTCAGGGGATGACACTGTGCCTAGCTTCAGAATATCGAGGCTCACCTCCGGTAACTTAGCAGCTTCCACTTCTTTCTCTCCCAAATGCGGCGGCGTTTTACAGTATTTATAGACCACGTAGAGTATCATTTGAAGTGCACCGAGAGCAAAACCAATCACATTAGGGAACTGCAAAAAAACAAAAACAAAACAAATTTGTTTAGTGGCAATAACATGATAATTATTTAATACACTCACTTTTCCACTTTCTAACTTATGAATAAAGTACGTAAAAATAATCTTATTACAAAAGTGAAGTTTATGGCAAACTTGTGCGGCACCGATAGAAGTTACGTACAAAATATCATTTCTATGTAACAATAATAAAGATAAAAGAACTCTGATATATATTAAATTTCTTTTGCAAAAGCTAAATTCTTTAATGTTTCTTTGGAACGTAAAGCGAGTCTCTTTATAATATGTCTTATAATTTTAATCGTAAAGGACAATACCAAACAAAAGGGTTTTGCTTTCTTTCCTTGTTTATCTGATGCCAATCCGTATCTCTTTTTATCTATGAATCTATGATTAGAACCTCAAGAGTCTCAGGTACATTAGAAACAAAAGCATCCACTTTCATGTATTATTGATTATGATTATGATACTTTAAGTCCTGGTAATACTGTTAAAACATATATATTCACTTTTAATAGTAAAAAATTAAGATTTATTGATCTTTACATTTCAGCATATGTGATCTATATATAGGGATTACGGTGGTCAGTACATTTCTTTTAAATTGAATATGTGTGTTTTTACGTGTGGTACATACATGGATCTATGCTAACATGTATACGTGAAATATGTACAAATTAATATATAAAAAGAGAGAGAGAGGGGAAATGGCTTACAGCAACATAGATGTCCTTGAGAGCAAGACCATAAAGGAGCCATATGACAGCACTGATTGTAAGGGTTAAGGATAAGCTAAAGGGCATGTACTCCACACTCCTAGTCTTGATTACCGTCCTCTGTGTTTTTTAAATTATAAAAGATGTTAATTATTGAAACTATATATTAAATAATCACCTCTTCGTATATATACTTAATTCTTTAAAAAAGTATATATATTTAATTAGTTCTTTCGAAATACTTACGATTATGCTTAGAGGAGCAGCGAAAACACAAACAGAAAATCCGACACATATTCCTCCGATGATCTTGGCACGTGTGGTTCCTTTTACCAAGAATTGGCATAGAAGGAGAATCAGGCAGAATCCGCCAAAGTTCATAAGAAGTAGCAACTTCACTGTCACCATCTGCATCCATTAATTAATGAATGTTTAGTTAGCTATTTGATTTGAATTCGTAAACACATATTTATATATGAATTGAGGGTGTTTATATATGTACCCGGGCTTTCTTGGGGGCGAAGGCAAGGAACATAGAGATATAGATGGTTTCTATGAAGCATCCAAAAGCGTTGATGGTGACGAGGAGGAAGACATCTTTCTTCTGTGTTGCGTAGTAAAGCCAAAGTGTCGCGCTGAAGAGCGCCACAACGTAAGGAAGAGACTGAAACCCTTCCGTTGTCTTCTTCTTCCAGACCCTGTAGAACGTTGGTCTGCATCCATTTCACAAAATCTCAATATCATTATAGCGGAGAATATCGATGTACGTCGACATATGTAGTAACACGTGATAAATACAAATTATTATTATATGTCTTCCTTATCTAATAGATGTTGAGGAAAGATGTGAATAGAACTTACACGGGAGAGAGGAACACGGCGAAGGAGATGACATTTCCTGGAAAGTATAGAAGAATACAAAAAAATGGTATTAACAAATATATATTAAATCTATAAACTTAGATTACGATTTTAGAACGTGTCGATAAACAACATGTATACGAAATGAGCAGAACTGTTAGTAACTTAGTATCATACCCATCAAACCAAAGACAAAGGCCCATGTGTTGTGAGTATCGAAGAGAGGCATGGTTTTCTTTGGTTGAAATAAACTGTTTAGGGTTTTTAGGAGGAAGAGGAGAGATATCGCACTTAAATTTGTAAGTGTTTTCTCTTAATATAAAAGCTGATGGCACGAACTTAGCATTTCGAGGAATTCACGTATATATAGAGGGTTAGGACTAAAGAGAGGAATGGGGTTTGTGTGGGAGAGATGGAAAAAAAGTGAAATGTTTGTGTGAACAATAATATTTTGAATAATTTTTTAAAAAGTATCTTAAAAAGCATTAGTGTCATTGTAGTCTTATTGCAAAAAACAAAAAGAAAAAGAAAAAATGTTATAGGCATATATGATATAACAATAATTTATTTACACGTTAATCCATTACCAAAGTGTATACATGTTGACGTAGAAAAAACAAATCCCTTACCAAGATAACTGTTTTTGGGTTTTGGTTTAAGAGATGAATACTTAATTAGTTATATTAGTAATGCTTGTCAATCTCAGTTTAGGCACGCTCTTTTTTAAGGATTATGTCTAGATTCTATCTATGCATCCATATAGACACAAACTAGTTCTGATTGGAACACTCGAGAATGATATAGATATTGACCTAATTAGTTTTACGATCATGTGGTTTTTGACCAATTTTTTTATTTCTTTAGAAGACATAATTATTTTGCGGTTTTCTTTGAAGCCATACGGTGATTTTGCCGCTCTTTTTTTTTTGGTTAACGATTATGTCATTTAATTTTATTCTGAACACTTTTTGCTTACTGTGTGGCTTACGTGATTTCGTAGTGTTAATAATTAAAACTACCCTTGTAAAGTAGTACTTACAAATGATCAAAATTCACGATTATATACTTTTTTAAAAACAATTTGGCATGTAGCGGAAAATTATATTTCAAAATTTTTGTGCGTTTAATATATGAATTAGTGTACAACTAATATAATAAATAAACACAGTATATATATATATATAATGTTATATAACTTCCACTAGTCATCTATATATTAAAATATTACGGAAATCTGGAAATTGCTTTGAATGTCTTCTCAAAGACAACGAAATTTACAAAGTTTCACTAAATCTACGTTACCAAAAAAAAAAATTAACGTGACACTGTATGTCAAAATATACGTTATCAAATTATACACTATATATACGTTTTGCTTACTGTTAGGCTTACGTGATTTCGTAGTATTACTAATTAAAAATACCCTAGTAATTACAAATGATCAAAATTAACGATTACTTACAAAAAAAACAAAATTGGCATGTGGCGGAAAATTGTATTTCAAATTTTTATGTGCGTTTAATTATTTATGAATTAATGTACAACTAATATGATGTATATACAATTATAGTGTAATCATTTCCACTAGTTCTCTCTATCATTAAAATATTAGGAAAGTCTGGAAATTGTTTTAGATATCTTCTTAAAGACAATGAAATTTACAAAGTTCACTAATCTACGTTACCAAACAAAAGTTCACGTGACACTGTATGTCAAAATATTATGCCGTTTTCACCTTTAGCTCTTTTTAATCCTGATATTCATGTTTCTTCATATAACAAATAATAATTAGCCGTTTCTCAATCATTATTCTTTTGTCCGTACCACTGAAATAAATAAAAGTTTTTTCTTTAATTACACATACGCAAGAATTCATTGTTTATTTTCTTTTTAGTCAAGATTTGAATCAAACATCCGAAATGAAAACCTAAATCGGAGAAATAATACAAATTGAAACCAAAATCGGTGGAGAAGAATTTGTAAATGAAACTAAAAATTCCTAAATCTATATTATGAGTTAAAATTTTGTAATACAGTTTTGTATTTGAAAACTGAAAAAAGTAGATCCAATTAACAAAAATAAGAATTCTTCGGAAATAAAAAAACAGATAGATGATTTTGAAAAAAATTATATGATAAAAGAACAATTACAAACAATCTGACTGAAAATTTTGATAAATGATAATTATGAAAACTCTTCATTGCTTATATTAATTAGAATTTCTAACTTAAGATAAAGAGATATAAATTTGAACATTCACATGAAAAGGTTTTGTATTTTGCTTATAAATTTACCTTAAACATGAAAGTTCGTGTATCTTCCGAGTATTCGGTCTGAAAAGCATCTATTCCAGATTAATCCTCTCACATGTAATAAATAAATATTCTCAGCTCGGTAAAATTTTTATATATTTTGGGTCAACATTGGTTGATGAAATATAATTTTACTACATGAGTAATCGGAGGGATAAGAGAGACACCTACCTCCAGTTAAGTTCCCCTCAATCAAATCCTTTAGTAGTCTATTAACATTAACTTAAACCTGACATTTATTTCAGTAGTTAACTTAATCTTCTTCTTTTTCTGGTCACAACCTTTCTCATTTTATTTAATGAGCAGAAACAAATGCTTTCAACTTACTTAATACACGCTTAAAATTTGAATCAGCTAACTTATTGGACTAACGAGATACAAAAAAAAAAAAATCATGCTATAAGCTCGTGCAATGGTTTTGATGTCAGGGAGGTTATTCGAAAGCTCAACACTCTCTTCTCCCTTTGAATCACAATCTATTTTGTACTTGGAACCAAACAAAATGTACGATTTATTAGAAGTAGTTTTGCACTTTCAGGATCCCATTTAATTTATTCCATTTCCTGTTCTCTTACGGTTATAGTTTGAAATGAAAGCTTCTTAATCAACTATTTTTTCGGGAAACAAAAAAAAAAAGTAAGAATCATTTTCAATACGTCAGGCCTCTCGAGCCGTATGGGCGTCACACGCGCATTGGAGGTAGAAAGCTCTGTTAGCGTTACAAGTGGCGAACTTTAGACACAGTGGCAACTATACGTAATATAAACCTTTTCCTTTTTTTTGCCTAGTAGACGTATCCACGTTTGCTTTGTACTACTAGTATCGCTTCGTTTAAGGAACGTTCTTAATAGGATTGTTTTGACGCTCGGAAACATGTGATCATTGCCAAATTGGTAAGAATGTCGGATCGACAAAAGTGGCTAATTAGTTAGTTTTTGCATCCGATTTACCATTTAACCTGCATCTAATTAATCAATGTATACATTCATTTACTTTCTCAATCAAATTTACATTCTGATAATAGTACATCAACAATATTTTATTTATACAAACGACTTGATTATATATATATATATATGTTAATTAGGTTAAGTATAAAACCATTAAGAATTAATAGGAAATTATACTCCACACACAAAGTAGTAATTATATTGGAGCGGTTCAAGTTTGCTTTGGTTGGATTGTTCGGTTTGAACCAATTGGAATCTTTGTAACTCGGGTTAATTGCTTATTTGACTAGTTATTATTTGAGATTAGGTTTTACGTAATGGCTTCTTCTGATTAGTCTGATCTCATTACCACTTTTTTGGTATGAAATAAACTTTCGAAGATTTTTTTTTTTGTCACAAAAACTTTCGAAGATAATTTATTGTAATACCCAAATGCTAGTGTGTAATTTAGATTTCGATTAACATCAAATCGACTTCTTAGATATATATTATCGATGTAGAAATATACACCTGTTTTTCTCTATCTATATATGTTAATCATTGTGAAGACTTGACGACAAAGATATAAGATTATGTTTCTAATTATTCTACGTATAGAATCTTCCCACTTCACATAATAATTGATTCCGCCATTTCCGTATAAATATTGTGTCTTCGTTTAGATTCATAAAGAAAAAAAAGTTAAAAAGAATTTTTATTTGTCCTTTCCTTTCTGTGGTTAACCACCTGACTCACCAGACTCGAGTCAAATTTCATAGTCTTCAAATCCTCGTAATCATATTATATAGACATAATTGGTATATCCCAGAGTAAAATATATATATTTACCAATTTTTTTGTCGTCAACTGGTGTTCGGTGACATACAATATAATATTCTTATATTCCCGCAAGTTTTTTTTTTTTCTTAATGGAAACTAGTTTCTCTTGACCAAAAAAACAACAACTAGTTGTTTTTTCAAACAACAGCGAGTTAAGGTGTAATAAAATCGAATTTCCTGGTTTTATACTTGATCGCATCAAGTAATTTAACACTTAACAGATTAGTATAATTTGATCTTTATATTTTATATAATTTATGGTTTGACTTTTTAGCTTGTTGTCGTTCCATAATTTTACGTACTTTATTTGTGTGACATTTTAATATCATTTTAACTACTAACTACTGACATATGACTATATGAGTTACGTACTTATGCTTCACGAATATACATATATATTATATATGTAGATGTAAAAATTATATGTATATATGTGTAAAAATAATTTAAAATGAAAAAACAGTAGTCCCATAATTGGTTACGTTTCCAAATTCCAACCTCCTCCACCATCTAAGCACCACTTGGAAAGTTCATACAATTTGAGCCTTTGCTTTAAAGAATGGTCACACACCACATTTCCTTTAAAACTCCTTTTATATTCTAAGATAATTCATGGCGATTTTTAGAATTGTTAATATTTGTGATGATAGCTAGATGCTACGATATTAGTTATATGTATAGTGGACTAGTCCTCATCTAATAATATCTAGCTTTCAAATTTTCTCAGTCACGTGTATATTAAAAACATAGTTCTCACAAAAAATAACAATGGTGTTAGATGAGGAATATAAAACTGCATGTGTTAATTGTTTGTGGGAAATTTCATAAAAGACCACTTTTAAGTTTTAAGTTCCAAATATTTCAGATTTTTCCAATCATGTGTATATTAGAAATATAAATTTTACGAAAAAATCATTATCAATAAAAAACTTACTTACAAGAAATTAAAAATTGTGGTATTTGTCACTGAGGAATTTCATAACAAACCATTGTGGTCTGTTTCATTGAAAAGGGTTTTTATGGTTCCAAATCTACTACAATTTTTCAAAAAATAACAACCATAGAAACTACAACAACATTTTTTTTCCCAACAAAGTTTAATTAGGATGGATTACGTAAGGTTTCAGAATCATAAAATTATTTACAACCTCTTCCAAAAAATTAAGAACCCTTTTTAATTACGTTTTTATAACATTTCTAAAAAATCGTGATCTTGTATTCGAAAAATCCGAATAGAAACTATATTTTAGATGTCACCATTTTCACTTAGCTTAACATTTTTTAAAAATTATATACGTAGTACTTCTTGTTTAATTAATTTGTTGTGTACTCTTAGCACTAATTAAGGACTAGTTGACATGTATATTTACACAAATTTCTTGAAACATAATGAATCTGAAAAAAAAGTATATAGAATATTTAAAATATCGAAGCATTTTGAAAAATACTTAAGTTTTTCGAAAAAAAATACAACATTTTGTCGATATATAGTATCACAAAATTTTGAAAAGAAGTTATATGTAAGGTTTATGAATCTTTCTTAGATATAAGAATTATTTACCATTACCAAAAAAAAAGAAGAATTATTTACAGTATTAGCTCACTAAACACCTTTCTAAATCAAAGTGAGTCATTTCGGTAGAGCTTGATTTTACACGGAACATATGATATTGTAAAAGCAACAACACAATGAACAAATGATTAATCCGTTGTCATGTCAAACCGCCACGTTGGTTAAAACAACTATAACGACTATTTCTTTAGTAAACAACTAGTATTTAGCCCGTGCCTTGCACGGGAATTAGAATTTGTAAGTAATATTAATATTTGTAAAAATAATTAAAAATATAAATATTATCTAAATCAATATAAATCATAATTTAAAATTTGAAAACGTTTAAAAACAAAAAATTATTACCATTGGCTTATACTGTTATAATTAGGATTCTTAAGTAATATTATTATTATCCGTATAAATAGTTAAAAAATTAAATATAGATTGAATTAATAAAAATTAATAATTTTAATTTTGAAAATTGGTGATAAAGAAAAATTAATTAACATTTGCTAATTAAAGGATAAGGTATTTCGATCTCTTTATGCAGCATGACTCATGCTAATGACAAAAAAAAATCATATAATTTTTTTTAAAGGAAAAAAATCATATAAATTAAGTAAAAGATTATAAATTCATATTGTATAAATATAAAAGAGTATTAATGAATTCATGGATAAAATATTACTAAAAAGTATACGTTAACAAAGTATTATCTATTCTAAATTTACATTAATATTCTCATCAGGATTTACATATATATACATATATCATTATTTTAAATATTTATTATAAAAATATTTTACAAAATATCTTAGAATTACTCTTTTTAAAAACATTTCGACTGCAGGCCTGCAAGGCTGCAACCTACGATAACTAAGAGTATTTAGTCATAATAAATCAAAACTCTAAATTAGTTTTGATTTTATAATCTGGAGGTTTAGTGTTATCACTTATTCAGATCTATTTTTGATTTTTAACCTTAATTTCTACTACTCACATGTTATTTTAAAGCAACAGTAAAACTTACACAGCAAAAGTCAGTTAAACTGCCTAATACAAACAATGACTCAAAAATAATATTAGTTTTCCAATTATTATAGTAAATTTGTAACGTAAGATAAACGTAAATTTTAACAAAAATAATTTGAATTAAAAAATAATAAAATAAATATTTTAAAACTAAATATTTTCAGATCGTTATAATAGTTAATTTTTGAAGGCTTTTCTACGATATCAAAATAAACCTTTTGAAGCTCTTTGAAAAAGAAAATTGAATGCTTTTTATTATTTTTTCCTCTAATAAAAACAGAACAATTCGATGGCAAAAAATATGAAACAAAGAAAATTAAATCTAAAATAAATAAAGATAAAAGCAAAAGAAGAGGAGGGAAGACACATCAATAAATTGTGGCTCTTCTATTATACGTAGTTGCTCTCAGCCTCTCCATCAAATATCATTCTCTCCATATTTTTTTCCTCTTCTGTAGATATCTTCTGATTATAAGTTTTGTTTATTATTAACCAACTTTTTTGAGAAAGGCTTAAGGTATTATCAACCAACTTGCATCGCATGAAGATACATATATACGTAAGCGCCGCCGATGTTATCTGCGTTTATCCTTGTAAAAAAGTATTCGAAGTTTCAAATTTGAATCGAGATATTTTAGTCTACCGATTCTTGATTTTAGCTAAAATTTTTCCAATTGGCATTCCATTTTTTCAACGAATCCCGCGGTAAATTGTTTCGATAGAGTAATTGGCTATTTGCTAGTTACTATATATACAGGAGTCGAACACTTGGCGTCGTGTAGATGGAAGAGAAAAGTAGACATTGACCCAACGTAAATCATACAATTCTTATCAATTAACCTCACTTGGTATAACGGAAAGACTCACACAGAAACAGTGAAATTCCATTAACTTGTTATGATGATATCATATTATCACGATTGTTTTTTTACTCCAAACTTTTTGGCAAATCATGGCTAGCTAACCATGTCCATCGTGACTCATGAGGTACGTGCACGTTCGTTTCATGCAAAATTTTGTCTTATAAGATAACGAAAATGAAAAGGAAAATAAACATCCATGAAGATAGCGATCACGTCGGCTTTATCTTGAGATCTTATAAAAAGAGAAAGATTAAAAGATAGGTTGGAGAGGATATGATATGATTGGCCGGATTTGTTATTGCCACTTAATAAAATGCATTTTTATTATTTTTAAAAATTATTTTTGTTAAGTTTCCTCTTTTTATGCCGCCCCTAACCTTATATATAAGGTCGGAGAAGAAACTCGAATTGATTTTCGTGTCTTGGATATACGAATTATATATATACTTTTAATAAGTAGCATTTAAATCTTTTTTCACACAGATTAAAAACATATTTTTATAATAAAAAATACACATGTAAAACTATTAAAAAGATGAGTATTGGTACTTTTATTAGATTTAAAATTAAATTAGGTATTCAATACCAACAATTATATTGAAATCCCAAACGATACTTAATTTAAAATATTTTATCCTTCCGAACTAGTATATTTGTTATATACTAGTGTATATTTTACCTAATCAATTGAATTTTAATGTTTGTTAAATATCCAATTCTTTTACCATGTAAACTGGAAACTGACAAAAAGAGTTAGAAAATTTTTACCATTGATTTTTATCGTACAGTTTATATTTTTTACGACGGCGCAGATATATGCTATCAGTATTTTCCGTGCAATTCTAAACAATTAAACTCCAATGATACTGAACATGGCATTGAACGAATTCGCATTAATCAAGGATCTAAGCTTTGGTGGAGAAACCACATAAGTGCAATCACTAGCTAGTAACTAGTTCACTTGTTATTATTTTCTGAATTCGTACCAAACAAGTTTAGAATTAGATATAGAAGCCATCATCGATAACAAACATATTAGTTCTTGATTTTCTTATGATTGCATTTATGGCTTTCTTACGTAAATTTTGAGACTTTCTATTCTTTTTTCAACTAATATTATTTATTATACAAGGAAAACTATCGAATAATTATATATTTGAGTACACATTTTGATTTTCTTATGCCTGTTTTCATATTAATATCTTTAACTTTTAAAATTAAAAACTTATCTAAAAAATTACATACTCTTTATCAATAAGTATTTTTCCTTTTTATCCCACCAAGAAATGTGACTGATTCAACTTGCAGAATCCAAATCGATTACAATCATATGTGAAATACAACCAACCGAAAAAATAAAATTCATGACATAATTACTACTCGCTACTGTTTCTATAAGTATTTTTTGAATGAAATATGATTTTAGAAAATAGTATATCTTTAGCAAAAACGAAAATGTTTACAGATTTTTTTTAATGAATTATTCGTTGGGGATAAGACTTTACATATAACGTACCAACTTGAATATTTTTTCTTATATTTGTTTGCATGATATTCTAATTATTGAACGCTTTATTAGTCTTTCTGTGAGTGAACATTCCACTCTTCTTGAAAGAGAACAAGATAATATCACAACTTTGTTTTCTTCTTTCCAGTCATTTTTTTATATTTTATTTCTCTCTCTCTCTCTCTTTTTTTTTTTTGTCTTCCCTAAATTTTTGATATAACACTAAACACTTGGAAACTTGGTCGTTGCATATATATTTTTCATTACTCTTCTATCTAGATCGGAGAATTGTCTAAGATCATCTTTCAGAATAATAAAACTTAGATGATTAACATAATTCCTTCAAAAGAATTATATTAAGAGAACATATAACGTTGATTTAGCATTTTATTTTTTAATCTCCACAATATGAATGATGGACAATCATATATTTTATATATATATATATATATATATATATATATATATACTAACCACTTTATATCTATGCATTATCCAGATATCATATTGCCTTTAATGGTGATAAAATTTTATTGAATATGAACTTCTAAATTATATCAAAACACACTCGTCATCCATCAAGGGAAAACGTTTAAAAGATTTATTGTCTTGTGTACAGTTGGCCGGCAGCTTTGGTGCACCAAATTTTTTTTTTTTGAAAGAATTGGTGCACCAAATTTTGTCCCTCTTTTCCCCCATATTATTGTTTTTATTAATAATTTATACTATGTTTATCTTCTAAAATATTATGAAATCATTATGTTCATGTTACTCATGTATACACACGTAGTCTAAATCTATATGGTATAGATATTAAGATATTTTAACCAAGAGTGTAATTTTTTTAAGTAGTACGATACCTTTTTAGGTGTATGGACATATAGAACGAAGCTTTATCTACTTGTAAAATTAATTTTTGTTAGAATTTAACAAGAAAAATGTTATAGAATTTGTTTGTTTGTTTTATCATATCCAAACATTTATGTTTGTAATATGATTAAGTTATCTATTTATTTTAATTATTGTTTTCTTTATTTTGATCTAAAATTAGAATGTATATAATAGATAATTCAATTTTTTCTAAAAATATTGTAAATCTCTTATGTTGTTAACAATTACTGATATGTTAATAATTACAATTACAAGAGTCATCATTCGGAATTGGTGTACATCGATTCAGTTCCTACACATTGGCTCACAATAGATATGTAATTTTAGTTTTTTTGCATCTTATTGTAAAAAAAAATTTACTGATATAAAAATTTATATGGATTAGTGTAATTCACAATCTCAACTAAAGTATCATTACAAAGGTAATTAGTATATGATTTCATTTTTGTTGGTTGTTGCTCATTTTTCATGCTAATTAAAAACAACTTTATATGATATTTATTTGAGTGATTGAGTCATCCTTTTAGTGCCGGGGGGGGGGGGGGGGGGCTTACTTGGCAACTGTAGAGGAAATACATAAAATTAAAATAATAAATTTATGCTTTTCTAAAATTTGTAAACTATGTTTATATTTTATATAATTGCTTTTTCTTTTCTCTGATATATGATAATATGTGTTCTTCGTAAAACTGGTTATATGGAATATGGTGTCTCAGACTCTCATACAACATATAACTATTTGTAGATGGAATTTATTTATTTGTAATCATTTTATTTAATAAAAAATTAAGTTAACTTGTAAGAAAAATATATAAATATGTCATACATTGATACATATAAAAACATCTATAAAAGATCATGATGTTTAGAGAGAGATTAATATATAAAAAATAATTGGACTAAATTTTTAATTTCGAACCAGAATAGGTTCAAGATATATTATCAACATTCTTTAATAGCAATCACTCGGTTCTATGGTGTAGTGGTTAGCACTCTGGACTTTGAATCCAGCGACCTGGGTTCGACTCCCGGTAGGACCTTTTTTCGGTATTACTACTATTTTGTTAACTTATTATTCGGGCCTTGAGCCTCTTTTTGTTAGGATCCAATACTTACAATTGATAAAAAATATAAAATATCCGACCCATATAAAAAGTTGGGGTCGAACTGGGCCAAATTTTTGTTTCCGTCCATACTTTTTTTCCCGAAATTTTGTATCACATTTTCAAACACTATATCACATAACATACTAACATTAGGAATTTAGGATTATAAAATTGTTATAGTTATGCTAGTAATCGTAATCAGCATCACCATTTCAACTCTTTCATCTTCAATTTTATATAGTTTACGAACTAAACCACTTTATTTTTTTCACTAGAAACGATTCATAAGTGAAGTACAACAAATTCTTAACTTGTTTGTTAATGTTTTTTTTTTTTAGTTTAGCATTGGAGACTAAAATATATGAATGGTGAAATAAAAAAAATGGGGTTATCGGCAACTGGATTAGTCCATAAGAGACTATAATTCATGAGTTGCAACCATTGAAAATGTTTAATATTTGTTCTTAACCGTATCAATCTAAAATGATATTCTTGTGTGTAAAAAAAGATACAAGCAATAACTATCTTTTTGTCTGATATAAAGAACCGAGTTAATGCGGTTAGGTAATTCAGTCCAGTAGAAATTAATTAAAAAAAGAAAAGAAGACAACGAACATAATTTTCCACACAAAAAAAAAAAACCCTTAGTCTATGAGTCAATCGCCTTCCCTAGTCCTCTCTTGAAGTAGCTGCACAGAAACCACCATCTCTCTCTAAACAGCCTTTTTTCCAGAGAGAGAGAGAGAGAGAGAGAGAGAGAGAGAGAGGATCCGTCGGTGTGTCAGTCGCTGACACTACATCCGATCGTCGCCGGTTAGTTGATTTCGTTAGTCTCCGATGAGTTTCTTTTTTGCATTCCGTCGTCGTGATTGTGTTTGTTCGCTTAGCTCCATGTTTCTATGGATTGGAGAGATTATGAGTTTCGCTGTTCCTCGATTTCGTTTTCACTTTTCCGATTTGTTCATGTCATTTCCGTTTGACGATTTGAGCCGTCTTGTTTGATTGTCCAGAGAATCAAATCACAGTTCCTTTTTTTTTCGTTTCTGCGTTGTTCCCTATATAACCAATCATACTCGCTTGGTAACGTAGCCTGGATCTGAGATTTTATTTTTGTTTCATTGCGTCTTTGACTACAGATTTTCGTACTTCAATTTTGAAATCGATTTCTTAGATTATCTAATGTAGGCTGTGATGCGTTAATTATCAATCTGCAGGTGAGATTTCCACTTAATTCGTCCTGTGACATTCAGATACACAAGTGCGGAGTTGCTTTTTCAGCTTGTTTATTCAGGAAGTGATGGATCAGGTTTGTGAAATCATTGTTTCAGTTCATAGTCACTCGTTACTCTTTGACGAATCTCGGTTAAAATGCTCATACTAATGGTGCAGTACGAGAAAGTTGAGAAGATCGGTGAAGGAACTTACGGTGTGGTTTATAAGGCACGAGACAAAGTGACCAATGAGACGATAGCTTTGAAGAAGATACGGTTGGAGCAGGAGGATGAAGGAGTACCCAGCACAGCAATTAGAGAAATCTCCCTCTTGAAAGAAATGCAGCACAGCAACATTGTCAAGTATGAAGTTAATATGATTGTTGGATGTTAACGCAGCATTGAATCTGGTGAACAGTTTTTGATGTTTTTTTGTTGGTACACAGGTTGCAGGATGTAGTGCACAGCGAGAAGCGTTTGTATCTGGTTTTTGAGTATCTTGACTTGGATCTCAAAAAGCACATGGACTCATCCCCTGATTTCTCAAAGGATTTACATATGATCAAAGTCGGTGCTAAGAAAATTTAGGCATTTTTTTATTTGTGTGCGTAATGCAATTTTATGTGAAGGCACTTATTGAGGTGTTTGGTTAGTCATGATGCCACAAACTTTTCTTTGATAATCTTGACATGTCTATCTGTTTAGTTTCGCTGAATATTGTTGAAATCTATGTTATTTAGTGTCCTCCCGTTGCGTATTTAGTAGTCAATACAGGCTGATCAGAGCTGTTCCATCTACTTTGCAGACGTATCTCTACCAGATTCTCCGTGGAATCGCTTATTGCCACTCTCACAGGGTTCTCCATCGTGATCTTAAACCACAGAATTTGTTGATTGATCGCCGCACGAACTCACTAAAGCTTGCAGATTTTGGACTGGCTAGAGCATTCGGTATCCCTGTCAGGACATTTACTCATGAGGTGCCAAAGAGTTTAACTTATTGGTCGTATGTTTCTGTAACGAACCTGATGACATGGCTTTATATTTGCTTCTGATAAGTGTGAATAAGGACTTAGGCATTTTATATTTTAGGTAGATTCCAAAGTCTTTACTTAAAAGGACATTTCCCTAGACGGTTGAACTATGTTAGATTCAAAATACCGTAAAACACTTTCACTGCTCTTAACACATTTTTGTTGTTGCATATTGTTCCTTGTAGGTGGTTACTCTCTGGTACCGGGCACCAGAGATACTCCTAGGCTCGCATCATTACTCTACACCCGTTGATATTTGGTCTGTGGGTTGCATATTTGCCGAGATGATCAGCCAAAAGCCCTTATTTCCTGGAGACTCGGAGATTGATCAACTCTTCAAGATTTTCAGGTTTCGTAACTAACTTCCTTTATCCAGTTGTCATTGCAGACAAGTGGGAAGAACTGTCTGCAATGATATCACAAAGAATTCTGAAAACATTCTCAGCTTGAACTCAAATTTTCTTCGACAACTAGTGTACAACACAGATATTGAAGTGTTGACTGATTATAGATCTTTTGCTGCCATGGGTTTTTGTCTTCTCCTAGAATCATGGGAACACCATACGAGGATACATGGCCCGGTGTAACTTCGCTGCCGGATTACAAATCTGCTTTCCCTAAATGGAAACCAACGGTACTTCAAATTTCTTCATTCACTTTTACATCTCGTTTTCAGTAGACAAGAGTTCATAAGCACAAATGTGATTCTTGCCCATGTTTTTTTTCTTATACGACAGGACTTAGAATCTTTTGTCCCAAATCTGGATCCCGATGGAATAGATCTCCTTTCTGTAAGTTTACTGCCCATATGCATATATATACTCACACGCATCTTTATAATCTACTTCTGCTACATTAAAAACCTGGAAGCTTGATTTTGTTGGATCCGGTTCTATGTTACCCGTTGTGAACCTTAAACCATTTGAAGTTTTAGTTGATTTACAAAGTGATTCGGTCTTTAGGACGAGAAACCCTTGGCACAGTTAAACCTGTGAGCTGGCTGACTAAACCAAAAGAAGAGACACTGGTTTTGGCTCCTTCTATGTGGCACAAAATCAGATGCCCAAAACCAAACTTGTCTAAAACATGAACAAACTTCAATAACCAGGATTTGTTAAAGTCTTAAACCCAAAAACGGGCGAGCCAAAATTTTGGATATTTATCTAAGACTTTCGAGTTCATGTGCAAGTTCAGGTAATAATATGTCACTGTTTTATTTGTTACAGAAAATGCTGTTAATGGATCCGACCAAAAGAATCAACGCAAGAGCAGCCCTGGAGCATGATTACTTCAAGGATCTTGGCGTGATGCCTTAGAAAAGGCTACGGAACCAGTAATCTCCTTCTTCATTCTTATATAATTATCTTTCAATCTTTGTTAATCCTAAGAAAATGAAGCAAAATACATTAATGGTTTTTGTTTATTCTTTGTTTTTTTTTTTGAGTTCATTATTCTAGTACGAGAAAAGGAAGATTCCGAGTGTGCTTTGTTTTTTTTTTTTCTTCTAAGCTTTTGAGATCATTTTCTTGTATCTTTTTACCAAGTTCAGTATCTTTCAATCTTTGTTAATCCTAAGAAAATGAAGCAAAATACATTAATGGTTTTTGTTTATTCTTTGTTTTTTTTCGAGATACATAGAAATTACATAGAAATTTTATTAATTAGGTGACACAGAGAAATTTTTTTTAATTAGGTGACACAGCAAAATGATGTGGTGAAAAGACTAAACAACCATCCCATTAGATAATTAGCGAAATTATATTGAAGATAAAATAAAAATTTCAGAAATTGCAATCGATCATATATGTGCGTTATTGATGTTATTTTTCAATATTATATGTATATTTAACATTATAAATGTATATTTAACATTAAGATTGGAGCATATAGGAAGGTTATTAACCAGCTAATAGAGTTTATTATCTTCTACTTTTATCCGCTAACATCATAAATGTTTGTCTAATACTATAATTAACAAATCCGCTGAATTCTTCGCCGTCAAATCCGCTGAGTTCCGGTGAATTCTTCGCCGTCAAATCCGCTGAGTTTTATTCGTCGGTCTTTTTTCAGAGGGAAAAGTCGATTTTGTCGAGTTTGAGCTCTCCTTACATAGTCAAGTACAATGGGTTTAATAAGACGACGGAGAACAATTGTGTTGGATCAAGATTTCTGGGATTTATGTGAAACCTTGAGGAGTCGATTAGTTCAATCGGATCACGAAATTCTTCATAGGCTGATCGAATCAAGAAATTCGTCGGGAATGAGAATTCCGACGAACCAGAGTGGTTTACGGTGAAGGAAGGATGGATGAAGTTAGAGGCAACAGAGAAATAGAGAAACGTAACGAAGACGAAGACGAAGATTCGAATTGCGTTGAAGCAACATCATTGGAGGAAGACGAAGTGGGAGGACTTGAGAATTGGATCTTAGATCAAGAAGATAGCTTCTTCTTGGAATATTCTTCAACCGAGAACAACATTTTTTATTTTTACTCCAATAACTCCGTTGATCGACGTTCTCAAATGCTATAATGGTCGCCTGTGAGAACAAGAGAAGAGAAGAGAGAGAGAGGAAGAGAGAGAGAAGGAGAGAGAGAAGGAGAGAGAGGGGAAAGGGTGTTTTGGTATTAAAAAAATATGCACAGTACCATATCTATCCCTAA
This sequence comes from Isatis tinctoria, assembly GCA_010577795.1. Taxonomy (NCBI): domain Eukaryota; kingdom Viridiplantae; phylum Streptophyta; class Magnoliopsida; order Brassicales; family Brassicaceae; genus Isatis; species Isatis tinctoria. Next base: position 25,179,639 of record CM021245.1, read on the forward strand.
TTTCATAAATTATTTCTGTATATGGAGTGCAATTTCTCTTTTTTATTTTAGTTCATTATTCTAGTACGAGAAAAGGGAGAAAAGGAAGATTCCGAGTGTGCTTTGTTTTTTTTTTTTTTCTTCTAAGCTTTTGAGATCATTTTCTTGTATCTTTTTACCAAGTTCAGTATTCCCTTATATATGGTTTTATTTTGCAAAATCTCATCTTATGCCACTCTTTCTGTATGAATATCATCTGATCATATATAATCGATATTAATTGCATGTTTTCATCAATATGATTATTGGCATCACATGGATCAAAGTTTGGAAGAGTTGCCTTCTTGAATGACCTTCTAGGTTTATCTCAATTTGAAATACTATTAGTGCGACCTGATTCTACTTATGACTTATCTACTATATTAAAACAGGAGTCTTATATGAAAAAAAGACAAAAGGACCATGTCATATTACTTTTTGTGCCATTGGTCTCCTTTAGGTCTGGGCAAAAAAACCGAACCCGAAAAACCGAACCGAACCCGAACCGAAAAAGTAGAACCGAACCCGAACCGAAATTCGTAAAATATCCGAACGGGTCCTAAATTTCAATATCCGAAAACCCGAACCCGAACCCGACCCGAACCGGGAACCGAATGGGTACCCGAAATAACCGAAATACAATTATATACCTAAAATATTAATAATATTTAGATTTGATATAGCTTATTTATCCTAAATTATAATTATAAATCCAAATATATGAATTACTTTTAGATAAAAAAACTAAAATATCAAAAATAAATAGAATATATGAAATTTTTAGTTATATTTGTCAAATTTAATTGATTTATTAACTAATTTTTATTTTCTTCTTATAAATGTTCGGGTACCCGACCCGAACCCGAATAGAACCGAACCGAACCCGAACCCGAACCGAAATTCTAAAATACCCGAATGGGTCCTAAATCTTCAAACCCGAAAACCCGAAACCCGAATGGACCCGACCCGAACCCGAACGGGTACCCGAACGCCCATGCCTAGTCTCCTTTGATTTAAAAAAAAAATTCATTAAGGGTATTATGGACATGGATTTATGGTTCCACTCTAATGAATTAATGTGATATCACGTAGGTTTTAACATTATGTCAAAGAAAAAAAAAGGGTTTCAACATTATACAACCGAGCCGTCAAGTGTAACCAGAAACATAATTGTTCGTGAGGACGATTGAGTTTCCGGGGAGGAGAGTCGGAAGGCGAGAGAGTGGTTGCAAATAACGGAGATCTGTGAAAGAGAGACGTTGAGCAACGATGTGAGGATAAGCGGCGGAAGTGAGAAATGAGACGGTGGCGAGAAGGAAGAAGAGAAGGAGCTGGCTTGAGGTGGCCATCGGAGAATCAAATCGGTGGCGAGAAGGAAGAAGAGAAAGATCTGATAAAGGTTCAGTCTTTCTAGCTTTAAGCTTTTCAAATCTTATCCAAAGAGATTGGTCGGAAAATTGCTGAAAGCTAATTCAAACTTTTTGGTTATAGAATGTTCAAATCTTCCGAAGTAAAATCCATCATGTTCTCTATTCACCTGCAAGAGACGATAACGAGATATATGACAGAAGAAGCTGCATCAACCGCTGCAATCTCAAGATCCCGAGTTCCATCTCGGAAGCGAACATGAAAAGATAAAACTGGATCAAGACTGACGCAGAATGTAAGTCAAGATCTTATACATAACATTGAACCCAAAGAACACTTTTTGCTTTTATTTCGGTGTCTCAAAAGTTTTCATATCGGAAGGCAAGAACACTTTTATACAATTGCAATAAACCAAATGAGATGAGCCAAGAAAGCTGAAAAGGGATTGTAGACTAAACTGGACTTACCTGATAATTTGTAACAGTGAAGAGGAAGATATGTCATCATATGAAAATGAACAGATCGAGCAGCTTGAAGATGTTGACCTGATGAGTTATCTATGGAACAAAGCTTGCTCTTCTCTGATGGTCTTAAGGTACATTCTGAATTGCAAAATTATTACCTCTTTTGTTATTTGTTTCTGATAATTAGTTCAAGTCTAAGTCTCCATAGATTAGAAAGAGAATGTTATCGAGTACATATGTTTTGTAACATTCTTTCTATGCGTGAAACCGACAGACCAGTGAAATGAAATTGGTATAAGTCTCTGCTATTTTTTTTCTTCTTCCTCAGGACTTGAGGAATTTGAGGACACAGTTGTATTCTGCAGCTGAGTATTTCGAACTATCTTACACAACCGATGATAAAAGGCAGATGTGAGTTTGTATTCAGCAGCGCTTCAGATCAATTGTGTGATTAAAATTGTTCTTTTCTCTTCTCGGTTTTTTCTCAATAGTTGTTTTCTCATGTTAAATGCAGAGTTTTAGAGACACTGAAAGATTACACGGTGAAGGCTCTGGTGAATACGGTTGACCATTTAGGCTCTATTACGTATAAAGTCAACGACTTCATCCATGAAAAGGTCGATGAAGTATCAGAGACCGAACTACGAGTCTCTTGCATCGAACAAGTAAGATACAAGTTCCTGACCAAACTTGTTTTATATGCGTGAAGCTTCCTGCTTTAGATTCTTTCTCTGATTGATTATCATCTTTTGGTCTTTATGTCGGGAAAAAAACAATGTTTGCATAGAAAATACCCAAACGGAAGCTAACACAAAAGTAATTAAAAGCAAAACACGAAGTCAAAAATAGACAAACACCAAAAACAGAAAAAGAAAGGAAAATCAAGTTTCTTGAGATACTAGATGTATGCATTCACATATCAACTTAGTTTGTATATATAAGTTTGGCTTATCGGAATCGGCTGTCACGTAAATTACGGCTTATGTAGACGATGTGTTTAAAGGTAAAAGGTTTGTTTACTCTCTTCTTTTTACCATTGTTATTATATTTGAACAGAGTTCTTTGAAAATCAAACCACATCGTCTGAAACATAAAAGAAAAAAAAATTGAAGAACACATTTATTTCATTTTTTAAGAAGGATACACCGTTTTCTTTTTGAAGATAAACTTTTTTTTAATTATAATTTGTTACAGTGCTCGCTCCTACGCCCCATGAAGATAAGTAATTGATTTGAAATTTTAATGTTATCATTTTATGTTGGATAAGAAATCAAAATGTACATTACGTATTCGTCTATCCATTCTATTTCCTTTACATATATTGTCTGCTACTGTCGGAAAATATCCGCTTAACATGGTAAAGCCTTAAGCATCTTCTTGTGTATGTAAATGTTTCTAAATTAAAGCCTTGGCTTTAACAACAGATGTTCTTAAATAGTAAAGACATTGGTTTTGTTCATGATATAATTCTTTACTCTTCAAAATATATGCAGAAGAAGACTTGGATCTTAAATGTCTCAGTGTTCACTCTCCAAATCTTCACATCTTCGAAAGCATTGGATGTTACTCAATACGGAGCGATTGGAGATGGAGTTACAGACGACTCTCAGGTAAAAGATAGATTTGTGGTCGTAATGTAAATAACTTTTGTTCATCATATATCCAGAAAAATCGTAATGTTGAAAACTTGTATCTTTTTTTTTTTTTTTCTTGGAAGGCGTTCTTGAAAGCCTGGGAAGTTGTCTGTTGCGGGGCAGGAGATGGGCAGCTATCGTTCCGGCAGGGACGGCATCTATGTTACAGCCCTTGAAGTTTAAAGGTGCTTGCAAATCGACCCCTATTGTTGTTCAGGTGCTCTGTTTTTCCCCTGTTTTTTTCCTTTTATATATTATTATCTTTGACATTAGTGACGATTGACGAATATACTGATTTATTTAATTGAAGATTTTGGGCAATCTGGTTGCATCAACAAGTAGAGGAAAATGGAAAGGAGACAAAGGTCAATGGATTCTCTTCTCAGACATAGAGGGGCTTGTGATTGAAGGTAACGGCGAAATATACGGCAACTCTAGAAATACTGTAAGGATAACATTATGGGCCTTACGGCTTTCTATTTTCCTTTCCAAAACTTTTTGTTTGTTTGTTTTAGGGATGTTAAAATGGGTATACCCAACCCATTTAGACCCAACCCATTTAACACCCGCCCCATTTAACTCCCACCCATTTATACCCCATTTAAGTTAATACCTATTAGGGTTTACCCATTTAAGTTACTACCTATTAGGGTTTACTCATTTAAAACCCATCAAAATAGGGTCCCCATATAAACCCCATTTAAACACATTTAAATTATATTAATTTATTGTTTTTACTTTTTATTTTAATTATTATTCATAATAACCTAAAATAAATCATAAATAATCTAAATAGCCAAAACCGGGAATCTGAATTTTCCCGCCAAAAACGGAAATCTGAGTTTTCCCGCCAAAAACGGGAATCCGTGTTTTCCCGCCAAAAACGGGAATCCGAGTTTTCCCGCCAAAACCATTATTCCGCGTTTTCCCGCCAAAACCGGAAATCCGAGTTTTCCCGCCAAAAACGGAAATCCGAGTTTCTCCGCCAAAAACGGGAATCCGCGTTTTCCTGCCAAAACCGGGAATCCGAGTTTTCCCGCCAAAAACGGGAGTCCGAGTTTTCCCGCCAAAACCAGGAATCCGAGTTTTCACGCCAAAACCGAGGAATCCGAGTTTTCCCGCCAAAAAACGGGAATCCGAGTTTTCCCGCCAAAAAACGGGAATCCGCGTTTTCCCGCCAAAACCGGGAATTCAAGTTTTTCCGCCAAAATCGGGAATCCGTAGTTTTCCGTGTTTTCCCGCCAAAACCGGGAATCCGTGTTTTCCCGCCAAAAATGTAATTCCGCGTTTTCCTGCCAAAACCGTGATTCCGCGTTTTCCCACCAAAACCATTATTCCGCGTTTTCCCGTCAAAACTGTGATCCGCATTTTCCCGCCAAAACCGTGATCCGCGTTTTCCCACCAAAACCGTGATCCGCGTTTTCCCGTCAATATTTTAGTCACAAATATTTGTTGATAATTTTATTATTAAATAGAAATATATTATTTATAGCTCATATAATACATAAATGGGTCCCCATTTAATTAAACTTAAAACCCTAGTAGTAAATGGGTAAACCCGTTTACACCCATTTATAAATGGATTTAAATGGGTAAACCCTAATAGAACCCATTTATAAATGGGTGTAAATGGGTAACCCATTTATTGTAAATACCCATTAAAAACCCCTTAAGAAAACCCATATTAACATCCCTAGTTTGTTTTGTACCAAAAGCTTTTTGTTCTGAGATTAGGCATTGAAGTTCGAGAGCTGCAACAACCTTAAACCGAACTACGAGTCTCTTGCATCGAACAAGTAAGATACAAGTTCCTGACCAAACTTGTTTTATATGCGTGAAGCTTCCTACTTTAGATTCTTTCTCTGATTGATTACAATCTTTTGGTCTTTATGTTGGGGAAAAAAACAATGGGAATGGTGGTTACAGATGCTAAGGATGTGCCAAGAGTATATGGATCATGAAGGGCGTTCACAGCAATCACTTGTGATTGACACTCCAAAGTTCCATAAACGATACATCTTACCAGCGGGTGAAATTATGACTGCCACCAATCTTGAAAAGAAGTACTTCGGAAGCAGTTCAGAGGATGCAGATGATTGGAACCAATTCCGAAATGGTAATTTGATCTTCTTTATGTTTCCGTCAGTTCACACTCCAAGGCTCAAGATTTCTTCCTAACCTGGATTCTTGATTTGATTTATTTTATTAAGATTCGCTCATTGCACGAGGGACTAATCACAATCGGAGCTGGCTTGTCTGCTATTTAGTGCACTCCAATTTTTTTTGTTTGGTTGGAGAAAAAAATGGTTATATAAACCAAAGCGAAAAGTTTCCATCATTGTCTAAAAATCTGAGATGGCTACAGACTCCAAATAGAAACTTTTTAATTATATTTCATGAGAAACGATGATATAATTTCTACATAACTTTTCATAATTATAATTTTTTATGTTTGATTAATTTTTAAAAATTTCTAATACTTTTCTATTAAGTGCTATATTAAAAAAAACATTTACAAAAACATTTGGATTGATATATACCATAAAATATGAAGATATTATTTTCAAATAAAAATAATGTTTTTAAAAGTCTAATATGTAAACAAATATATATTAAGCTAAACATTTTCAAAAATGTAGTACGTAAAAATATTAAAAACAATATTACTTTAAAATGCTGAAGTATTTTTTTTTTTTGGGCACAAAAATGCTGAAATATTTTAAAATCAGATTTAAAAGATGAATTTAAAAATTGAATTTTTTAGTTTGACTAATTTTTACAAAATAAAAATACATTATTAGCAGTATATGTAATGAATATTAACAAATATGAATATCAGCTTTAACATTACTATATAAATTTTACTTTCACTTTTCGAAATATTCCATTTTAAAATTTTATATTTACTCTAATTTATATTTTTATTTCATAGATGTAATTTTTAATTTATTCTTCCCGCGTACTTCTTGACTGTTTAAAACAACAGTTTTACTCTCGACTTTTAACAAAGCCATAAAAAAACCTCTCAAATATTGACAAGATTCGTATAATTCCAATTTAAATAATATCATCCCGCTCTTAATGTTTGTTTTAATGTTATTAGGTAAAACACATATTTTTATAATTATATCTATAATTCATAAACTGAAAATTTTAAATTTGAAAAAAATTAATATTAAATAAAATATAGTCCGCGCATCGGTGAGCGGGTCCTATTCTAGTTAGTAATGAAAGTCAAAGCCTACGGCCGACGTGAGACCAGAGAAAGACACGAGAGAAAGACACGATGGCCTTTTTTGTTTTTTGGTTTAACGAGAACAGAGTTCAACAAATAATCAAAACTAACGTAGAAAAAGGAAACAGCGTACATTCATATCATGCTAGATTAAAAATTGACGTAGTATATATTCTTCCATCTTTGGGCACGATCACAAAGAGCTCTTCTCAGTTTTAATATAGATCTTATGACGGCGGCGGCAGCAGCACACGCTCATGGTCCGGGACCAATGATGGTTCTGAGTGAAGTGTCATCGGTATCACCTTGTCATATCGGGTCCAGTAACGGCTGCCCATGTATCTAGTTTTGTCGACTCTAGTAACTAACCGCAGCTTCTTTGTTGCGACATCAAGCAAGACGATACTTTCCGGTAGATACAAGTAAACAAGAAGAGGATTGTTTGTATGGCAATGCAAAGGCTGTGGACAAATGATCCGCTCTCTTCTGGTATCTGGAGGAGGAGGCGGAACCGCGAACCATTTAATGGCAAGGGACATACCATGTTGGTTAGCTGTAATCAGACTATATCCCCGCATGTAGTCTTGTATCCATGGAAGATCAGAAACCATGTCACTGAAATAGATAGGGTCATGCTCTCGTTTCCAAATGGATTGTTTGTAATCCACGAGTGTCCAAATAGCGAGATGGTGATGATCATCACTCGTAAGGGGATAGCAAACCATCTGAATGATGCGTAGATGGCCCATGGAGACGGTTAAGGTCTCCGAGACAACCGCGTGGTTACCGTAAGAAGCATGGCGCATCTCTTAGAAACGATGGATGATTATGCATTCATGCCTATAGTTAGGGTTATAAGCTACAATAGGTCCGTCTTGGGCTAACCAATGTAAAGATCCTTCAAAGTTCAAGCCTTGGCATTGCGTTGGCTCCCATCCAAATTGTGACCAAGGCAGATGCTCGATACGACGGTATCTCCAATTACCGCGCTTAGAATCCAACACAGTGAGGCAAAGCTGAGATGGTTCGGACTGCAACAGCTTGACAACATAGTACCTGTCCTTTGAACCATTCCCTGATAACCCAATGGGACGTACTACAAGCTCATGTATAGTTGTGCTCGCGTCGCCTTACACCGAGAAGAAGATGTATATTTCCTGCATAGCAAGACATCTCTGTAGGAGGCTAGAACACAAAGCGGAGAATCAAACTTGGTATCAACATAGTTGCTTAATTGGAAACCTTTCCAACCCTCTAAGCATAGGTCGTTTGTAGCACACAGAGGATTTGTGTTGAGAATCAAAGCAAAGCTTCTCGAGTTGTGATCAAAGAAAGAAGAAGAAGATATCAGAGAGTTCCATCTCTTGTTCACGCTTTTGCAAACGATGACATCTCTGGGATTACGTAGCCTCAAGAAGATGTCGAGCAACAATAAGCTCTCAGGTAAATCATCAATAATGTTTCTTTTTCTTGTTACACAAGTATCATCATCATGTAACCTAGCTCTCTTTCTTTTTCTCAGTAATTCCATCTCTAATTATTTTAGGACTCTCGTGGTTATAAGTTTTAAGTGCATACCCTATTTATAAAAGTAAGTCTGAAACCCTAATTTTTTTGGGGCTTTACGTTTTGTAATCTTTTTCCTGTTTGAGTAGGAGACAGATTTTTTTTTTTTTTTTTGTAATTTGTGTATATGTTATATGTTTGGTTAATAGTTATTATATGTTTTGTTATTAAAGATTTTGTAATCTCTTTTTGTTTTTTTAAATGTCCTTATAATCATAATGATATAAGGTAGATATATAGTTGATTATGAAAATAAAATACACATTATTATATGAAAATAAAACAACAACAAAGAAAAAAAAAAAACAGAGCAATTTAGACTGAAATTTTAGCGGCCAATTGATAACAGGACGCTGCCTCCACCGCCGCCTGGAAGATCTGGCGGGGCTCAAGAACCTTGGACGTCCAGTCTGATTTTGTTATCCCAGACTCTGGTGTGAATTGGAATCCCAAGAGCTGATGGAAGATCTTGGCAGTGGAGGCGTTCCGGAGGGTTCGTCCGGTGATATCTTCCCCAGCATGACGCCTCAGATCCATCATAGTCCTAACCTTAAGCTGAGAGCTGTACGCGGTTAGTTTCGAGCTGTACCTCAGGTTCCACATTCCGGCCAGGACCGCGGAGGGTGACCAGAGGAGCCGGGTGAGCCTCCTCGGGAGTCGGCGTAGATGGGGGAGCTGTACCACGAGACAGTTCTGCTGGAAGCAGAGGACCAGAACAGGGGCGGCGCTGGTCCGAGGCGGTGGCCACTGCACGGAGGTGCCGATCAGGTGAAGAAAGGAACCTGGTAGGTGGAGGTTTTGTGAAGCAGCTTCATCGTAGAAGAAGAGAGAGAGAAAGGGAAAGCTTCTTTTTCTTGAGTGATGATTTGCAGGGATGTTGAGCTGTTTATATAACCAAGAGGATTCGTCGTTGTGGTGAAGAAATACGGTTACGATCGGAGGTTTCTGTTTCTGTTTGTGCATGGAAAAAGGATGGAGAACGATACAGGATCGTCACACGTGGGCTTTACGGACGGTAAAGATATTTACGATATATTACTATATTTTGCTAGGGAGTGAGCAAGTGGCCTTTGTATTGCTTTTTTTTTTTTCAGTTTCTCTTGGATCTGCATCAATTGGTGTGTGTATTTTCTTTGTACATTATCCCTCCATCAATTCTATGTTTTGATTACTGATCGCTTTTGTCTTGATTTTGGTTACTCGAGCTCGAGCGCTATCTATGTGTAGCGGAACTTACGGTGTGGTTTATAAGGCACGACACAAACTGGCCAATGAGACAGTGGCTGGAGCAGGAGGATGAAGGTGTACCTATTAGAGATAATCTTCCCCTTGCACAGCAACATTTTCAAGTATCAAGTTAATACTCTTGCTGGATGTTAACGCAGCATTGAATCTGCTGAACCATTTTTTGTTGCTACACAGGTTGCAGGATGTAATGCACAGCGACAAGCGTTTGTATCTGCTTTTTGAGTATCTTGACTTGGATCTCAAAATGCGCATGGACTCATCTCCTCATTTCTCAAAGGATCTACTTATCATCAAAGTGAGTGCTCAGAGTCTTTAGGCATTGTTTTATTTATGTGCTTAATGCATCTTTCTTTTTTTTTTTTATGTCAAGGCACTTATTGAGGTGTTTGGTTGATCATGATGCCACAAACTTTCTGTTTAGTTTCGCTGAATATTGTTGAAATTTTAAGTTATGTAATTTCCTCCCCTTGCGTTATACAGGCTGATCAGAGCTGTTCCATCTACTGTTTGCAGACGTATTCTCCGTGGAATGGAGAATCGCGTATTGCCATTCTCACAGGGTTCTCCCCCGTGATCTGAAGCCACAGAATTTGTTGATTGATCACCGCACCAACCCACTAAAGCTTGCGGATTTCGGACTGGCCAGAGCATTCGGTATCTCTGTCAGGACATTTTTACTCAGGAGGTGCCAAAGAGTATAACTTCTTCCTCTTATAATGAATCTGATGACATGGCTTTATATTCGCTTCATTCCTTATTTTTATTAGAGAGAAAGACTAAAGCTACTATTCCACTTTTGCATCTCAATATCTCATAAATATGACTCAAGGACTTGAAATATTTCAGATAGATTTCATAAGTCTTTACTTAAAAGGACATTTCCCTTGACGGTTGGACTATGTTAGATTCTAAAATACCACTGATGAACTTAGTATATTAGAACAAACTTTGCCTGTTTGTACTTCATATTTCTGTTCTGTCTGAGTTTGAATGAGAGTTTAAAGAGAGAGAGAATCAATCATAATTCAACTTGATTCAATAGCGATACAAAGTGTTGCAGAGCAACTTACATACTTAAAGAGAAAGCAGACAACTACTCTCTTACAATTACTAATCACTTCTACTAACCCTTACAGCTACTAACAACTCCCACTAGCCTCACTTGACAACTAGCTTAGATATATCCTACAAGCAAAGTTACCTGCACTGTTTCACCAACTCTTTTATCTCAATCACTTAGCTTAACTTCTTAGTTATGGTTTTAGTTACAAAATGGCATTACTCAACACTCCCACTTGCCATTTTGTCACTCAAACCAAGACTCTTTCGAAATTTTTCAAAGCTTTGACTCTTTAAGGCCTTTGTAAGTATGTCGGCAATCTGTTCTTCTCCTTTGCAGTACTGCAATTTGATGTCTCCATTCTTCTCATAATCTCTGACCACATGATACTTGATCTGAATGTGCTTAGTCCTTCTATGCTGAACCGGATTTTTTCCAATAGCTATTGCAGATTGGCTATCGCAGTAAATTGGTACTCCTCCTTGATAATAGACTCTCAGCTCTTCCAGTAATCTTTTTAACCACACTGCTTGATTTGCCGCAGCACATAGTGCCATATACTCTGCCTCAGCCGTTGATTGTGCAACTGTGTCTTGCTTGCTGGTTTGCCAAGAGAACACTGCAGAGCCAATGCTGAAACAATATCCAGAAGTTGATTTGAGATCTTCTTGGCATCCTCCCCAATCACTGTCTGAGTAACCGATCAATCTTGGTTCCTTGACAGAAGTAAATGTCAAACACTTGTCTACGGTTCCTTTAATGTATCTGAGAACTCTCTTTGCCTCCAAAAGATGTTTCTCTCTAGGCTCTTTCAAGTACCTGGATAAATACGATGCAGAGAACATTAGATCAGGACGTGATGCTGTCAAATACAGCAGTCCTCCGACCAGACTTCTATAGAGTTTAGGATCAACTAGTTCATCTGCTTCTTCTTGATTCTTGTGCTTGGGAGCCAATGGAGTTTCCATGGCCTTGCATTCCTTCATGTTGAACTTTTCCAACAGCTTCTTGGCGTAACATTCCTGAGACAAAGAAATCCCTTCTTGAGTTTGTTCTATCTCCATGCCTAGAAAGTAGTTTAGCAATCCCAAATCTGACATTTCAAATTCTTTCTTCATTGTAACCTTGAAGTCTTCCACCATATCTCTATCGTCTCCAGTGACAATGAGATCATCTACATAGATGCACACCACCAGAATCTTCCCATGTATCTCTTTGATGTACAGAGCATGATCGTTTTCACTTCTCTTGAATTTTTCTCTTAAGAAAAAATCATCAATTCTGCTGTACCAAGCTCTAGGGGCTTGCTTTAAGCCGTATAGAGCTTTGTGTAGAAGGAGAACATGATCTTCCTTCCCTTCTTCTTCAAATCCACGGGGTTGCTCAACATATATCTCTTCTTCTAGATTTCCATTGAGAAAAGCTGACTTGACATCAAGCTGAAACAATTTCCATCCTTCTTGTGCAGCAACAGCAAGAAGTAGACGAATAGTTTCATGTCTGGAAACTGGAGCAAATGTCTCTAAGTAGTCAACTCCATGTTGTTGAGTGAATCCTCTTGCAACTAGTCTGGCCTTGTGCTTCACCAAGTTGCCCTTTGCATCAGTTTTTAGCCGGTAGATCCATTTGACTCCAACAACGTTTTTGTTTGTTGGTCGTTCAACTAGTTTCCAAGTTTCATTTTTCTCTATCATCTGTATCTCTTCTTCCATGGCTTTTATCCATTCTTTGTGCTTTGTTGCTTCTTCGAACAAAGCTGGATCCTCATAGCTTGAGAAGCATCCTTCAACAACTGCAGAGTACTCAACGTTGGCGTGAGGAGCAGTGAGTAGGATGTCTTCTATCAATCGAGTTTTTCTGTTTGGTGAGCTTAAGCTCTCTCCTGTGCGTTCAGAACTCCATCTTGGTGCAGCTTGTTGAGTACTTCTCAAGTCTCTGTACTCAGCATCGCTTGATTCAAAGTCATCAATACTGGAATCTTCTTCCTTTGTAGCTTCAGATTCAGATGATAGATTGTACTGCTTGACTATTTCTTTTTTTTTCCAGTCCCACTTGCTTCTTTCTTCAAAGATAACATCTCTGGAGATATCAACTTTGTTTTCTTCCAGCAGATACACTCTGTACCCTTTCGTCTGTGAGCTGTATCCGACAAATATGGATTTCTTTGATTTGTCATCCCACTTCTTTCTCTTTGCATCTGGAATATGTACATGACATACACACCCAAATACCTTCATATGCTTGACTGATGGCCGTGTTCCAACCCAAGCTTCTAATGGTGTCTTGTTCTTGAGAGCTTTGGTTGGGGTTCTGTTTTGAACATAAGCTGCATTGTATACAGCTTCAGCCCAAAACTTCAATGGTAAATCTTTTGCTTTGATCATTGCCCTGCCTATCTCCACAAGACTTCGGTTTCTTCTCTCTGAAACTCCATTTTGTTGAGGAGAATAGGCTGCAGTTAGTTGCCTTTCGATACCGTTTTCCTCTAGGTACCTTGTGAATTCTCTGGATAGATACTCAGTTCCTCTGTCTGTTCTTAGCTTCTTGATTCTGCAGTTTGTTTGGTTTTCAACAAGACTCTTGAACTTTCTGAAAGTCTGAAATACTTCCGACTTTGCTTTCAAGAAATAAACCCAAATCATTCGTGTAGCATCATCAATGAATGTGAGTAAGTACCTACTCCCACTGAACGAGGCATTTTGCATTGGTCCACACACGTCACTGTGGATTAGTTCCAGCTTGCCTCTGGATCTTGTTTCTGACTCCCTTGGAAATGACTCACTTCTGTGCTTGCCAACAATGCAGCTTTCGCATGCTTTCTGCTCCACTTTGAATTTGGGTAAGCCTACCACCATTTCATTGGACTGTAAGATCTTCAGATTTGAGTATCCCGTATGTCCAAGCCTTTCCTGCCATAACTCTGCTAACTCATCTTTGGCCACCATTGCAATTTCTTCGCTTGAGGGCCATTTGATGTGGAAGCTTTTGTTTACCATAGGTATTTTTCCTATACTTCTTCCTGCAGGGTCGTGAATGATACAGCTTTTTCCTTTGAATGTGACTTGATACCCATTTGTAATCATTTGTGGGATACTGAGAAGATTTTTCCCAAGCTTTGGAACAAGGAGAACATCTCTTATGATTCGCTTGCCTTTCTTGGTCATCACCTCTATGTCGCCTTTTCCTTTTGAGATTAACACAGCTCCATTTCCCACTCGTATTGGAACATTAAAGCTTGTGTTGATTTTTACAAAAATCTTCTCATTGGGGGTCATATGACTCGTGCATCCACTGTCAATGAGCCACCGATCTTCTCCTTTTCCAACGTGTTCTTCTCCGATCACCTTATTCTTGCTTTTGGTTCCTTGAACCATGACCTTGGCTTCTCTGTCCTCGGACTTCTTCATTACAGATCCTCCGATCACCTTATTCTCACTTCTGGTTCCTTGAACCATGACCTTGGCTTCTCTGTCCTTGGCCTTCTTCATTGCAGAACCCTCTTGGTCCGCCATCTTTGTTTCGTTCGAGACGTCTCCATGAATCGACATGCGCTCTGATACCATGATGAACTTAGTATATTAGAACAAACTTTGCCTGTTTGTACTTCATATTTCTGTTCTGTCTGAGTTTGAATGAGAGTTTAAAGAGAGAGAGAATCAATCATAATTCAACTTGATTCAATATCGATACAAAGTGTTGCAGAGCAACTTACATACTTAAAGAGAAAGCAGACAACTACTCTCTTACAATTACTAATCACTTCTACTAACCCTTACAGCTACTAACAACTCCCACTAGCCTCACTTGACAACTAGCTTAGATATATCCTACAAGCAAAGTTACCTGCACTGTTTCACCAACTCTTTTATCTCAATCACTTAGCTTAACTTCTTAGTTATGGTTTTAGTTACAAAATGGCATTACTCAACAACCACAAAGATCTCATTGCTACTTTCAGATTTCACATCTCTTCATGGTCATTCACTGTTTTTCCAAATATTTCTTAATAGGTGGTTACTCTCTGGCACCGTGCACCAGAGATACTCCTACGCTCTAATCATTACTCTACACCCGTTGATATTTGGTCTGCGGGGTTGCATATTTTCCGGGATGATCAGCCAAAAGCCCCTATTTCCTTGAGACTCCGAGATTGATCAACTCTTCAAGATTTTCCGAGAGAAGTAGTAAAGAACACAGATATTCAAATGTTAACTGATTATAAACACTATCACTAGAATCTTTTTTTTTTTCTCGAATTGTTACTAGATTATTTTGTTCCGAATATGATTCTTTCCCATGTTTTTTTCTCATACCGCAGGACTTGGAATCTTTTGTCACGAACCTGGATCCCGATGGAATAGATCTGCATTCTGTAAGATCACTGACCATATGCATATATTTTACACACGCATCTATATACTCTACTTCTATTAAAGACCTCAAAGCTTGCTTTCGATGGATCTGGTTCATTTGAGGTTTTCGTTGGTTTATAAAGTTATCAATATTTTTCCATTAGTCTTTAGGACTATAAAACCTTGGTACAGTTAAACCCGTAAGCCGGCTGGCTAAACCAAAACCAGAGACACTGGTTTTGGCTCTTTGTATGTGGCTCAAAATTAAGAGTCCAAATCCAAACTTCTGAAACATGAACAAACTTCAATAACCGGGATTCCTTGAAGTCCTAAACCCAAAACGCAAAGAGCAAACCAAACTCTTGGATATTTTTAACCGATGCGTTTTTTTGCCAAATCTATGTTCCTCTCATGTTGCATCCTGTGCTAGCTGTATCACATGGTTCTCCATCGTGATTTTTAAGCCACATAATACGTTGATTGATCACCGCTCAAAACTTTTGGCGTTGTTTCATTTGTGATTATGTGAAGGCACTTATTAGATAGTCTTATTGAGGTGTTTGGTTGGCATGATGCCATAAACTTCCTTCTGGTAGTTTTGACTGAAATCTAAGTTATGTAGTGTCCTCCCGTTCCGTCTTTAGTAGTCAATACAGGCTGATCAGAGCTGTTCCATCTACTATTTGCAGACGTATCTCTACCAGATTCTCCGTGGAATCGCTTATTGCCACTCTCACAGGGTTCTCCATCGTGATCTGAAGTCACAGAATTTGTTGATTGATCGCGGCACGAATTCACTGAAGCTTGCAGATTTTGGACTGGCCAGAGCATTCGGTATCCCTGTCAGGACATTTACTCATGAGGTGCCAAAGAGTTTATCTTATTGGTCATATGTTTCTGTAATGAACCTGATGACATGGCTTTATATTTGTGTGAATAAAGGGCTTAGGCATTTTAGGTAGATTCCAAAGTCTTTACTTAAAAGGACATTTCCCTTGACGGTTGAACTATGTTAGATTCAAAATGCCATAGAACACTTTCACTGCGCTTAACACATTCTTTTGTTGCATATTGATCAAATCTTCAAGATATTCAGGTTTCGTAACTAACTTCCTTTATCCAATTGTCATTGCAGACAAGCGGAAAGAACTTGTGTGCAATGATATCACAAAGAATTCTGAAAAAAACATTCTCAACTTGAAATCAAGTTTTCTTCGACAACTAGTGTACAACACAGATATTGAAGTGTGGACTGATTATAGATCTTTTGCTGCCATGGGTTTTTGTCTTCTCCTAGAATCATGGGAACACCATACGAGGATACATGGCCCGGTGTAACTTCGCTGCCGGATTACAAATCTGCTTTCCCTAAATGGAAACCAACGGTACTTCAGATTTCTTCATTCACTTCTACATCTCGTTTTCAGTAGACAAGAGGTCACAGCACAAATGTGATTCTTGCCCATGATTTTTTTTTTTTTTCTTATACGACAGGACTTAGAATCTTTTGTCCCAAATCTGGATCCCGATGGAATAGATCTCCTTTCTGTAAGTTCACTGACCATATGCATATACACACACACACGCATCTTTATAATCTACTTCTGCTAAAACCTGGAAGCTTGATTTTGATGGACCTGGTTTTATGTTACCCCTTATGAACCTTAAACCATTTGAAGTTTGATGAATCCATGTGATCTCCCACTGAGAATAAATGAATAAGAAATATACACAAAATGATCCAATTGATCAACGTTCTATTGAAACTCATCTTGTCCTGTTTCTAAAACACATCATTCAACACAATCATATGCTTTAGAAATATCAGTTTTGACTGCCTTATAATTCTTTTCAATTGTGTTGTTTGAAGACCATAGATCATCTCGTGAGCAATTATTATATTGTTTATGATTAAACGACCATATATAAAGGCTCTTTAAACATCTGAGATTGAATATGGGAGAAAAACCTTTAATTTCTTACATAATTTTTTGATCCTATCTTGTAATACATCGAGTAGATACTTGTCAGTCTGTCTTTGATCATTAATGGATTAGGGATTATACGAATCAAGCAAAGCTGTGTATGGTTTCATCCTGAAAAAAATATAGATGTATCAAATAACATTTTGAAGGATTTGTTATTTTCAGATATAAACCAGTTTCCATGTGTTTTTTTATAGAACTTTCAATTATTTTGAAGGATTTGTTATTTTCTAGTGCACAATTTTGTATTATAAAAATTCACATTTTTATTGATTTGAACCACCATTTTTGTTGGACCGGCACTCCATTGATACAGAATATAAGGTTGAATTTGTAATTAAACAATTTCAAGTTACTTTCTAGTGTTTTTACCACCAACTGAAACAATGGATTACCAACTTTGATGTTAATATATAAAAGCCAATTGGTAACGCCAATCTCAGATAGAAGCGTCTGTGTTGTTAATAAAGCACTCGGCCTATGAATATCCGAGACTAAAGACGAGAGAAAAGTCTTCAATTTTTGACACTATCTTGTAATAGAACAAGTAAAGGCTTATCAGTCTCATGTCTTTGATCATTGATGGATAATGGATTATAGAAATCAATCTTTTGCTGTGTATGGTTTCATCGCGAAAAGATATAAACTCATGAAAGAACATTTTGATTTCGTCTTCCGTAAATTTAGATCCAACAATATGCTAAAAATGGCCGCAGAAAACTTTGGTTAAACCATTTTCTCCTGATGCATTGCTACTCGTGACGACTAAAGCTGCTAGCTTGATCTCTTCCTTCAATATCAGTTTGTCAGCATTGTTTTGTTTTGTTTTTTTTTTCCTATCTCAAGCAACAAGATTCTTAAAGCCTTCAAATAGAGCATCTTGATACTATTTGGTTCATGCAAATTTGGCTTGAATAAGGACTTACCAAGTTCCCTCAAATCTTTAATTTCCTTGTTTTAACTTCTTCTTTGCCATGAAAAAAATATCTAGGTAGTGTGAAAGAAAAATATAGGTAATGCTTTTTGTAAAACCTCAACAATCATTCCAATTGAAATTTACATCCGTAGTAAGAAAAATAAAAATAATATTATATGGTCCATTGGAATTTATAAAAAGAAGGATAGCTTCTACTATTTTTAAGTTTTAACTAACGGGAAGAGATTCCAACAAATCATCAAACGAGACCAAAATTGACTAGAACTCTTCAACACGGTTTCGGTTAATACATGTACGGTTGGTCTGAATTCGAATAAACCAAATATCATATTAATAGAAATTAAACGAATGAAGACAGATCATTTCTCTTTGTTCTTTTTGGACAGATCATGATCTGAGAACCATCACAGTGTTGACATTTCTGTGATTTTAATCACTATTGTAGACAAGTGCGGTTCCTATAGATATGTTTCGCATCCAATATCTAATCCACATGTAGACTTCTTCTGTGACTATCCACCTTTCTTACACTCGAGTTCAATTCATAATTATTCAATCGATGATTTAATAATTTACCTACACCTCCGTTAATTTGTGACAGTAACAAAAACAAATCCATCAGCCGACACAAATTAAAAAATTTGCATTGATTAAATTACCATAAACACAATTAATTTAAACGTTTTTGATTGAAATTAGTTGACTCGTAAAAGGGGAAAGGGTGGCTTAAGGGACCAAGTAGCCGGAGAAGAAAACATACTCTCTCTTCTCTGTCCCCAAGTCAATAATACCTTTTTCGATTATTTTCTTCCTAATTTCTCTCTACTTTTTTTTTTAATCAAAATTTATTGCTCAAAGACTCGTCGTAGCAACACAAAAAAAAAGAGGCGATTTTTTCTGGTGTTCGATGTTAGACCTGCAGCCGTCAGATCGTCGTCCCGGAGCTCCGGGTCCTAGCGGCGGCGGTTCTGGTGGAGATGAGCTGATCAGAACGTATAAGGGTTGGAAAGGGAATAACGTGAGCTTCTCTTTTATCTCTTTTTATGTGATTTTTGCTTTCTGGGTCAGATTTAAGGTCTTTGAGTAAGATCTGAATCGTCTTCTTCAGAGTTTTCGTGGAATTAAACATATGGAAGAATATTATCTTCTTCTTTTATGTGTGTTCTGGGTTCATTCTAGAAGTTTAGAACTAAAAAAGTTGACTTTTATTCCCTAATTTTGTTTTCTTTTAGTTCTTTTGTTGGGGGGTTTTGCTAATTCTCTTTCTTAATTTAGAATTTGACTTTGAAAGTCCTCACAAACCAGCTTCCATGTTGTTTTCATCTAATGATTCACCAAGATTTGTGCTTTCCCTGAGAGAATTAGAGATGACGCTTGCAAGAAACGATTAGCTAATCATGATTGAGCTTCACCTGGCTTGGTTTGGTCTCCTAATCATTTCCTCATGTAATTGTCTAGAGATTACAGCTACTCGGATAATGTGTCTTCTTAAGCTAATGAGATTTTCTTTACATAGTTTGTCATGTCAAAGAGACAAAGATCCTGGTCTCTGAAAAAAGTTAGAGCTTTTGGATGTTCACCAGACTTCAGTAGTGATTAGTCAAGATGTGTGATCTCGTAGTTCCAAGAGTTGTTGTTCATTCAACTGTTTTGGTTGTGTATGTAAACATTGTTGATATTTTACTCATTGAATGATTCTTTTCCAGGTGTTCTTCTTTGGAGGAAGGCTCGTGTTTGGACCCGATGCTCGATCTATACTGATCACCATCTTCTTGATTACAGCTCCTGTCACTATCTTCTGTGTCTTTGTTGGCAGAAAATTTATTGATGACTTCCCTCACCATAGAGGAGTATCAGTATTAGCCGTCGCCGTTGGTCTGAATTTATTAGTGAGTTGAATGTTTGTTCCCTCATTCTGCTTCTGCTTACACATGTCTCTTCGGCATCTTGATTAGATATCTCTATCTTTGTGCGTCTACAGGATCTAATATTTCTTCTTCTAACATCCGGGAGAGACCCAGGAATAATACCACGTAATCTATATCCTCCAGAACCTGAGGGTATTGAAAATAATGCAGAACCGCGTCTTGCTCATACTCCTCAGAGCCGGTTGCCTCGGACAAAGGATATGATTGTGAATGGAATCACTGTAAAGATCAAATACTGTGACACTTGCATGCTTTACAGACCACCCCGTGCTTCTCATTGCTCCATATGCAACAACTGCGTTGAGAAATTTGATCATCACTGTCCTTGGCTTGGTCAATGCATTGGATTGGTAATGGATCTTATTGTCTTTGTTACCTCGTTTGCTAACTCTCTGATTGAATGCTTTAAGGTTCTGAAAACGCTTATGATCTGTCTATATCTAAGGTTTCTAAATTTGGAATGTTTTTTTAGTAACGTTTCAATCAACCTACTAAAGATGATTCAAGTGAAACTAACAGTATATATTTTGGTTTGTTAAAATGCAGAGAAACTACAGGTTCTACTTCATGTTTGTATTGTGCTCGGCTCTTCTCTGCATTTATATCCATGTGTTTTGCTGGATTTACGTCAAGCGCATAATGGATGGTGAGAAGATAAGCATCTGGAAATCGCTAATCAAGACTCCTGCTTCAATCGCGCTAATACTCTACACTTTCATCTCTGTCTGGTTCGTTGGTGGGCTTACCGGTTTCCACTTGTACTTAATCAGTACCAATCAGGTAAACTCTTATTTCATTAATACCCTGCGACCGTTGGAGAATGTAGCTGCCTGTTTAACATTTGTTCTCTGTTCGTTGTGGTTTTGCAGTCAACTTACGAAAACTTCAGGTATCGGTATGATAGACATGAGAACCCTTTCAACAAAGGGATCATTGGGAACTTCATGGAAGTGTTCTGCACAAGCGTTGCCTTATCTAAGAACAGTTTCAGAGCAAAGGTATCAAAAGAGCCAGCGATCCCACCAAGAATAGTAAACGGAGCCATGTCAAGCCCGAGCTTACAAAAAGTCTCCCAAGACATAGAGATGGGGAGAAAACCAGTGTGGCACGAGACAGTAGAAGAAGAGCTCGGTGACTTGGACAAGGACATGGAAACATCAGTTACATCGCGGGATCTGAGCAGAATGCTTCCACCAGAAGAAACTGAAGGACGCGGGATTATGCATTCGAGAGAGTCGAGCAGGGGAAGGAGAGGAGGTAGCTGGGAGTTCTCAAGCCGTGTTAACGAAGATTTAAGAAGCAGAGATGATTCTGTCTCGAAAAGAGCCGGTGAAGATAGCTCACGATCTTCAGACAATGATGCTTCCAGAGAGTTACATGTTGAGATATCTGATGCATCAACATTTAGAAGCAGAACCGGAACTGGTATAGGGCGGTTATAGTCTCTGGTTTAAGTCGATTACAAAATTAAAAAAAGGTTTAAGGAAAAAAAAGGGAAGAAGATCAATCAAGATTGTGATTCATTCAGGTTTGTTTGTTTATTTACCTCATTGTAACGAGTTTGTGTAAAGTATATGTTTTATTTGATAAAAATCTTGTTAAATATTTTATGTTAAATAGCAAAATATTTGGTATAACATAGTAAAAGAGTCATAAGGGGGTAACAAAAGATGTAGAATACACCTATATGGAGAAGCTTATTCAACGAGATTAGACATTGACGTATCTTATGTTTACTTGAGGGAGAAAGCATCTGAAATTAGTTCTCATCTTCTTCATAGACCTGAAGGTTTTTAGACTTTCATAAGAAACTCTAAATAAAATAAGGCATATTATTCGTTCTATCTATTTTTCTCTTTTCATAATAATTTTATACATTTTCACATAATCTGTTATACTTCAGTGTAGGACTTGCTATTTTAAAAAGGGACAAAAAAAACATTTCTTATACAATTATCTGTAATTGACAAAATTAAATTATTATATTAGGAATATTTGTTGGGCAGAGTTAGTGAATAATGTTCTTTTTTTCCTTCAATTATTGAATAGTCAGACTGTCAAAAAGAACCACTTATAAGAAAATAAAATAAAATAAGCGAAGAAAAAACGAAAAAAGCGAAACTGAGGAGAAGATGGTTTTTTAATGATCCGAATCAATTATCTTTTTTATTTCGACGAAAGGGGAAGAGATTGAATTCAAATCTCTCTTCTCTCTCTCTCCCGTGACAAAGGCGAAGAATTTTCCAGATCTCATCATT
Source organism: Isatis tinctoria (assembly GCA_010577795.1). NCBI lineage: Eukaryota > Viridiplantae > Streptophyta > Magnoliopsida > Brassicales > Brassicaceae > Isatis > Isatis tinctoria. The sequence continues at coordinate 25,201,692 of CM021245.1, forward strand.
CAATTGTATTGCGAATACACAAAACTCGAAAGAGAGGGAGGAAGAGAGAAGGAGAAAGGATTCATTTTTGGAGGAGGAAGACAATGATTACGATCCCTTACCTTACCGCCGTATCCACGTACTTCAGCTACGGCTTGCTCTTCGCCTTTGGCCAGCTTCGCGATTACTCCCGCCGAATCTTCGATTGGTGGAGCACCAACAATCTCCAGGTTTCTAGATTTTCCTCGACGCTTTCTCTGTATTTTTTTTTTTCTGCGTTTTCGTTCCTGATTTCATGTTTTTTTTTTCGTGCAGGGATATGCGCCGATCTGCTTGGCACATGAGGATTTCTACATCAGAAGATTGTATCATCGGATTCAGGTAACTTCTCTATGCCTTGATTGATTAACATAATGTTGAATCTCGGCATTGGTGTGGGAAGGTGAGGTCTATATGTTTTTTTTTTTTTCAAGTTATCATTTTTCTCTTGTAATATGATTGTGCTGTGTTGCACACGCTTGTCGCTTTGAATCCTAATGTTTTTTTCACCTTCTTATGTGTTTGAAGGATTGTTTTGGACGTCCTATATCGAGTGCGCCTGATGCTTGGGTTGATGTGGTCGAGAGGTACTCTAATGACAACAACAAGACGCTAAAGTGAGTCTCTATCTTCCTGTGATTTTTTTATAGCTTACATTAACAGAATATGAAACCTTACTTAAAGGTTGAAACTTTCGCGGTTGAGAGCTGGTCCCGTTTGATTTTATTTGATAAACTTTGAATCCTTAATTATCTTGTGTTGCAACTCCGTGCAGGCGAACAACAAAGAGCACAAGGTGCCTTAATTTGGGGTCGTACAATTATCTTGGATTTGGTTCTTATGATGAATATTGCACCCCTCGTGTCATCGAGTCTTTGAAGAAATTTTCAGCAAGTACATGCAGCGCTCGCGTTGATGCAGGTGCAGTTTCTTCAGCTATTACGTCTCCAACAATCTCTTCTCTTTGTTGCCTGACATACGTTTCTTTCTGCCATCAGGAACTACATCTGTGCATGCAGAACTTGAGGAATGTGTTGCCAAGTATGTGGGAAAACCTGCTGCTATCGTCACTGGCATGGGCTTCGCAACAAACTCGGCTATCATTCCTGTCTTGATTGGAAAGGTATGTATGCTGCTATACCTTGTGATGAACGCTTATGTTACTCCCAAACACCTTTGTTTTAGTAGCTCAGTTGCTGTCTTGTATACAGGGAGGGTTGATAATAAGCGATTCCTTGAACCATACTTCGATTGTCAATGGTGCTAGAGGTTCAGGAGCCACTATCCGCGTTTTCCAACACAACAGTAAGAAATTCTTATTCTTCACTTTCCAGATCTTTATCCGATTAACTGAGTATCCTACCTTTACACTCTATTGTCGATTGTTTCTCAGCACCTGCTCATTTGGAAAGAGTGTTAAAAGAACAAATCGCTGAGGGACAACCTAGGACACACAGACCATGGAAGAAAATTATTGTTGTTGTTGAGGGAATTTACAGCATGGAAGGGGAAATTTGTCAACTGCCCGAAATTGTCTCAATATGCAAGAAGTATAAGGTGAGGTAACATGGTAAACTATCTTTAATGTTCAACATTGATGGGAGATCAAGGAGCTCTTTGCAACATCAAAATTTTCTAGACTAATATGGCTGTCTGATCTTCTCTAACTTCTTTTATATCCTTGTTTCAGGCTTATGTTTACTTGGATGAAGCTCACAGCATTGGAGCAATTGGTAAAACAGGCAGGGGCGTTTGTGAACTCCTTGGAGTCGATACGGCTGATGTTGACATAATGATGGGAACTTTCACCAAATCTTTTGGATCTTGTGGTGGCTATATTGCCGGTTCCAAGGTTAGCGATTATACACCTTTGTCTTCATTTACTCATCATTTGTTTGCACATTTCCATGGTTTGGTACATAAAAATTTGGACCTTTCAGGAAAGCTTAGATATATAAAAAATGGCCAATACCTTCGGGTGCAATTATTAAAGATTTCTTATAATGAAGCAGTGAACCTTGTTAAAGATGACTAAAAAGCTTATACACTAAGTCCCTAATCCTACACAACAGACCACGTGATTGTTTAGGCAAGTAGTGCACTTCTTCTCAAACAACCAAAGGCTTATACCATCTTTGTGTTTCATTTCTGTAGGACCTCATCCAATATTTGAAGTACCACTGCCCGGCTCACCTTTACGCAACATCAATTTCAACTCCTTCCGCGCAACAAATCATATCAGCCATAAAAGTCATCCTAGGAGAAGACGGTTCAAACAGAGGTATCTCTATAGTTTCTACTGCTCTTTGAGCTTCATAATCTCAAGTTATATAGTCTCATAACTCTTCTAAATACCTGGGCAGGTGCGCAAAAGTTAGCAAGGATAAGGGAGAACAGCAACTTTTTCAGGGCTGAGTTGCAGAAGATGGGGTTTGAGGTTCTTGGAGACAATGATTCCCCAGTCATGCCAATAATGCTTTACAATCCAGCAAAAATTCCAGCCTTCTCAAGGGAATGCCTGCGAGAAAACGTAAATCTCTCTTATGCGTTTTCCCAATATATCCTTTGCTTTCCACACAAGAGATCATTAACCTATACGTTTCAATACGCATTTAAAACTGTGAACAGGTCGCAGTTGTGGTTGTTGGTTTCCCAGCTACACCTCTATTGCTAGCCAGGGCTCGTATTTGCATATCTGCATCTCACTCAAGAGAAGATCTTATTAAAGCTCTACAGGTGATCACTCGCTTTGCTTATAATTAGTTCATCCACAAAAGAGAATTTTGTACGTTTTAATCCTCTCCCTCTTTTGACAGGTTATAAGCAGAGCAGGTGACCTAACCGGAATCAAATATTTTCCGGCAGCTCCAAAGAAGCAAGAAGAAGAGAAAGATACCATCAAATTGGACTAAAACGGGTAATGCATCAGTTTCGTACCAAAAGAGGTTTGATTAGTACTAATTAGCATTAGTTTACTATTTTCCTTGCGGTTCGTTTTTGTTGTTGTGTCCCCTCTACTTGTCGTGAAACTTGTTGATCCTTGTCTTCTTCTTTCATTTTGCGTTCTTTGGTTTTGTCAGATAAATTGTATATATAGTTTCCTTATTAAAACTTGCTGCCCCAAAATTACAGATGCTATCCGATGATATTTGTGCGTCACGAAACTATGGTGTCCAATTCGTCGGATTTTAATTCAAATGGTTTTGTTTTTGCTTTTTCAGCTTCTGGAAAAGGAAAAAAAAAAAAAAGAACATAACCAAAATTCCGAACCATAAAAGAACCGATCAAACGCAGTTTCATTGTTCATGACAATACTTCGAACTTTCAAAGTGCAAACTAAACATATATTTAATAGTAGAAAGATTCTCAAAAAACCAAATTGGAGCACAAAGGTTCAATCAATCCAGTTTCTATGCTCAACGGTTGCGTGCACCATTTCGCGTTTGTAACAATTAATGGCGAAGGAGAAAACAACGACAGCAGTTATACATTCGTTAAAACGAGAAAAGAAAGTGACGCTACGAGAGCAATTGGGACAAACAGAAAGAGTACTTCTTGGGGCCTAGTGATGGAAAATTTTGGGCCTTGTGGTGGCTATGCATCGCCGAATCAAAGCTTAGCAATGATATAGATTTGTTTTCATTTACTTGCACATGATTTCTTGGTCCTCACTTCATTATGTCTTAACAGTGACGCTACTTGTCCTAAAATCTTGTGAGTTACGTTGTGATTGTTCTCTTCTTTCACCCTTTTTTTCTCAATTGTTCAGGTTTCTACATGTTGAGATAGCTGAATACTTCACAATGTAAATCAAATGCTAGACTGAGCACATTCGTTTTTTTCTATTGCAAATCGTTTTTCTATGTTCTATAGAGAGTTGCTGATCATCAAAGAAACATCTAAAGTGAAAATAAAAAAGAGGGACCTCTAAAGAGTTAAATTCTTCTGATTCTTTACTCTCCCTCTTTCTCAATCTCATCAATCTCATTAAGTACATCCATGCTTCTTGTTCACACAACAAACCATCTTCTTCCAAGACCCTACGGCATTTACTTGGCCCCATATATCATTTAATGGATAAAACCTCTTCATCAACCTATGAACTATATCAACACATTATTGAGTTCTTTTCTTATCTTTGAATGCTTCTCAGAATCTGTCTAGAAACTCACAACAAAAGAGAGAGAGAGAGAATGTACTTTACCGCCGTATCAACGTATTTGAGCTGCTGCCTGATAATCGCCTTCGGCCATCTCCGTGATTTCTTCCGCCGCATCCTCGATTTGCGACTCACCAACAACAATCTCCAGGTTTGTCTACATGCTTGTTGTTTGCGTGAACTCTTTTTATTCATGTCAGCTTTTCGTAAAGTTTAGTTTGAATAATCTTTCTCCATTTATTTTATATTTTGCATCTTGATTTTCACTCTTGATATAGGGCTATGCGCCCATCTGCTTGGAACACGAGGATTTCTACATGAGACGAGCTTATCATCGGATTCAGGTCATTCTCTAACTAAATTAATTAAACAAATTATTCTACAAAATCCTTCAAGTTACATAATTTTTTTGGTAATTGGTATATAAAGTTGAGATTTAGCTAATTATCTTTTATATCAGAGTATATAGATAAGATTTTTATAGAAAAAAATTGGTTGTATTAATACCTTTCATTTCGTCGTTTGCATGAAGGACTGTTTTGCACGTCCAATATCAAGTGCACCTGATGCATGGTTTGATGTGGTCGAGAGATACTGGAATGATGAGGATAAGGTGCTACAGTGAGTGTGTTTTCCTCTGACAAGTTAAAGGCTTAAAGCTCTTCAGTTTACAGTGAAAAGAATTCGAAACCAAATGAAAATAATGAACTCTTACAAACGGCATATTCGTTGAGACTCGATATCTAAATTATTTTTGGAAATTTTGAACTCCACTTATCACCTACGTCACATGTTAAGTAGGTTTTGTTAAACTAAAAACCAATTTACAATCAGTAATGATTGACCATAAAAAAATTAGATATTACTTTAGGTCTCATCTCTGTTCTGATTTGAAATTTCTAACACATTCCTCTTCAGACATATTTTGCGCTAAACCTTACTTTAGAATCCACAATACATTCCACTAACCACTCTACTTGGATCAATAATCTAAATTTAAATACTGTTAAATATCATGGATTTGAACTTAAAACCCATTGATAGTGAGCAAATGGATTGATACTCGTTAAAGATTATTCTTCACAACTAAGTTTTATATATAAGTTTTTAACTCAAAACAAATTTATAGGTCCCACACTATTCCTAACACAAACTCTCATCTCACTCTTGAGATGGTATACCCTTAACGTAAGTAAACCTTTGGTTGCAATGCAGTCGAACAAGAAAGAGCACAAGGTGCCTAAATTTGGGGTCTTACAATTATCTTGGATTTGGTTCATTCGATGAATATTGCACGCCTCGTGTTATTGAGTCTTTGAAGAACTTTTCAGCAAGCACATGTAGTTCTCGTGTTGATGCAGGTACATTGTTACTGCCTACACATTAAAGTTTATCTCTTCTGCTTTTTTCGTTTATATCCACTCAATTACCTGACAAACGTGGTTCGTTTATATGGCGTAAGGAACTACTACTGTGCATGTAGAACTTGAGGAATGTGTCGCTAAATACGTGGGAAAACATTCTGCTATTGTCTTTGGCATGGGATACGCCACAAATTCGTCTATCATTCCTGTTTTAATTGGAAAGGTATATGATATATATAGTCCTCTAGGGCATCTCAAAGACTTGGACCGGCCTTGATAAATTTAAATGCATGTTGTTTGTTTTTGGCAAAACCTAATCTATACTATCTTTTAAGTAGTTTCGTGACTTATTTCACTTGGTACAGGGAGGATTAGTAATAAGTGATTCTTTGAACCATACTTCAATTATTAATGGTGCTCGAGGTTCCGGGGCTACTATTCGCATTTTCCAACACAACAGTAATGCCTCAAATTAATTGGATGGCCTACTTTTTAATGTGGCACACCTTAAATTATCTTTCGTTTTTCCTTTTTTCAGCACCATCTCATTTGGAAAGAGTATTGAGAGAACAAATAGCTGAAAGACAAACCAAAACACAAAAACCCTGGAAGAAAATTATCGTTATCGTTGAAGGTATTTACAGCATGGAAGGGGGGATTTGCAAACTACCCGAGATTGTCTCCATATGCAAGAAGTACAAGGTTGACGCAACTCTGACTAAATTATCATACTAAACCAATTTGGCTAGCTAGATAATGTATAGCTGAAGAGATTTGTTTCTTTTAGGCATATGTTTATTTGGACGAAGCTCATAGCATTGGAGCAATTGGAAAGACAGGAGGAGGTGTTTGTGAACATCTCAGGGTTGATACGGCTGATGTGGACATAATGATGGGAACTTTCACCAAATCTTTTGGGTCTTGTGGTGGCTATATTGCCGGTTCTAAGGTTTAAGCAACATTTCTTTGGTTTGATCATAGAATCTTGTCAAAGATAAAGTTGTACACATCATGATCATAAGAAGAATCAGAACAAAAGTTATAAAATAGCCTCGTTAATTACAATTATGTTTCAATTTTTTTTGGTAGGACCTAATCCGATATTTGAAGTACCATTGCCCGGCTCACCTTTACGCAACATCAATTTCAACTCCTTCCGCGCAACAAATCATATCAGCCATAAAAGTCATCCTTGGAGAAGACGGTTCAAACAGAGGTATCTCTACAATATCTACTCTATATGTTCTTATATTATGTATCACTTTAACTTTCATGTTTGGCGAGCTTCGTGTATAGTAATGTAAGCCCAAGTAATAAAATTATATTGTCTCAAATATTTCTAAAAACGAACTTGTTAAGGTGCACAAAAGTTAGCAAGAATGCGAGAGAACAGCAATTTTTTCCGGTCTGAGCTACAGAAGATGGGATTTGAGGTTCTTGGAGACGAGAATTCTCCAGTCATGCCAATAATGCTTTACCATCCAGCGAAAATTCCAGCCTTTTCAAGAGAATGCTTGCGAGAAAACGTAAGATTTGTTTCTCCTATCCGATATTAAACTCATTTGCTTCCGCACAAGAGAGCAAGTAGCTAGAAACATAAAACGTAACTATGAACAGGTTGCAATCGCAGTGGTCGGTTTCCCAGCTACACCTCTAATGCTAGGAAGGGCACGTATTTGCATATCCGCATCTCATTCCAGACAAGACCTTATTAAAGCCTTGGAGGTAAAATCTTGCATTGACGCTACAGGTCTCGCGACTGCATCTCTTATAAATGATATTTGTATAATGACAGGTTATAAGCAAAGTAGGTGACCTTACCGGAATCAAATATTTTCCGGCATCGCCAAAGAAGCAAGAAGAGGAGAAAGATGGCATCAAATTGGTTTAGAAATTTAGAACCGTAATCCTGCTTGACCTTGATGTGTTACTACTCTACTCTGTAATATTCACGCACAAAGAATCGATCTGGTTTCGTTTGGTTAGCAAAGTATATATAGTTTCCTAGTTTGGCAGCATTTGTACTAGGGTTTGTTGTTAACTGAATGACCAAAAAAAAAAAAAAAATCCTGTGCATCAAGTCATCCCAAAGAGAAAGCATGTGGGATCTTCTCTGGCTCCTTGAATCTCGCCTGAACTACCTCGGAATCTAAAGAAAACAATATGATACATTCTATTTTCTATATTATCCCTTATGATTCTTTGCTTCTCCATGATTTTACAGCCAACCCGAATGACAATATTCACAAACTATCTCTTATCCACACTCTATCCGCAATAAACCTGCATTCATCATATCAACGTCTCCTGTTTCGACAGCCCAAAAATAGAAGCTGTGTGAACAGAAGAATCTAAGTACTTGCTCCATAATGAGATAGCTAAACACTTAACAATGCTAATCAAAAGCTAGACTGAAAACATTCAGTTTCAACATCTCAGGTGAAGTAAAGAGAGTTACCAAAGAGTATAAAAAACCTTCTTCTTAGTTCTTACTCCTTGCTTCTTCATCTTCTTCTTTTCCCACTTCTACTTCTACAAATACTACTGTAGCTAATGCTACATCCAAACAAGAGACTAGATAAGAAACAGTCGACGAATGAAATATTATAGCAAAAGGAAGAAAAGGCTTTCCATTCATGGTTTCAGACATTGCAAGCTTACATTGCCATGGCTGACTATCTCACCAACAAAAAACAACAACAAAAAAACCATGTTCTTTTTCTTCTCAACCGATCAAAATTCTCCACTCTCTCTCTCTCTGTCTTTATCATGAGAACTCCCTACCAAGCTTCTGAATTGCACAGAACATCTTCCTCCTCGACCCAACAGCATTAATCCCCATATCTTTCAAATCTTCCAACGTCAACAATGGCAAAACCTCTTCATCAACCTCATGTATCTCAAACATTGGCCAATATCTCCCTAACCCCAACTCTTGCAACCATATCTTCACCCCTTCTCTTCCTCCTCCGCCACCACCACCAATCCCGTCCATATTCGACGGCTCTGAAAACTCAAACTCTCTGTTTCCACTACTATTGTTGCTTTCGTATCTTCTCCTACCGTAAAACCCACCACCGTCTCTCACTAAAGACTCTTCCTTTCGTGGACTCTCTGAATCTTCTCTACTGAAATCCCTAAACCCACCGTCCAATTCTTCTCCTCCGCTAATTTTCTCGTCGCCGGGATCGACATCCCCAATTTTCGATACCCAATTGGATCGGGCTCGCTTCGCCGCCGTTGTCGTAACCGCACCCGTCGATGACCCGACCCGTTTCTTCACCCGCCAACTCCCAACGCCGAAAGAATCCACATTTCCTTCTCTTTCATCATCTAGGGTTCCGCTATTCTCATACCCAGAACTCAAATTCGTTAGGGCTCGAGTCCTCGTCGACGATTTGCTAATCTCTTTCTTGTTACCCGTCGCCGACGGAGCCCACTTCGGCTTCCTCCCCTGAGAATCGTACGCCGCGTGGTGATGGTGGTACTGGTCGCCGCCGATTTCGCCTAATCGAACGCTTGGTCTCCTCACTCGTTTCGATCCGGCGGCGGTTACCGTCAACGCTTCGGCTGAGGTTGACGGCAGCGAAGGAGGAACGCCGCCGTTAGGTTGCTGGTTATTATTGTTACCTGGCTGCGATTCCGCCATTTCAAGAATAGATTTTGAGAGGTTTCTTCGTGGCAAGTGGCTTCGTGTTTCGCTTTATCGGGCACACATGTGGCTATGAGAGTGTGGAGCTACTGGAGAAAATGAAAGGTCAAGTCTTTTTGGCTTAGCTATTTAGGTTTTTATCTGGAGAAGAAGTCAGAAGAAGTGGGATGTGAGAAAGAGAATCGTCATCAGGAGAAATCGAACAAGGGTAATCGAACAGGAGAGGGACAAAAATCTCATATATCCCTATAGATGAGAAAAATATCTCAAATATCCCTCACTGGTGAAAAGACAGAATTACCATTAATGAAGGGTAATTTTCGGGTGTTAAAGATTAAATATAATTAAACATGTAAGATTTCAACGAAATACACGGTAGCTCAGTGGTAGCGAGCTCCATGCGCATACGCGCGCGCCCGGGTTCGAATTCCCCTATGCGCGGTAATACTGGTAATACCGGGTAATACTGGTAGTACTGTGGTAGGTAACACTGGTAATACCGGGGTAATACCGGTAATACTGGTAATACCGAGGTAGGTAACACCGGGGAATACTCGGTTGGGTAACACCTGGGTAATACTTCGGGTAATATTCGGATGGGTAACACCTGGGTAATACTGGGGTAGGAAGCACCTGGATAATACTGAGATAATACTGAGCACTAAATTCATTTAAAAAATATTAGAAGGGTAATTTCGTCATTTCATTAAATCGAGGGACATACAGATTAATGAGGGATATGACAGATTCATTTTCCGCGTAGGAGGACTTTCCAGCCATTGTTCCGAGAGAGAGAAGAGTGGGAGAAGCAAATAAAAAAAGAGACGTTCCCTTCTTGACACGTGTACGCTCGTGCCACAAACTAACAGTTATCTAATACCAATAACATCCTTTTAACTTTCGCCAGTTCCATTTTTAACCCCTCAAAAACTTTTTTATAAAGATTGTAATTGATGTTAGATGTTTTGTGCAAATTCAGAAGATGTAAGAGAAATTCCGCCAGTTAGAGAGCATATGCAAGATTTATTGATAAATATGTTAATGCATTTTTCCAATAATAATAGATATTTTGTGAAACTGGTGGAAGTTTAGGGGTTTATTCAATCAATACTTAAAACTTTCCTCACTAGTTAGCGAATTCCAAAATTGTATATGAGCAGAGAAACTGACAAAACTGAAAAAGAAAATGGAAAATAGTGCAAAACCCTCAAACAAAACACCGTCGTTTGAACCGCCTCCAGCCACTCTAATCATCGTCGTTAGCAGCTCAATTTATCGTCTCCGTCTGTAAGTATAGAAATTTTCGATTGTGTGCTTGGTTTCTGGATAAAAGGAGACTCTTTTCTCGGTGAATTTAAAGGACACTTGCAAAAGTTCTCTCCTTTTGATTTGGGTTTGTTGTGATGTACCTGAGAGAAGGATGTTCGTTGCTGACGAAAGTTCAAAAACCCATTATCCCATTTGTCCTCAATACAAATCTCAATGGGAAATTTCTCCCGGAAGCTCCAAACCCTGCAACGGAGATCAAAGAATTAGATGTTGTAAAGAGGCTTAGACAAGAGCCATGTGTACCCTTAGCTTTGCAATTCTTCAAATCCATCGCCAATTCTAATCTCTTCAAGCACACGCCTTTGACATTCGAAGTGATGATCAGAAAGCTTGCAATGGATGGTCAGATTGATAGTGTTCAGTACCTTTTGCAGCAAATGAAGCTCCAAGGCTTTCAGTGTTCTGAAGATTTGTTTGTCAATGTTATTAGTGTATACCGGCAAGTGGGTTTGTCTGAACGAGCCGTGGAGATGTTTTATCGGATAAAGGAGTTCGGGTGTGATCCTTCTGTTAAGATATATAACCATGTTTTGGATATTCTACTCAGTGAGAATAGGATTCAGATGATTTATACAGTTTATAGAGACATGAAGAGAGATGGGTTTGAGCCCAATGTGTTCACTTACAATGTTCTTCTTAAGGCATTGTGTAAGAACAACAAGGTGGAGGGAGCTCAGAAGTTGCTCGTGGAGATGTCGAATAAAGGCTGTTCTCCTGATGCGGTGAGCTATACCACAGTGATATCGTCTATGTGTGAGCTCGGAATGGTGAAGGAAGGTAGGGAGCTAGCGGCAAGATTCGAACCTGTTGTGAGTGTCTATAACGCTTTGATTAATGGGTTATGCAAAGACAATGATTACAAAGGGGCATTTGACCTTATGAGAGAAATGGTGGAGAAGGGCATATCTCCTAATGTTATCTCGTACTCGACACTTATCAATGCGCTTTGCAATTCTGGAGAAATTGAGGTCTCTTTCTCGCTTCTGGCGCAGATGTCGAAACGAGGGTGTCATCCAAATATACACACATTGAGTTCTCTGGTAAAGGGTTGTTTTGTAAGAGGTACGACCGTCGATGCTCTAGACTTGTGGAATTCGATGATCAGAGGATTTGAGTTGCAACCAAACGTTGTAGCGTTTAATACGTTGGTACAAGGATTTTGTTCCCATGGGAATATGGAAAAGGCCCTGTCTATCTTTTCACACATGGAAGAAAACGGATGTTCTCCAAACATCAGAACCTATGGCTCTCTTATCAACGGATTTGCCAAAAGAGGTAGCCTTGAGGGCGCGGTTGATATATGGAATCAGATGCTAACTAGTGGATGCTGCCCAAATGTTGTGGTGTATACAAGCATGGTGCAAGCTCTTTGTAAGCACTCCAAGTTCAAAGAAGCTGAATCTCTTATAGAGATTATGTCCAAAGAAAACTGTACTCCTTCTGCGCCAACGTTTAACGCTTTTATCAAAGGCTTATGTGATGCAGGGAGGCTTGACTGGGCAGAGAAAGTGTTCAGACAAATGGAGCAGCAATACAAGTGTCCTCCAAACATTGTAACGTACAACGAGCTACTAGATGGGCTCTCAAAGACAAACCGAATTGAAGAGGCTTATGGTCTCACCCGAGAGATGTCCATGAGAGGTGTGGAGTGGAGCTCCTCGACTTACAACACACTTTTACATGGATCATGCAATGCAGGTCTCCCCGAGATAGCTCTGCAGCTAGCAGGGAAAATGGTGGTTGATGGTAAATCGCCGGATGAGATATCGAGAAATATGATAATATTAGCGTATTGCAAACAAGGGAAAGCTGAGAGGGCAGTCCAGATGTTGGATCAAGTTTCATGTGGTGGAAGTAAGTGGCGGCCTGATGTGATCTCATACACAAACGTGATATGGGGTCTATGCACTTCTAATTGTAGGGAAGATGCAGTGATTCTTCTTGAGAGGATGATTAGGGAAGGGATTGTCCCAAGTATAGCTACATGGAATGTATTGGTTCATCGATTTATTCTGGATGACAACTTGAGGTCATGATAATGTGGCAAGTCAAACTCGTTCAGTTTGTTGGGAAGCCATTTGCTTCTCTGTATGACGACAAGCATCAACTCTGGTGGATATATGGATTTTTTGCGATCACATGGGGGCTTAGCTTGTGTGTCGTCACTGGACCCTTCAAGAACTCAAAGAAAACATTTCAATCATTGCAAGAAAAATCGGACGACTGGTTTAGGTATCTGACAAATACGTTGCTGAGAGATTGCCAAGCAAATATGATGAGACAGATGCCTTTGGTCAAGCTTTTGTTGTAATATGATTATTTGGTGAGCATCCATTTACTCTAAATTTTTTTTTTTGGTTGATTAAAGCTATGCCCTTCTTCGATCCCAATATTCTCATGGTGATAGACTAGATTTTTTGAATCTTTGTACAATAATCTGGAAATGTGTATTGATTTGTGATTGCAATCTTTGTTACAGTATGCTGATCCAGTTCGTCAGGAAGCTACACGAAAGATTGTTCCTAAAGAGGTGCTCGAGGAGAAAGCTTTTGGTTTCTCTGGCTTAGGTTTGAGTTTATATTCGTTTTGTGTTGACAGATAGTTAACTTAGTTCACTGATGAATAGAACTATAAGTTCTGATATCGAAACCCGTGATGCAGTGTTTGTAAAGGTTTATTAAGGTTTACTTGAGTTATGCCATCTTACGTGAGATTATCAGTTTGTACTCATAGCCTTTTTACAGAGAGAGAAACGTAGGACTGAAAAAGTTGATCACTCACATTTTATCTAATGTATACTCGAATTCTTTCAATACTTTACTTATTTTCTATTTCTGCTATCATACTTTTAGCTCTTTTATGTAAAAAAGAGAACAAAGAACATTAAACAATTGCTTATGTACTAAAATTAGACATGGAGCAAGCAAATCTCTAGCTTCCAGTGCTATCTCACATTTACCTATATCTCTGGTGAAGAAAATTTCGAGAAAACAGGATAACAAAAGAATCAATCCTAACCTCAAGAGATCACACGCGGAAATTCCCACCTCGATGATTCTTGAACTCCCTATATAAGCTATAGCAGAGGATGGGCTTGCTTTTGAATCTATCGTCGTCCGGCTTTAGTGTATGGGAAAAAAAATCGATTTCTATATATGTAGTTTCTTTAGTCAGCTGGTGTAATGCAAAGCTGACTATGTCCTGGACTGTGCTCCAACGGGTACATGGTCGTGCTTTTCACAAATTTCTGATGGTCGCTCACTGGTTTTCTCAGGTGTGAGACCATAGGACGCTTGTTTTTGCTTCTCTTCTTTACTATCGAGCATGAAGCTAATGGGTCTGCGGATCCTGCTCCAACTCTCCTGCACGTTGGATGGGTTTTTCAGAGAGATTATAAGTTTTTGGGGTAGATTATGTGCGCAGAAGGAAGAAGACGAAATTGATTACCGTAAGAGCTTCTCTGCTGCAATTCTTGCAGATCTGATTGTTTTGCGGCTTGGCACCCATTTCACGACTCGGTTTGGATCAGCTCTCATGGGAGAGTGTATTTTAATGAGCTAAACAAAAAACGAAGAGAACCAAGTCAAAACCAAAAAGCTTGAAGGGATCTCTGAATCTATAAAAGGCCAATGCAAATCTAATAAATGAATCAATTGAGTATTGCCATCTGCCACAGCTAAAATGTAACAACTTGTATTGTATAACTGGAAAATGAAGAAAATAAGAAACCAGGTACTTACACCCAAGCATTCCATCATCTGGTAGTAAGCTCTACCATGCAAAGGAGTATGTCCTTGTCGCGATTCAGAAAAATATCTAGTCCTGAAAGAATATTACAAGAAATTACTGTCAAACATAAACATCGTAAATAAGTAGACACCTAGACAAAATAAACATAGGTAAAACTTCATACCACTCTTTGTAACCTGGGTCCACAGTGAAACCATACATATCCACTGAATCACAAGTGGAGAGAGCAAATTCCAGAGCCTTGAGCCCAGTTCCTTTGGCTGCTGAGCCAAATGAAGCACCAAGCATTAAGTACACAGGATTTTTTATTGGAACTTCCTGCAGAGAAAGAAGAATCCTCAAATAAGTTTTAAAGACGGGGAACAGATTTTAGATATTCACAACCAAAGAGCCAAGAGACAAATAAGTGCAATGTATTTACCCGAATCATCTTGTTCATAATATCATGAATTGTTGTTTTTATTAGCAGTACCTCTTGCTTTTTTTCTGCAAAGTTTTAAAGGATCAGAGAGAGTGAAGTATCTATTTGCAAGCATAAAAAATGCGACACACAAAAATGAATACTTTAGAGAAACTCCAACAATGGCGTAACCACGAAGGAGTGAAAAAAACTAGAGAACAGTTACACAGTACCATCCAACTCCACGACTTTGTCAAGGGCTTTCGCTGACCCTCGATTAAGAAGACGGAATGTACTTTTCTCTCCCACATATTCCTTGTAGTTCTGCAAATGAAGATGAGACAACAGAGGGAACAAATGAATTGGAAGTTAGACAAGCGATGAGACAAGAGAGGGGATGAAAAGAATGAAGATGAGACCACAGAGAGTACAAAGGAATAGGAGGTGAAATCATTGACCTGAATTGGAGCACCATTTTCTCTAAGAACCGCGTCGTAGGTATCTATCTCCTTTCCGAACTTTGTTTTTAAAAGATCACCAGAGTTACCAATAACAGCACATCGCCCAAACTGCCGGGGAAAATACGGTGGTGTTTCAGGAAGCACCAATGAAAGCTTCTCAATGCATAGAGATTTATTCTGGCAACGATTACTGCACCAGAATGTGAGTTTCATTAAGACCAAAAACGGAAGAGGACAGCGCAGCATTTTACAGTACGTTTACTATTTGATATATTGTGACTGAGACCCATCAATTTCAAGCGAGCGGTTGTTTATGAAAGCGGATAATAAAAGTAATAACCAATTTTCATGCACTTCACTCCTCCTCTAATGTCAGTCAACACTTACAGTTGTATTCCTTTATTGATTCTGCGCCATGCGTAATCCTCCCATCCATTTGGTAAGGCATCAATATATTCCTTGGTGAGTATCGTAGAGCTATTCCTGACCTGGTAAACCAACTCGCCAATTAACCCATCACTGTATTATATAAACTGAAAGTTTACACAGACTTCAAGAAATGCAACACCCACTTGTTCCCATGTAGCTACTGCTTCGCACAAGTCAAATTCATATGACAGTCCTTCAAGCTCTCCAGACTTGGGATCTTTCTGTTGTTGGACATAATCCAAGACATAAAAAACAAGGTAGAGTATAAACACAGAATTTTACTAGACTTTAAGACAAGGATTGTGATAAGATCTGTCAATGTATAAAGCCAAGTAAACAGACTGAGATTAATAAAAAGTCAGAAGAGAGCATTTACCCATTTGGGTATGGTATCGCTGGGGAAGTTTATTGAGACTTTACAATAATCTCTACCAGTAGCAGCTTGTAGTCCCAAGCCATTTGCACTCTACATCATTCCAAATAAACTTTTTAGTCATACATGATGTTTCCACTAAATCTAGAAAAAAAGTAACATCGAGTTTGCATCACAAAAGAAACATATATATACGAACAAGCAATACAGCAACTCATAAATTTAACTGAAGATGAGAACTCAACCCAGGAACTAAATTTGCATCATTTTTAGATGTTTGTGAAGCTCTTAGCCGATAAAAAAATAAAACGAGACGTCTCATTTTGACTCAGGTTCCGATTGGATTTGATTTCAACCTTCTCAGTGACAATCCACTAAATTGGTTCAAAAATTTTAATCAACAAATCTCCAGATTCTGAAGTAAGATATAATTTCAAGTGGCTGATGTTCTTCAAAAAAACAAGCGCAAATGGATCAACACATGACAACGAAGCTAAAATAGATCTCTAAATCGGATTTACTTACTACGCACTTCTGGAATCCGCTCTGCAGGGACTGCAACGCCTCTAAATCTTCATTGCTAAGCCGATTTGATTCGTCTAAACCCACGGAATCATCTTCTTTATCAATAATCATCGCCATTACTTCAGAAAATCACGAAATACAAACTACAAAGCATCTCTACACTGGGACAACGACGGAGTATAGATACTTACAGAGATTTGAGACGCCGATAATGTAGATGAGAACAGCAGAGATTCCAGTAGTCAAAGCTAATAGAAATATCAGTTGCAAGAGCTTCATCGATTCCCTCAGCAAGTTTTCAGCTTCGATTATTTTCAGGAGACGATGTGAAGAAGAATTTCTTGATCTTCCAAAGTGCAATTACGCGAAAGTTCCGATCTATGAACACTGATGGAAACAGCATGTAGTCTCCGTTCTGAAGTTTGAGACGGCGAATAGTTTTCTCACCATATAAAACGCTGCGTAGTTGAGTAAATAATGCTTGAAAACCGCAGGATGGTTGGAAAATGAACGCCAAGGTGTTCTAATGAGAAAGATGTAAAACGGCGCCGAGTCACGGAACGGTCACGTGGCACTTAAACCCCTTCCATCCATTAAACCCTAACATCTCTGTGAACTTGTGCTACTTGAAATTTCCATTAATGCAAGCTTAAAATCCCAATCATGAAATGGTGAAACATTTCAATTTCCATGGCGGTCTCAAGTCTGGGTTTCGCTTGCAGAGCCCATTTTCCTGTTCGTCCTCTGTTTTACTGCTTCTCGAAGGTGGCTGACTCTTAGTTATATATATTTTCATTATCAAATTATGTAATTCGTTTTCCATAAATTTGAATTTCCTTTCTCCTTGTTTCTTAATTTTGTTTTCCAGGTTCGATTCAACACTGTTGCTGCTGCAACTGAAACAGTAGATGATAAGGAGAGTGATCATCATGACAAGGATTCTGATCAAAGGAGTAAGCTGCGTCAGTGATTTGATGAATTTAATCGAAAACTATAGTTCTTATTATTGCCATATAAGTAATGGTAGAATTGGACTCAGTTCTCCAACTTCAGTTATTATGCCGTACAATTGTATATAAATCTAATCTTTGTATAATCTTTTGAATGTCACCAACTCTTTTGATTTTTTTGTTACTTATCTTTTGTTCGTTTGAATTAATGTTTTGGTAATTTTTGGGAATAATGTCGAAAGGTAAAGCAGCAGAGTGGAAGAAGTTGAATTCAAAAGACCTTGGGTTAACCAGTTCTATGATTTCAAAGCCCGTGCGGCATGTGCTAAATGGCCTTAAGAGTAAAGGTTGATGCTTTCTCTCTTCTGATAGAATATAAGGATGAACTTGTAACATCCCCCCACTCCCTTTTTTTCTTTTTCCCCACTCCTCCACTCAACCCAACCACCCCACCCATCCTTGCTCATATAATGAGTGTTTTAGCCACCTCTCTTCACCACCCTTCCACCGTAAACCAAGAAGGAGAGAGAGAGAGAGAGAGAGAGAGAGAGAGAGAGAGAAGAGAACCAAGAAGAAGAGGAACTGCTCGCCGGCCGCCGTCAACCGCTCCTCAGGTAACCGGAAAACCCACTTCCGATTTGCTCTTTTGATCAATCGGTAAATCGATCATAACTTTCTAACCGTGGCGTTTCTCGAAAATCCAAGGCCACCACCGGATTCAGAACGACGAGACGAAGCCACGCTCAAAATCTCAGCCTCCAGCTCCGCCGCACGCGCCCGCACGCGCCGCCAGAAGACAGGCGCGTGAATCTCACGCGCCACCGCCGCCGACACCGTCGACCGGAGCCGCGCGTGAATCTCACGCGCCACCGCCGCCGACACCGCCGCCGTCGCCGCCGGTGACTTTTCCGGTGAGTCTCGCCGCCGCCGGTCGCCGCCGGTCGCCGCCGGTAACCGCCGGTGGTCGCCGCCGGTCGCCGCCGTGACTTCCGCCGCCGGTCGCCGGAGACTCGCCGGCGATCTGGCCGCCGGTTTGAGTCCGGTTTGGCTTAACCGACCGGTTCAATTTCGGTTGAAATCGATTTGATTCCGGTTCGGTTCGGTTTGGCTGGTTTAATTCAATTTGATTTCGGTTTGGTTCAATTTCTGGTTAAAATCAATTGTGTCCGGTTTAGTCTGGTTTGGTTCGGTTTAATCCGGTTTAATCGCGGTTTGATTTTGACTGGTCAGACCGTTGACTTTGACCGGGTTGACCGTTGACCGTTGACCGTTGACTTTCTGACCGTTGACCGTTGACTTTGACCGTTTTGACCCGTTAACCGTTTTTCGCCGTTCGAAAGCCGTTCTGACTCGAAATTTCGTTCTGATTTCAGATTCAGTGCCCGTTTTAGCATCCGGAGTTTAGAGACCTCAGTAATCATCCATTTTTAGCTAAGGTGAGGGCTTTTCACGGACTTTCGTATCTTTCATCTAAAAAGCGCCGTAGATAGGATTTAGTACTAAATGTGTTCCGTTTCTATGCTAGAGTCTTTTTAGGATTGTTTGTAAATCGGACTTAGGAATAATAGATGATTCAACCCACTGTTTGTGCATTAAACTGTTAATTGATTCTTTTAAACCTGCTAGAACTAGGTTAGTCGACTATGTGAGTCGTTAGGGATTGCGGGGGTACAGAGACGTGATTTCTGTACTTGCGTCGCGTGTTGTTTGTGGCGGGGTACGGCAGTTTAGTCGATCGGCTGTCGGTACCTCAGGCAGGTCGATAAATCGTCTGAGGGCGGTGGGTTGGGCACTATCCCATAAGACTGGCCACGAGCTCTGGCCGTAGGACACCGTTGATTGTTCTTTGGGTACTTTAGGTACCGTGATTGTGCATGTTTAGTCTATTTCCTATGTATGGCGTGCTATGGTCAGATTTACTTTTCTGTGATTAGCATCCCATACCTCACTGAGTGACTCCCCTGTTACTCACCCCTCTTTTTCCCCCTTTCAGGTGAGAATGAGGAGTAGTAGACACTTATCGGATCTGGTGCTACTTTTGGGTTTTTATGTCATTTTGTATTTTCGTATTGTATTTCAGACTTGGTATTTACAGTTTATTTACGGTAATACGATTGTGAGACGACAGACGTATTTTATGGATTTCCGGAAATCTAAACGTGATTTATTTATGTGATTTGAATATATATTATTATATTATGGTTAGTGGCACGCCGTTCCCGAGTGTCGGGAGACGGGTGTTACATTTTGGTATCAGAGCAAGGTAGCCATTCCGGTTCTGACCAGGGAGGCGGATTTAAAAAAAAAAAAAAAAAAAAAAAAAAAAAAGTTGCACCTATCCGGTATTATTCTACTATTCTTTTAACTTAGTTCCGTCCTTTAACAGATTCTAACCAGTTTTCTTCCTTGCTCAGATGCCGCCAAGGAAGAGTACTCGAGTTACTAGAAGCAGAGGCAGAGGTTGTGGCCGCACAGCAGAGACTAGCGGAGTCGCAGGAAATGTAGAGGTCACGCAGACCGTCATTCAGGATGGCAACCAGGATGCGGTGAGGCAGATCGCTGAGGAGGTAGCCAGGAATGTGGCTCAGGATGCAGTTCGGGTTGCTGCCCAGGAGGCTGCTCGGGTAGCTGCTCAGGAGGCTGTTCGGGTAGCTGCTCAAGAGGCTGCACGGGTAGCTGCTGAAGAGTTTGCTCGCCAATTTGCTGCTCAGGCGGAAAAGGCAGCCGCTGCCGCTCACCAGGTACCATTGGTGGGTAACGCTCAGGGTGAAGGTTTTCCACCGCCACCACCGCCACCAGGTGGAGCTGCAGAGAGACCTACATACTGGGTGATCACTAAGCAGATGCGAGATATGGGACAAGAGCACTTCATTGGAGGTTCCGATGCTGCTGCCGCTGACAACTGGAGGAGGTCACTTCTTCGCAACCTTGAGCTCACAAGGTGCCCAGAAGAATTTAAGTTGGACTTGGCTGCGCAGTATCTAAGGGACGACGCTCTGCACTGGTGGGAGGGAGTTATCGCGAGTAGCCGAGGTCAGGTTGTGCTCACGTTTGAGCATTTTCTGAGGGAGTTTGACAGGAGATTCTTCACTCGAGAGGTTAGGCATGGGAATGCCACTGCTTTTGAGCGTCTGCTGCAGGGGTCGATGTCGGTCAGAGAGTATGAACGGGAGTTCACTCGGCTGCGCAGATTCGCAGTAGTCACCATCGCTGAGGAGGATTTGATCCGGAAATTTCTGGACGGGCTGCGAGTGGAGATCCGCAACCGTTGCTTGATCCGGGATTATGAGCGGCTTGTCGACTTAGTGGAGAAGGCCGTTGCATTAGAGAAAGGACTAATTGAGGAGCAGAGATACAGCAGGCCGACTCAGCCTAAGCCTACGAGGGCTCCAGAGTTTCAGAAGAGGATGCCAGACTTCTCAGGGCTTCCTTATTGTCTGCATTGCCGTCGCCACCATACGGGAGAGTGCCCTAGGTGTTACATCTGTGGTAGGACAGGGCATGTTTCCCGGACTTGTCAAGCTCAGCCATTGGAGGCGCCAGCCATCAGGCGAATTCCAGCAGCAACACCAGTCGCCAGGCAGATCGCAGCGCCAGCAGTAGCGCCGGTCGGCAGACAGATCGCAGCGCCAGCAGTAGCGCCAGTCGGCAGACAGATTGCAGCAGCACCAGCAGCGGCACCAGCAGTGGGACCGAGGGTTTGCTTTAACTGCAACCAGCCAGGGCATTTTCAGAGGGAGTGTCCGAGACCGAGAAGAGTGCCGGCATTACCTCCGCCACCAGCCAAACGTCAGGCGATTGCTCCACGAGTGTTTGCGGTCGGGGTCGACCATGAGGAGATTGTCGAGCCGATAGCCGGTACGTGTATTTTACTTAGTTTCTTTTGTTTCGAGCCTTTGTTGTTGTGGAGCATTTCGCTTAGTAGCGTATTGTGTAGGATCGGTTATGGTAGGAGGTAATGCAGCATTCACTTTATTCGATTCGGGAGCTTCAGGTAGTTTCGTTTCACCGAGTTTGGCCAAGCTTTGGTCTTTTCATGGTATATTCGATTCAAGGCTCAAGCGGGTTTCGACAGCTGGTTCTGAGAAGCTAGCAACTTCAGGCATTCATCGAGGAGTGCCGGTTGCACTCGGAGGAGTTGAGTTCAGCAGCGATCTATCTCAGATGGAGCTTAGTCACTACGATGTGATCTTGGGGATGGACTGGTTGTCGCGTCATGATGTGAGACTAGAGTGCCGGAAGGCGAGAGTACATATTCCGGGCCCAGAGGGGATGATTATCTTTCAGGGGATACGGACGGATTCGGGTGTCTCCATTATTTCTATGTTGCAGGCTGAGGAGTTATTGGAGCGTGGAGCTGAGGGATTTTTGGCTACCATAGCCATGGTCCCGAGTGATGGGGAGCAGGAGCTACAGGATATACCTGTTGTCGCTGAGTACGCGGATGTTTTTGAACCACTAACGGGACCACCGCCAGCTAGAGGAGATGCTTTCACTATTGAGTTGGAGCCAGGGACGACTCCGGTTTCTCGGGCACCGTATCGCTTAGCACCAGCTGAAATGGCTGAATTGAAGAAGCAGTTGGAGGAACTGACAGATAAAGGATTTATCAGGCCGAGCAGTTCACCGTGGGGAGCTCCAGTGCTATTTGTTAAGAAGAAGGATGGGAGTTTCAGGCTTTGCATCGATTATCGGGGATTGAACAAGGTGACAATCAAGAACAAGTACCCATTTCCCAGGATTGACGAGTTATTGGATCAGCTTCAGGTTTTCTAAGATTGATTTGGCCTCTGGATACCATCAGATTGCGATAGCTGAGGAGGATGTACGTAAGACAGCATTTCGGACTCGTTATGGTCATTATGAGTTCGTGGTGATGCCTTTTGGGTTGACGAATGCTCCAGCAGCATTTATGAAGCTCATGAACAATGTTTTTCGTGAGTATTTGGATCGGTGCGTGATTGTATTCATCGACGATATCTTGGTTTATTCTCGGACCAGAGATGAGCATGCAGAACATTTGAGGATGGTACTGGAGAGGCTCAGGGCGCAGCAGTTGTTCGCCAAGTTGAGTAAGTGCAGCTTTTGGCAGAGGCGTATAGGATTTCTAGGCCACGTGGTTTCAGAAGAGGGAGTCGCCGTAGATCCGGAAAAGATTGCAGCTATTACCGAGTGGCCCACGCCTAAGAATGCTACCGAGGTCCGCAGTTTCCTGGGTTTGGCAGGATACTACCGGAAGTTCGTTAATGGGTTTGCCAGCATAGCTAAGCCGATGACACAGTTGACAGGCAAAGACGTCAAGTTCGAGTGGACAGACGCTTGTTCGCAGAGTTTTGCAGAGCTTAAGAGGCTTTTGACACAGACGCCAGTCCTGGTACTCCCGCGGCCAGGGATACCATATGCAGTGTACACTGATGCGTCTGGATCGGGATTGGGTTGCGTGTTGACGCAGGAGGGCAAGGTTATTGCATATGCTTCGCGTCAGTTGAGACCTCACGAGGCTAATTACCCCACCCATGATTTGGAGTTAGCAGCGGTTGTCTTCGCCTTGAAGATCTGGAGGGCGTATTTGTATGGAGAGCAGGTGCAGGTTCTCACTGATCATCAGAGTCTAAAGTATATCTTCACTCAGGCCGACCTTAATTTGAGACAGCGCAGATGGATCGAGTTGCTGGCAGATTATAATCTGGAGATTACTTACCACCCCGGTAAGGCCAATCTGGTGGCAGATGCTTTGAGTAGGCGTAGGAGTGATGTATCAGGTACCAAGGAGGTGCAAGAGCTAGCAGAGACACTTTCTTGTCTCAGATTATGTGCAGTTACGTCAGAGGATGAGTCAGTTGGTCTTAAGGCCGTGGATCAGACCGATTTATTATGGAGGATTCGAGCTGCTCAAGGAAAAGACGAGGCTCTTCGTAATCAGCTCGAGAAAGGGATTTTTGGTTATACGACTGCAGATAATGGGATGTTCTTGTACCGGAACCGAGTGTGCGTACCGGATGATGCACAGTTGAGGAGGGAGATTCTCCAGCAGGCGCATCATTCTCAGTTTTCCATTCATCCAGGAAGTAATAAGATGTATCGGGATCTTAAGCGATACTATCACTGGACCGGCATGAAGAGGGATGTGGCTACCTTTGTGTCGTGTTGTCAGACTTGTCAGTTGGTTAAGGCAGAGCATCAGGTACCGAGTGGATTACTGCAGAGTCTTCCACTACCCGAGTGGAAATGGGACATGGTGACTATGGACTTCATCACCGGATTACCGAAGACAGTTGGCGGAAAGAACGCTATCTGGGTCATTGTGGATCGACTCACCAAGTCAGCTCACTTCCTAGCGATTAAGAAAACAGACGGAGCAGAGCAGCTAGCACAGAGGTACATTGCTGAGATTGTGAGGTTGCATGGAGTACCAGTCAGTATAGTGTCAGATCGTGATACGAAGTTCACATCGACGTTTTGGCAAGCCTTTCAGAAGGCATTGGGGACTAAGGTACATATGAGTACGGCCTACCATCCGCAGACAGATGGTCAGTCAGAGAGGACTATTCAAACATTAGAGGATATGCTCAGGGCTTGTGTTTTGGACTGGGAAGGAAGTTGGGTTAAGTACCTACCACTAGCGGAGTTTGCCTACAATAACAGTTATCATTCGAGCATTGAGATGGCACCGTATGAGGCTCTTTATGGCAGACCGTGTCGTACACCACTTTGTTGGACAGAGGTGGGAGAGTGCCGAGACTTAGAACCAGCATTGGTTCAGGAGACAGTTGAGCAAGTGGAAATGCTCAAGAGACGGCTTAAGGAAGCCCATGATCGTCAGAAGAGCTATGCAGATAAGCGTCGGAGAGATCTAGAGTTTGAGGTGGGCGACCTGGTATACCTTAAGATGAGGGCATTTCAGGGAGGTTCTAAGACCAGGAAGCTGAAGAAGCTTAAGCCGAGATATATGGGTCCCTATCCTATCATCGAGCGGATTGGTGCAGTAGCATACCGCTTATCACTATCAGCAGAGTTGGCTGGGTTTCACGATGTGTTTCACGTGTCAGTTCTAAGGAAAGTTGTTCGGGAACCAGAGCTCATCCTTCAGCAGCCGCCTAGTGACATCAGGAGAAATTTGACCGCAGTCAGCCAGCCAGTGTCAGTCCTAGAGCGCCAAGACAGAGTTATTCAGGGGGAAGTGCTACCGATGATCAGAGTTATTTGGGAGACCAACGGTATTCAGGAGGAGACTTGGGAGTTAGAGTCTCAGATGAGATCCGAATATCCAGACCTATTTGAGAATGTCGAGCAGTTGACCCAGGGCTAGAATTCGAGGACGAATTCCTCGTTAGTAGGGGAGAATTGTAACATCCCCCCCCCCACTCCCTTTTTTTCTTTTTCCCCACTCCTCCACTCAACCCAACCACCCCACCCATCCTTGCTCATATAATGAGTGTTTTAGCCACCTCTCTTCACCACCCTTCCACCGTAAACCAAGAAGAAGAGAGAGAGAGAGAGAGAGAGAGAGAGAGAGAGAGAGAGAGAGAGAGAGAGAGGAGAAGAGAGACCAGAAGAAGAGGAACTGCTCGCCGGCCGCCGTCAACCGCTCCTCAGGTACCGGAAAAACCCACTTCCGATTTGCTCTTTTGATCAATCGGTAAATCGATCATAACTTTCTAACCGTGGCGTTTCTCGAAAATCCAAGGCCACCACCGGATTCAGAACGACGAGACGAAGCCACGCTCAAAATCTCAGCCTCCAGCTCCGCCGCACGCGCCCGCACGCGCCGCCAGAAGACAGCGCGTGAAGCCCACGCGCCACGCGCCACCACCGTCGACCGGAGCCGCGCGTGAATCTCACGCGCCACCGCCGCCGACACCGCCGCCGTCGCCGCCAGTGACTTTTCCGGTGAGTCTCGCCGTCGCTCTCCGCCGCCGGCCGCCGGTCGCCGCCGCCGGTAACCGCCGGTGGTCGCCGCCGTCGCCGCCGTGACTTCCGCCGCCGGTCGCCGGAGACTCGCCGGCGATCTGGCCGCCGGTTTGAGTCCGGTTTGGCTTAACCGACCGGTTCAATTTCGGTTGAAATCGATTTGATTCCGGTTCGGTTCGTTTGGCTGGTTTAATTCAATTTGATTTCGGTTTGGTTCAATTTCTGGTTAAAATCAATTGTGTCCGGTTTAGTCTGGTTTGGTTCGGTTTAATCCGGTTTAATCGCGGTTTGATTTTGACTGGTCAGCCCGTTGACTTTGACCGGGTTGACCGTTGACCGTTGACTTTCTGACCGTTGACCGTTGACTTTGACCGTTTTGACCCGTTAACCGTTTTTCGCCGTTCGAAAGCCGTTCTGACTCGAAATTTCGTTCTGATTTCAGATTCAGTGCCCGTTTTAGCATCCGGAGTTCAGAGACCTCAGTAATCATCCATTTTTAGCTAAGGTGAGGGCTTTTCAAGGACTTTCGTATCTTTCATCTAAAAAGCGCCGTAGATAGGATTTAGTACTAAATGTGTTCCGTTTCTATGCTAGAGTCTTTTTAGGATTGTTTGTAAATCAGACTTAGGAATAATAGATGATTCAACCCACTGTTTGTGCATTAAACTGTTAATTGATTCTTTTAAACCTGCTAGAACTAGGTTAGTCGACTATGTGAGTCGTTAGGGATTGCAGGGGTACAGAGACGTGATTTCTGTACTTGCGTCGCGTGTTGTTTGTGGCGGGGTACGGCAGTTTAGTCGATCGGCTATCGGTACCTCAGGCAGGTCGATAAATCGTCTGAGGGCGGTGGGTTGGGCACTATCCCATAAGACTGGCCACGAGCTCTGGCCGTAGGACACCGTTGATTGTTCTTTGGGTACTTTAGGTACCGTGATTGTGCATGTTTAGTCTATTTCCTATGTATGGCGTGCTATGGTCAGATTTACTTTTCTGTGATTAGCATCCCATACCTCACTGAGTGACTCCCCTGTTACTCAACCCTCTTTTTCCCCCTTTCAGGTGAGAATGAGGAGTAGTAGACACTTATCGGATCTGGTGCTACTTTTGGGTTTTTATGTCATTTCGTATTTTCGTATTGTATTTCAGACTTGGTATTTACAGTTTATTTACGGTAATACAATTGTGAGACGACAGACGTATTTTATGGATTTCCGGAAATCTAAACGTGATTTATTTATGTGATTTGAATATATATTATTATATTATGGTTAGTGGCACGCCGTTCCCGAGTGTCGGGAGACGGGTGTTACAGAACTCTCTAATATTTCTTCAACCTTTCTCTCTTGCTGGTTTTTGATATTCGTTCTCCTTTGCCGTGATCTATGTAGGACATGATGTTTACCTTGTGGGAGGCTGTGTACGGGATCTTATTTTGAAGCAGACCCCAAAAGACTTTGATATACTCACTTCTGCGGAACTTAGAGAGGTTTGTCTTAGTTTCTTTTCCAATCTCTAAGTCAGCTCTTGAACATTGTCTGAATCTGATTTCAAAATGAATCTTTCTTCTTCTTTGTTGGCAATCTGTTTAGGTCGTTAGGACTTTCTCAAGATGTGAAATTGTTGGAAGAAGATTTCCTATATGTCATGTGCACATTGGGAATGATATTATAGAGGTTTGGTTTTTCAATCACGGATTCTTCTTTTTAATATCAATATAAAGCATAGAAATGCAGGTTTTTAACTTTTTAGCTTGGCTCTCTCTTTGAATTCCTTTGTATTTTAGTAGGTTTCGAGTTTTAGTACCTCTGCTCAAAAATTTTCAAGAAACATGAGAACCAGTCCTGGAAAATCAAATGGCTCCTACGACGAGGACTCTATCCGTTACAATAATTGTTTGCAGCGTGATTTCACAATTAATGGGTAAAGAGAAATAGGAATTGGTTCGAATTTTTTTCCTATTGAAAGTTTATAAGTATTATAAAGATCCAATAGCTTCTTTCCAATCTCAGGTTAATGTTTGATCCGTATGCCAAAGTTGTATATGACTATCTCGGGGGAATAGAAGACATTAGAAAAGCTAAGGTGTGAATGTTTTCTGTTTACCTTTTTGCGTGAAATTATCTACAAGGACCTTTGTTCTCAGTCCGGTTCTTTGCTCACAGGTACGGACGGTGTTTCATGCTGGCACATCCTTTCAAGAGGACTGTGGTGAGTTAACATTTCCAGCTCGGATTCTTCTAAAAAACACTCGTCATAGCCTTAGAAAAAAAAAACAAATTATTGTATGAAGATCGATAAAAGTCCATATAATTGAAGTTTATCATTATATAACATTTTGCAGCCCGGATTCTTCGTGGAACAAGAATCGCTGCACGTTTAGGTTTCACAATTTCCAAGGAAACAGCTCATTTCTTAAAGAACCTTTCCTTCCTAGTACAAAGGCTCCACAGGGTAGGCTTACGTTAGTGCTTCTCTCTACTAAGAAATACTTTCTTAGCATGTGTATTACAGCATCTTGTTCACCAATGACTCTGCATTAAAAATTTGTAGGGAAGAATCCTGATGGAAATGAAATATATGTTAGCATATGGATCAGCAGAAGCTTCTTTAAGATTATTGTGGAAATTTGGGATACTAGAAATTGTGTTACCAATTCAGGTTAGTGATTTCAGTCGTCTCCTGTTATCGTATCTTTTCGTCCATCTAACTTCAATATTCACAGGCAGCATATCTCGTTCACAGTGGATTTAAGAGACGCGACACAAGAACTAATATGCTTCTGGTAATATGCAGATGCGCATTCGTTAAAATATCAAGTAAAGAACTTATAATTAACATTTGACCATGCAGTCTCTCTTCGCCAATCTGGATAAATTGTTGGCTCCGGATAGACCTTGCCACAGCAGCCTATGGTAAGGTCCCTTATTATATACAGTGGAGGATAATATTGTAAGTAATACCTAAACAATGTTGTGTTGGGAATTTGCAGGTTAGCAATATTGGCTCTTCACAAAGCGCTTGCTGATCAACCTCGATGTCCTTCAGTGGTTGCTGCGTTCAGCCTTGCTGTCCACAACGGTGGAGATGTTCTAGAAGCTGTAAAAATCACCAGTGGAATCACAAAACCACATAATAAAAGCTTCTTTGAGCTACTAGAGTCAGAGAAACTGGACTCTCAAACCTTATTGGATGAGGTCATGGGTTTTGGTGTGGCTATCAAAGAAGCCTTGGGACAGATGACTGACGGCCAGTTTATTTCTAAGGCTATGGCAGCGTATCCTCAGGCGCCATATTCCGATATGGTAATCACTCCCTACTTTTCTTAGTTTCGTATAATGAATGTTTCAGTGATACACATTCTGATATATCTTTTAGTTAAAGATTAAAAGCAACCTTGATCCCTGTTTAGCTGCTGTCCTAATTCTCTACTATCGTTGGTTTCTGTATAGGTTTTCATACCGTTGGAATTGTACCTGGATGTAAGAAGAATATTCGAGTGTGTGAAAGAGAATGCGCAGAAGGAATTTGTGCCCAAGCAGGACAGTATAATTGATTACGCCTCGTTATCTTCCGGCGACCTTCAAGAAGTTAGACATGTGTTTGCTAGGGTTGTTTTCGACACCGTCTTTCCTTTAAACCCATCTCATGAGTTGTAGTTCCTCTTTGGATTGGTTGCAAAAGTACCCATCTCATGAGTTGTAGTTCCTCTTTGGATTGGTTGCAAAAGTAAATGTATGTTTACTATTGAGTATGTGGAACAGAACAACTAGTTGTAGGGGACACCACTTTGTTATATTACAGCTAGTTGTAGGGAACATCAAAAGTAACTACCAAGAAAACAACTACAAATCAAGCTCCAATAATTCCCAAAGTGGGCGTCCATAGGTAGGATTGTGGATTATGAAGATTTTTTCTTTTTTTTGGTATTAGGGTTATGAAGATTTGAATACAAACAAAAATGAAAAGGTAGAAACAAAAATGTTGCATCTGTTTTATTTAGTATGATTAGAGTTTTCTCTCCTTGTAGAGTGTCAACATAAGCAAAACAATTTTCCTAAGACTTTAAATGTACAGGACAGAACTGCTGCTTGTAGAGAAGACCATCTTTGTTGTTAATAAATAAGAATAACAATTGGGAGTTCTGTTTCCCTTTTATTGCTCTAACGTGACGGCTATGGGAGGAATGACCTTGTGATCTTAAGCGCTTACAGCTGGAGCAAGCGCCGTAGCTGGAGAAGCACCACCAGTGGTTGGCCTAAGAAAATGAGAAACTTTTAAGTATATGTTGTTTCTTAAATGATTCGAGTATATATTGATGAGAATCTCTCTAAGTGCAGGGGAGGATAACTCACAATCCAGCTAAAACTTTGACAGCATCGTAGATAACCCATTGCGCTCCCGTGAGTGTTCCTATCATGAAAATTCGGAGAGGAAGGCCACGAGTAAGCAGACCCCATAACCCTAGCCTCTTTACTGCCTGTAGCACGTGAAAGAGGCAAAACCAAGTCAGTAGCTAGCAGCGTATATATATCAATGAACAGCTCTCAGTTGTTTCACTTACATCATTAACAGTTGCTCCTTTGGAGTTATTAAGGAAAGAGACCAAGTTATCTGCAGGATGTGAGATGACGGCGCAGAAAATTCCAGCAATGTATCCACCAGCAAAGCTAACACCAAGCTGAACTGGCTCCGAGCATTCTTCCTTTGGGGTAGGAATCACTTTCTTGTATATGAGCTCCACGGTGTTTTCAAAAGTAGCAAATTTCATCATAGTATCTGTCAAAACCTCAAAAGTTTATACTGATAATACTCTCATCTTGTGGACACTAGTTCTTCTTTAGTATTGTGGTACTTACATGGAATCTGGCGTCCCCATAGAGGAACAAGCCCTTTGAACAACCCTCGAACGCCTTCTGATCTAATGATCTTTGGTAAACCATCAGATAAACCGCGGGCAAAACCAGGCTGAGTCTGGACCCTGACTTTGACAGCTTCCATTGGACAGAGAGCCACATCAGCTACGATTTCCGCAGAGGCCGAGCCAGCGAGGTAAATGAGGGTCTTGTATTTGACTGCGTTTTCTGGTCCAACGATGTCTGAGTAGTATTTCTTGGCAAACTCGTACAGACCGTATTTAAAAGCTCCCTGAGCACTGTACCCGATAAGCGTCGGTGACCAGCCTCTGGTGAAACCCTTGAGCCCTTGTTCTTTGATTGTTGTCTTGAAAGCAGAAGTTATGTTCTTGTACTTGGATGGATCAATCTGAAAATACACTAGTAAGCAATTTAAGGGGTTTTAAAAAAAAAATTGTAAATTCGTGGAAGGTTATATTTTTTGTTTGTTATACACTTTAGGTCAGATTCTCTCTGATTGCACATCAGAATCATGCATAAGATTAGAAAGTAGCCGTCGCAGTAGAAGAGTCGATGCCGTGTAAAACAAGGAACTCATAAGATGACACCAGGTGTAAAGTAGCATAAAACGATAATATATGAAATCCAAAGGTGGAATCAACCAACTTTACTAAATTGAATAATTCATACAAGAAAACAAAAACAATCAACACAAAATTTCCCATGTAAGTTCATCAGATTAGTAAATCGCAGAACAACTCCATCTATGTTGCTATATTTTTTTCACAGATCACATTCATATTCTCGGATTCGAATTTGAGTTTTATTAAATTCTTGTTTTGTATCTTGTGTTTTTTTTCTTTTGTTAAAATGTATTGTGACAAACGAAGGCAAATATTTACGTTACCCACCACATACATATAGCTTAATTATGAAGAACGATCGGAAATGTTATATAATGAAACTTCACCTGCATATTGCACTTGATGACATCGAGCGGTGTAACCGCCGTATGGGTGATGCCGCAGCTCAGCATACCGCCGACCGTGCACGCCGCGAAATACGCCGGAGAGTACATTTCCACTTTCTCGTTTGGCGTGGGAATCAAGAAACTTGGACCGTTCGATGAGACTGACGACGAAGTTGGAGACCATTTCGTGGCTGGCTCCTGCAACTGAAACAGACGACGATCGGAAGAGTAAAGGAAGCTCGGGATCAACGACCTGCTTGAGTTGTTGGACTCCGACATTTCCGGAGAAATACAAAATCCTTCTGTTTGCTTTTGACTTTTCCTCGAGAGAGAAATGTTTTTTTTGTAGAGGGTAAGTAATATCAAGCTTAACTTATATAGGTGCTGAGTTTCTCGTTATGAAATGTTACTATTTTGCATCTTTTACCGTTGACAAGACGTCACAAAACATTCAAATACTGGTTTATCACGACTCTTTCCGTGTCAACAAGAATTTCGCATTTGTACTGAATATAGTTTTTATTTACTTGATAAGAATATTCTAATTGGCAGATATGAATAAAAATTGAGAAATTGTCTCAAATACACATATACAAGTTTTTATTTCCAAATTACCACAAGGAAATAAAAATTCTCAACATAGCATTCATTAATGATTGTTTGACAATTATACCCTTGATTTGAAAAGAGAAAATCAAAAGGCCCATCGAAAACCCTCGGGCTCTCACCGACGTCGAAGGTTTGAAATCGACGGCGACGACGTTTCGAATCCACCACCTTCTTCTTCGTTTCAAATCAGTTCTCGTCTCTCTAGGCAAATCTCTACGGCGAGAATCTCAGAGATTCCCTTTCCATTTGATCTGCGGAGGTAACAATGCGTTTTTGTTCTTATAACCAATCTTAGAGAGATCGGTAACAGTGGTGGGTATTGTAACTTCATGCATGTGAAGCAGATTTCGAGGGAGTCTAGGAGGAAGTTGTTTGGGAGGTATCGTAGGTCTTACCGCCGTGGAAGCAGGAGCAGGAGCCGGAGCAGGAGTATAAACCCTCAACGCAAGAGGGAGCGTGAGAAAGGAGAGAGAGGAGATGTTAGGGACCGTGACCGTGACCGCCATGGGAATGAGAAACGAAGCAGTGATAGGTCGGAGAGGCATAACAGGGATTGTGGTGGAAGGAGGAGACATGGAAGCCCGAGACGGAGCAGAAGCCCTGTTGTGAGAGAAGGTAGTGAGGAAAAGAGGGCAAGGATTGAGCAATGGAACCGAGAACAAGATGAGGGAGTTTAAGGTAGTTCTTTTTTCAATCTCTGATTTTGCTTAAGAAGTGGGTCTAATCTCGTAACTGAGTGGCATGAGGCTCCTTAGATGCTGTATGGTGGATTACTTTGGTCGTTGTAGAATTCATTTAGCGCCTTGGTGTCAACTAGAGTCAGCTTAAGCTGTCTACAAAGATTCTAGAACAACCTGAGATACAGCAATAAATCCATACAAGCTTGAGTCGAAGTTATCGACATTCATGTCTGAGATACCTTTCCATAGAATTTGTTTTTGTTCTTATAACCAATCATAGAGAGATCTGAGTACAAGAATGAGTTGTGACCGAGAAATTAGGTGATGGTCTCAAGACGAAGCTGATTGCACAAGTGCCTGAAGAACATCACGTCAGATTCAGAGATAGGTAGCTAGATGTTTCAGAGTGAATTTGGTTTGAGCCTCAACCGAGTCTGAGCTTAAACTGATGTTATTGTTATTGCAGGGTGCATTTGCTGGAGCTGTTGCTTGGAGCGTACCTCTTGTTCTGCAG
Source organism: Isatis tinctoria (assembly GCA_010577795.1). NCBI lineage: Eukaryota > Viridiplantae > Streptophyta > Magnoliopsida > Brassicales > Brassicaceae > Isatis > Isatis tinctoria. The sequence continues at coordinate 25,234,642 of CM021245.1, forward strand.
ATGCTACGACATCATCTATGGAAAGAACACAGTCTTTAAGAAATTTATGTGTGAGATTGAAAGTTCGTCTCTTTAGCTGAATGTTATCTAATTTCTTTTTGAAATGTTTGGTTCGTAAAATGCAATAAAAAGGGAAGCTTGTTTTTCTCTCCGATGAGTATGTGCATATTTATGCTTTTATGGAATTTATGAAGTTTTTTTGTATTTTTAGGAATGTTTTTACAAATTCAGGAAGACCATCCTAAATTATATGTTATATTTAGATTTTCAGAAAGATCATCATAAATTATATGTTCTATTTAGATTTTCAGGAAGACATTCTTAAAGATTGAGATAGACATTCTAAACTTTACCATGTAATTCAAGATAACACTTCAAGCTTTTTTGATACTCTGACTTGATATCACTTAATTTGCTTGTTACAAATCTCATTGTGTTGTGTATTGCATCATTATTATTTGTTTGTCTAGGTGAATGACTGAATGAGACTTTATTTTAATTTATGTTTTAGGAATCTTTTCATATGTTTTAGAAAGACATTCCTGAATTTGTATTCATTCATTCAAAATAGAGTATTCACTTTTTACTTTGGAGTTGGTCTTGTTTTTTAGTTTATATGAGTTATTTTCTAGATAATATGTATCAACTCTGTATTAACTCTTCAAAATGTAATCATTACGGAAGGCCTTCCTAAAATCTTATTATTGTTTCCTAAAATGTCTAAGGCAGTTTTATTATACATAGTTTACAATAACTTTCAAAGTATTAATGTAGTTACACTCAACCAAAATATGCCTCTTTGCGGCCCGTTTGTCAAGTTTCGGTTCCACTAACATGCAAAAAAGAAAATTTATTTTAAAAAATAATAATACCATGTAATATGAATTGATCATATCATTCAGGAAGATTTTCCTAAAATTGTGTTACTGTTTCAATTGAAATTTTAGGGAAGAATCATACAAATTTATGAAGACAATCCCATATTTTATGTTAATCTACTAGTTTATATAAAAACAATTTAGGAAGATATTCTAAACTTTCAGGAAGACATTCCTGAACTTTTTTTAAAAATTTATATTTTCTAAAAAGACATTCTTAAAATATTGAAAAAATATTATAAATTTTGAGGAAGATATTACTAAAAAATTTATGAGTATTTTTTAGATATCTAGAAATGTTGGTTTTGGAATTTATAAAGTTTTTTTAAATGTTTATGAAAGATTCATACTAATTTAGGAAGATCATCATAAATTGTATGTTAATTACTAGTTGATAAAAAACAAATTTAGGAAGCATTTCTAAATTTTCAGGAATGCTTTCCTGAAATCTTAAAAAATTTTAAAATTTTCTAAAAAAGACATTCTTTTTTTTTTGGTGAGCTCTACAAAGACATTCTTAAATATTGAAAAAACATTATAAATTTTGAGGAAGATCTTACTAAAATTTGTATGAGTATTTTTAGATATCTAGAACTGTAGGTTTTGGAATGTTTAGGAAAAATTCATACTAATTTGAGAATATCATCCTAAATTGTACGTTTTTGATTTTAGCTGAACTTCAAAAATGGAAGAGTGGTGAATATCATCCTAAATTGTACGTTTTTGATTTTAGTGATTATATGACTCTCTATCTGTGCCATGTTTTTGATTTTAGCTGATCATATGGCATGCCTTGACAAGTTTACCATCATGTTTTCCTGTCCAAGGAAATCATCTCTATTTTCTTCAATCATTAATGTAAAGTGTAACTAGATAAACTGTTTTTCTGGCAGCCGTGTAAATCCAGTAACAGATGTGGCTCCACTGTCGATGTTGCTTCTCGTAACATTATGGAAGTATACCATCTCTGTGTGTAATGAAATAGAGTTCATTAGTTATTATACGTATTGGGTTTTAGTTTTGGAATTTATGAAGTTTTCTTAATTTTTTAGGAAATATTCAAACAAACTTAAGAAGATCATCCTAAATTGTATGTTAATTACTAGTTGATCAAAAAAAAATTCACGAAGCTTTTCTAAATTCTTAGGAAATGATTTCGGGAATTTTTTTAAGAAATTATATTGTTTTAAAAATACATTATTAAAGATTGAGAAAAACATTATAAACTTTTAGGAATATCTTACTAAAATGTGTATGAGTATTTTTAGATATTTAAAAATGTCATAGTTTAGAATTTATGAAGCTTTCTTGAATTTTTAGAAAGATTTTTACAAATTTAGGAAGTTTTTCTACACTTTTAGGAAATGTTTCCTGAATTTTTTTTCGTGATTTTTTTAAAGAAAGTATATTGTTTTAAAAATACATTATTAAAGATTGGGAAAAAATTATAAACTTTTAGCAAGATCTTATTGAAATGTGTATGAGTATTTTTAGATATCTAACAATGTCATATTTTTAGAATTTATGAAACTTTCTTGAATTTTTAGAAAGATTTTTACAAATTTAGGAAGTTTTTCTTCACTTTTAGTAAACGCTTTCCTGAATTTTTTTTTTTTTAAAAAGTTATATTGTCTTAAAAACATTTTTAAAGATTGAGAAAGACACAATAAACTTTTAGAAAGATCTTACTAAAATGTGTATGGGTATTTTTAGATATCCAGAAATGTTAACTTTTAGAATTTATGAAGCTGTTTTGAACTTTTAGGAAAGATTCACACAAATTTAGGAAGATCATCCTAAGTTATATGTTAATTACTAGTTGATCAAAAAAATTTAGGAAGCTTTTCTAAATTTGATCATATTTAAAGTGGTATTAAAGTACACAATTATAAATGGTTAAGCCCTTTTTGTGTTCAAAATCATGCATGAAAAAATCGTTTCGAAGTATTTAGGGAAAGATTTTTAGAAATTTGGGAAGGATTTGTACTAATTCGGGAAGCCAATCCTTAAAATTTCAAAAATGTTGATTTACCTCTTCAAGGAACATGGAATCCATCAAAAATGGTTGATAAACCATTCTAAAACAGGTAAAACACAATTATAAATGGTTCAGCCATTTTTTGAGTTCGAAATATTTAAAAAATCATTTCGAAGTATATAGGGAAAGATTTTTAGAAATTTGGGAAGGATTTGTATTAATTCGGGAAGTCAATCCCTAAAATTTCAAAAATGTTGATTTACCTCTCCGAGGAACATGGAATCCATCAAAAATGGTTGATAAACCGTTCTAAAACATGTAAAACACAATTATAAATGGTTCAGCCCTTTTTCGAGTTCAAAATATTTGAAGAAATAATTTCGAAGTATTTAGGGAAATATTTTTAGAAATTTGGGAAGGATTTGTACTAATTCGGGAAGTCAATCCCTAAAATTTCAGATTTACCTCTCCAAGGAACATGGAATCCATCTAAAATGGTTGATAAACCACTCTAAAACATGTAAAACACAATTATATTTGAATTCGACTCTTAACTAAATCCCAAAATCTTATGGTAATATGCATATATATATATATATAGATAGATTTCAGAAAAACGCCCCCACCCTCCCTTAGCAATGTGGTATTGCAAGGTTGATCGGCTTATGGAGAACCAGCTTGTTCGCAGAGATCTAGCAGATCCAACGTCTGCAACAAAAACATCATATAGGTAACACATAATCAAATCACAGATCCATCTCCATCTACATATTAGTGATATTCTACATGGAAATGTTTTCTACTTAAATCAGAACTCTAGATCTGTGGATATGGGTATGCACCTCGGGAACGGAGAGCTCAAGGCGAAATTTTAGACCATCGTAGTGGTGAAGAAAACTACAAAAACAAGAGCTTTTCAATCCACAACACGAGCAGAAAAAAAAAGACAATATAAACAGTTGAACTCTTACCTTTTTGTGCTGCTTTCTGTACATGGCAGTCCATGTAAGCTTGGATGGCTTCAGTGAAAATAACGCTTGCATTTAGAATTGATGAACAAGAAAACCTGACGAACCAAGAGATTAGAGACTGAAAACAATTTGCAAGCTATAAACATCAATTTGACGAGCACAACATTAACTAATTAATTATACCTGATAGTCAGATCGAATAAATCTGATTCCCTTTTCTGGGTAAATCTTCTGGCCACTGAAACGATAGTTCCGTCCTGCATTCCAAAGACAACTTCTTCCTAACCTCTTTCTACAAATACAAGTTTTAGCAATGTCTTCCTAAATACCAACAATGGTTTCGTAAAACTTTCATAAATTCGAACAAATGTTTCCTAAACTCAAACAAATCCTTCCTAAAACCTTCATAAATAGCAACAATGCTTTCCTAAGGTGTTCTTAAATACCAACAATCTCTTCCTAAAGCGTGTTGACAAGACATGATATGTTAGTTATGCATTTCTTCAAGATACAGAGACAACATGGAAGGATGTATAAGAATAAGCATTTCTCTCCAAAACCAAAGTAAGCAAGCATAAAAATCCCAAGAAAGAAAGCATCCTACATCTAATGATTTGAAATCATTGATTTCTAACAAAGGAAAATCAAGTTGGCTCAACCAAGTACAGTGATACTTGCAGGCCATTCCTTGTACATAGGGCACTGAATTGTTGTAGTACGTGGGAACGAAGAACTTCCTTGTATGTCCCAATTTCTCGTAGAGCAATTGTGAATTTTGTCATTACAGGACCTGAGAAAATTTAACATATATTCATTCAGACAAAATACGCACGAAAGAACAAAGAGAAATAATGCAGGATTCAGATTTACTAAGAGTGTGAGGATTAGCAAAGCAGGAACAAGGGAGGTACCTACAAAATCAACACAGATGGGATCATTATGGCCGCCTCCGAAAGATTCAAGTGCATTTACAAAGCCAATATCTGCGTCATACCCTTCTCTGAGTCCCTCCTTAATAATAAGAACAATAAAAATCTAGAAGATTTTCTTCAACAAAACTGAGTTTAGTGTAATAAGCGCTTACGTGTATTTTCTGCATCCTTTGGAGAACCTTAAGCATTGCTTCGCAGCAACTCCACACTCTCTTCCATACATTGCATCTGTCGCAAAGCCAAAAACTTTAGTTTATCACTAAACTTTGGTGCAGATTCAACATAATACACAGTAGCAACAACATGTCGAATTTTTTAGGATTGCTAATTCCAAGTCAACTCGTAGAATCCAGCACAGGATCCTGTAAAAACAAAACACAAAAATACCAGATGAAATTAATAGAACGATAGGCAAAGCTTATCTTTATCAATTAAACGGAATATGGTACAAATATATGGGCAAGCTTATCTTTATCAAAATCACCACAACGAATATGATAGATTAGAGTTCGAAACCAAAATTTTTGAGATCACTATGAAGTTGTTTCATTAATAAAAAATCAAATCGAAACCAAAATTAATCAGTTCGAACCCTGTTTTGAGAATCATTTAAAACCCCCATATCATTGAAATCCCAAAATCAAATGAAAACCCTATTTTTGAGAATTACAGTTGAAGAACAAGAATTTTTACGATTCAAACGGGAATAAAAGCTTACGATTGTAAGACAATCTGATACGAAAGAGAACAAATGAATCGACGATGTTATGTTACCTGAGGGTCTGTAGCAGAGGAAGGTTGAGCTTCAGATCTTCCGCAGATTGTATGATTTGGGAGAAGAAGAAGAAGAAGAAGGAGACGCTTTCTTAGTTTAACAAATGTTTTCTGACGAAATCAAAGGCGGTCGTGGTGCCCAAACTGGTTATGGACATTTGAGAGAGAGAAGAAGAAGAAGAAGAAGAGACGGCCAAAGGCGACGGCGAAAGGCGACGGCAAAAGGTGAACGGCGACCGGCTAGGCTTTCGAGAGAGAGAGAGAGTTGCGTGTGTTGTTTTTTTGGGTGTTTTTTGTGAGGGGTAAAATAATATTTTGATCGTTTAATGAATGTTAATTGTGGAAGATATCAGCGTGTGTGGTATTTTGGGAATGAAAACCAGAAAGTGTGCTATCAAGGAGAATCTCCCATAAAAATTCTCTTAATATGAAATTTCCTAGTAATAGAATGATTTAAATGGAACGTATACAATATCTAATTGTGTTTATTATGGTACGCGGATTACGTTGACAGATTCATTAAAGATTTATCAACTACTATCGATCATATCATTTCAAACTTGCCTTTGAATTCAAATTAAATAATAAATAAAACTTTATACTATAAACCGAAGAAAAAAAAAATCCATCGACACTTGACTACTGGGTCCTACGGCCACGGTGGCCAGGTCACTTGTTCTCCCGCGATGCTCGCATGTGGTTCTCCTCCGCTACAAACGGTGTCGTTTCTCCGTCTCTACTATTATTTTTCAACACCTTTTCTCCAAATCTCACCCAACGTTTTCTTTCCTTCCGTTTTTTTTCTCCAATTTTCTCGAGAAAATCTAGCTTTTTCCCGAGAAATTCGTTTTCTCTTTGGTTCGCCTTCTTTCTGCTCGCGTAATACTGCGAATACATCCATCCGGTTAACTAGTAACTTCACTAGCGCACCTGATGGATCGGAGAAGGGCGGGTAGCCCGGTGTATGGACGCCAGTGGAGCGACACATCGAACAGTACTGAGTCGTCGTCGCCGGCGATGTCTCCTGCTCACCGGAAACAGCTCGGAGGTGCCGGAGGTTTCTCCACCGTCAAGCGGACTCAGAACGTAGCTGCGAAAGCGGCGGCACAGAGATTGGCTCAGGTCATGGCCTTGCAGAACAAAGACAACGGAGACGAAGATGAGGAAGACGAGGACGAAGATCTAAGCCTCAGATTCGCACCTACTGCTCTGAAACCTGCTCGCCATGCACCTTCCTCTCTCTCCTCCACTGGAAGCAATAACAGCAACGGAAATAGTAATTTGCCGGCCGTTTCCTTCGCTCCCCGCAATAGATCGCAGTCGCCTGCGGTGAATTCCGTTTCCCCTGCTTCTAGAATTAGCTCAGATCAGTTTGATTTGATTGTGTTATGAGCTGTTTGTGACTCTATGGGCTTAGTTGCAGCTGTGGTGAATCATGATTCTTTAGGGCTGATTGGTTTCTTTTTATGGTTTAATTAGTTAGGCAGGAACTTCGTTGAGCAAGTGCCTTCGGTGCGTTCTGCTTCAGCCGGAAGGCCGTCGATGTCTTCTCGATCCACGACTCCGACTCCGACTCCTAACCTAATGCCCCCTAGTAGAGTGTCGGTGAAAGCTCCGAATTCTATTCCTCCACTTGATCCTCCAACTAGGAACAGAGATAAAAGGTCAAAAAAATTGTTGATGCGTTTTCACTTTCAACTTGGAAATTTTGGTTCTTATCATACACCTTAAAACTTCAGATAAAAGAAATTTTTGCTTCTTAGAAATGGGAAGTCAGGGGCCTCCTTGCTCAAAGAGATAGTGACTGCCGCTTCTTTTTCGTTGTTGTTGTGCGGCTTTCGTCTAATTTATAGATTTTTAATGTTTTAAGGTTCTTTGCCGATCTACCATCAGTAAATTCAAAAGAAAAGGGTGATCAGCGGGAAGCTTCAGCTCTGCGTGACGAAGTATGTGATTGTTTCTTATAACCTTTGGGGTATTCACATATCGGAAATAATAGTCAAATTCAGAATTTGTGCATGAGTCAGAAGATATGTCTTGAGGCTGATTAACTTTTAACCGCAGCTAGATATGCTACAAGAGGAGAATGAGATTGTACTGGAGAAGGTTCGATGTCTCTCATGGAAACTTATTTTAAATAGTAAAGCTGTTCACCTCCGTTGCGCATAACATTCATTCTTGACTACAGCTTCGTCGTGCGGAAGAAAAAAGGGTGGAAGCAGAAGCTAGGGCTAAGGAGCTCGAGAAACAGGTTTCTGAACCAGTCTTCTTGAGTATTCCATTTTTTTTACTGATGTTGCTTGTTAAAATTCCGAGTTAAAAGATTCGCCACTCGTTTACAGCCTCCTGTCTTGTTGCTTTATCTGTATTATTAGGAGAGAATGTAAAAATGGACCTAATCTCTAGGCGGAGAAGCTGAGTGTGTACAGATGCTCTGAACTTATAATCTTGTATAAGCAGGTTTAGTGAGAATCTAGGTGGCGTTGTAGACTATCTATGGATAAAAACATATAAAATGGACCGTTTTACTCTTATTATGTGTTTAGCACATGCAGTTTCAGTGATTTACTTATTTAAATACTTCAGTTACATTACATGTACTTAAGTATTAGCAGCTGGGCAAGGTTTCATTTGTGTTGTCTTTTCCCTGTAAAGGTTGCCTCACTTGGTGAAGGAGTGTCTCTGGAGGCAAAATTGTTAAGCAGGTGGGAGCGTGTGTGCCTTCTTGTGCTTCTCTTTGTGTTTCTCTTTTCCAGAATCATGGTTGGTAGTTATGATCGCTGATGTTATATTGTATCTTTCTATAGGAAGGAAGCAGCATTGCGTCAAAGAGAGGTTAGTGTGAAAAAATAACGTACCTTTACTCTACTTTCCGCTCAGATTAGTCTTGTCGTTCGTCGAGTTTCTTTCTCCACCATTCTGATCCTATATCAAAGTCTTAGATCTACGCTTTATGTTATAAATATAATTTAAGCTGTGGAGCCAAATTCTACCTGTTACAGGCTGCTCTAAATGCTGCTAAACAGAAAAAGAATGGAAAGGACGAGGAACTTGTTTTATTACGTTCAGAACTTGAGGTAAGGTACACTGGTGTACTGGTTTCAGTTGAGGCATCAATTTTATGTGCATGATGAAACCTTGTCTTATTCTTCTCTGCTATGTTCAGAGCTTGAAAGACGAGGCTACTACCGCTGCAGAACGGCTTCAAGAAGCAGAGTCTGAAGCGAAATCTCTTCGCACAATGACTCAAAGGATGATTTTAACACAGGACGAAATGGTTTGTCGAGAAAGCTTGGGTCTCGTTATCTACCAATCATTTATAAGTTTCTAAATTTATGAATTATTGAATCATCTAGGAAGAAGTAGTCCTGAAGAGATGTTGGCTTGCCCGGTATTGGGGTTTGGCTGTGCAACACGGTAGGTGATTCATCCCTTATAAACAAAAGAGCTATTATGAACTGGAAAATACACTTTACACATATTTGTGGTGTGGTAGTTATACTTCAAGTTCATCTGATATTTGTTTTTTCCAATGGTATCCTTTTGTAGGCATTTTTGCGGATATAGCATTATCCAGGCATGAGCACTGGTCAGCGCTGGCTCCTCTTCCATTTGAGCTTGTCACCTCTGCAGCACAGAAGGCCAAGGATTTATCCTGGGATAAAGGCTCGTCTAATATCTTCTTTTGTTGAAACTGTTAATTTTCCTTGCTTATTGTTGTTCGCAAAAAAAAAAAAGAAAAAAAATTGACCAGTATATTAACAAAGCAGGTGGGAATGATCGGAATAGAGCTGCTAGAGATTTGAGTGATCTAACTGGAGAAGGAAATATAGAAAGTATGCTTTCAGTTGAGATGGGTTTAAGAGAGCTAGCATCATTAAAGGTGTCCAATCTTGTTTTTAAGCTACCTTTAAATATTGCCACCTCGCATAGATCTCCAAAGACAACGCTTTTTTTTTTTAATCTTCTCTGTTTTGAAATTCAGGTTGAGGATGCTATCGTGCTTGCATTTTCCCAGCAGAGAAAACCAAGTTTGATACGTCAAACTGTTTCTGGTATGTATGTAATTACGAGCTTTTAACACCAGGCGAATGCACAAAGAAAAATATATGCTTCACTTAATGTTCACTTATTATTCTAAGAATGTCAAAATGGTAGATGAACATTCTGTTCTGTAGATGCTTAACACCTATAAGCTCTTTATAAGGAATCTGCTCCTGTATCTGCTCAAAAAAATTATGCATTCGTTTTTGTTCTCTTGGTAATGGCATGTTTCTGGTCACGTCCAGACGACTGGAATATATTTTTGGCATCCTGCATAGCTAAAGCAAATGTTAATTTTTTTTTTTTCCTATATCTGACAGATTCCAAGGGTCATGGAGAATCCAGATTTGTAGATGCATATGGTAAGGAAAAAACTTTCAGGTTATTTTATTCCTGTCTTTGTTTTTACCACCCCCTTACGTAGAGGTTCTTGAGGTCAAACCCTAACCATTGGATGTTGTGTAAGGGTTGCACCTAGTCTAGCCACATCCCCGCGCCCGCGCGGTCTTTGACATAGTGCACGAGTTGTCAATTTACTAGAGAAAGTGGTCGTAAAAAAAAGAAATTGAAAAACTTGACTGCTTTAGAGATATGACCATCGATGGAGCCTTCCTAAAAGGGTCGTCTGTGGTTAAAATGTTATCTTTGCCCTATTCTAAATATCATCATATGCCAATGTCATCAGCCAAATAGTGAAATTTTTTTACAAATAGTCTCATGTTGTTTTGTGTGCAGAATTGGGTGAAGCGGAACAAGAAGATGTTGCCTTCAAGCAGGTACTTTCTCATCTCATATCAAACCAAAAGTAGCCACACCTCAACATCTAGACATGGCTTTAGCAATACAAACTAGTTGAATACAATAATCGATATCCACAGAATCGTGATTGCAATATTGCCTATAGCTCGAAAGGCATGTAGTAGAGGAACGGAAATATCGTCTTGATTGCTACAATTACATTATGCAGGCATGGTTGATGTACTTCTGGGGCAGAGCTAAGTTACTCGGTGTGGAAGAAGACATTGCAGAAGAACGTGTCCAGTTATGGATCAGCCGTAGCAGCGGGAAATCAACTACGTCTCACGATTCCTTGGACGGTAAAATCACACTTGCGCCATTTCGTTTCCATTTCTGATTGAAAATGATGAACCTAAGTTTTCCATTTTCTTCGTCTTCAGTGGAAAGAGGATTGATGGAGCTAAGGAAACTGGGAATAGAGCAACAGTTGTGGGAAGCTTCTCGAAGAGAAATCGATCAGCTTCCATCTCCTACTTCTTCTCCTTCGAATCACGATCTCGATGCTGATTCATAGTAAAAGTTTTTCCTCTCTTACGAAATTTTCGTTTTGTATATTTACTTCTCATGTAAGATGTAAGTTTCACGAAGAGTGTGTGCGCCATTCTTTTTTTGTTTTCTCTTTTTTTCGCACCCGACTGTGTTTAAGCTTTGGATTCTTGTTTTCGCAATTTAATTTGAAGTCCAACAAGCTTCACGAAAAGAGAAAAAAACTCTGCATTAACTCATTCAGCTCTAATCCGTTTTTTTAGGGGAAGCTCTCCTCTGTTGCCGAGCAATCAATATTCAGAAATCAAAATGATTTGAAATCCAAAAACGAATCAAATGAGACAATTCAACAACATTTAAATAGAACAACGAAAAATCTCTAGAACCTTTTCTTCCCTTCTACAACACAGGAATAAAATCTTCCATAGCTTCTTCAGCAACAAATCCACCACCACTTCCATTCTTACCATTCAACACAACCACACTTCCTTCTCCATCAACGTCAACAATCACAGAATCTCCATCTTTAATGTCCCCTGAAAGCATCTTCTCCGCCATGCTATCTTCCAAAAGCCTCATAATCGCTCGTCTTAGCGGCCTCGCACCGTAACTCGGGTCAAATCCTTCATCGACCACTCTCTCTTTGAACTTCTCAGTTACTTGAAGCTCAATCTCTTTGTCCTTGAGCCTCACCACCACTTCTTTAAGCATTATATCAGCAATCTCCTTCACTTCGAGCTTCGTCAACTGTCTGAAAACAATCATGTCATCTAACCTGTTCAAGAACTCAGGTCTGAAATACTGCTTTAGCTCCTCAGTCACTAAGCTCTTGATTCTGTTGTAGCTGCTGTCTTTCTCGTCGTAGTCAAGATCAAACCCGATTCTTCTACCGCCTTTCTCGATCACGCTGCTTCCTACGTTTGATGTCATGATCAATAGCGTGTTCTTGAAATCGACCGTTCTTCCTTTGCTGTCAGTGAGTCTTCCATCTTCTAGGATTTGAAGCATCATGTTGAATACATCGGGATGCGCTTTCTCGATTTCGTCGAAGAGGACAAGTGTGTAGGGCCTGCGTCGAACCGCCTCCGTTAACTGGCCTCCTTCTGTGTATCCTACGTAACCAGGAGGCGAACCAATGAGTTTCGAAACTGTGTGTCTTTCCATGAACTCACTCATGTCGAGACGGATCATTGATTCTTCTGAACCGAAGTAGTAAGCAGCCAAGGCTTTTGCAAGCTCCGATTTCCCCACACCGGTTGGACCAGAGAAGATGAAACTTGCGATCGGGCGGTTCGGGTTCTTGAGTCCAACACGTGCACGCCGGATGGCCCGGCTAATAGCTTTGACGGCTTCGTCTTGGCCAATGACTCTTGTGTGAAGGGTCTCTTCCATCTTGAGAAGACGGCTAGATTCATCAGACGAGACTTTCTCTACCGGGATTCCCGTCCAGGTGGAGACGATGTGTTGGATGTCGGATTCAGTGACAGTAGGTCCTTCTTCGCCAGATTCAGTCTCGGCTTTGCTCACTTCCTTGCCTTTGGCTAAAACAGCAGCAATCTCGGCCCTAAGCTCTATTTCACGGTCACGGTGAGAACCAGCCTGTTGGAGAAGAAGTCGGGGAATTGTAAACACTAATCTTGAGTTTGGATTTACCGACCGTAAGAAAAACTCAAAGATGATACCTTCTCAAAGTCTTGGCCTCGCACAGCTTCATTCTTCTCCTTAGTGATCTGTCTGAGTTGCTTTTCAAGCTCTCTAGCTTCCTCCGGGACCTAAACAAACAAAATTTCCATTCTGAATCAGCTCAAATAGATATAAAAGACAGTTTTCTGATAATGCTGAGATACATGCAGATATGAACCTGAGCATGGCGTAGCCGAACCCGAGACCCAGCTTCATCAATCAAGTCAATCGCTTTGTCGGGAAGAAACCGATCACTGTTCATTCAAGATAAGATATTGGGTTGAGGAAATGCTCCAACTTATCTAAGGCACTGTCAAAATGTTCTGTGTTGGTGAAAGGCTGACAATAAGATGAAACAAAGACCTGATGTACTGATGTGACAATTGCGCAGCAGCTACCAAGGCTTCATCGGTGTATCGGAGCTTGTGGTGAATCTCATACCGCTCGCGGAGACCGTGCAAGATCTGTACAGCTTCCTCTACAGTTGGTTCAGGTACCTTCACAGGCTGGAACCGTCGCTCCAATGCAGGATCTTTCTCAATGTGCTTTCTGTACTCATCCAATGTTGTTGCACCAATACACTACAACCACAGAAATAAAAGAGAACACCTTGTAAATACTCCGGTTCTATTAATTGCCATTTTGACATCATTAGACCAACACAAAAGAACGAGAAAATTTACCTGCAATTCACCTCTTGCAAGAGCTGGCTTTAAGATGTTGGCAGCATCAATGGCACCTTCGGCGGCTCCTGCACCGATCAGAGTGTGCACTTCATCAATAAACAGAATGATGTCATCACTTTGTCTGATCTCCTCCATAAGCTTCTTCAATCTTTCCTCGAATTCTCCACGATACTTGGTTCCAGCCACTAGAAGACCCATATCAAGGGTTATAACCTGTGTAAAAAAAGTAAAGGTAAGTACTTTAAAACATACATATATAGACGCACACTTCACAGCATCTTAAGAACATTTTAAATGATCCAATGGGAGAATATTTACCGTCTTCCCCTCAGTTGTTTCAGGAACATCACCACTAGCAATTCTCTGAGCGAGTCCTTCAGCTATAGCTGTCTTACCAACTCCAGGTTCTCCAATAAGACACGGATTATTCTTGGTTCTTCGACCCAAGATCTGGACAACTCGTTCAATTTGTGGCTGCCTTCCAACAACTGGATCGAGTTTACCCTGCAACAGAAAGTGAAAAGCCAAATTTCAGCAAAAGCCTTGAATCTTCAAGTTAGTATTGAGTAAGCCATGTTTATTACCTCCTCTGCTAGTTTAGTCAGGTTAGTCCCATACTCTTCTAGTGTTGGCATTTTGCTGTTTCCGCTGGATCCTCCACCAACGCTTGCTGTCACTTCATTGGTGTCCGAAATCATACGAATAACCTGAAAATTTATACTCAAAATGTAATCAAGAAATTGTTTCCCAAGACATAACAATGATTGAGAGAATTCAGAATTGATGCATTTACCTGCGTCCGGATGTTACTAGAATCGACACCCAAATTCTCCAGGACACGAGCTGCAACACCTTCCCCTTCACGAAGAAGACCAAGCAGAAGATGCTCTGACCCAATGTAGTTATGCCCTAGAGTTCAAAATAACAAAAGGTTGCCAAATTGATGAGAAACGTATAAGTTTCATCAGTAAAAAAACCTCATGTAATGCACAATGTGTACGAAGCTTCAAGCCTAAATACTAATAAACAGAGACAGATCCTTACCTAGTTGTCGAGCTTCCTCTAGTGACAACTCCAGGACACGCTTCGCACGAGGAGTAAATGGGATCTCCACTGCCACAAATCCACTGCCCCTTCCAATGATCTTTTCCACCTCCACACGAGAATCTTTAAGATTAATCCCCATGGATTTAAGAACCTTTGCAGCGATTCCAGTCCCTTCCCCAATTAGACCCAATAGTATTTGCTCAGTCCCAACAAAGTTATGGCCAAGTCTCCGAGCTTCCTCTTGAGACAGCATTATGACCTTAATTGCTTTCTCGGTAAACCGCTCAAACATGGCTTTCGTTACACATCGGCTAGCTTTTCCTTTTCCTTTCCGGGGTGACACTGAAACTTTAACCTTATTAAATAGACCTTGACCAGGCCTCGCCAGAAGATCCACTGCATTGGCAGCCCTTAACCCTGTGAAGCTCTGGAGACTCAAAACCGTTGTTTGTGTACTGCACATCATCTTCACACATCTTCTTGGTTTTCTGTATTCTTCGGACTGAAAATGTCTTCCGGGACCAAGTAAAGGACGGGCTGTAAAATTAGCCAAGAGCCTCGCCATAATGCAGAGTTGGAGGCTGCATTGGGTAATGGTAAGTCATAAGTTCTAGCTCTATATAGGGTAAGACCAAAATAAAAGACAACACGTAGATGGAGTTTAGGTAAACAAGCCACAAGCAATCAAAAAAGCTATGTGTAACAAATGCCAAACCTTTCACTTATACCTCTAACCAAATAGAAAACGAGAAAAGACGCCAAATCCAAAAAGTGTTAAGATGCTAAGTTGCTAACTTACAATTGGGTGGAAATAATCTCAAACATTTAGCATTACTAAAAGAACTAGTTCTTTGAATCTATGGCTAATTGTCGAGAGCATCACCCTCTTAAACCCGTTTATAGAAAGAGCTCAGGGACATAAAAAGCAAAACAGTATCACGAAGCTTGAACTTTGTTTCTTATCTCCAAAGCCTTCTTAGTGGGAAGCAACCAAAATGGTAAAGTCTCTTCCACTACCAAGCATCCATTTTTGAACAAAAACGATACGCGAATACACAACCCTAATCTCAAAGTCAGCATTTTTCTCAAACCAATACAAGCAAGTGAAGAGTACCCAAATTCCTAAGACTCAAAATGAAACCACCAAACAAACCACCTGTGAGAAATAGCAAACTCCACCTCAAAAGTTCACACAGCAGAAAGACGAAAGCTTCTTCAGTGAAACACAAAACCCAAGAAAAAGAAAAAAAAAAGCAGAGAGAAAGGGAGAGTGTGAAGCAAAGAAGAGGGTTTTAGTTATACCGTCTACGCCTTTGGCCTTCGGATGGAGATGTGCGAGAAAGCGAGAGAGACTCTTTTAATGGTCGGCCCGTCTGGGGGAAAGAGATAGGAAAGCGAAGACGAAACCAAAAGAGATTTCTTTCTTTTCTCTCTCTTTTTATCACTCTTTCTCGTCTTCTTCACTCATCGCCGCCGTTCATAACATTGTCACACACCTAACAAAGTTACATATCCACCGTTACATTATTCAGAGTGTTTCACACCGTCGGATCTAATTACTTTCTGTAAGTCAACCCCAAAGGATAAGGGTTTGTATTGAGAGAGACCGGTTTTATCCGAGAACTCCGTCAACCCAAAAATATCAAAATCCAAAAACATAATAAACCAAATAAAACCGATTATTGTGATTTGTGACATCAAAAATCGTTTTTTTCATATCTACTTTCGTTGGCTAGAGAGAGAGAGAGAGAGACTAGTAACGGTGTCGTCGTCGCCATCGATTTTTTGCTCTTCAAAGGTTCTTAATTTCTCAGTGCCCCTTTTGCGTGTTTCAGCTTTCTTGTCCTTTGATCTAATCTTTTCGTGGTTTCGTTTTGTTTCATTTCGATTCTTGAATTGAGAAATGGAGATTTCGAGATCTATGTCGGGTTATGCGTTTTCAGTTCGACTGAATTTAGGAATGTCAAGACATGAGATCGATTCGTGGCTAGAGTCTTCTTGAGGGGTTTTCGATCTTAGTCCTCTTTATGTTTTCGGAATTCTCTGCCTTTGCATATAAATTTCGTGGTGAATTATGTGTTCCTCTGAGTTTAATGGCCGATCTTCAATTTTTCTTGGACAATCTTCTTTTTGAGTTTGAAGACTCTGACATGTCTAGGATCCTTCATGTCTTTGCATAGTTCTTGTCTTACTTTATTTCTTTTTTCCTTCTCTAATTCGGTTTTGGATTAAAGCGTTGTTGTCGGGAATAGCTTGTCTTAAATACTCTGTTTGTGAGAAGAGGTGTTATTATCGGTTTCAGGGGAAAAAAATAAAATCTTTGAACTTTTTCGGGTGAAAACGTTTTGCTGACGTTGAGTGTTCTGTTTGCGTCGTTTCTGTTAGAATTGATTGATAACCAATCAATGATGGAATGTGAAGGATTCCGGGAACGGTGATTTATTACAATCTCTCATATTTATCACAGAATTAAGACAATTGATTGGTCTTTTTCGGTTACACTTGTCTTTTCCTATATATATAAGATCTCAAAAACACTTTTTCATCAAACGTTTTTCTTCTTGCTTAAGGCATAATCAAGAAAAATGGAAGAGGAGTATGAGAGTCGTCGAATGAGTAGATGGGAAGAGTTGGACACAGACATCTTAGTGAGGATTTTTCAGAAGTTCAGCGTCTTTGAGCTTACTTCGGGTTTAGCTCATGTTTGTAGCGGATGGAGAGCGGCTTGTTGCGATCCGATCCTGTGGAAGACGATTGATTTGTCACACATGAGATCTAGTTTCATCAAGATCCCATTGGAGCCTTATGTCTACGTGGAACGTCGATCTGATGAGGCCTTGACTCGGATCCTGAAGCTATCCATGAATCTTAGTGGAGGAAGCACGAGGACCTTGATTTTCCATTTCAACTTGTTCTTGAGTGATGATCAACTTACTTACACGGCAGTAAGGTAAAAGTCTTTCTGTTTCTGTTCCCTCTGATTTGTCTTTGTCTTTTAGAAAGACATTTTGTTATCTTTTGTGTTCAATCTTTGCAGGTGTCCAGGGTTGAGACGAGTCGTATTACCAGCTTGGAACAGAATAAAGAAGACTGGGATATGCAAAGCGATAAGAGTGTGGAAAGATCTCGAGTCACTGACAATGCCAAGCATCGCAAACCCGCCTTACCTCTTAACGGAGATCGCCAAGAACTGCAAGAATTTCAAAGAGCTCAAGATCATGGGTCCCTTCGAGATCTTCTTTGCGAACACGCTCATCAGTTTCCTCCCGAACCTCAAAACGCTCAGCCTTAGATGCTCTGCGATCAAGCGGGAAGCACTGATCAAAATCCTCGACGGCTTACCGGATCTTGAAGTGCTCAACATATCGCACTCTTACCTCGTCGAGTACATCGGGTGGCAGCCGCAGCAGAAAGTGATTTCTAGAGAGCTCGATAAGACGATACTTGAGAAAGCTTCGAGGCTGAAGAGGTTCTTGACTTGTATGGAGCATAGCACTTGTGTCATGTGTCAGCGGACTGAGAATGATGAAGGGATTGTGAGGTGGTATAAGTATGAAGAAGGAGAGTGGAAAGTTGATGAAGTGGCTTCTCTTCATCTTTGATGTTTTTTTCGTTATGATTTGTCTCTGACAAGACTTTACTTCTTACATCATCTTCTCCTGTTTGTGTTTTTCTTTTTTTCTTTTTGCGGTTTGTTTTTGCTTTTGACGTTATTGTGTGTATATAAATGTAGGCAATGCCACAAGTTTGTATTTAGTGATGAGATTACTACTAGATCACCAACCTTGACACGAGTAGTAGGAAGATAAATAAATAAACAATTTCGAATATAATGATGAAAGGTCGAGTGATGATATAGAAGAATACTAAATTTAAACTAATTTAGAAAAAGAAATTAAAATTTATCACAGACTTCCCAGGAACGTCTTCTTCTTCATCTCTGTTTTTCACTTTTGTCAGATCATCATCTTCGTTTTCCTCTGGTATTGGCATTTTAATGTCGTCGTCGACTCCTTTATAAACGTATCTCGATTTCTCTTCATAGTTTTTACAGATCATACGTATAACCTACAAGAAAATTATACTCAAAACATGATCAAGAACTTGCTTCTTAAGAAGACATAACAATCCTAGTGAGAGATCAAGAACTGTTGCATTCATTTACCTGCTTCCAGATGTCACTATGATATGCACCCAAATTCTCCAAGACACGAGATGCAACACCTTCCCCTTCTTTACGAAGAAGAGCAAGCAGAAGATGTTCTGGCCCAATCAGCTCGTAACTCCCTAGAATGATAACGAATATATATATATATATAAAAGCTTATGTAAAATTTTATAAGAAGCTACAAGCCTAAAGTAGTGATAAAAAGACACAAACAGATGCTTACTAACCAAGCTGTCGAGCTTCCTTTAGTGACAAATCCAGGACACACTTTGCACGAGGAGTAAATGGGATCTCCCCTGGCATAATAGATCCACTGCCTCTTCCAATGATTTTTTCCACCTCTTCACGAGTATCTTCAAGAGTGATCCCCATGGATGTAAGAACCTTTGCAGCTATTCCAGTCTCTTCCCTGATAAGACCCACGAGTATTTGCGCAGTCCCAACAGAGTCATGGCCATGTTTCCGCGCTTCCGCTTGAGACAGCCTGATGACCTTAACTGCTTTCTCGGTAAACCCCTCAAACGTTGCTTTCGTTTTACATCGGCTAGCTTTTCCTTTCCTAGATGAGATCGAGAGATTAGCCTTGAAAAACAAATCTTGACCAGGCCTTGCCGTAAGATCCAAGGCACTGGAAGCCCTTAACCCTGATGAGAAGCTCTGGATTCTCAAAGCTGGCGCTTGTGAACTGCATGTCTCGGACTGAAAATGTCTTCCGGGACCAAGTAAAGGACAGGCTGCAAAGTTAGCCAAGAACCTAACCATAATGCAGAGTTGGCGCGCGGCTGCATTGGGTGAATTATAAATCCATAAGTTCTAGCTCTATATATATAGGGGAAGACCAAAATATATATAAAAAGATGTAAAGAGAAAACGCCAAACATACTTTAGAAAACAAAGGTACAAGCAATTCAAATGTCAAACTCTTTTATCAAGAGAAGACACCAAATCCAAGAAGTGTTATGATGCTAATTTACAATGCGTTGAAGAGTATCTCACACGTTTAGATGTACTTAAAGAAATACTAGTACTTCTTTATAACCTATGGCTCAGTGTTTTTCGAGCATCAGCAAACCAAAGAGTTATCGTTTTTTTGGGATATACAGAGAGTTATCTAATCAACTCGAAAACATACTTTCTACGAAGACAATAATAAAACGACCAAACAAGCAAACAAATCGGTACGCGAATACACAACACAACCCTAATCGGAGAGTAGTAACCATATTTTTCATCTTTCAAATCAATAAAAACAATTAACGAAGAGTAACTACATTCCTAAAACTCAGAATGCCGCCAAAACAAAACAGAATGAAGAAAAGGAAAAAGCAAACGACCTAACAAATAGAAAACTCCACCTTGAAAGTTAACACGAGAGAAACAAAAACCTATTTTTTGTCCAGTCAAACAACATATTTATACACAAATATTTGATGCTGTAATACTCGACTAGAGAGTTTCTCTCTATGATTATCCACCAAAAATAAAATAAAATTTCTCTCTTTATGAAAGAAAACAAGCTCCGCCAAATAAATTAGATGGGCCACAAGACACCTTTGCCCACCCCACTTAAACCGAACCTGGATTAGTTATACAAAGAAAAATAATATGTCCAATAATTATGGGAAAGAAGTTGATCTGATATTTTGAAAATAAAATTCTGAATGTATGTGACAGAAGCTATGACATTGTGTGAATACATAATTCAAAACGCTACTGAGGAACATACAACATACAGTCTCCCCAATATTTAAAAAAATCTAGATTATAATATCAATGCTCTTGCTTTAAATCGCCAGGTTACCAATTTTGATCCTAAAATTTATGGAACTTGAAAAGTTGAAACAATTACGAGTTGGAAGCTAGATAACTCATACATATAATTTTAAAGAATTTGGAAGCTATATTTTATACATATCAATCATCTAAATTGTAGGGACCAACACAAACGTTTCGTTTCACTATACAAATGATTGACCTTAATAAGGGAAATCGACCAAAAAAAGCCTGAACTTTCAAAAACTGGCCAAAAAAACACAAACATTTTTCTGGCCAAATAAATCCCAAACTTTTCATTGACTTTTAAAATTAATCACAAACATTCGTTGACTGACCAAATTAGACACACCGTTAATTATTTGATTAACACCGTTAATAAGCAAAACGACGTCGTTTTGAGACATAACGAAACGACGTCGTTTTACATGTTTTTCAAAATAAAACATGTAATCACCCGGTTTCGAACTCGTGACCTCTGGGTCTTTTGCAAAGGGGTTTTGCCACTAGCCTATAGACACATTCAAGTACATCTCTAATTTACTTACTTATATTGATTATTGACTAAATATCTAAAAATCTCTTAAAACATCAAAAAATTCTGAAAATTTAAATTTTCAGAATTTAAAGATTTCATATTCATAATACTTTTTTAAAAAATGCTGAAAAATCTCTGAAAAAATTAAAATTAAAAATACATATAAAATATTATAAAAATTCGGTAAAATACAAAATTTTAAAACTTTTGATTTTTATATGTTTTGAATTGTTTTTTTAATTGAATTTTTTGATTTTTTATTTTATGTGTAATTTTAATTTTACTTTTTCAGAATTTAATGAATTTATATTCATAATACTTTTTAAAAAAATTCTGAAAATATCTGAAATTTTTTGATTTTATATTCATAATAATTTTTTAAAAATTCTGAAAAATCTCTGAAAAATTTAAAATTAAATTTTTTTGATGTTTTAAGAGATTTTTTTGATATTTAATCAATACTCAATATAAGTAAGTAAATTAGAGATGTACTTGAATGTGTCTATAGGCTAGTAAAATTAATTTCATAAATTGGAAGACAAAAAAAACATTTAAGTACATCTCTAATTTCATAAATTGGAAGAAAAAACATCAAAAAAAATAATTTTATTTTTTTCAGAGATTTTTCAGAATTTTTAAAAATTATTATGAATATAAAATCAAAAAATTTCAGAGATTTTTCAGAATTTTTGTTAAAAGTGTTATGAATATAAAATCTTTAAATTCTGAAAAAGTAAAATTAAAATTACACATAAAATAAAAAATCAAAAAATTCAATTAAAAAACAATTCAAAACATATAAAAAATCAAAAGTTTTAAAATTTTTTATTTTACCGAATTTTTATAATATTTTATATGTAATTTTAATTTTAATTTTTTCAGAGATTTTTCAGCATTTTTTAAAAAAGTATTATGAATATGAAATCTTTAAATTCTGAAAATTAAATTTTCAGAATTTTTTGATGTTTTAAGAGATTTTTTAGATATTTAGTCAATACTCAATATAAGTAAGTATATTAGAGATGTACTTGAATGTGTCTATAGGCTAGTGGCAAAACCCCTTTGCAAAAGACCCAGCGGTCACGAGTTCGAAACCGGGTGATTACATGTTTTATTTTGAAAAACATGTAAAACGACGTCGTTTCGTTATGTCTCAAAACGACGTCGTTTTGCTTATTAACGGTGTTAATCAAATAATTAACGGTGTGTCTAATTTGGTCAGTCAACGAATGTTTGTTATTAATTTTAAAAGTCAATGAAAAGTTTGGGATTTATTTGGCCAGAAAAATGTTTGTGTTTTTTTTGGCCAGTTTTTGAAAGTTCAGGCTTTTTTTGGTCGATTTCCCACCTTAATAATCATATGAATAAGAAAGTAAATAAAAAACAAATTACAGTTTTATATTCTTGTGAATACGAATGCAACAATTACTTGCTTTTATTTATCACTGAAAATCTAGGTTTAAAAAGTGAGTAAAAATTTTGATACTGTTTATTTAGTTTTCTTCTGTGATCTCACATAAATATATAGTATACAACTTCTAATTGGTTATTTTGTTTGCTTGTATGTTGTACCAATATATACGAAAGAGGCAAGTTTATAAAAAAAAAAAACATGGTTCAAATTTTATACTAAAATAAAGAGGAGATAATAGTCACATTTGTTTTGCTATCATCTACTTCTCACCTACTACGAGTCTACTACTCTTCTCAAGACGGCAACAACGGCACCGTTTCATTAATATAAGCCACCATTTGTTAGGTGTGACGATATTCTTAAAAACGTTTAGGTTGTTTTTACAATCACATATTTTAATTGTTCGTCCTTGAAAATCAACATTTTTTAATTGCTCGCCTTGAAAATCAACGGTCATTTATTGGCAGCTCTGTTGAAAACCTCTAAAAAAAATTATTGTTGCGTAATTGACCATTTATTTTATTTAAATATATTTTCTAGCAAATAATAGAAGATATTTTATGTTTTCATTCTCGATTACAGAGTTTTTTTTTTTTCAAATTGCAATAACTATAAGGGCAATTCTCCTCAAAACCACAAATTCAAGTTTTTCTTCCCATACTAGCATACACGGCCAAAAAATCCCTAACATAACATTCATTTAATAGCAAAATGACCATCTTGCCCCTTCTATTAAAACACACGTTGAGAAAAAATAAGAATCTCTGTAGAGAAAAGAACTCGCCGCCGTCGCAATCGTCCGCCGTGGCCGGAACCTTCCTCCACATCAAGTTGTGGCGCCGTCTCCTGCTAAAGCGCCATCGGTTGTAGCGAATCCCAATCCATGGAAAGAAGTGAGGGAACCGGAATTGGAGGATGACCTAGTTGCCACGCTCGACGACTTTGCTGGTCTCAATCCTCACATCCATCTCTAAGCTCGCCGATCGGGATACATATCAAATCGCCGTCGAAGATCTCGAGAAAACTATTCAGTCTCTCTCTTCCGAAACCCTACCGATGTTCCTCAACTGTCTCTACGATTCGTGCTCCGATCCGAAACCCGCCGTAAAAAAGGAGTGCCTCCACCTCCCCTCGTACGTCTGCAGCTTGCATTCCGATTCGACGGCTGCGCATCTCACTAGAATCATTGCTCAGATAGTTAAACGGCTGAAAGACTCCGACTCTGGAGTGAGGGATGCGTGTAGGGATACGATTGGTGCTTTGTCTGGGATTTATCTCAAGGGAAGAGAAGAAGGGAACACCACCGGTGCAGCCTCATCGGCGGTGGGGCTGTTCGTTAAGCCGTTGTTTGAGGCAATGGGGGAAAAGAACAAAGTGGTGCAATCTGGAGCGGCAATGTGTATGGCTAAGGATGGTGGAATCAGCGGCTACTCCGGTTACTTCTTTCCAAAAGCTTTGCCCTAGAATCTGCAAGCTGTTGAGCAATTTTAGTTTCTTGGCTAAGGCTTCCCTTTTGCCCGTTGTTTCCAGTCTTTCTCAGGTTTGCGCGGAACACTTAATATCCTTGTTATATGTAGACAATGCGCTCTAGGTTTGCTGTGGTGAATGGACGAATATGTTGAGTTTTGAACTTAGTGCCATTATCGAGGAAAAAAGCGTTACTCAACATGCTGGAAGCTTTAGTCAATAGATCAGTATCTTGTCATTGGGGGCTCAGTTGTATGTTACAGTGCTTAAATAGATGTTCTTGAGATTAAGTACGTTTATATATCCATTCTATCACCTGACTTCACTGCCTAAGGGTAAGTCTTAATCCGACAATATTTCTTCAAGCTGTTGCTGAAGTTTATTGTTTTCATTTTGGTTAACTCGATTCAGTGAAATTTTGAGACGTTTAAGCATCTCTATCTCTTTACTTGTGGTAGTTCATTGCAAGTTGGTTCTATGGTTAAACTTGTCTATGAAAAAGAAAAGTAAAAGAGCAATAACTCTGGTTCAGGTAGGAGCCATTGCGCCTCAGAGCTTGGAGTCATTGCTAGAAAGTATCCATGATTGCCTTGGAAGTACAGATTGGGTAACACGAAAGGCAGCAGCTGAGACCTTGACTGCATTGGCATCACATTCAAGCGGTTTGCTAAAGGACAGAACAGATTCCACTCTAGCGGCGCTTGAGAACTGTCGGTTTGACAAGGTAGCTACCTTCTCTTTCTCTTTAAGTAATGATAAGAGCAAAGCCAATTCCAGTATGACAGTGTTTGAAACATCATGAGCTCAATAACTCATGAAATAATGTCATATGTCACTAGCAGCTCAGTTATATCAATTGGTAGTTGATGGTGCTTGTGGGGCTTCCTCATCATTTGATTTCTCACGCAGTTATTTATTTACTGTGATCTGCATATCTCAAGTTTCAGTCATCTATCACTTCTCTTTCACTACTGAACGTTGTATTGGGTGACTGTTTTGTGAAATGGCTTATAGAAGCTAAGAAAAACCTTCGTGGAATAAATATTAGTTAGGCTATGTAGTGATCTTCTCAAAACAGAGTAATGATGATATATTCTTGAGCAGATTAAACCTGTCAGGAAAAGTGTGACAGAGGCGCTACAGTTATGGAAAAAGATTTTTGGCTACTTTGACAGGCTAAAGAGTTTATATATTAGAAGAAATTATGATGAGACAACTTAGAAAAAAAAAAGATTCTTGAAGTTTTTAATATTGTCATATCAAATACAAATTTAGT
Source organism: Isatis tinctoria (assembly GCA_010577795.1). Lineage (NCBI taxonomy): Eukaryota > Viridiplantae > Streptophyta > Magnoliopsida > Brassicales > Brassicaceae > Isatis > Isatis tinctoria. The sequence continues at coordinate 25,259,555 of CM021245.1, forward strand.
AAGTATTTATAAATTTTCAGGAATGTTTTCCTAAACTTTTTAAAAAAATTCTATTGCTTTAAAAAAACACTCTTAGATATTGAAAAATATATTCTAAAATTACAAATTGTGCCTATTTATACAATAAATCAAATTTAGGAAGCTTTTCTTCACATTCAGGAAAGCTATTCTTACAAACCTTTCCTACAAATTTGTATGAATCTTTCTAAAAATGCAAGGAAGGTTCATAAATTCTAAAACTATAACATTTCTAGATATCTAAAGACATTCATACACAATTTAGTAAGATCTTCCTAAAGGATTATAATGTCTTCCTCAATATTTAAGAATGTCTATTTGAACAATATAATTTCTTAAAACAATTTCAGGGAAGCCTTTCTTAAGAATTTAGAAAAGCTTCCTAATTTTTTTTGATCAACTAGTAATTAACATACAATCTATGATAATTACTAGTTGATAAGATGAAAAATTAGGAAAGCTTCATAAACTTTTATTTAAACTTTCCTAATGTTTTGTTTAATGATATTGTGGGTACTTTAATACCACTCAACTTTGTATAAAGATTTCTTACAATATTTAAGAATTAATTTTACACATTTAGGAAAGCTTTTTTAAATTATATAAATATGAATTTTAATCATTTATATAACATAAGGTTTTAAAAGACTGGTAAAAGGTTTTCTCAGACTGTTAGAAGATTCTCTGATTTATTATATGTCTGTGTTGTGTGCTTTTGCTGCAGACAGCGGTTCCTCACAATAGGTTCATCTTTAGTCTTCGTTTTGATGATGTGTACCAATTCGACTTCTTTGTCTCAAATCGTAACATGTAAGGATCAGAGTGAGGAAAATCTGCAAAGCCTTGGAAGAGGATTCCTTCAGGCCTGTTCTTCACCACTACGATGGTCCAAAATTCCGCCTTGAGCTCTCCGTTCCCGAGGTGCGTACGTACCCATATCCATGGATCTAGAGTTCTGATTTAAGTAGAAAACCTTTCCATGTAGAGTATCACTAATGTGTAGATGGAGATGGAGATGGATCTGTGATCTGATTATGTGTTACCTATATGATGTTTTTGTTGCAGACGTTAGATCTGCTAGATCTCTGCGAACAAGCTGGTTCTCCATAAGCTGATCAACCTTGCAATACCACGCTGCGAAGGGAGGGTGGGGGCGTTTTTCTGAAATATATATATGCATATTACCATAAGAGTGTAAGCTTTTGGGATTTAGTTAAGAGTCAAAATTCAAATGTAATTGTGTTTTACATGTTTTGGAACGGTTTATCGGAGAGGTAAATCAATATTTTTTGAAATTTTAGGGGTTGGCTTCCCGAATTAGTACAAATTCTTCCCAAATTTCTAAAATTAATTCCCTAAATACTTCAAAATGATTTCTTCAAATATTTTGAACTCGAAAAAGGGCTGAACCATTTATAATTGTGTTTTACATGTTTTAGAACGCTTTATCAACCAATTTTTATGGATTCCATTTCCTCGGAGAGGTAAATCAACATTTTGAAATTATAGGGATTTGCTTCCCGAATTAGTACAAATCCTTCCCAAATTTTTAAAAATATTTCCCTAAATACTTTGAAACGATTTTTTTCAAAGGTTTTGAACTCAAAATAGGGCTTAACCATTTATAATTGTGTACTTTAATACAACTTAAATATGATCAAATTTGTATGAAATATTTCTTAAAATATTAGGAAATAATTTCTACACATTTAGGAAATGTTTCCTAAATCGCATAAATATGAATTTTTATTCATTTATACAACAAAAATAAAGGAATAATATCAAAATACCACTTTGGGATGTAGTTTTTTCAAAAATACTACCCCCTTAGAAACAGAAGTGGTATGGATCCCACTTCTATTTTGGCCCACAAAAAAAATTAGGAAGCCTTTATGCACAATTAGAAAAGCTTTCTTAAACTTTATAAAAGGCATCTTTAGAAGATGATTCATTTGTTCACTGTTTTTTATTTTCTGCGACAGGTTTAAACTTTTAACATTTACAATGAAAAATAAATCAGATCATCTGTGGCCACAGATCTCTCCCAATCTCCGACTCTGGTTTCTGAATTACAGACAGAGATTTCCGAATCAGATCAGAGATTGACCGGTCTGAATCGAAGGAAAGAGACGGAGGAGCGGAGTGAGGAGAGCCTCTTCAATTTGTTTTTCATCAACTAGTAATTAACATACATTTTAACTGGTAATTAACATATAATTTAGCATGGTCTTTCTAAATTTGTAAGGATTTTTCCTAAAAATTCAAAAAAACTTCATAAATTCCAAAACTAATATTTTTAGATATCTAAAAATACTCAGACAAACTCTAGTAAGATCTTCCTAGAGATCTATAGTGTCTTTCTCAATATTTATAAATGTCTTTTAAAAACAACATAAAACCTTTTAAAAATTTTAGGAAAACCATCCAAAATTATTTCAAATCTTATTAAACACTAAGAAAGTCTTCATAAGAAATTAAGTAAGACTTTCTAACATTTAGGAAGACATTCCTAATAATTTTGGTTGAGTGTAACTATAGTAATACTTTGAAAGTTATTGTAAATTATATATATATATATATATAATAAAACAGCCTTTGACGTTTTAGGAAACAATTATAAGAGTTTAGGAAGACATTCCTGACATTTTGGAGAGTTAATATAGAGTTGATACATATTATCTAAAAAATAGCTCATATAAACTAAAAACAAGACCAACTGCAAAGTAAAAAGTGAATATTCTATTTTGAATGAATGAATATAAATTCAGGAAACTCTTTCTAAAACATTTGAAAAGCTTCATAAAACATAAATTATAATAAAGTCTCATCCACCTAGAGAAACAAATAATAATAATGCAATCTACAACACTATGAGATTCGAAACAAGCAAATTAATTGATATCAAGTCAGAGTATCAAAACGATCAATCTTGAATTACATGGTAAAGTTTAGAATGTCTATCTCAATCTTTAAGAATGTTTTCCTAAGTTTAATTTAAGAAAGTCTTTCTGAATATCTAAATAGAACATATAATTTAGGATGATTTTTCTGAATTTGTAAAAATCTTTCCAAAAAATAGATAAAAGAAAACTTCATAAATTCCATAAAAGCTTAAATGAGTGCACATACTCATCAGAAAGAAAAACAAGCTTCCCTTTTTATTGCATTCTACAAACCAAACATGTCAAACAAATTTTAGATAACATTCATCTAAAGAGATGAACTTTCAGTCTCACACATAATTTTTTTTTAAAGTGTGTTCTTTCCATAGATGATGTTGTAGCATCCGCAGAACAAGAGGTTTAGGATCTTTAGGATCTTTCTTAATTACTGTTCTGATGTTTTTGTGTAATGGTAGGTGTAAGGTTTTTAGCTCATGTAAGGTTTTTAGTTCTAAACATTAGAAATGGTAGGTGTAAAGTTTTTAGTTCATGTAAGGTATTTAGTTCTATGGAGAAAACGTAATGAAGTTTCATTGAATGCAATGATATAAGGTGTGAGTCTCTTCAACGCCTTAATGGATGCATACGCCAAATAAGCAATGACAAAGCTTTTTGACACTGTAGAAGCAAACCAGATTTTTAAAAAAAAATTTTAAAATTTTTTTCTGAATATGTATAAAGACTTACTAAATTTGTATTTGATTTACAATAAAGTTTATAATGTTTTCTCAATCTTTAAAAATGTTTTCTTAGAAAATTTTCAGAAAAGCTTTCCTAAAATTTGAGAAAGATTCCTAAATTTGTTTTATTACCAACTAGTAATTAACATACAATTTAGGATGATATTCCTAAATTTCTATGAATCTTTTCTAAAAATTCAAGAAAGCTTCATAGATTACAAAACTAACATTTCTAGATATCTAAAATTACTCACGCAACTTTTAGTAAGATTTTCCTGAAATTTTATAATGTATTTTTCAATCTTTAAGTATGTCTTTTAAAACAATAGAAAATGTTTTTAAAATTTCTGTAATGCCTCCCTAAAAGTAGAGAAAAACTTCTTAAATTTATTTTCTTATCAACTACTAATTAACATACAATTTAAGTTGATATTCCTAAATTTGTATAAATCTTTCCTGAAAATTCAAGAAAGCTTCAAAAATTCTAAAACTAACATTTTTAGATATCTAAAAATATTCATACAAATCTTAGTAAGATCTTTTTGAAAGTTTATAATATATTTCTCAATCTTAAAAATGTCTAACTACAACAACATAATTTAAAAAAAAAAATTCAGGAAGGTCTTCCTAAATGTTTTGAAAAACTTTTAAATTTATTTTTTTGATCAACTAGTAATTTACGAATTATAGTCAGATCTTCCTAAAAGTTTATAATGTCTCTTTTAAGCAGAACCTACGCAACTTTTTCCCAAGAAAAGAATCAAGCAGCAGAAACCAACATAAATGGAAGGAACTTGAATATTTAATTCAGTACTTATTTTCCAATCGCCTATCTTTCTATCAACAGTTCATCTCAGCCATATGGATTACTCTGTTTCTACAGAGAACAAGTGTGTAAGAAGATAAATAGGTTGTCATGGAAAACAAAACATATTCCAAAAACTATAAAGCTTCGGATGGTACTTTACACACGCAGACACACAAGATAATTTACATAAGTTACGTATCACGTACAATAGAATATATTAACAAAGAACATAGCTTAAAAAAAGGTGAAAGCATGAACTATTAGTGAAGATATGTGAAGGTTTTCCTAAATATGTATGATAACTTTCTAAATATGGGTTAGTGTCTAAATAGGCACAACAATTATCATCTAATATTTTAGTAAGGTCTTTCTTAAAATTTAAAAAATTTCCAAAATCTAGTTTCTTATATAAATATGCACAAAATTCTCATTTACAATTTTTAAGATTGTATAAAGGAATACAAAAGTTCTCATTTATATGTTTTAACAACCTTCCTAAATGTATCACTCAAATCAGCACCTGCAGAATCAAAATTCATACTTTTCAGAAAATGCAAACCATAAATTAAGATCAAGGAAGATGAGAAGAATGGACCAAAAATTAATTCAAAGTATAATTCGCTTCAAGGGTTAACGAAGCTGTAACAATAAACCAGCCGAAGAATTGTATCAGATCATAGATACTGACTCAGATGGAATTAAGTCCTCAAATCACAGATTTCTTATGCAAAAAACTTCTAGTTTAAAAGACATGAAGAAAATCCGGGTGTTGAATCAAATCAAGGTTTAAAAGAGGGAAATTGTAGGAGAATGTTTCATGGAAATGGTGAAGATAAACATCTCCAAGCCTCCAAGGTCTAAAATGCTTGAACAAAGGGTACATGTCAACAATTGATTATTATCTGTGGAATCTATTCTCTTTCATAATTCTAATACCATAAATCCGTAGTCACTGCAAATGGAAGGCTAAGTGATAGCAGAAATGAGAGAGACTACCTGAGAAGTTAGCTTTGTATGCAACCGCTTTCTCAAGATAGGCGCTGTTAAAGGTCGAACCACTGAAATCAGACTCTCTCATGTCTGCAGAAGTGAAGTTGGCTCTTCTGCAACAATCAGTAAACAAAGCCTTGCTTCTTCAGATTGATGGTTTCTTGATCAAAGATTTCTTTAGTTAAAACTAGGAAAATGTAAATCTTTACTACCAAAAGATCAAAACTTTGAACTGTGTTATGTTTTGCATCACCAACGAAACTAAATATTTTGAACGGAAGTAAAAATTTACCTGAAATTTTCATTGGCGTGAACTGTTTTGCTGCAAAACAAAAAGTATTCATCTCAGCGAACGTCGCTGGTGGTTGTGGTTGTGGTTGTGGTCGCTACGCGGCGAGACCGTTCCTTCTCTGCATTGCGTTTCATGGCTTGGATTTCCTGGTCTCCATGGTGAGGAAGTTGATTCAGATTGTGGTGAGGATTGAATCGCCAAATTATGTTCTCCATTTGCACAAATTCAACAAGTTCCACATCAATTGAAATAAAAAAAAACTATATAAAGAAGTCAAAAGCTAAAAATCCCATAAAAACGAAGAGAAGGACAGATACCTATAGAACTAAGAATCAATAGAATTTGATCAATTGAGAGTCAACAAAATCGGATCGTATTTCAATTGATTACGGTCAGTCGAAGATGAACACCAATCTCACGTCCCGTCAGTTAGAATTGCAGAGCTTGAAGAAGAAATCTACCGTTGTTAGCTTCCGTCACCTCCGCTATCGCCGTTCGTCGTCGTCCGTCACCTCCGTCATCGCCGTTCGTCGTCGTCCGTCACCTCCGCCATCGCCGTTCGTCCTCGCCCGTGGCTGATTTGATTGACCTTGACGAGAGAACTCAGAGAGATTTTGTTACTCACACAAACTTTTGATTATATGTTTTAATTAAGATCAAGGGTATAATAGTCATTAAATTATTAATGAATGTCAATTGAGTCATGTTGTGTCTTGTGTGGTATTGAAGTCAAGAAAACCTGAATATGTGCTATCTGAGACCATTTCTCTAACTTAAAAATTAAGAGGAGATTTATATTTTTATCTAATAAGAACACAAAAAAAAGCAGTGACCACCGATTATCTTTTCTCTCTCATCTCTCTCCTTTCAACGATGGTGGTGGAACTATGGGAGACGCTGAAGGAAACCATTACAGCTTACACTGGACTTTCTCCGGCGGCGTTTTTCACCGTGCTAGCTCTCGCTTTCGCCGTCTATCAAGTCGTCTCCGGTTTCTTCGTCTCTCCTGAAGCACACCCTCGTTCTACGGAGGTCTACCCGGAGCCGGAGCCTCTTCCGCCTCCGGTTCAGCTCGGAGAAATCACCGAGGAGGAGCTCAAGCAGTATGACGGCAACGATTCCACAAAGCCCCTTCTCATGGCCATCAAAGGCCAGATCTATGATGTCTCCCAGAGCAGGTACACTTGAAAAAAAAAACAAAAACAATCTTTTTTAACTTTGTTCATAAAGAAACGATCGAATCCAGATCCTCCTTGGCGCTATTTTTTATCAGAGTACCGAGATTTGGGGTTTTGTGTGTTTAGGATTCTGGAGATTATTGCTGAGATTGGGATTTTTTGGTCGACTGTTCAAATATGTAATTGCAAGTTTTAGATCGTCCTCATCGCTTGTTTTTTTCGTTAAAAGTGATGACTTTTGGTAATCTTTATGGTTCCTAACTTGGTAGAATTGTTTAAAGTCTCTACCTTTGCTCCTAGTATGAGAGAACATACGAACATTTGTACGCATTAGCTTCTGAGAAGTCTCCACCTTTGCACTGATAAAAGATTCGTTCATTGACTAAATTACCCGCCTTTGCTCACTCGTGAAAGCTTTAGCTTTTTTTTTAGGTTGGATGAAGTAATAATCACTTCAGTTATCATACTATTTTTATTTTTCCATAGTTAGACTGACATACACAGATACACCTATCAACGCACATGTAAACGTACATTGCAATGTATATGTATGCAGATCGTGGTACATAGTTCATCATCTGTACTTCATATCTTAAATTCACATGCCCGAAACTGTAGGTTGTCCAGTATTCGCTCTACTTCTCACCACTGGGTCATGTACTTACATGAGACATGTTATTTTTTCTGCAGAATGTTCTATGGACCAGGTGGACCATACGCTCTGTTTGCAGGGAAAGATGCGAGCCGAGCTTTGGCGAAGATGTCGTTTGAGGAAAACGACTTGACCGGAGACATCTCGGGTCTCGGTCCATTTGAGCTGGATGCGTTACAAGACTGGGAGTACAAGTTCATGAGCAAGTATGTCAAAGTCGGGACGATTCAGAAGAAGGATGGAGAAAGCAAAGAAAGTACAGAGCCTTCTACAAACACTGGAGAAGAAGCTCCCGCGGTTGCCCACGACGAAACTTCTAGAAGCATAGACGAGAAAACCGCAGAAACCACCGAGAAGAAGGATGTTGCTAATGGCGATGCTGCAAAGGAGGAGTAAGGCAATGTAATCGGAGGCAACATTCTCTCATGGGAAATTAGTGAGATTTTTCAGAGTTTTAAGCATGAGTCGTATATATAGCTCAAAGTTGGAAGAAGCAAGCTCAATAAAAATATGTAGACTGCGTGTGTGTACCTTTTGGATCTTATGATGACATCTAATTCTGGTTATGGAAAGGGTTTACATTACATTATGTCTATGGTCATATATATATATATATATATATTGATGTTTATTTTATTTATCAGGGACTCAGGGTATACTCTGTTAAGGGCGATGAACAGGCTGTTTGAGACATTGAAAAAGTGAACAAAATGAGAATAGATAAAGTGTTATGATTTGGGTGCATCAAATGATATAATATCGAAAGGTAAAGGCATAAAACATTGGATTGCATTCACGAGAATTTGATGAACAATATCGAAAGCTAAAAGATTACAAAATTGAAATTCATGCGTATGTAATCTTGTTTTTTTTTTTTAATGTTTTATTTATTTAGTGTATTAACTTAAGTAAACTATCTACTTATCTAGTATCATACATCATGTACGTACACCAATAACATTTTGGGTGTGGGCCTAATTGGGCTTCAATAAAAATGTGGAATATTGATATACGTACACCAATAATAATCGAACGGGGTTTCAATTTCAAATTCAGAATTTCAAATTACTTCTTCCCCCTTTCTCTCTCTCTCGGCAGAAGCTAAAATGGGCGTGAAGTATCTCTGGGATGTATTGGAGCCTTGCAAGAAGACTTACCCACTCGAGCATCTTCAGTGAGTTTGTTGCTTCGTCTTAATTTCTCTTTAATTTCGCCTCAAATTCTGGTTTTTTTTTTTTCATAAAAGACAAGTCTTTGAGGAGATCTCCTTGGAATCTGCTGTAGAAACAAGAGGGTCTGCGTGGATCTCTCGTGTTGGATGGTGGAATTGCATAAAGTGAACCAATCGTATTGCGCCACCAAAGAAAAAGTATATCTCCGAGGATTCTTCCATCGCCTCCGAGCCCTAATTGCCTTAAACTGCTCCATCATTTTAGTCTCAGGTAGTTTCACCTTTCTATTTGCGAACTCGCCATCAAATTGAACGAATTTGCGTTTGTTTGTAGCAAAATTTGTGTCATTTCGCTGGTGGGTTCGTTGTTTATGCATCGTTTGTTCAGGAGTGATCAAATCAGTTCTGAGTTGTTGGATGCTTTGCTCTTAAGAATTGTTTTTGTTTATGATTTTACATTCTACTTGACTTACTGTCATTGTAATTGGTTGTAGATGGCTCAATTCCTGGAATCAAAGTACCAACTTACAGGAGTCGATTAAAAGCAAGATTCGAGGTACAATGAATGCCAAATGAGTCACACTACTGCTTTTTATCTTTGCATATGATGGCGGAGTTATTTTCTCCTATTAACGCTTTTATGGGGTTTAGCCAGGTCGCTGAAGATGGCGGCGTTGAACCTGAGAAGGAGACTTCACTTAAAAGGAATATGGGGTCTGAGTTCTCTTGCATGATCAAAGAAGCCAAAGTTATTGCTTCAACACTGGGGATACTTTGTTTAGACGGGTAATTTTTCAAGACTGTACACCTAGATCGACAATTTGGTTCGAGGGTGTTGCTTTTACTTGTGCCAAGTTTGCATATTGCTTAACAGGTTCTCTTATCCTCTTCAAGTGCAGGGTTGAGGAAGCGGAGGCACAATGTGCTCTGTTAAACTCTGAATCCTTATGTGTAAGAAACATTTTGCAGCTTTAGTTAGTTTCTTGTTCGTCATACTGTTAACTCATTAGTCAAATGATGAATTATGGTTTTCATGATCATCGGTAGGACGCCTGTTTTAGCTCGGATTCAGATATTTTCCTTTTTGGGGCAAAGACTGTGTACAGAGAGATATGCCTTGGTGAGTGGAAAGATACTCTTTAGCAGTCGTGGTGTTCCTTTAATCGTCCGTTATGGTTAATGGTATTAGATATGACTTAATCAATCTTCTTGAACTAGGTGAAGGAGGTTACGTTGTTTGCTATGAAATGGAAGACATCAAGAAAAAGCTTGGGCTTGGACGGAACTCATTGGTAACTTTTAGTCATTAGCTTTACATACTTAACCATGTTATTATAAAATGGTTTGATCAGTAAAAAAGCATGACCCATGAATGCATACTTGCAAAGGTGGCCTTTGATATTTTAACCTGCAGTGTTTTCTCGATAAAACACATGCGATATAGATGCTACCTGTATGTATGGTTCCGCTGCAACATTGTAGTTTTAAGGATCAATTTCTTTAAGTTTGCATTAGTAGACGAGAAAACGCGGCTACGGATTGTTGTCTATTGTCCCATACGTCAAAAAATTTTAGATGTTTGTTATGATGTTTCATCATTTTACAAGGTAACTTATACAAAAATTTCTTCCGTGAGGTTACAGATAGCTCTGGCGCTTCTGCTTGGCAGTGACTATTCCCAGGGAGTTCGTGGTATTCGTCAGGTTTGTTGTTAACTGAAGCTTTTAAACCATTATCTATAGGGTTTCATATTATTCTAGTTTGCATGGTTTATTGTTGCAGACTTATGGTTGAATTTCTTCTGTAAACAGGTGAAAGCTTGCGAGATTGTTAGGTCTGTTGGAGAAAATGTTATCCTTGAAAAGGTTTCATCAGAAGGACTTTCTTTTGTGAAAAAGCCGAGAAATTCAAAGAAGCAAGTTAGGCCTAGAAAGGGGACCTTACCCTTGGTGGTTGTAAATGGTATTGAAGTAAAACAACTTCTTGTGTTTTGTGATATGACATGCTTTGCCTATGCAGTTAGTTGGTTTTGGTGTTTTCCCAAGAAATGTTTTTTTCCCTCCTCATAGAAGCTCTTTCCGTAATTGCAACTTGGTTTAGGAAGTAATCGTGATCCAGAAGGACTGGAACAGATCAAAGAGGTGATTGATGCATTCATGAATCCCAAGTGCCACAAAGCAGACTCTAATACAGTTTCCAGGTTAATCCTTCTTCCCATTTCCTTGTTGTCAGTCGTGTAATGATAGTTTGATAGTCCTGCTCATCAATATAACTATGCAACAAGGAATCCCCTATTTTGTCCTGAATTAAGTCCTGTTACTTGTTTTGCAGTTTCTACAGATAAAGGTTCTAAGTATTAGTGTTGCTTATTTGTGTTGAACTAATAACTTAAAATAAACAAGAGAGCACAAAGGGAACTAAAAGATGGCATCAAATGCCTCCTCAAGTGCCTGAAAGAACAAGCTTAGAACTGGAATATATGTTAACCTTGGAGATTAATGGACGTAGAAAAAGGTTGAATGTATATTTAGATATGAAAGAAGGAAGTGATATGAATTTAAATACTGATTTTGCAGGGCTCTGGCTGAATTCAATTTCCAGCGCACCAAGCTACAGGAGATATGCCATCAGTTCTTTGAGTGGCCCCCTGAGAAAACAGGTATTACTATTACTTTGAATTTATGTGTACTTCTTCTATTCCTTGTTGGTTGCATTTGCCGTCATTGTGCAGACGCCTGTGGACCTACGTACTTCTTTTTCTCCATCTTTCTTTTAGATGAATACATACTTCCTAAAATTGCTGAAAGAAATCTGAGAAGGTTTGCTATTCTGCAATCAAGATTGGTTGAGGTTGGCATTAACCTTACTCTCCACAAGGTACCTTTCTTTCACTCACTGCAAGTTATTTGCTATAGATCTGTGTCCCGGTAATCATGTCTCGGACTCTGGTAACTGAGTTGTAGTCAACCGTTGAAGCAACTACATAACAACATATCAGGTTTTACGTTAGAATTTCACTAAATTCATAGTGTACATAAAAGTGACTGGTAAGGGAAATTGTTAATTCAGACATAAATTTTGGTTATCTCAAATTCTGGCGTCTTTCCCTGAGATATTTATTGGTGAATATGAAAGTTTTAGCTTCGTTCTGAGTTGTGGGAAAACTAGCGGCTTAAAGTTAACTGGCTTTCCCTAACATAGTTCAGTTGGAAGTTAAACAAGAACTTGTCTTAACTCTTGCAAGAAATAATTCAAAACAAAAACTTTATGCAGCCGCAGATGCCAGAGAAGTGTCCGATGTCTGAAATCATAAAGACTCGTAAAGTACAGGGACGAGAATGTTTTGAAGTCTCGTGGCATGATCTAGAAGGGTTAGAGACGTCCATTGTTCCTGGAGATCTTGTAGAAAGGTAATGAAATAATCAAAGTCAGACCTTCACTCATTTACTCAAGGCTGCGAATAAAGTTGAAATTTAGCTCAAGTGATTGAAATTGATCAGACCTGTGTTGTTTGGCCTTTAATGCAAAGACTTAAATTTCAGGATGAATCAGTGAACTGAAATAGTATCTCTGATCTTATGGTAAAATAGTCAGTTGTGGACTAAACGGGTTACTACAAATCCCCCAGTTCAGCGATACTTGGTTGGCTTGGCTTTGGAAACTTTCATATATCTACTTATGCAGCCAAATGCTACTATTTATTTGTCACAGAGCACCAAAGATGGTTCAGATTTGTTGGTTGGTTTACATTGACTAACTGGTCTACTATTGGTTTCGCCAATTTATCCTTTTTGTTTATATTCCAGGGCTTGTCCTGAGAAGATCATAGAGTTCAAGGAGAAAAAGGAAGCAAATAAGAAGAAGCCGAAACAAAAACAACCTAAAACAAAAGTGAAGCCAACAAGTTCACCGACCAAATCTTCTTCACTTATCGAACTCAGCCTCAAACTCCAAGACATTGATCTCAATTCAACATCTATCGTAGCTACAAGCACCATAGAAGAGGCAGAGAAAGAGAGAGAACGGCAAAACACCAAGAAACATGATTACTTGTGTCTAATCGACTCGCCTGGTAAAGAAAATTTCAATACTGATTGGTCGAACATTGGTAGATTCGGTCTTGGCCCGAGCTCTTGTTCATTGTATCCGGAAACAGAAGTCATCGATCTGATAAGCCCTTGTCCCGAAGCTCGGTCACGGAATGTGTCAAGAAGTTATCAAGGACAGAAGGGTCAGGAGCAGAAGTGCCTTGATCACAAACTTGAGAATGTGATTGAGCTGAGTGATTCAGAAACAGATGATGATGAACATTGCAGAAAAGGCAGAGAGCTTAGGATGTTTTTGGAAAATATCAGGAAAGACATAATCCTCTGAGCCAAAAGTGGACGATAATCATTTATGATAACTCTTTTTTTTTTTTTTTTTTTGGAACACTTTCATTTATGATAACTATTCAATGTTATTATCATAACTATATGTACGAATAGTAGTTTCCGTTCCGCATAAAGTTTATGAATTCTTATCCATCTTATTTGGGCTGACACAATACCCAAATAAAAAGCCCACCTTGAGCCCAATAAACCTATCCAGATCATATCAGAGTGACCAAAACCAGCAAGTGAGAAATGTTTGCGAAAGTGCCATTAAATTTAACGAATCTGCGTTTGTTCAGGAGTCAGTTCTGAGTTGTCGATTGTTTTTGTTTATGATTTCTCATTGTACTTGACTTCTGTTATGTGCCTTGTAACTGGTTGTAGATGGTTCAATTCCTGGAATCAAAGTACCACCTTACAGGCGTCGACTGAAATCAAGATTCGAGGTGCAATGAATGCCAGATGTCCTTTTCCAAGAAAACGTTTTTTTCTATAGAAGCTCTTTTCCGTAATTTTGGACTGGAACAGATCAAAGAGATGTCATGAATTCCAAGTGCCACCAAGCAGACTCTACACAGTGTCCAGTTAAATCCTTGTTTCCACTTTTTATTTTATAATAGCACTCTATATGGTGGCTGTCATTTATGCAAAACAAAAAGTGTTATGTAGTCATTCCAAATCCCATCAATCAATAATCACTTTTTCGAGAAATTTTGTTGTCATTCGTGTAATGATAGTTCTGCTCCTAAATATACCTATGCGTGTAGCTAGCAATCATCTGCAACAAGGAATCACCGACATTTTTCTGAATTAAGCCATGCTGCTTGTTTTGCACTTTCTACTTTTACACGTTATAACTCATGTTAGTGTTGCTTCTTTGTGTTAAACTAATGATGGAATCAAATCAAGCTTTAGTGAACTGAAAAAATGTTGAATGTATATTTAGAAATGGAAGAAGGAAGTGATATGAACTTTTAAACACACTGGTTTTTGCAGGGCTCTGGCTGAATTCATAATCCGACAAGAAAATTTAAAGACCAAACAAGCCAAAAAAAAAAAAAGGAAACCGAGGCAAATGCCACGGTTAACAACATCACATGAGCCAAACTCCAAAACAGAGCCCGACAATCGCCGTCACAATAACCCTGGTTCGTGTGATCATCACCGGAGTGGCACCGTTTTTATCATCAGCAACCTCACCGTCATCGTCTCCCGGAGCATCGGCGCTGGGTCCGTCGGCGTCTTCATCTGCCTCTGCGTTCTTAGGCTTGTGTTTACTTGACTTAGGAGCTGGAGCAGCCGCCTTAACGGCCTTGTAGATCTCTCTCGGCAACAAGACTTTGTCTATCTTGTAAATGATCAACGGCTCTTGATCCTTCAACGTCCCCGTTATCTTGGCCGTCACAACGTCCGTCTCAAGCGTCACTTCCTCTCCGTCGTTCTGAACGGTGAAATCAAACTTGTTGTTACCTTCGGTAGCCAACGTGTTAACGGCGCCGTTACCTGATCTAAGCATCTGCAGCGACTGGTAAACCGGCATGCCGTGGTACAACACTAACGCCGTCTTGTTCGCCGCGGAGAGGGCTTTGAACTTCGGCATGAATTTTCCGACGGCGGTGTCGGAAGGACAGAACACTGTCAAGCCTCCGTCGACGGTATCTTGAAACGTCTTGTCGGCTCCGGTGGATTTCAAGATGTCAGAGAAAGCTTTGCATCCTTGTTTCTCGAGAATGGTGGTGAGGATGAGATCGCTGGGGCTGGCGGTCGGAGCCTCGGCTTCCGGCGAGGTCAAGACCTGGCTGATGTGGAGAACGGAGATGTTGTAAGCCTTCTCGAAGATGGATTTGACGTAGTGAGCCGTGAGTCGACTGTCGTCGTCTTGGACACCGAAAGCAACTTTCCCGCCTTTTATGTCGGTGATGTTGACATAGCCGGAGGTTCCCGTGGCGGATCCGGTGGACTGGAACATGGATGCGGTGGAAGTGGAGCCGTCCGTGATCTGGTGGAGCTTTTTGGCGCCGAAGTAATCGACGAGGACGTGGAGGGAGAGAATGTTGCGGATTGTGTAGAGTGAGTAGCCTTTGGAGAGGATGGAGTTCATTGCTGAGTTGTCAACGGCCAAGACGGTGATCGTTTGACGGCGGTTGATCTCGTCGGCGAGATGAGTGGCTGAGAGGTAGTGGTTGAAAGTGGAGAAATCAGGGTCTTTGGCCAAGATTTTGGTAATGTTGTGGGCGTTTGAGAAAGAGAAGAGGAGGCTGAGCTGGAAAATGAGGACTAATGCGGTGGCTGCTCGCCGGAAATTAGCCATTTTTGGCTGAGAGATTAGTGGACTTAGTGTTGTACAAGTGAAGAAAGAGATCTTGTAATTATAAGAGATAAAAATAATAATATGAATGAAGCTGTCTCGAATATTTTCCAGCGCAGCAGCAGGTAAGAGGGGCCACATCAGTTCAGTCTGAAAGTAACATGGGTGTCCGACCGACACTTTTTTTTTTTTTTTTGGAACTTACCGACAGTTATTTATTTCCCCGCCTTAAATTAAACTATCGAGTCAAATTATATATTTTGTGCTGGTTTTGGGGTAAGTATATATAGAGTCCACAACCCTTGTAGATCATTCCACGAAGACTTCAAAACATTCTCGTCTCTGTACTTTGCGAGTCTTTATGATTCCAGACACCGGACACTTCTCTGGCACCTGCACAAGATTTTGTTTTGTTTTGTTTGTTTCTTGTTCAACTTCGAACTGAACGATGTAAAGGGAAAGCCAGTTGACTTTAATCTGCTAACTGTCTGTAGTGGACTAAATCGGTTACTACAAATCCCCCAGTTCAACGATATTTGCTTTGGGAACTTTCATATATATCTACTTATGCGGCCAAATGCTAACAACGAAACTCTAAGAAACATTGATAACTTGAGTCTAATCGATGGATAGGTTCGGTGTTTACCCGAGTTCTTGTTCATTGTACCCGAGTTCTGCATTTTTGTGCCCCACCCACATCTTAATTCGACCACAGATGATATCGGATTTTCTGCCGTCAAAGGGGAGGCCACGGTGGTCAACTACTCAAACGATCGTTTGAGTAAACGAAAACAATGCTTTGGTTAGAGCATCATTATCCATAGTCTCTAAAAATGAAGTTCTAAAAAGCTTTATATTATTATTTTATTTGTTTTTTGTAATTTAATTAAATTGAAAATGATTAAACCAATAGTAAAAAGACAAGTGTAGAGCTTCACCTAAACTTGAGTTCTAAAACCCCTCTTTTCAGAACTCCATTTCACTCTCTCTCTCCTCTTTTTCTTTTTTCTAAATTAAAAAATCATTCAGAACCTCATCTGAAACCTTGCAATAATGATGCTCTTAGGCCCGTGGGCTTTATGCCCATTACAACATCCCTTTGCTATTTCAACCAGGCCCCGTTCATTAGTGGTTTAAATGCAGCAGTGGGCGGATGCAGATCATTATTGTTAGTATTCACGGCTAATGCATTCGGAGGTCCATTGAATTCTGTTTTTTTTTGTTAATTAACAGGACTGGTAACCGATTGTATGTAATCTGTGTCAGTTCTAGATCATTTTTAATTGAAGTTATAATTTGAGTTTTGAAAGACTTCCAAAGATATATACGTGTGTATACGGTTAATATAAGGTTTTAGACAACTTTAATTTTCATTATTTGTTTTATTCGATTAATTTTCAAATTTAACCAAAATTATAAAAACAAAATTTACTAAATTCAAGAATCTAGCTCAAATACTATAATTTCGGTTTTAGTTTAGTAAATCTTCTTTAGCTAATTTTGACTGAGCCAAGATTTTAACAGTCCAGTCAGAGCCTTTTACTTACTTAGTTCCAACAGCAGTAGTCTTGATGTAAATGTTCCCTTAGTTTGATGTTTTAAGAAACATATACATATGTTTATAATGTTTGCTAGATAATGTTCCCATAGTTTGATGTTTTAAAAAAATTAACAAATCAGATTAGTTAGCATAGCACGACAAGAAGCTTTCGAATTTGAGAATTAGTGATGGAAAGATGAATACTATAACAACGTTATGATCTCCGGTCTAAAACATCATGTCGCAGAACCATCAAGATAATCACAATGCATGTGCCTCAATTATCGTAATCTTCGTATTCCTCTAGCATTCAACAAACCAAAACTTGTCTACCTTCATTATTTTTTTTTTTTTTTGAATTGAAGATGACCATGTTTTGTATTGTGACTATTATGACGCTAATGTCTCGATCGGATTTCTAAGTTTGCCTCAGTCTTGTTTTACCGTCCTTTCTTATGAACGTGAAATGTTAACGAAAATCATCTCTTACGGTAGGCAATGTTTACTGCCCTTTTACTATATGTTGTTGGCTGTTGTGGTATAAGTATATCTCTCCTTTTCCGTGTTTCTTGTTTCATCTACGACCGCTAATTTTTACGTGTGCTGCAATGCAATGGATGTATCAATGATTCAATGCTATGATTTTTAGCATAGCAATGGTAGATTTCCCTTGTTTAAGAACGTTATTTAATTTGCCAATCTATCTTTCAAGGTAAAGCCAAAAAGGTTGGGGATACATTTCTTACCCCTGTGAAGTCGAGAAGCGTGGCATCAAAATCCGGATTAAAGTGTGCATTTGCGAATTGTAGACGAAAAAAATAAAACATTCTGAACTTCTTTTATGAAGTTTTCCATAATCATGTTGTGATTTACTCAGATCTAAGAATTTCTTTTTTTTTACTAGAATAAAATGGGTTTTGGTGAGTTTGTAATTAATCAACCTTAATGGACCACTCGACCTGTTCAAAACACTTTTCGTTTTAACATTTGAAACCGTTTCTAGCACTTACGTAAGAAAAAAATTACAGTTCTTTGTTAATAACTAAAACATTCATAGAAATGTGAACATTTGTAAAATGTCACAATTACTTAAAACAATCTTATTTTCGCTAAGAGCTTACAAATATTATTCAACTTCCTCGTTGTTACATATATACTAGGTGATTCTCCCGTGCTCATGCACGGGTATGAATATTTAC
The DNA here is from genome assembly GCA_010577795.1 of Isatis tinctoria. Lineage (NCBI taxonomy): Eukaryota > Viridiplantae > Streptophyta > Magnoliopsida > Brassicales > Brassicaceae > Isatis > Isatis tinctoria. The sequence continues at coordinate 25,277,706 of CM021245.1, forward strand.
TAAATAACTTAATTAAAATTATCGATTAATGTTATCTTTTATTTATTTATAAGTTTTTATTTGTTTTGTCAACTATATGTATTCATGTAAATAGAAGATTGTATTAATTTTAAGATGTTATATATCTTATTAAACATATTTTGATATAAAAATTTACATAGGTACCTTTATTCATTTTTAGATTTATTATATGGCATATATCTTTTTGAATTGAAATACAATTAGTTTTTTTGTTCTATTTAGGCTAAAGTTGGGTCGGTTTTTTATCTTTGATTTGTAAAGCTATTTTTGTGAAATATGTCTATTGATATATGTTTTTTTAATATAATTTTTAAAACACATTCCTTTATGTAATTTTCGTTTTTTATATATATACAAAAATTATTTCTCTTTATTAATGTGATTTTGAAAAAAAAATATCATTAAACAAAAAATTAAATCAAAAAGTTTTAGTAATGGAAATTGTCTTAAAGTTATTTCTTATTTAATATGATTTTATAAAAGACTTTCCTTTTTTGGAATTAACTTTTCTATATCTAATAAAAATATTTCTGTATTTCAATGTTATTTCCTTTTAAATATGATTTTTTTTTTAAAAAATTCCATCTTTATAATTTTCGTTTTTTTATCTACACAAAAATTATTTTATGTTTTAAAATTATTCTCTTTTATTAATGTGATTTTTTTTTTAAAAAATTATTAAACAAAAAAATATATTAAAAGGTTTTAGTAATGACAAACTAATATAATAATTGGAATTCATTAAGGGTATCTCTGTAATCGACCTCGTGAGAATTAACATGAGTGCGACACGTAGGAAACTGACTTCTCAAATAATATTATAGAGATATTTTTTATATCGAATGCTACATATAATTAAAAAAAAAAAAAACTATCCATGCGCCTTGTGACGCAAGAAATTATTTATTTATTTATTTTATCTTATGAGAAACGGGTATTCAACAAATAACACTACAGAAGCATTCCTTCCTTCCTGACATTTTATATGGGGAACATTTTCCAGATCTTTCCTTGTCCTTCAAACATTTAATTGCATGTTCTTGAACGCAAGCTTTAGAGCATAATTCGTCAGCAGTAGGTCCATTACAGTTTTCATACGGCATAGTCTTGCTTTGTACCCACTTAGCTTTCGCACCAATCTGGGCTTCTCCTGGCAGTTATCACGTGGAGTCAATGACTAAATCAGTATAAAATATTTTAAATCCCCTAAAAAAAGTAGAAATATTTACTTAGAATATTCATAAATTATATAGTTTTCCATTTTTTATATGTTTAGTTTTGTGTTTACAAGTGAAAAAACATATTCATATTTTTCAAAGTTTAGACGCAATTTGTTAGTGAAATTATGTTTGCAACGAAAAACTCAACTGCAAACAAAAGTTCATAATTTGTTTGTGTCTGGTATATATAATTACCAAATGAATTTTGTATGTTTAAAATTCTTAAATTTATGTGGTTCATCTGTGTTAAAACATTAAACAAATTTTAAATAATAGGAGGATATTAAAATATACAAACAATAATTAAAGGCTTTTAGATTCATTTGTCAAAATATGTATTACCTCTTGAAACCAACAAGAAAATCATCAAAACAGAAATGCAACCAACATTGACACGCTTCACCATGGTTGTTTTCTACTCCTTAATTCTTCCCCTTTATTTTTGATGGAATATTTTTATTTTATCTAATCATCTAGTTATTAACTGTTCTATATAAAGGTTTTAAGGTTTCTAAAAAAAGAAGAATGGTGGTCAAATAGTTAAAACACGAAAGATGGAATTTCAATGGACCACATAATAATTCTCTTTCTAGTTTGACATTTTTAGCTAATCTAATTCTGTAGAAATATTATAGATTTTTTTCTCTATCATCTAATCTGCTTTCGGGTTACGGGTGAAGTTTCTCCACGAATTTCTTCACGCTGCTAAGCAAGTCTCGTTACTTAAAGTTTCTATCTTTTATTTTATTGTACTGCACTTGTTTAATCATCTAGCCATTGAGCTAGCCTGTGATTGTATCCGTCTAATACTGTTGGATTTTAGTTTCTTAATATAATATATTGTCCAAAAGAAAATTTCAAAACTAATGATAAAAAATCATTACTTCAAAAGGATGTATAAGGGATAAAATCATATATCAGAAATTATAAAAAATCTTAAATAATGTATAAAATATAAACTTATTATTATTACTAATTAATTTATAATTTGATATAAACAAGTGATAGACCATCGTCTTTCTATCTTAGATTAGAGATCAATTTCTATTTGATAGTTCATCCTTTTGTCCATTGCATAGTTTATATGGCGGATGTAGACATCGATGATAAGTTTGGACATTGGTCTAAAATCTTTTGGTTACAAAAAAGTTCACAAAAACACAACGCTATTAGAAAAGGCAAAGGAACAGTTTTGGATTTATAATCAGATTATGACACAGAACGGTATCATTGGTACAAACTCTATTTAACAAACCAGAAATGCCGTTTATATTAATTATCGTACGTTAATCATTGTCACACACAAAAATCATTTTAAAAAAAACGGCTGGTGTTTATGTATTAGTGTTGAACTGTTGATGACGCTGTATGTAATCCTGATTTAGATTCTAAAACATGTTTGTCCACGACTTTTACATAGTTGACTCACATTACTTTGCGCAACGTGGGATATATATGTTATTAATTTATACACTTATTATAAGTTTAGGCAAAACCGGAAGAATTAAACCAAACTCTATTTTCACTGTTTAATAGAGCAGTTCTGTTTCTTAATTGAACTTCCCTTGATCGACACCTCTTGGTGAACAAAAGAACAGAACTATTTATTTTCCTTTTTTCGACATTGACGGAAGAACAGAAGTATAAACTTTTAATATCACAATTAGATATTTGGTCAATTTCTATCCGCGAATGGAGTGAGAGGGTTGACTCCAAACAATACTTGTTTAGTTCCTCGATAACGATTTTTTTTCTATTAGTTAAATAATAATTAATATTCCATTTATGCTATGATGTTTTAGTTAAAAATGCAAAAAATAAGAAATTATAAGTATTTTTATTTTCATATAGAATATTTTTATTTAACATGTAGTTCAAAAATATTCTAATTAATGATAAAAATATAGTAGAATATTGATAATCATAACATATTAAATAAATATAAATTTACATAGAAATTTGAGAAAATTAAATAAAATGTTATCTTACATAATGAGATAGATGAAGTAGTTGACAGTAGATATACGTAATTAAATATCTACTTTAGATGCACAAGAGTTATTGTCGTAAAAAAAAGCATGAAAAATATATGGTAATACGGTCATATTTTAATTCGACTGTTTCAAGGTATTGTTGTTCTTCAAGGGAGAAGAGTTGAAGAAGACTTTTGCAATCTTCAACTACCACATACTTTGCCTTCCTCAAGAAAAACTCTTGTAAAGTATGAAAAACAATTATTGATGAATTGGCCTTTGTTTTTGTCCTATAAATAAATAGATACTTGTTTGAATTACAAAATTATTAAATTAATAAAATATGGTTTGACAACGACATTTAGCATAATAATTTCTATTAGTCTTGTCCTTGTGTCACCATACAAAACTCAAACTCACTAGAATGCGCTCATCTTTGATTTTTTTTTTTTTTTGTAACAGTGGTGAGATTAGGCAAACAAGATAACATAAACAATATATTTATTTTTAGTAAAATATATCATGTATTCTAGCTATCGCCTTCACAAGTCCTACATAAAAATTTTAAAACAGTGGAAATGATTGAATATTGTGATAATTATATGATTATAAATATTACGTTAGAAAAAGACATTTAACTAGATTTTTGAAATGCGTTTAGAACAATTATAAAATTATATAAACATGTCACTATACTCATTTTATACTATTTACAACCATTTGTAATATTTACAACTACAAAAAAAAACACTAAATATTTTTGTAGGATACCTTTATATATTGATAATTGAAAAAATTATGCGTCCACTGCAGAACACCTTAGCGACCGACATTTGAATGACGTTAGCTGCGGATTAATTAACTATTTTTTTAAAAAAATGATTATATAATTTTAGAAATGTTTTTGTAGTTGAATGGTAAACATATGTATGTTTTCTTTCAATCCGTTTACAGCATTACACTACACCATTCACTACCTAAACTTTAATACAGAAATATTATTTTATTTAACTCAATGCATTGTCGCATTGAAATTATGACATTGAATTTCAATGGGCTTGGCTCCACCTAATAAAGATTTGGTGCAGCGTTTCAAAATGCGAGATATCTCATCTACGAAAAACTTGTTCCAGAAACAAAAAAAAAAATATATATTTCTTTTCGTGTTGAACAAGCTCTCTTTCATATGAATAGTTCTACATAATTATGAATAAGATAACTCCTTTTTTGTTGCTAATCTTGTTTAATTATTTTAAAAACTAAAACGTCCCTTCAAAGCTGCCTATATATTTCCCCACTTCGAACCACGTATCAGTATCAAAGATTGTCATCCCCAATCTACATATATTTTATATATACTTCCTTTCCGTATCATATACGTGTATATATATATATATGTATCACTCTATATATAATAGTATATTCAAGTAAATATAATGGTGTGTAAATCAGAAACATCAAACAGGAAATTGAAATCCAAGGAGAAGCAAAGGAAAGGACTATGGTCACCGGAAGAGGATGAGAAGCTTATGAGTCATGTGCTCAAATATGGCCATGGATGCTGGAGTACTATTCCTATTCAAGCTGGTAACTTTTAACTAATATCTTATTTTAAGGCTTTGAGTTATCATTATTTTACTGAGTTGGATGAATTTTTTACTAAATATTATTTATTGTCAACATTGACAGAAATCAATTAGACGTCCGTGCGTATACAGATATGATCGAATATTAGTATCCATTTTAAAAAGTAATTTTTGGAATTTGATAAGGACTTATTTCAAACAAACTTTAGGATTGCAGCGGAATGGGAAGAGTTGTAGATTAAGGTGGGTTAATTATTTAAGACCTGGACTTAAGAAGGGCGTATTCACTAAAGAAGAAGAAACCGCACTTCTCTCACTCCATTCCATCTTGGGTAACAAGTAAGTCATCCTATTTTTTATGTAACCAATGTGCATTCTAACTGAACTGAATGTATGTGTGCTTTACTTTTTAGACCGTTAATTTAGTTCTCAGGCTTATGATTTAAAATTTGAACATTATTGTTTAAATTTAGACTATTTTGTTATTTTTTAAGAAAATAGTCTGTTTTCTTAAAGCTTTGATATGAAATTTATACTATTGTATTTTTATGGTTATTAACATCCGTATTTTTATTTTATTTTTACAAGATGGTCTCAGATATCAAAATATTTACCTGGAAGAACAGACAACGAGATCAAAAACTATTGGCATTCTTATCTAAAGAAGAGTGTAACTTCGACACAACATGAAACCTCAAGAACCCCTCAAACACAGTCAATCACAAACTCACTTGAGACCTTGGAAAGTATAACCGGAAGATCATCCTCATCTATCAATGTCGGTGAATCATTTAATGCTAAAGTATCAAGCTTTTCGCCAAGTCTCGTGTTCTCCGAATGGTTAGATCACAGTTTGGTTATGGATCAATCACCTCAAAAGTGTAGTTATGCTCAAGACCATATTATACAGGAAGAGAGAGGATTTGCTGGAACATGTGGACCGCTTTTTTATGAAAATAACAGCTCTTTGGATGATTCCATGCCAAATTCAGATTTTCTGTTATCAAATGAGATATCTGAGATTGAGTTCTGGGCTTCATTTTCAGACAATTTTTTGTTCGACGGTCCCATAAGTAAACAACGGTCAATGTCAATGTGAAGAGAAAGGTCCGATCGAGGTGAGAAGAGTTAAATGTTAAATTTATGTAGAAAAGAATAAAACAGTGCAGACTTTTTAATTGGACTTCCTCAAGTTGTATATTAAAACTTCAACATCATTTTATGCTTTATTTATATTCTAATTTGACAAATACGAACGACTTCAATAAAAGTATTTTCTACTGAAACTCATGAACCCCTCAGATCCGACCGGTCTGATCGGTTTAACAGGTTTTTATCTGTTTGGGAAACATGATAAAAAACTAAGGCTATGATGCTATATTCAAAACGAGATCTCATATTGGGATGAAAATGCTCCATAGTAAAGTAAACAAAATCGGTGCATTGAAACATTAATATCTGAAAACTCAAATGTAAAGAATTCTCCATAAATAAAAGGGGTAATAACATGATTCAGCTCTATCCAAAAGCATAATAAACTAACTTCAAAAAAGCCCCTTACATGCCAGTGAAAGCCTTCTTTCCGAAAGCAGAAGCACCAGCTGGTATCACCTTCAACACATTGAACCTCACAGTCTTGGACAATGGCCTGGAGTTACCAACAATAAAGAAAAGAAACAGATCAAATCAATTGCACAAAAGAAAAACAAATCAGAATCAACATGAGACATAGTCGATGGTGTGAACCAAACCTGCATTGGCCGATGATGACATGGTCTCCTTCCTTGACACGGAAGCATGGTGAGACATGGGCAGGGATGTTCGAATGCCTCTTCTCATACCTGACAAAGAAAAGGGCAATACTTTAGTGAACAGCAATGCTAAAATCACAACGACAAAATTAAACTTAAAGAAGCATGTTACCTCTGATACTTCTTGACAAAGTGGAGGTAGTTCCTTCGCACGATAATGGTCCTCTGCATTTTGGCGCTGTGGCAAGTACCAGCTAAGATACGGCCTCTTACCGAAACAGTTCCGGTGAAGGGACATTTCCTGTCAATGTAAGTTCCTGTTCCATACGAAAACACACATAATCGCCTGAGGAACTAACTTTAAGGACATAAGGAGGAGATCGCTGCAAAAAGCTTATTGCTTTGATCCCATGTCAGTGACTATTCTAACAATTCAAGTAAACAAAGAGCAGCACTAAGCGATTTGGTTGTACAATAAGAAGTTGAAGGACATGGATCTATCAATTATAAGAAAAACATAATCCTAAAGTTCCACCTAGAAGCACTAGTAAAGAGAAATGCTACAAGAACTGAAAAAGACAAACCTTCAATGGCTTCACGAGGAGTTTTGAAGCCCAAACCAATGTTCTTCCAGAACCGGTTTCCACCCTTACCAGGTCGCTTTCCCTTTCCAGATTTCTTCGAGCTGATAAACACAAAACAAACGATTCATATATACATGTGAAGAAAATTGGTACTTTAGAAATCACAGTGAAATCGATTCGGAAAATTACCTAAGGAAGACCTTAGGTTGCTTAAGAAAAGCCTTCTCAGTCTGAAAATGGGTAACACGCGCAAAAGAACATGATAATCACTAAATGGATTGAAATGAGCGATATTCGAGAGGAGGGAGTAACGATCGAATAACCTGTTCCGCCATGGCTGCAGTTTTGAGGCTAGGATGTAGCAGGAGACGATAGAGCGGCAGCGACGGCTAAAGCTTCAAGAAGGAAAACCCTAATGCACAAGAGTCCTTATATAGTATAACGAATTTCGTGCGACAACATCAGCCACCACAACTTTATTGGGCAACAATATTTGGGCCTTACTGTATGAAATCCAATTTTTTGACCTTTATTGGGCTATTACCTCAGTTCTTTTATAAGCCCAGATAAGTACGCTGTACTATGGTGGTCACTCGGCCATTAGTGGGCTTGGTTTTGGTTTTTAGTATTCGGTTTTATGATCGATTCGGTTCAATTCTTTCTATTTTTCGGGTATTTCGATTTTCAATTGGGCAATTATAAAAAATAGCACACTTTTAGGTTTTTGTTACGAGAATAGCACATTAGAGTAAAAATGATAAAAATAGCATTTATTGAAGAAGAAAAAGACTATTATACATTTACTTCTCTTTCGTTTTTTTCTCAATTTTGTAACCCTAAACTATAAATCCTAAAATCTAAACTTTAATAATGATTTGTAAACTCAAACTCATTAGTGTAATACTTTAAAAAATAATCAAAGTGTGCTATTATTGTCATTTTGTCTATGATGTGCTATTTTTGTAACAAAAACATCAAAATGTGCTATTTGAGAGTATTTCTCTTTTCGAATATAAAATTATTCAATTAGAAGAACCCTTTGGAGTTTGACTGTTTGAGTACCTTAACCGTCTGTAATATGGTGAATATTTAAGGTAAATGGTACAAAAATTTTAGGCCTGAGACTTTTATCTGAAAACCAAACCCGAACCCGAACCCGAAAAAAAATATTGAAAAACCCGATCGGTTTCACTTTGTCCAAATCCGAAAAACCGAAACCAGAATAAATCGAACCGAACCCGACCCGAACCCGAAAAAATAATCTCAAAAATCCGAACGGTTTCTATTTGTCTAAACCCGAAAAACCGAAACCTGAAATACCCGAACCCGAATCCTAAATACTCTTTTTTTTCTAATACTTTGGTTACTTTGATTTTGAAAAAACCGAAAAACCTGAACCCGAATCCGAAATAAACAGAACCGAAATCGATGTAAAACACGATCGGGTTTGATACGAAACCCGAAACCCGACCCGAACCCGAACTAAACCGAACCGAACCCGAACCGAAATTACAAAAAACCCGAACGGTTTGTATACGTCTAAAACCGAAAAACCGAATCACCCGACCCGAACCCGAAAAATAAACCGAAGTCCCAGACCTAACAAATTTTATAATTGTTATCGATACTTAGAAAACCTTACACGTAATAATCATAACCGCTATTGGTCTTGATAGTAAGACAAACCCATAATTGAGAGCAGACTTGGATACCCGGACTTTTTGGTATACTTGCAACCCGCTTTATTCCGATCAATTTTTTACAGAAATCACTTTGTTACTTGCCTTGTGACAAACGAATACTTGCCAAAATTTGGCCGACTCGCAGGTTAGTTGTCTTGGCTTGTGACTTGCTAATTTACTACACAAGTATTCAAATGCGATAACATAAATACTTAATCAAGTTTGCTAAAATATAAGCATACTAATTATCCAAGTTTTTTAAAAAATCAAAAAGAACACAAGTACTTAAAAATAGCATCTGAAATACTTACAAACAACATTGAACTTTGTTTCTTCTCATGAAGTTTTTTATCCTTTTTAGTTCCCTTTATTCCTTTAAAATAAAGAGGTTCACAAGAAAACAAACACTCAAATTCTTAGGCATCACATTAATTCTATATGATAAAATTATTTTGAAATAATTTGATGACTTAAATAAGCTAGACAAGCTTTAACGGGGCGAGTATCGAAAAAAAAAACATTACTTGATACTTGCTCCGTACTTGTGAGTATTAAAATTTTCCGACTTGTTACCCAACTTGCCTAAACCAAGTACTTGTTTTTTCAAGGCAGATATAGGGCGAATCGCGAGGATTAACGTGTAAAAAGTACTTGTGCCCAGAATGAGAGTGTTTTATACTTTTCTTACATTTAAGAGAGTGTAAAAGAAAGCTTTCAAGGAAAAACTGTACAAATGAGCATACATATTACCCCAAACATAACACGACGTTACATTATAGCCTTGTACAATTGTATTAACTTACTATGTTGCCAAATCAAACCAACACCAAATAAATCATCCAAACCACAAAGAAACCTGTTCTTTCCTTTTCAAAGTAATGACAACCATTCCACTCAATATATGGACATAGCCAAATGAAACATTGACTTTGACTTTCAAATTATTAAAATTTAATATTTATAGATCTTAAGGCTCTTAAGTTGTAAAATAAGAAAGATTATTAAAATGTTTATAACCCCAAAAAATTATTAAATTTTATATTAAATGTTTATAGTAACGGTTAAAACAACATCAAAATCCAATTCTCCATATGTATAAATCAAAAGCATCCAAATAGTTTTGTTGGGGCAGTTCCTGTGGCGCGGTACTTTGCAGCCATTTCCTCGGCTTTGAGAATCTCTTCCCCGCGTGTAGCTTCAGTCATGGCTCTTTTCTCTTCAGCTACTTTGTGGATTTGAGCTATTTTGTTCTTCATTTGCTCTGCGTACTCGGCTTTCTTCTTGATTAGTTGCTCCTGTCATCATTCCGATTTCCATTAGAAGAATCTAAAATGTGGTTCCACGTTTTATGTAAAACGTAGAATGAGAAAGTTGAAAGAATAATGAAATAATCCATTTACCTCGATCTTTTTTAACTCTGCTTCCACAGATGCTTTCTTGCTGTTTTCCCAAGCTCCTACCGAAGAAAGCTTCTTCTGAGCTCTGCGTCATTAAGTTATCAAATTAGATTATATACATACGTAGAAAAAAAAGTTTTCATAATTTCATGAAAGGATTTTAAATTTCATTTTTCTCTAAGTTTTAATTCACAAAAAGAAGAGCTTACTTGTTCTCCACTTTGGATTTCTCGGCCTCTTCCCAAGCTTTGATGAGAGACATCCTCTTTTCTGTCTCGAGTCTAGCCAAAACGGCATCTTCACACCATTTATTTAACACACATACACCCAAAAAATAATCAGGAAGTGCAAGAAAAAAAACTAACAAACAAACAATGCGTCAACTGAAAATATGTAAAGTTAAATTCGCCGAGTACGCTCTATTCCCCTTAAAGAATGTTATTATTACTTCCTGATTATGTATCAATCGTGATCTGGTTTCTTAATTACCTCGGTTAACTGAACCTTCTTTCTTCTCTTCCTCAGGTTCTTCTGCAACGACAACCAAAGAAAGACTAAAATTCTTGATGCCAAAACTTCGAGAAGGATGATAATATTTTGCCGAAAATTATTTGAGATAATAACAGGAACTTAATTACTAGAACAACCATTTTTTAAAAAAAACTGATATAAACTATGTAGCTTTCTACGTTCTGATCAAGAAAATGAAAAATACTAATAATAATAAATTTTCATTAACTAGAAAAATGAAATATAGATAGTTTTTACAATCTAAATATGTAATTCTTTTTTTTTTGAAATATAAAGATTCTTTTCTTTTTTTACTTGCAACGACGAGAACAAGAGCTTTGGAATCGTCTGACTTCTCCTCCGTGGATGGGGGTGACGACTCCAATGCGGTGGTTTTGGGCTCCATTGCCTTTGTCTTCTGCTCCTCTTGAGTCATGCCGTCTTCTGGGTTGTTACAGATATAATATTACGATAGAAGAATAATCTTAGAACTCTTCTGATTAGTTTCAAGTGGAATAGGGATTCCACTATTTTATAGAGAGGTTGCGAGATTACTGTAGATACGAAAACTGAGCTGGATTAAGCAATGTCCTGTCTCTCGTTGGCATAGAATGACTTTCTATTTTTTCTTTAATACAATTATTGGTGACAGAAAAAGAAACAGATGTTATATCATTTTCTGTTTCTTGTTGTGCACGACCATTATTGTTTACATAGATTTAAAAAAAGCACCCAGCTAGCTAATAATGATATTTAAGAACTCAACCAGGTGCTGTCACAAAAAAAGAACTCAACCATGTTCCTTTTAGTAGTCACTTTGTCACATTATATAAAATGTTATACTAGCTAAAAGCGACAATTAAAAAATCATAGTAAATGTTTTTATTTTTTACATAAAACTAGATCCGATTCCGCGCGTCGGCACGCAGGATATGAATAATATTTTTTCAATTAAATACATAAATTTAAAAAAATTTAATATATTTTGATATAATAATAATTTTTATAATTATTAAAAAAAACAATAACATTGCAAATAATTTGAAACACTATACTTTAAAATTGTAGAGTGAATTATTTTTGAGTTCTTTTTATGGCTTGATTAGAAATTTACAGAAATAAAGTAGTTTTAAATAGAAAGAAGTAGATAAGCAGCAAAAAAAATTTCAATTACATCAATTTAATGCACACATACGTGGAAGTAAATTGGATTTAGTCAAAATCCCTATTTCCCCGTTGACCTCTCATTCCGACCAAATGTCCGGTGTTCCGGAGTTACCTCTGGTTCCTCCGGTTCCTCCGGATCTTCTATTCCTTGCTCCACCTTCATCCTCTCTCACTATTCTTTCTTCGCAGGCTTCTTTGCCATCTCCGTCGGACATTGTCATGCTGGACGTTCCGTCGGCCACCGCCCCTACCTCTGCAAATCTAAAGGCGGGCTCTTCCTCCTCCGGATCTGAGTTTGTGCAGAAGAATGGTTTGTTTGCTGGTTCTGCGGTGCCGTATTGCACTGTAACTTCTTCCCCGCAGTCATTGCAGGGTAACAGTGTAGAGGATGGCTGTACTCCTCCGGTATCTACCACAAAGGCTTCTGATTTCACCTGGTCTGCTCGGGCTTCATCTGCAGGAAAGTTCCCTAAATCTTCAATCCCTGTCAACATTTCGGTATCGGGTACTCTGAGACTGAAGGTTCCAAATGTTGTTTTTGAAAGGGGAGCGAAAATTCATGCTGATTACATTGTGGGCATTTTTTATGGCAAGCCTCCATCTTATGGTAAAATATGTGATGTTCTAAATTTCTTATGGGGAAAGGACCGAAGGGTAACTATTCACAACCTCTCCAAGAATGCGTTCTTGTTTCATATTCCTTCACCGAGCTTGAGGAAAAGAATTCTGCAACATGAGTTGTGGAGGGTTGGGGATTCACCTTTCTTTGTCACAGAATGGAAAGCTTCGTTCAGTTTGGACCCTCCGTCTCTTCAACGGGCTCCTATATGGGCTAAACTAACGCAGGTTCCCTTTGATCTAATCACCCATGAAGGTCTCTCTATCATCTCAAGGCCTTTGGGTGAAATTGTTGATGCTAAGCCTTTCTCTAGTATTTCTTCAGTTGAAATCAAGGTGGTAGCGTGACCTGACTAATACTCTCCCAAATACAGTTGAAATTGAAAGAGAAGATGGTGGGGTTGAAATTATTCAAGTCACTTATCCATGGCTACCTCCGTTGTGTCCTATTTGTAAGGAAATTGGACACAAAGCATCATTCTGTCCAACGGTCTCGACAAGTTCTGAGGAGAAGGCTACATGAAATAAATCCAAGGAGGTTCCCAAGTCGTCTTCTAAAATGGAGTGGCAGGTTAAAGGGTCCCGAAAAAATGTCCCAGTCAAAGATGTTTTCTCGTCAGTGTTTACAGGGATTGGAAAGGGTAAGGATAAGGTTCATCCTGATCCTGGAAATAATGGAATGTCAATGTCTGATTCCCATTTTAATGAGCCAGTGGCTTTATCTGTGGCTTCCTCCAGTAGCTTAACAAAGGACCCGCTCGTCTGTGATGTTGGGAGGAATATCCCGACTCTCCCCTCTAATTCAGAATCTCCTTCTTTGGGTTCTGCAATTATGTCAACGTCAACTGTTAAATCTCTCTCTCCCTTGGGTCCGTTTACAGGTCTTGTTAAGACAAGCTCAGTCAAGGGTAACGAGGTACCTATATCTGCTAACCCTTTTGCGGTTCTTCATCAATTGGAAGAAGGAGAACCTCCAGATAAATCAAAAGATTCACTAGCTTTGGCTGTTGTTACTTCCTCTCCGAAACAGAGTTTTGTTTTTTCCCCTTCATCTTCTGCTTCCAAGAATCAACTTAAAAAGAAGAGGAAAATATTCTCAAAATATCCGGTCTTTGGTGGTGCTTCTTCCTCTGGGAAAGGGGAACCCCCCAATCTCTAATTTATTAATGGTAGCTACATTTTTCTGGAACGTGCGTGGTATCAATGATGTTTGGAAGCACTATTCCTTGTCTTCTTGGATTAATTCTCGTAAGTTGTGTTTTGGTGCCCTCTTGGAAACTCATGTAAGAGAGGATAATATGTCAAAAAATTTAGCAGCTATTGGTCAAGGGTGGAGTGTTCTCGGAAACTACCAATATTCGGAGATTGGTAGAATTTGGATCATCTTCAAATGCCCCATCTCGGTGGTTCCCTTATTCATAGATGACCAATCTATTACGGTATTAGTATCTATGGAGGATGGTATTTCCTTCTACTATTCGGCTATCTACGCATCAAATTTTTTGGATGAGAGGAAGAGGCTTTGGATCTCCCTTCGAGACACATATATATCCTTTGGTTTGGGATCTCAGCCTTGGTTAGTCTGTGGTGACTTTAATGAAATCTTGGAGCCTTCTGAAACTTCCAATCCAGATTTTATTTCTTCTACGGATGTGATGAGAGACTTCAGTAGCTGCTTGTCGGATGTTGGATTACTTGATTTGGCTTCTCAGGGACCGGCTTTTACCTGGTCCAATCACAGACCTTCTGCTCCAGTGGCGAAGAAACTAGACAGATGTCTGGTAAATGATCAATGGATGGTGAATTTTCCATCTAGCCACTGCACATTTGAACCTCCGGAAATTTCTGATCATACTCGTGCTATATTAGATTGTTCTCGGCCATACCAAATTTCGGGACTAGGTCCTTTATGTTCCCTTCTTATCTCCCTAATCTTCCATCTTTCCTTCCAGTTTTGACAGCTCATTGGGATTTTTCTGGGAACAAGAGTATCAAATCTTACTGTTCTCTCTTACAAATTGAAACAGCTGAAGGGGCCTATCAAGTCTTTATGCAAGGAAAACTTTAGTAATATTGAAAAAAGAGTGGAGGAGGCAAAGAAAGAGCTTACAGATCTTCAAATAGTTGCTTTGAATTCCCCAACGACCCAGAATTTAGAACGTGAAAGTATTGCTCGCGAGTTATGGATATCTCTGAGGTTGGCTGAGGAGCTTTTTTTCAGACAGCGCTCTCGCATAAGGTTGGTGGCGGGAGATCTTAATACGCATTTCTTCCATAGAATTATGACGGTACGAAATGCAGGGAATGCCATAAAAATTTTACTTCGAGAGGATGGCTCTCAATCCTCCACTCTGCAGGAAGTGCATAAGATTGCAATATATCATTTCTCTAATATTCTCTGCAACATGAAAGGGTCTTTTTGTGAGCATCTGCCTGGTTTCCTTCGGCGTGTGATCACTCTGCGTTGCTCTGATAGACATCGTTCATCACTTGCGGAAACGGTCACAGGTGATATGATTAAAAAAACAATTTTCTCACTTTCCCTTAGTAGAACTCCTAGTCCTGATGGTTTATCTGCTGAGTTCTACCGAGCTACCTGGTCTTTTCTGGGGACTGAAGTAATTGAGGCAGTCTCTGATTTCTTTATCAATCCGTTCATGCCGTCCGGACTCAATTCCACGTCTTTAATTCTCATCCCGAAGCGTCCTGGAGCAATTAATATTGGTGATTTCAGACCTATATCTTGTCTTAATACCTTATACAAACTTATCACAAGGATTTTACCAAATCAAACGGCGTTTGTGAGGGAGGACCGTCTTCTAATCAAAAATGTGTTGCTTGCTTCCGAGGTGCTTAATGGATATCATAAACAGGACATCCAACCCCGAATGACCTTAAAGGTGGACATAACGAAGGCTTTTGACTCGGTCCATTGGGATTTTATCATTGAGACTTAAAAGCTTACTGGATGCCAGAATCTTTTGTTTCCTGTATTAGAGCTTGTCTATGCTCTCCTTTCTTCTCGGTTTGTATAAATGGTGTCACTTCGGGTTATTTCAAGGGTAAAACTGGCCTTCGCCAAGGAGACCCTTTGTCACCTCAGCTTTTCGTTCTGGTTATGAATGTTCTCTCCATTATGCTCAATAGAGCAGCGGTGGATGGCATTTTCCGATATCATCCGGGCTGTGAAGAGACAAGTCTCACTCATCTTGTTTTTGCAGACGATTTGCTCATCTTTCTAGATTGGACTGAAACATCATTGGCGGGTGTTTTGACTGTCCTTTCTCAATTTGAAAAGCTCTCAGGGCTCTCAGTTAATATAAGCAAAACTTCCATTTTCTGGGCGGGTGTGCAAAGCGATATTCAAGCAAGGATACTAGCTAAGTTCGGTCTGGCGCCTAGTAGTCTCCCGGTGCGATATTTGGGTCTCCCTCTATGCTCTAAGAGACTATCTGTTAAAGACTGTGATCCTTTGCTTTCTTAGGTGCGGAGAAAGCTTAATGGGTGGATGAACTGTCATTTGAGCTTAACAGGCAGACTTCGTCTTATCTCGGCGGTGATCCCGGGCATAATCGGTTTCTGGAGCTCTGCTTTCTTTATTCCGAAAAAGGTTCTAAAGCTTATCTCTGGTATGGTCTCTTCCTTTCTATGACATGGCTCATTGGACAAAAAGGGAGACATGAAAGTGGCTTGGGCAGACTTATGCTACCCAAAGTGTGAAGGGGGTTTAGGCATGCGATCTTTATCTGATTGGAACATTATTTTTGGAATCAAACTCATCTGGACAATATTTTTTAAATCAGGATCATTGTGGGTAGCTTGGATAAGAAATAAATACCTATCTTCGGATTCTTTTTGGGCGTTAAAAGATCGGCATCCTTCGTACTCTTGGATGTTTCATCGGCTTTTGAAGCTGCGTTCTCTTGCCATGCCATTTTTTTCTGTCATTGTGAGAAGGGGAGATGCGACTTTCTTTTGGTGGGATCCGTGGACGCCATTTGGGAGACTTATTGATTTCTTGGGGCCATTGGGTCCTGCGGAAACTGGAATTCCTTTAGATGCTCTAATCAGTGATTGTGTGGTGGATGGCGCTTGGAGGTTGCGTTCTGCGAGATCAGATCGTCACCTTCTGGTTCTCACTTTTATAACTTCTATTACGCTATCAAATCAGGCTGACTCTTTGATCTGGACTGTTGGAGGTAAGGTGCGATCAACTTTTTATACTCGCCTGATGTGGGACTGTATCCGTTTAAAAAAACCAAAGATTTCGTGGCACTCTTTGGTATGGAATCGTTGTTTAGTTCTGAAGCATTCCACTACAACTTGGCTTTTTATGCAAAATAGAAATCACACAATGGATCGTATCTTAACTTGGGGGGCTGATGTGGAGGGAACTTGTCTCCTATGTGGTGTAGCCCAAGAATCAAGAAATCACTTATTCTTTGATTGTTGCTACTCAGGTTGGGTGTGGACATCTGCAGTAAAGTTACTTAGAATCATGTTCGTGCCGATTTCTTGGGATGCCATTATAGCGTGGCTGCCTAATGCTTCGAATGATAAGACATGCTCCCTGGTTCTTCTACAACTTTGGAATGCTACCATCTACGAGATGTGGAGAGAACGCAATTCTCGTTATCACTTGGGTATCTCGCAACCTCATCAATCTGTACTGCTGAAAGTGCTTCGAGTTGTACGAGAAAAATCATACGCCATGAAAAATTCTGGAGCTACCATTGGTGAAAGTCTCGTTCTTTTCTGGTCTTCACTATAAATGAATCATCTTCCTTCTTTGTAATCTCATATGCGTAGATGCCGTTAATTTATGTGTATGCCTTCCCCCTCTTTCTTGTACTCGTTTTCTTTTTTTTTTTAATCTTTGTAAGTTTGTTTCATTTTCCTTTAATATGAAAGCTTTTAAAAAAAAAACGTGGAAGTAAATTTAATATTGTAAAATTTATTATATTCATAATAATATTTATGAAAATGTTTAGCATTTCTAGAAAGAAAATAGTTTTAAACCAATAGCAAAAAATGAAAAATTACATCAATATAATTAGAAGATAAGTGGAAGTAAATTGTAAATTAGGAAATTTAATATTTACATACTATTATTTATGAAAATAGTTAGCTTAATATTTATATTTGTTAATATATTGGAATTTTAAAAACATTATTCTGATTTCAAAATAATATCTTTTGATTAAATATCTAAATAAAAGTTTAACATATTTTATAAAAATATAAAATTTTATTTTATTTTTATATTCGATAATAATATAATAGACTATATCCCGTCCTTAAGATAAGTTTTTTTAATGTGTAGTTATTTTTTTAAATAGTGTGTATTTGTAAATTTAAAAGTTATAGTTTGAGATGTACTAATAGTTTTATTTTAGGTATATGATAAAATTATATAGTGTATTCTATTAATTTGTATTTGTTCTTTTATTTTCTAACTTTTATAATTGAATTAAATTATTATATATATTTAGGAAAGTTAAAATATGATAATCCGTTTATGAAACTTATCACATCTTAATAATTTTTAATAGTTTGATAATTAAAATGAGTTAATTAGTTTTTTAAACACATTTTCTAATTGTCTAAATATATTACATATTTTAATAAAACAAACTATACAAACCCGAAATTATATATATATATCAAGTTAAAAATACAAAATATATTTTATGTTACTTTCTGTGTATATTTACCAAATATATTTATAGTTATTTTATGTGTATATTTATTAAAATTAGATTTTATGTCTTAAAATTAATTTATTATATTAATTAATTATATTTATCATTTGATTGAATATCTAATATATATATATATATATATTATTACTATTTTTGTTTTTAATTAATCACATAAGTGGGACCCATTATTTTAAATTGTTAAGATACATATCTAATTGATATATTTTTATTTATGGTAATTAATCTCTACATAATCAGATGTGTTCAAGTGTATTAAAACTATTATAGACTACATATATGTTTAGTCTAAATTACCTTTAATGAAATTCTATCTTTTCATTAAATTTCAGTGGCATATTTCGTAATATAATACATGACAATAAGTTTATTTCTTTAATATAAGTGTCTCCTGTTTTAATATAGTAGATTTGTTGTTTAACATTTTGTTAAAAATATTTTAACCAATAACAAAAGATGTCATTACTTTTTTTAATAGAAGACGATGATAGCAATGCTTTATGTGAGGAGGAGCAAAAACAATTTGTACGTCATTAACGTTTCAATCAAAACGAATAAAAAAACAAAACATTAGCAACGTCAAAAGAATGCCAGACGTTCTTCTATTTTCCTTTTGCTCATATTTTATATTCCCAATTTTTGAATCTCTTGTTAAAACTACGTACGATCTCAATTATGTTAAAACTTAATTAACTTTTGCGTTTATGTTCAATTTTCGTAATCAAATGATGCAAACACGTAAATATGTATTTCTTTTAGTTATAACTCTAAATATGATTTTTTCTTCTTTACGAAAACCCTAAATATGTAGTGAAAGATGTAGCTGCAGCAATTGAAGTAGACACGTAATGAAGCTATTGATACACCAACTTCTAGCCCAATTGCTTCGATTGGGTCTCCAATAATTTCTACCTCTCTTGATACTCTGATCCTAACATAGCCTCCACATTTCAAACACTACTGTTCACCTGTTGCAACTTGAACTACACTTTATTTAGTCCCTTCATGTGTGGAGGCAAAACCAGCAACTTCTATTGCCATGGCAACTCAGTCCGATGGTAATACCGTGAAAAAACGAGAACCTTATCTCAATATTTAGTCTTTCCCCTGTTTTGGTACCTCTTTACTCCTGTTTCAAATTCTAATAATGAGGTTGAAGGAAATGCTTTTGGTACCAGTTTTGCTGCCTTAAGATCTGGGATTTTTGGGTTTGGGATGGATGATCCTTTACATAGTACTCGTGGAGGTAGGTTGGTAAAGCCTACACAAAAGGCCCGAGAGCATTAATGAGACTATAGTAGGAGTGTAGGACGAAAAAATAGGGGTCGAGGTGACCGCCGACCACAGTTTTAAAGGTCTTTATAGAAATGTCAAGATCATGCTCTCCCCTCTCATATAGTCTCATGAATGTAGTTTTAGTGGTTGTGTTAGCATCGCTTAACCTTCATCTAATTCAATGTGCAGGTTTCGTAAATGGAGCATTTTCTATCATCTCCTCATATATTTGCATCACATGTATGATTTTTCAGTTGGAATTTTTTTTGTCTAACAACTGTAAACTTATGTTATTTTGTTACTTTTAAATGAAATGCACCAAATTTAGTTTAAAAATTTCTAAATATGACTTTTTGCGAGTACAGTTTTTCTTTTCTACTTTAACAAATTGACTCAGAGTAAGTTGAATTTATCGTAAACAAAAAATAACTTATCAGATATTATCAACAAATAAACTCTCAAATGTACACCAGAAATCAGATGTGGCCAATTTTTAATTGCTATGACTAAGTTTTTATATTTATGTTAGTTCTTCAAATGTCAAAAACAGTATATTGAATTATCTAAAATAACTTATTTTTGTCAACGATTCCAGAAATATAGTATAAATGTACTCCTTCTGTTTCTAAAAGATGAATGTTAATGTGTTTTCACACATATTAAGAAGACATATTAAAATTTGATAATAGATACATTGTTTTTTGCAATTAAAAACTTTCAATAATTTTAAACCATAATAATTTAAGAATTTTAATTATTTTATAGAAGTTTACAATTTATCATTAATAATCATTATAAAATGCATAGAAAACTTTAAAAAATTTTATCTTTTTGAAACATAATTTTTTTTATAAATTTTTATCTTTTTGGAACATAAATTTTTAAAATTTTTTTATCTTTTTGGAACATAATTTTTTTTTTAAAAAACTATCTTTTAGAAAGGGGGAGTAAGTTTTATCTTTAACCAATAAAGTGTTGTCAAAAATAAAACAACAAAACCAATAAAGTTATTGAATAAAATTCATAATGTTTTTCACCAAAGATATACAGTAGTATTTTGGATACTTTTAAGTAGTCAACAATAATTAAACTGAATATATAATTTGAATACTTTTCCAATTTTGTCAAGGTATAAAATCTATACATTTAATAACATATCTCTACAAATCTAGTAGTCCAAATTTAAAGATGGTAAGAATCAGGTCAACAGTGAGAGTACTAAACCAACAATAAGAATATATTATGAGGTTAACTTTAGAATTGTATTAAGGTAACAAATTAATTAGATGATCACAAGTTATTATGTATAGGGGGTTTCGACTGTTATTTCCTAGTTTTAGACACTTAGCTAATTTAATAAGGAAACTCGTCAATTTAAAATATCACAATTTATTCAACAAAATTTACGTGATTCCAAAATTTGAAAAAAAAATAACTGATAAAATCCTTATCTGGAATTTTTTATTTTTCTGAAATCTATAAATATTACTCTGTCGTGTTCCTTTTCATAAACAATCAAACCAGTAGGAAGGCATTTCTCTGTTTTTCTTTGGTTCTTGAAATATCTCAAGGTAAAGAAAAGTTCTTCTTCTTCTTCTTTTTCCGATTTACAATGTTTCATATTTTTCTGTCAAAGTTCGTACTTTTATATATCCGCTAATATGTACTCTAAATCGCTCTTTTGTGACAAGCTATAAGATCAGATTTTATTGAATGTTGAATATTGCGTAACTTCTACAGTATTTGATTTTATCAAAACTATAGAAGATCAAAATCATCTCAATATATCCTTATGTAAATATTACTTTGATTAATTTTTATATCCAACATCTTCTTCAATTTTAATCGTCTTGCATGTTTTTTATATGTTGTGTAGATCATGATTAGGCTAGTGTTTGGTATACTGGTCTCTTTGGCTATATTCCATTTTCCGGCGATTGAATCTCGTAGCCACCACCATTTGGCGAGTTCCGGGATTGAATTTTCTGCATTGAATTGCCGGAAACACAGTGCGGTGCTAACTGATTTTGGAGGAGTTGGAGATGGGAAAACTT
Organism: Isatis tinctoria; assembly: GCA_010577795.1. Taxonomy (NCBI): domain Eukaryota; kingdom Viridiplantae; phylum Streptophyta; class Magnoliopsida; order Brassicales; family Brassicaceae; genus Isatis; species Isatis tinctoria. Next base: position 25,299,264 of record CM021245.1, read on the forward strand.
CTAATACAGAAGCGTTCAAAAAGGCCATAAGTAAGCTCAGCCAAATTGCTAGCGACGGCGGAGCTCAACTCGTGGTTCCTCCTGGGAAATGGCTCACCGGAAGTTTTAACCTAACAAGCCACTTCACTTTGTTCATCCAACAAGGCGCAACCATCCTTGCATCTCAGGTAATTGATTAAGCTTGTTTGACACGTTTTTGTTCAGTTTTCTAATTACTAAGAAAAAATGGTAATGAAGAAAAATCTAGAAGATGTATAGAACATTATTGTTACAATATCGTAAATATATGTATATCTTTAACCAAAGTAAGTTTTATAGAAGATCTATCAAATAAGCACTATATATAACGAAAATTAAATTTCGTTCAATAAGGAATTAGTTTCAGGAAGTTTAGTTTTTGTATCAGCTTTCTGGTTTTAGCTAGATTGTATGGGATCCGAATTAAAACATCCATAATTTTAGTGTGACAAGTAAACTGATTCAACCAAAGCAAACTATACTGAATTAATTGAATTTTTACCAAACCGAAACGTTGACATGGAAATCTTTTGAAGGACCTTTGTGCATTTTACATGCATTCAAAGGAGCGTGTTCATCAGGTTCATTTCGATCCATGACTGTTTAATGTAAATACTGATTCCGGTTTTAACAAACATCAGGATGAATCTGAATGGCCAGTGGTCGCTCCATTGCCATCGTACGGAAAAGGAAGAGATGGAACGGGAACCGGGAGATTCAACAGTCTCATCTCCGGTACAAACCTAACCGACGTGGTCATCACTGGTAAATTTCCAACACAATCACAACAATTTTTTCGGTTCACACCGTAAACCGGACTACTTATACATCGAATTTGGATACTAATTTTGATTATTAGGTAACAATGGGACGATCAACGGACAGGGTCAGTATTGGTGGGATAAATTCAAAAAGAAGCAGTTCAAGGTGACTAGACCTTATATGGTCGAGCTCTTGTTCTCCCAAGATATACAGATCTCAAACATCACTTTGATCGATTCTCCATCGTGGCATATTCATCCCGTCTACTGTAAGAACGTGATCGTCAAATCCATCACCATTGTCGCTCCCGTCACAGTTCCCAACACCGACGGAATCAATCCTGGTACTAATAGAATGATCCTATATATGTGACAACATTAATATCCTATGTGGCATATCTTAAATATCCACTATGGCAGTAGTATCCAATATTGCTATCTTACGTGGCATTGTTTCTCTGTTTGGTCCTTTTTCTCAGATTCTTGCACTGACACACTGATCGAAGACTGTTACATAGTCTCCGGAGACGACTGCATCGCCGTCAAAAGCGGTTGGGACCAATACGGAATCAAGTTCGGGATGCCGTCTCAACAACTCTCGATCCGACGGCTCACATGCATCTCCCCGAAAAGCGCCGGAGTTGCCTTAGGAAGCGAAATGTCCGGAGGAATCAAAGACGTCAGAATCGAAGACGTGACTCTAATCAATACGGAATCAGCCATCCGAATCAAAACCGCTGCGGGGCGTGGCGCTTACGTCAAGGACATTTTCGCTAGGAGGTTCACGATGAAGACGATGAAATACGTTTTCTGGATGAGCGGAAACTACGATCAGCACCCTGACGAAGGATACGATCCCAAGGCCTTGCCGGAAGTTACCAACATCAACTTCCGTGACATGACGGCCGAGAACGTTACGAGGTCGGCGAGTCTCGCTGGGATTGATAAAGATCCGTTCACAGGTATTTGTATCTCCAATGTCACTATAGCTTTGTCGGCTAAGCCTAAGGAGGTGCAGTGGAACTGTACGAATGTTTCTGGAGTTACGAGCAGAGTTAAGCCGGAGCCGTGTAGTTTGTTGCCGGAGAAGAAGACTGAGGGGCAGAATGTAGACTGTACTTTCCCTTCTGATTTGATTCCGATTGAGAGTGTTGTCTTGAAGAAGTGCACTGTGTGATATACAAAATTAGAATGAAACTGAATTACAAAACTTTTCTTATATTTTTATAATAAAATTGTTATAACTTTTTGATAGTGCATTGATGCGTTTGAGAGTGTTGATTATAATTATCATAAAGTTTCGTTTTGAAGACCTTTATATCAAACAAGAAGTAATACAACTTGTATCAGATTTACTTTCAGTTCAATATATATTAGTTATACAAAATGGAAAAAGCAATCGAAACCAAAATCAAAATCAAAGCTGGACAAAAGATGAAAAAAATTCGTGGTTGGCCTTAATATAGCACATGTGCCAGAGATCACTTAAGTTCCCGTTACGGTTTTGGGTTTGGGATCTCTGGTTATAAAAAAAGGTACAAAGAAAACATATGTGTGTATGCATAGAAAAATTGATACAATTACATAATGGTACAAGCGTGTGGATTATCATCGCTAAACATCGAAGCCGCAATCTCATCGCCGGCCACCGCAACGGAGTAAACAGCCGGAGTATGGAAGAATGTATGAACACCACCGGTGGGGTCGGTACGGTGGGCATCGGAGTAGTAGTGGTTGGTCACATAAGATGGATATTTATAGAAAGACGCAAAGTGGCTATTACCTAACCGGTATGGCCACGGTTCAGCCGCCTTACCGGCTCGTCGTATCGCTTTCAGTACCTTCTTCTCCTCTAACCTGTATCCTCGAGCCGTTACTTTTTGGCTTTCCATCTCTACTTCCACTTCTTCCACTCCTGCACGCAAACCAACAATGACCAGATAAATTAATCTAAACACCAACCATATGAAATAACTGTTACATTGTTAACTTTTCGTTGAGATGTTCAAATCCGGATACGTGAACCAAACCAATATAAAAGAACCACAAAAACTGAATGCATAGCAAACTGAAAAAAAGAAACGAGACAAAACATACACAATACTAAAATTATTACTTGCATGCCCGTTCATGTTAGATTTAGTTTTACTTTGGTTACAAACATTCTAAAAATTAAGAAAACTAAAATTAATCAAACCAAGAAGAATAAGATTAGAATGAGTAATCATATTTAGAATGAGAAAGCAGAATAAGAATAAAACTCAAAATCTTTCAATACCTTTGAGCTTGAGTAAAGTCTTCCTAAGCTTAGAAGCACATCCTTCACAATCTAAGTTTGGAACTCTTATCTCCACTGCCATCTACAAACACATATCTCAGTAATATAATATGCACATCTTTATTTATAGCGATATATATGTGTGTGTGTATATGAAAATGGAAATATGTGTGTACATCGTAAAACGAAGGAAAATAAGAAAGAAGATTGGAGTGGCATAGGTACTCACCGACATGCTTACAAACTCTATCCAAGCTCAGTTCCTTAGAAAAAGAAACTCCCTCTAACTCTAAGCGTACTCGGTTATAGAGAAGGAAGCAACAACACAACTTAAAGCTCCATATTGTGTGTGCATATATATATATATATATATATATATATATATATATATATATATATAGGTATGATATGTATGTGCAAATGTAAACTATAATTTAAATTACTATTTTGATATTTTTTAATTATACTAGTATTTGTTATTATGGAAAGGGTTCTTGGGTTGTGAAATAGGGAGACAAGAGAAGAACATAGCACGCGTGAAATAGTAACAAAAAAAGTGTGAGCTTTTTAGCCTTTAGGATTTTTTCTCTGCCCCCAAATCATATCGCTCTTCACTCTCTTCCAATCACTTCTAAAACTCCATTTGTAGTTTCTTTGTCACCATATATTGATAAGAGATTTGGAATTTAGAAACATGAACATTAAAGTATAATACCATTCCCAGTCGAAACAATCATGAGATAATTGACTAAATAGATTTGAGATTTTGCAGTTTGAGTATTTAGCCAGCATATCCATGACCATTCGAGCACCACCATTTCATTTAAATTATCCATTTTATATGGATATGTATATCATGATGATTATTGGTAAAGTAATAAAATTTTAGTGAGTATACATAGCCCTACACGAATAATATGGCACCGCATATTTATAAAAAGCTAAATAATTAGTTGATGTTGATAATAGAAGCAGTCTCTACTATATAGAAGATATTATGGAAAAAAAGGATTTATTTGTGAACCCTTCACTTTCTTAGTTCAAATCTTATCATGTTGAATATATATATTATTAGTAACGAAATAATGTCATTGAAATAATTGAGAAATCTCATTTACGAAAATAACAAAAATCGAGAAACCTATAAACTATATTATCGTCTTGGTTAATTAAGTCTGTTTAAATATATGCGATTTTTTTGGAGTTAAAGGCAGCATGAATCATGATTAACTTGTTCGATAAAGATATTAAACAGCAAAGAGCGTTTCTGAGTAACTAAGATTTTTTGACAATACAAACAAGCGGATTGCAAACTCATTTCGAATTTAGATACTTAACTTTCATTGATATGATAACTCAAAATTTGTGTGTAATATTGTGAAAGGAAATAATGTGCAGGCAAAAGATGAGATCGTTGGGACATGGTTTTCTATTAAGCATGAGCTTTAATTCAAAATTGTCGAAGAGGGCACTCCTAAAAAGATTTGTTCATACATAATTTTTTTATTTGCCTTTTCTCCATGATGATGTTCCCATTAAATTAAGCGGAGCCAAAATTATGATACATGTAACCGTTAGTATTGACAATCCGCAATTAACGACAACAAATTCCAAAATTCATGACACCTAACCTAATTATTCATTAAACTTTGAAAAAATCGGCTCTGAATATCCAAACTTTAAGAAGATCTCATTTAAACACTTTTGATTGTTGTATATCATAGTTATCTATCAGGCTTCCGCTAAACCCTTTATTGAACAGTAAACTCCGACCAGGACAGCTCTATGTATTTGTAAATGTCATGTCGTAACCAGATCGTCGACAGTAGGATATTGAACAAAGCACTTAAAAAGGGATAAACAAAAGGGTCCATTTTCTGGAAGTCACATGTCTGTCTCTAATGTACTTTATTGTGGCCCAAAAGCAATGCTCGGTTTTGTTAGTTGTTGCCACTATTTTATATATGAACCAAACCGGAAAAGATTGTTTTGATTGGTTTCGATGATTACGATATGATACGCTTTATTTTGGGCTTGGGCTTAGTTCTGGAACACGGCCTTGAACTAACGTTTTCAGTTTTGGTTATATTTCCTTTTCGAAATTCACGTGTGTGTAGTGTACTATTTTTCGATCACCCAGCATTTTAACAAGATTGATTCAGTTATTTTGTCGTATGTGAAATCATATTCCAAAGTCTCATAGTTATAGTTAATTTATTTTAATGATTCTAACCGCTCACTTCACACTTTTTTTTTACGATTCTGTTATCTCACATTGTTAATGTTTATTTCCTCTTTTTTAGATCACATTATTAATGTAAAACACTATTTAAAATAAATAAAAACCATTGTTTAAATAAAAAAACAATTTTTTTAAAAAAAAGTACATTTGTCTCCCATTACCAGGAGAAGCTTTAAAATTTTTATGGGATTTTTAGGTACACACCTTTTAACGTCTTGCAAACATTAAAAAAGTGATACAGTATTAATTTAACCAACCCCTTTCTTGTTTTGGTTCACATTGTTCTGCAACCTGTCCTTTCCTTTTCTTTCCTTTTTTACCTCACAAAAAAAGCTCTCCTTTTTATCTCAATCTCCTCAAATCTCTGACCTTTCTCTCTCTTTTCTTCATCTTTCGATCTTCACGTTGTTGGGGCATGCAACAGCAAGGAGTCACGATGAGAAACTCGCCGTCGTATGGGTCATCCGGAGGACATTCTCGTCATTTCGATACTATCTTGTCCCCTCTCGTTAAAACCGGCACCGGAGCTTCCAACAGATCCTACGCTTTCTTCTCCTTCTTCCTCTTCCTCCTCCTCGGCGCGTTCCTCACCACGCGCCTCCTCCTCGACCCCTCCGTACGCACCATTTATTTACATTCTTCCTGTTCTCTTCTTTCTACTTCATTCAAACGACACTCCATTCTGTCGTTTTCTCCTTGGGTGCGATTTGCTGCAATGATAAAATCTTTCGCCACGTGGAATTTGATATTGGTGGCGCCAAAGTCATTGGCGCACCCTGAAATGTCGTGTCAACATAGCTTTTTGTCAAACAAAGCTACGGAGAGTCTGACACGTGTTTACATGGGACCTTAATCACGTGATTGTTTTTAGTTAGTAATAATAACTGTCCACCGATATTTACTAAAACGACTCAGTTGTTCAACTTTTTTTTTTTCAGGTGTTAATAGAGAAAGAAACGGCGACGGTAACGGAGACCCAAAGAAGCACGGAATCCCCAAGATACCCTCAGTCGACTAAACTAATTACGGAAAAGCCAAAGGAGTTCAAACTAAACTGCGCCGCTTTCTCCGACAACGGCACTGTTACTTGCCCAAGAAACAACTACCCGACGAGTTTCCTGTCCGGCGCCAGAGAAGATGACACCAGCCGTTCTCCGCCTGCCACGTGTCCCGACTATTTCCGCTGGATCCACGAGGATCTTCGGCCGTGGGAGAAGACGGGGATCACGAGGGAAGCGTTGGAGCGCGCCAACGCGACGGCGAATTTCCGGCTTGCGATCGTCGACGGGAGGATCTACGTCGAGAAGTTTCGGGAGGCTTTTCAGACGAGGGATGTGTTCACCATCTGGGGATTCGTACAGCTCCTAAGGAGATATCCGGGAAAGATTCCGGATCTCGAGCTGATGTTTGACTGCGTTGACTGGCCGGTGGTGAAGGCGGCTGAGTTCGCCGGAGTTGACCAGCTAACGCCTCCGCCGCTGTTCCGTTACTGTGGGAACAACGAGACGCTCGACATCGTCTTTCCTGATTGGTCCTATTGGGGATGGTAAACGCTTTTTCTTTTAGCACCCATATCTTTAAGGATTTTGCAATTTCACCACAGTAGTTTTGGATTTGACAATTGAAACCCCGTAGTAAGTTTTCTTTTAGTAGCTTTAGAAATAGGTGTTTGGAGAAGTTTCAAGAGAATTGCATTTTGGTTTTGTTAGGGCTGAAGTGAATATTAAGCCATGGGAGAGTCTGTTGAAAGAACTCAAAGAAGGGAACCAGAGAACCAAATGGCTAGACAGGGAACCTTATGCTTACTGGAAAGGGAATCCGACAGTCGCTGAGACGAGACAAGATCTCATGAAATGTAATGTCTCCGACGTGTATGACTGGAAAGCTCGTTTGTATCAACAGGTAATTGATACTATGCCAATATAACATTGTTCTTGTTCTACGATTCAACTGACTAAGAGCGTCCCGGATTCGAATCCCATTGCTTGAAATCCCCTGCATTGCGTAAAAGAAAAGTCTTTTTAACCGGAATCTAGTGGAGTGTGTTGTCGGGAAGTGTTTATAGAGTACTTCTCTACGCTATTTATCTTGGTGTATATTCATTGTAGGACTGGGTCCGGGAATCAAAGGAAGGTTACAAGCAATCAGACTTGGCAAGCCAATGCCATCACAGGTATTAGTAACACGTAAACATTTTTAGAGAAACGTTTACTTTACCTTTATGATTCTAAGAAGTAAGAAGTGGCTTATTACGCAGATACAAGATTTACATAGAAGGGTCTGCGTGGTCGGTGAGCGAGAAGTACATTCTGGCTTGTGACTCGGTGACATTGCTGGTGAAACCTCATTACTACGATTTCTTCACGCGAGGTATGTTTCCTGGTCAACACTATTGGCCTGTCAAGGAAGACGACAAGTGCCGCTCCATCAAATTCGCTGTTGATTGGGGAAACCTCCACATGCTAAAGGTATGAGATTACTGATAACGGTATTATATTCATCCGTGCTGTTAAAACCGGTTCTTGTATGCACACTGAGACACACACACACACACACACACACACACACAGGTCTGTTCATTTCAATGTACTTGCATTCAATCTTTGTACAATCTCTGTTCGCTGTATATGATTAATCAGACTCACTTTTTTTCTTTACGTATTTCATAAATGTTTGATTGAGAATCGGTTCTAAGTATTGTCTCGTGGTTTTTCTTTCTCACCAGGCACAGGACATCGGAAAGAAGGCGAGTGAGTTTGTGCAACAAGAACTCAAGATGGACTATGTGTACGATTACATGTACCATCTCTTAAACCAATACTCTAAACTCCTCCGTTTTAAACCGGAGGTTCCTAAGAATGCCACCGAGCTATGCTCGGAGGCAATGGCGTGCCCGAGAGATGGGAATGAGCGGAAATTTATGATGGAATCACTGGTGAAGCACCCAGCAGAGACTGGTCCCTGCTCCATGCCGCCTCCTTATGATCCAGCGTCGTTTTTCTCTGTTCTGAAAAGGAGACAGAGTACGAGTAGAAGAATCGAACAGTGGGAGAGTAAGTACTGGAAGAAGCATAACCAGACCGGTTCGTAAAATTAGATTTGCGTATAAAGTTTTGTTGCGTAGAGAAAAAGGCACTTGCATATAACCCCGTCGATGTTTTTATTTTGCCATGTATGAAAAATCACACGAAATATTTGTCAGAACTGTATTGACTATCTGGTGTAACCTAGAAAATGTTCAAATCTTTAGTTTTTTTTTTTTTTTTTTGTGCAAATCTTTAGTTCCTTTCCTTCTTTTTCCCCGTAGAAATTTCATGCGTTCATTTTTTTTTGTATAAAATTAAAAGAAATGTTATGGTAGCATAAAATGTTGGAAATATCAAATGGAAAACAGCTATCTAATTTTGTGAGATTGTAGCATAGTTTAAAGCTAAAGTCGCGTGACTATGATATGATGGTGGCATAATGCAGCTCGGTGGCCACACACTCTCACAAAAGCTGCTCTGAACTTAAGAGAGCAATAAACATAAATTGCTATGATGCAATGGTCCCCGGTTTCAGATTATAGAGTGATTTGGAGGGTATTATTTAAAAACGCATCATGATACTGACTAGTGATTACACAATATGGCAATGGATTATAATATTATATGATACTCACGTTCTGTCTTTCCATCTCCCGAAGTGCCTGACACTGTTGTTGAGCTTAGAACGCGACTCTGTCTGTTCATCAGCTTGTGGAGAATGCAGATAAGTGTATGGTTCTTGATAACGAGGCTCTCTATGTTTTTTTGCTTCAGAACTCCTAGCTGTAAGTGCCTCTTTCCAGCTATGATCTTCATCACAAGTTATTTCAAACAATTGTATCTTGGGAGTCAAGATAATAAAACTTTTTTTATCTCCTTGTTTTGGAAGTACATGTCATTTTCTATTTTGATAAGATCAAAGCGTAATTGTCTTTTCCTTCGCTTTATCAGTTTTGGCAGCTTACGCTTTTAGACTTTTAGTTGTCAAATTGGCCACGACGCACTAGTTTAAGGGCATCTTAAATTCTATACAAACAACGCAGTGACGACACCAAGAAAAAGATAGGAAAACAAAAGAAAAGAAACTCTCTCCTTCTTAATACAATACTTGAGTAACTCTTATCAACTTTATTTCCAATTTTGTAATTCAACTATACTTTTACACTCATGTTCACTGTTAACCAGGAAAACGTACAAAGAGAAGTAACATAAAAACCAAGAACCAATAGAGAAAGCAAAACCACTTGCGCGAGAACTAAGACTCATCAACAAAGAACTCCAGCAAGATGGTGTATTGTGTTTTATTTAGGGTTTTTCGAGGAAATGCTGGGCGACGATACGGCGCTGAATCTTACCCGAGGCAGTTTTGGGGAGGTTATCAGTGATGAACACTCTCTTTGGCACCTTGAAAGCTGCCAAATTCTTCTTACAGAACGTTTTAATGTCCTCTTCGGTCACTGTTGTTCCTTCTCTAGGAATCACCGCACAGTTAATCTGATAAAGAACAAACCAGGAAAAAAACTCTGTTATTAAGGCATATAATTACGTTTATTTAAGGACATTAATGATGTAAGTTCCCATAATGTTTTGATGATTAAGCAGGACAATCATGGTAGGTAAGGGGAAAACCGATTCATGAGTTCAAACGATCTGTATAATCTCTGAACTTAAGGTACGGGTTTTGTTTACCTCTTCGCCATATTTCTCATCAGGAACCCCGAACGCGACTCCTTGAGAAACATCGGGATGAGATAATAGTACTGCATCCACTTCTATTGGGGATATCTTCTCACCTGAAATATAGATTTTTAAAGGTAAGACACATGAAAATTCTAAGTAATAGACAAAGAACTGCACACAATAGCCTCTTTCTTTGACTTGTTTCTACTACTATATCTTTTCTCAATTCTTATTAGTTGGGCGTTTCTTTTTGACAAGTCAAAACAATGCAAATACAGAGATTGGTTCATAGACAAAGACTAGTATTCTTGTGAAACAGTAAAGCCGTCACATAGAGTAAATGAGACTCACCTCCACGGTTAATAAGCTCTTTGATCCGACCCACCAGATGCAAATACCCGTCGGAATCAAAGTAACCGATATCACCGGTGTGGAACCACCCGAACTCGAAACCTGCCTTGTTGGCCTCTGGGTTGTTCTTGTAACCCTTTGTCACATTTGGACCTCTTATACAAACCTCTCCCTTGCTATTTGGCTCTTGTATCTCCCCTTTCTCGTTGAGGATCGCCATTTCTTGACCCACCGGTTTCCCAACAGACCCAGGCTTGTGTGGACCTTCCTCCGGTAAGGGGTTTGAGCTCATCAAGTGAGTCGCCTCTGTCATAGCGTAAGCCTCTAGAACCGGTGCTCCAAAAGCTTCCTCGAGCCTGGACAATATCACCTGAAACCAAGACAAACAAAACCATGAACTATGTTTTAAAACAAACAAATCCAAAATGTTTTTGTGCGTCAACAATTGGTTGCAAACAGAGCATTACCGGAGCCAGAGAAGCACTGCAGCTCCTGATAAACCGGAGTTTAGGGTACTCCGGCTCAGGATGGCTCGCGTGTCGGTCCAATATGATCTGATGAATGGTTGGAACAGCAGTATACCATGTGGCGTTATACTTCTTCATGTCTGGCCAAAACGTTGTCGCTGAGAATCTACCAGCGGCCGGGAGAGTCACGGCTGCACCAGCTCCAAGCGAGCTGAGCAAACCGGCTAACAATCCATGAACGTGGAACAGAGGGAGAACAATCACAGTCGAGTCAGACTCGGTTAGTTTGTAAACCGATTTAATGTTCTTAACGGATGATACTAGATTGAGCTGCGTGAGCGGTACACCCTTCGGACGGCTCGTGGTGCCGGAAGTGTGGAGGAAGAGGGCCGCGTCGTCGGGGCTGTTAACGAGTTCCGCTGAGTCAACGGCCGAGTCGGAATCGGCCACTGACAGAGCAAGGTCCGAGCCGGCGTTCAGGAGCGTGGCGGTGACGTGAGAGATCTTCAGCTTCGAAGCTGCTTCTTGAGCTGGTCCGTTTCCTTCTTTAGAGGTCAACAATAGCTTTGAATCTGAATCGGAGAGGTAGAACTCGAATTCCTCCGCCGTGTACGCTGCGTTCAACGGCGCCGCCGTGGCCCGAGCTCTTATCACCGCCAAAAACATTATAACAAACTAAGAAACAAACAAAAATCAAAATCACAGACATATTAATCATCTAAAAGCATATCTGAAATTCAAAATATCTCAAGTAAGGAGCGGTTTAGTTTCTCCACTTCCCACAGTATTCTCAGCATGAAAAAGAAACCGAAGCTCAAATCCAATAAAAAAAACTACCTCGACGGTGTTAGGGAAGGTGAGAGCCACCACATCGCCCGGCTTGATACCGGCGGCGGATACAAGGCGTGAAGCGGCGCGTTCAATTAGATCGTTGAGACGCGCGTGAGTGAGATCGAATTTTCCAGAAACCGAGAGCGCCCGACGATCGGGGAATTTCTCGGCGACTTTCTTCAATAGTCCGGTGAGTGTATCGCTATCCATGGCTATCGTTTTCTCCGGAAGACAAAAACACGAGCAACGATGACAAAATGTGAAAACAGAGAGGAGAGAACATGCGATATTTATAAATTTATATTTTAGATATATTTATATGTACAATCCTAAATTACGATACAACGTGGCATTATCGTAACGGCTTTGCTTATGATCTTGTGGTCGTTATCTCTTTCTATCTACAATTATTTTGGGGGTGGTCGCTGGTTTGTCCCTACTATTAGACCGACGTTTCGGTTTTTGAAAAGGAACGATATTACTAGGTTTTTCGATTTCCGGTACAGACCCTGAACCGAACGGCTAAAACCGATAGTAGTTTACCGTGGATTTGTCAAATTGCAGGTTACATTCGATGAATTATCGCATAACAATACGAAATATGGTGCTTTTGAATTTTGTTCTTTCTTTGTAACGATTTGTGGAACCAAAACTATGAGACACAAACATGTTTTTAAAACAGCAGTTATTTAATTATTTCGTACAAACATAGAAATGATGGCTAAAGCATTAGATGACAATATGAGTGCGAGGAGCTGTATCGTGTCTTTGACAAATACGTTAAACTATGAATTGCTCTGAAATTCTGTGTTGTTCCATTCAATGATCTTGGTTACAATATATATAGCTGCTAAATAGCTTGACGTTCAAGCAACAGATAATATCAAATCTTTAGGAAATAACATTAAATCGTTCTAGATAAGGATAGAAGAGATTCGTATATATCTTCTCCTATTACTCCCCTTTGATGGTGAGTATAGGTCCTGAACTCCCATCTTGCCAAGTAGATATTTGAATTGTACTTTACCCAACGCTTTTGTGAGTAAGTCGGCTAGTTGCTATTGAAGCCCACACCAAAAGCCCAACTTATGATCCAAGAAGAAGTTGCAACTAGGTTCTTCTAGAGTTTATATATATGTAGTTAAGTTCTTTATGCTGTAACTTTGGCTGCAAGAGCAGCCTCCCTTTCTCAATATATGAAACGATCGATTATCATTTCTTCTTGGTGACAAAGCTAAAGTTCTTTCTCTTTGAATAAAGCTCTACATGAGCTATCTTCTTTAGTTTCGTTTTAATGTCAATAATGCTCTAGAAAAGCACAAAACTATCATCTTTTGAGTTTGTCAATATGGTATCAGAGCTTCAGTCGATTTCTGGGTTTCACAAGCTTCTGCTCAACCTCACACATCAGCTCTAGCGTCATTTTCATGGGTGTTGGTTTCTGCAATTGAAATCTGAAGAAAGGAGAAGACTTTTTACTCTGTCACAAGCTTCAGAGCCGATTGTTCCAGTTCCATGTCAAGTAACGACAAAGCTATCTCTTATCCATGGTAACTTCTGAGTCTCTCATAGCTTGAGAAGGATATTTGCTGCTGGTTTAGATTAAGTCTGGAATTGAGAAGCGTTGAAAGATGTTTGCTTTGGGTTTGATATGAATGTGTTAATGGCTGCAAGTTTCGGTGGTTTTCATGGTGAATACAAAGTTTCTGCTCAGTGCACATAAGGTGTTCGATTATATGCCACAAAGAAGGCAGAGTGTTAAGAAGCAGAATTCTTGTTGGCCGATAAATAGGAGTCGGGAATGAGCAAGATTTAGTAATAGTTGGAAGTAAATTCTTTTGTCATGAGACAGATTTGAAGCTTTAAGCTTTAGTGAGGCAAAGAGGTCCCATGAGTGAGGTCGACTAAGCTCTCCAAGTTCAAAGAAACCTCTGAGGAGCCATGCGACACTCTCCAAGTATAGGCCTGAATAGTTCTCACACCAAGTTTGTTCTTCATGTTGAATAGAGTCATCATCCTCCATCACAACAATCTTGTTCGTCTCTTCACGTCCTTGTCCAAGCCGTCTTCATATGCTGTTTCAAACTTGTCGCAGTTTCTTTCACACCCGACGCCAAGTTTGCGGGGGAGTATTGAAGCCCACACCAAAAGCACAACTTATGATCCAAGAAGTAGTTGCAACTAGGTTTTTCTAGAGTTTATATATATGTGGTTAAGTTCTTTATGCTGTAACTTTGGCTGCAAGAGCAGCCTCCCTTTCTCAATATATGAAACGATCGATTATCATTTCTTCTTGGTGACAAAGTTAAAGTGCTTTCTCTTTGAATAAAGCTCTACATAAACTATCTTCTTTAGTTTCGTTTTAATGTCAATAATGCTCTAGAAAAGCACAATTCTATCCTCTTTTGAGTTTGTCAATAGTTGCTCCTTCGTACCGACATGAAAAGGAGCAAGTTCTCCTGAAATAAATGAAGGGAATGTCCTGAAATCAGACTTGTATTTACTCTAGTAGAGTCGTGATGTCGAGATAAGACAATCATATGATATTGGACGGTTATAATGTTTTGCTAGAAGCCGCTTATAACTTATGAGTTATGAACTCATTACCATTATCATATGATCCTATAGGGTCACACACCTAAGCAAACTGGATAATATAAATTGGGTTTTGATCATTAGAGTAATGATTATGATCTACGTATATAAGATATACGTCGATATCGTTTTTCTGTGAGGGTGTCGATCGACACCAATAGTGGTGTCGATCGACACTTGTTCGGTCACGACTTCTAGAAGTATTGACTTTTGGATGGTGTCGATCGACACCAATTAGGTTGGTGTCGATCGACACCCGTCGGCAGCTCCGCCTATATATATGATATAAGGGGCTGCTCGATTGACATAACTCAAAATCACAAAACTAAGCACACAGAAGTCATTTTGAACTTAGAGAAGTCTCAGAAACGTAAGAAACCCGAAGGCGAATCGTTCGCTCCGGCACTAGCATCCCGTCGTCCAGTTTGTGTGCGTGTGGACTCCTGTAGAGGCGCAGCATTTGAGGCGCTCCTAATCTCGTTGTACCTGTCCTTATTCCGCTGCATAATCTCCAGGTATGTTCGAGATTTCATATATATTCAATATAGATTCAATTGGCACGATCCGTGGACATAGGATTGTTGTTAGGGCTGTTTTAATGTGATTAAAACCTGAACGAAATCCATCAGTGGTATCAGAGCGGTGTGTTTCTATTGAATCTGTTGAATATATGTAAATCAATCTGTTCAAAAAATCGTTTTTGATGAAGAACACGTTCTGAGTTCTTCGGTGTCGATCGACACCATTCGGTGTCGATCGACACCACTATGGTTTTCGCGTAAAAATTGTTTTCGCGTAAAAACTTAAGAATACGATCGGTTTAAACGGTAAATTAGTTATCGTTAATTAAACTGATTTGGTGGTTGTCGACCGACACTAAAGTAGTGTCGATCGACACCGGTCGATTATTTGCAAATTGATTTGATCGGTTTAATCGATTAAATGGTTTATCGCAAACCGGATCAGAATCTGTCGGTCAACACAAAAGTTGTGTCGATCGACACTGACTTGGTGTCGATCGACACCACTTCAGAATTTGCGGTTTTGACTTAAAAATTTAAAAGGTTTTAAAATATCTAGGATATATAATTGATATAAACTAGATTTAAAGTTCCGTTCCTCAAACCTAATATTAAGCAATGATATCTTCCCAATCTTGTCAACTGTCAAGGCTCGTTTCATTGTGTGATGGGTCTGCCAAAGCAGGGTGTCCGCAATTACATGAGTGAGGCAGGTTGTAATCGTTACTACGGACTTAAAAGATTGGTTTGCTTAAATGGGCTATCAAAATAGTTTTGGGCCCATAGATATAGGATTGGATTCGATATTAGATATTAATCCAAGACCAAGAATTATATATGATATAATTAGCAAAGTGTTGCTTACCTAAATAGCTAAAGTTTGGGCGATGGGCCAAAGCTCACTCAAATTTTTGTAAATATGGATCTTGGATCATTATATTCAATTGAGGAAAATTGTTTTTGAATATAATGTGAGTTTCTTAATTGTTAAGATTTCTCATTTCTTGAACAACAAAACTAAAACTCTCAATTTTGTTTTTCAGCTATGGCTAGTTCCCCTCACAGAAACACATTCTCTCTCGCTTCGATCCGTCCTTGAGAAGGACAAGCTTAATGGATCGAACTTCCTTGAATGGTATCGGAACTTGAGAATTGTTCTCAAACAGGAGAAAAAGGAATATGTCCTTGAAAAGGTTCTCCCTGAGAAACCGAAGTCCAATGCCGGACACGCTGAAAGGAATGCTTGGGAGAAGCATTCTAATGATGAGGTCGATGTGAGTTGTCTCATGCTGGCTACCATGAACTCGGACTTGCAGAAGCAATACGAGAACGTGGTGTCACCTGTTGAGATGATCACTAGCCTGAAAGGGATGTTTCAGGAGCAAGCACGAACTGAGAGATACCAGACGGTTAAGTCTCTCATTGAGTGCAAGCTACCAAAGGATGGTCCAGTTAGCCCACATGTCATTAAGATGATGGGTTATATGATAACTTGGCAAAACTGGATTGTCCCCTTAGCCAAGAGTTGGCTACGGACATCATTCTGCAGTCGTTGCCGTCAAGCTTTGATCAGTTTATCATGAACTATAACATGAACAACATGACAAAGACTTTGACGGAACTGCATGGCATGCTCAAAACAGCTGAGCCAAACATCAAGAAGGGCACCCCTAATGTACTTATGGTGCAAGGGGGTAAAAAGTTTAAGAAACATGCTAAGGGTAAAGGAAAAGCTAAGGCATTCCCGATTGAGAATCAGGATAAGCCTGAGACTTCTTCCAAACCCAAACGCGGCCCTACTGATGCTGATAAATGCCATTACTGCAACAAGTCTGGGCATTGGAAGAGAAATTGCAAAGAGTATCTGGGAGATCTAAAGAACTCGAAGAAGACGTATGAGACGACTTCTTCAGGTATCTATGTTATAGAAGTAAATGTTACTACTTCAGGTTCTAAGTCTTGGGTATTAGATACCGGCTGTGGCGCTCATATTTGTACAAATATGCAGGGTCTAAGCAACAGTAGAACGCTGGAGAAGGGACAAGTGGACCTGCGCGTTGGGAATGGAGCAAGAGTTGCTGCATTGGCCGTAGGAACTTATCATTTGTCTTTGCCGTCAGGCTTTTATTGGAATTGAATAATTGCTACTATGTACCTGCTATAAGCAGAAACATCATTTCTATTTCTGTTTTGGATTTAGAAGACTTTCATTTCTCGATTAAAAACAAGTGTTGTTCTTTTAATCGTAATGAAATGTTTTATGGTAGCGCTCCATTAGAGAATGGACTTTATATTCTTAACCAATCTTTGCCTGTCTATAACATAAGTACTAAACGGTTAAGAACCAATGACTCGAACCCCACGTTTCTCTGGCATTGTCGTTTGGGCCACATTAATGAAAAGGATTCAAAAGCTTCATAATGATGGGCTTTTAGACTCATTTGATTTTGAATCATTTGAGAAGTGTGAATCCTGCTTAATGGGCAAAATGACAAAGGCCCCTTTCAACAAATTTAATGAAAGGGCCGGTGACCTATTGGCCTTATACATACCGATGTATGTGGTCCAATGAGTGTTAGTGCTAGAGGAAACTTTCAGTACTTCATCACGTTTACTGATGATTCAGTAGATTTGGTTATGTCTATTTAATGAGACATAAATCGGAATCCTTTGAAAAGTTCAAGGAATTCCAGAATGAAGTACAAACCAACTTGGCAAAAGTATCAAAGCTCTTCGATCAGATCGTGGAGGTGAGTACTTAAGCCAAGAGTTCAGTGATCATCTGAGTAACTGTGGAATTGTTTCACAACTCACTCCTCCTGGAACACCTCAGTGGAATGTGTGTCTGAAAGGAGGAATCGGACTTTATTAGATATGGTTCGATCGATGATGAGTCAAGTAGATCTTCCATTATCCTTTTGGGGATACGCTCTAGAAACGTCTGCGTTTACGCTAAACAGAGTTCCATCAAAATCAGTCGAGAAGACACCATATGAGATGTGGACTGGAAAAGTTCCAAGTTTGTCTTTTCTTAAAATTTGGGGTTGTGAAGCTTATGTCAAGCGGTTGATATCTGATAAGCTTGAACCCAAATCTGATAAGTGCTACTTCGTTGGTTATCCTAAGGAACCAAGGCTTACTACTTTTACAACCGTTCTGAGAACAAAGTGTTTGTTGCTAAGAACTGTGTTTTTCTTGAGAGAATTTCTTTCCAAGAAAACAGTGGGAGTAAAGTACAACTCGAAGAAGTTCGAGAATCACAGGAGCCTGCTCAACCTATTGAGGAAGAGCAGCGGCTGGATCTACAAAGAGTTGTAGAGTCCGAACCTGTGATGCCAGAAGTTCGCAGATCCGAAAGGATTCGTCAAGAGCCCGAGAGATATGGATTTCTCGTGACTAATTGTCATGATCTCTTGATCATTGACAGTGACGAACCTGCGACTTTCGAAGAAGCAATGATGGGCCCTGACTCCGAAAAGTGGTTTAAGGCCGCTGAATCCGAAATCGGTTCCATGTCACAAAACCAAGTATGGACTTTGGGTGATTTACCTGATGGTGTAAAAGCCATTGAGTGTAAATGGGTCTTCAAGAAGAAGATCGATGTGAATGGAAACGTTCAGATTTACAAAGCTAGGTTGGTGGCAAAAGGTTTCAAACAAGTTCAAGGTGTTGACTATGATGAAACCTATTCCCCAGTCGCTATGCTTAAATCTATTCGGATTCTCCTAGCAACAGCCGCTCATTATGATTATGAGATTTGGCAAATGGATGTGAAAACAGCTTTCCTTAACGGGATTCTGGAGGATGTGTACATGACACAACCTCCGGGTTTCATTGATCCTAATGCTGCTGGGAAGGTATGCAAGCTTCATAAATCCATTTATGGATTGAAGCAAGCATCTCGGAGTTGGAACCTACGTTTTGATGAAGCAGTTAAAAAGTTTAACTTCATCAGAAACGAAGAGGAACCTTGCGTTTACAAGAAGACTAGTGGGAGCGCAGTTGCATTTCTCGTACTGTATGTAGACGACATACTTCTCATAGGAGATGATATTCCATTACTTCAGTCAGTAAAGGACTGGCTCGGAAGTTGTTTCTCGATGAAAGACATGGGCGAAGCCGCCTATATTCTTGGAATAAGGATCTATAGAGATAGATCAAAGAGGGTGATTGGACTGTGCCAGGACACTTATATAGATAAGGTTCTACACAGGTTCAACATGCATGATTCCAAGAAGGGCTTGCTTCCGATGTCTCATGGCATTACTCTCAGCAAGAAGCAGTGTCCTTCGACACCTGCTGAGCGAGAGCGCATGAGTAGGATTCCTTTTGCTTCTGCAGTAGGATCTATTATGTATGCCATGCTTTGTACTCGTCCAGATGTTGCTTGTGCTTTAAGCATGACGAGTCGATACCAGTCAGATCCCGGTGAGAGTCACTGGACTGCCGTCAAGACTATCCTAAAGTATTTGAGAAATACCAAGGATAAGTTCTTGGTTTATGGAGGATGTGATGAGCTTGTAGTGAGTGGTTATACGGACGCCAGCTTTCAGACAGATAGAGACGATTTCCGATCTCAGTCTGGTTACGTCTTCTGTCTGAATGGAGGTGCAGTTAGTTGGAAGAGTTCCAAGCAGAGCACCGTGGCGGACTCAACAACCGAGGCTGAATACATCGCTGCTTCGGAAGCGGCGAAGGAGGCTGTTTGGATTAGGAAGTTCATTACTGAGCTTGGTGTGATTCCTAGCATTTCTGAGCCTGTGGCATTGTTTTGTGACAACAATGGAGCCATAGCTCAGGCTAAGGAACCCAGATCACACCAGAAATCCAAACACATTGAGAGGAGATATCATCTGATTCGTGATATTATTGAGAGAGGCGACGTCAAGATCAGCAGAGTTCCGACAGACGAGAACGTTGCTGACCCATTGACTAAGCCACTCCCACGACCGAAGCATGAGAGTCATGCTGCTGCTATAGGCATTAGATTCCTTAAGCAGTAATCTTGTATTTAGTGGGAGTTATCATATTTATGTTTTGATGTTCATGTAAACATACATTTGGTTATGTTTTATTTAATGAAATTGTTTCATTGTTATTAATGGTGTTATTAAATAATTGTCCAAAAGTAATTTATGGCATTCTTATAGATCATCAAATACGTGATTTGATCATGAAACTCTATAAGTGATAGATGACATAAATTATTTGTGTCCATAGTCGAGGTTATTAAAATTGGACATTAATAACCGCGTGAGACTAGTATGTGAGGTGACTGATGACTAAGTTTCATGGAGTCATTAATAAGAGTATTAAAGTCAATCACATAGATATGTGTTAGAGAACACATGATCGGACATGACCCGCTAATGAGAACTCTACAAGATTGTTATATGAGTGTCATAAGAGTTTCTCATTACGACTATAGAGTATAGTCCTTAGACCTGAGTTCATCATGATTTCTTACATATGAATTGGTGTGCTTTGACCTTGTCAAACGTCAGCCGTAACTGGTGGCTATAAAGCATTGATTGGGCATATTATGAAGTGTGTAGGGAACAGGGATGGAACAAGATGGAATTTGTCCCTCCCATATAACGGGAGATAAATATCTCAGGGCCTATCGAAGATTTGATACTGGAAATGCGTGGCCGCGCTCAAACGGATTGAATGTCAATCGTTTGTATTTTATCAGTATAAATCAGAGTTCGATAAACATGGTTTGGTTGATTAAGGATGACACGAGTTCTTGCCTTATGCCAGATCGAGATATAGAGACAAAGGGATTATGGGAATAGTTGATTCCAGTACAAGTGGGAGATTGAAGGGAATGTCCTGAAATCAGACTTGTATTTACTCTAGTAGAGTCGTGATGTCGAGATAAGACAATCATATGATATTGGACGGTTATAATGTTTTGCTAGAAGCCGCTTATAACTTATGAGTTATGAACTCATTACCATTATCATATGATCCTATAGGGTCACACACCTAAGCAAACTGGATAATATAAATTGGGTTTTGATCATTAGAGTAATGATTATGATCTACGTATATAAGATATACGTCGATATCGTTTTTCTGTGAGGGTGTCGATCGACACCAATAGTGGGTGTCGATCGACACTTGTTCGGTCACGACTTCTAGAAGTATTGACTTTTGGATGGTGTCGATCGACACCAATTAGGTTGGTGTCGATCGACACCCGTCGGCAGCTCCGCCTATATATATGATTATAGGGGCTGCTCGATTGACATAACTCAAAATCACAAAACTAAGCACACAGAAGTCATTTGAGACTTAGAGAAGTCTCAGAGACTAGAGAAACCCGAAGGCGAATCGTTCGCTCCGGCACTAGCATCCCGTCGTCCAGTTTGTGTGCGTGTGGACTCCTGTAGAGGCGCAGCATTTGAGGCGCTCCTAATCTCGTTGTACCTGTCCTTATTCCGCTGCATAATCTCCAGGTATGTTCGAGATTTCATATATATTCAATATAGATTCAATTGGCACGATCCGTGGACATAGGATTGTTGTTAGGGCTGTTTTAATGTGATTAAAACCTGAACGAAATCCATCAATAAACGCATCCCCAATGATGTGACAATCATTTTCAATGTGCTTTGTACGCTCGTGATAAACTGGATTCTTCAATATTTTGATGGCCGATTGATTATCGCAGAAAAATGAAACCAGTTCTGAATGCTTGATATTAAAGAAAGGAAGTAGTTCCATGAGCCATTGTATTTCCGAGTAAGTGAATGACATGGCTCTGTATTCGGATTCCGTAGAGGAGCGGGAGACTGTCTTCTGTTTCTTCGTTTTCCACGACACCTGCGAGTCTCCCAACAGAACCACATAACCCGTAAGAGAACACCTGGTAAGTGGACAAGCAGAGTAATCTGCATCGCAATATGCATTGACGTGCAGGTCTTGTCCTGAGCTTAGAAGAATACCTTGTCTGATCGTACCTTTAAGGTACTTTACGACTCGCACAGCAGCTGACCAATGTCGTTCCCGAGGGTTGGCGAGAAATTGAGCTAGGAGATGGACAGCATAGCTCAAATCCGGACGAGTAATAGAAAGATAGACTAGCCGGCCCACCAATCATCTGTAGTGAGAGGGATTTTCAAAAATAGGTCCCTTGTCTTTTGCAAGATTATGGTTTTGCTCCAACGGGGTATTGTACGGGCAACATCCGGTCAATTCACACTCAGTGACAATATCCAGCGCATACTTTCTTTGACAAACATAGATTCCGTCTTTGTTTCTTGAGATTTTAAGGCCGAGAAAATATTTGAGTGTGCCAAGATCCTTCATATGAAAACACAGACTGAGATAACTCTTAAATTTAGAAATAAGAGCCGAGTCATTACCACCAATTATCAAATCGTCGACATACACGAGGACATAAATGCATGAGGAGCCACGATAATATGAGAAGAGTGAGTAGTCCTTCTTTTTCTGAACAAATCCGAATTTTAGTAAAGATTCAGAGAGTTTAGCGAAACAACATCACGGAGCTTGTTTGAGGCCATAAAGGGACTTGCGCAGGCGACAAACTTTGTTCTTGTCGGACGCATGATACCCAGGTGGCAGCTTCATGTATACTTCTTCTTTGAGGTCGCCATGGAGAAAGGCATTGTGGACATCCATTTGGCAAAGTTCCCGGTTGTACGAGGCAGCCCATTTAAGAAAAACACGAACATTGGTCATCTTAACAATGGGAGCGAATGTTTCGTCATATCCGAGCCCTCCTTTTGACGATTTCCACAGATAACTAAACGCGATTTGTAGCGTTCAAGGTTGCCATCCAGTTTTAACTTGACCTTGAACACCCATTTGCTGGCAATAGCGTGTTTACTTGGGGGTAAATCAACCATATCCCACGTTCGAAGCTTCTCCAGTGCATGAACCTCATCTTTGGATGAATTACGCCAATGTTCATGTTGCATAGCTTCTTTAAACGATTTTGGTTCAGCAAACGCATCCACATCTACCAAGAAAGCTTTCTGCGAAGTGGAGAAACGATCAAGTGTCACAAAGTTCGATAGAGGATAGAGACACTTATTTGAGGACATAGGAGTGGTACAGGCATCACGAAGAGGGGGTTTATCATCAATAGTCACTGTATTTGTGACGTACGGTTCAAGGCGAGTCGACGGGAGTTTGACACGATGGCCGCGCCCAAGTAATTCAGTAACAACCAGAGTATCAGTGGAAACCACAGCCGGATCTTCAGTTTCGGCCTGTTCCGGAAGAGGCACAACCGTAGCTGGATGATCCAAAAATGGCTCCCCCTCAAGCTCTGCATCTTCATCAGGGACCCCAATATCATATGGATCCGGAACCGGAGCTAGAGGTGTGTTCACAACACCGGACGAATCAGTAACCGGCGAAGGATGCGATGTTTCAAAAGGAAACACGTTCTCATAAAACTGGACATCTCGCGAGGCGAAGATGGTTTGTGTTTTGAGATTAAGCACAAGCCAACCCTTCTTGCCGAAGGGATAACCGAGAAAAACACAGTGGGAGCTTCGTTCTGCAAAGTTGTCACTAGCCTTAGGTGTCCTGGTTGCATAACACATGCATCCAAACACACGTATAAAACTATAATCAGGTGAACGTTGATATAAGAGTTCATACGGAGACTTGCCGTGAAGGATGATGGACAGTGTTCTATTTATGAGAAAACAAGCCGCTTGTATACTCTGTCCCCAATAGCGAATTGGAAGATGAGACTGAAATAGCAAGGCACGCGCAACATTAAGAATATGGCGATGTTTCCGTTCCACGCGACCGTTTTGCTGCGGTGTATAAACACATGAAGTGTGATGAGAGATACCGTGTTCTGCAAATACGGTCGTAAGGGAAGAAACTTTGTTCCATTGTCCGTTCGTACTGTCTTCACTTGTTTACCAAATTGTCTTTCGACCCAAGAGACAAAGTTTTTCACCACCGTTGCGACCGCTGATTTTTCTCGGAAAAGATGGGTCCAAACTGCTCGGGAGAAGTCATCAACAATGGTTAGAAAATATGTTGATCCGCAAGTGGATTTTGTATGACATGGTCCCCAAACATTGCAGTGAATTAAATCAAATAAATCTGCAGCTTTATTAGAACTTTCTGAAAACGAACTACGAGTTTGTTTAGCTCGAGAACAAATATCACAACTTGCATCTAAACGACCAACACTAGATGAAAAATCACCAAAACCAGACAGTAAACTAAGAACTTGCCAAGAGGGATGACACATTCTCTTGTGCCATGAATCACGAGTTTCCATCTTCCCAATCCGGCTTGCCTGAGGAAGAACCGCACCAGTCAGATGATAAACCCCATCACGTGCTTCACCCGCACCAGTCGAAGTCCTCAAAACTTGGTACTGTATCAAACAAAATCGTTTAGTAAAAACCATAGAGCTAGCAATCTCATCAAGTAGTTGAGCAACCGAAATCAGAGTTATATGAAGATCGGGAGCGTATAAGACATTGCGTAAGATCATCTTTCCACCAAGATTTAAAATTCCTTGGCGTGTAACCCAAGTAAGTCTACCGTTAGGTAGCTTAATTGGAGAAGCAGCAATCGATTGTAGATCACTGAGTAAGTTAATGTCGCCGATCATGTGGTGGCTGGCGCCGAAGTCAATGATCAAATCAAACCGGCTATGAGTGCCAAGAAGGATCAGTTTGTCAATCTTACCAGAGAGCTTTTCAGCGGATGCATCCTTCTTACTTTCAAGGAATCCAGCCAACGAAGCCCACTGAGCCGGCGTCAAGGAAGGAATACCAGCGGAAGGTGTGGTAGTGATTTGATTAGCAGCGGCTGAAGAACCGCGACCCTTGCCTCGTCCACGAGCTGAGTTTTTACCGCGACCCGAGCCACCGCTAGGTCCTTTGCTTGCTAACGGTTGATCCGGCCACCATTCTGGGTAACCCACGATCTTGAAACATTGTGACTTCTCGTGCCCAACTCGTCCACAGTGAGTGCAAATAAGCGATTGTTTTGAAGCGGAGGCTGACAAACCAATCGATGTGCTTGGCGCCTCTTCTTCTCTGGTCACCTTCATGTGTCATTCTTCTTGGATGATCTGAGAATAAACTTGATCAATGGTCAGATTAGGTAATCTCGCCAGCAAATTTGACTTAGAGGTGCCAAATTTACGGCTATCCAAACCCATAAGGAATTGGTGAATCCGGATCCCTTCTTGCTTTTTGTTATGTCGCACCATGGATGTGCAACTCGCTTTTTTACAGCAACAAGAGAAACCTTTATCCAAATATGCAAGATCATCCCATAAAATCTTCAGTTTACCGTAGTACTCCTCTACGATTTGCCCATCTTGTTTGCTTTTGTGGATGTCATCGTGAAGTTGATGTTCACGGGTTCCATCATCCACCGAAAATCTCGCTTTTATGCTCTCCCACATGACAACGGCACTCTCAATAATGGAGAGAGATGAGCGCAATTTTTCTTCGATGCTGGCCATGATCCATCCAATTATTAAGGAGTTTACCATGTCCCAGCGCTCTGCGTCATCGTTTCCATCTTCTGGTCTTTCCAAGGTTCCATTAATGAAACCAAGCTTTCTCTTTGAACGGAGAGCATTGATCATGAGCTTCGACCAACGCTTATAGTTCTCTCCATTCAAAAGCACAGAGGTCAAAACTTGACCACTGTGTTCACCATGTTGAATCGTATAGGGCGAGAGCAACACTGGTTCTTTCTTGCCTTCTCCACCAGCCTTGTTCGTTGGAGGTTGAAAGGTTTAGAGTTTTGTTTGTTGTTGTTGTTTTTTTTTTTTGGAGAGCAAGTTTTAGCACAGACCAAAGGTAGGCTCTGATACCATGTTAAACTATGAATTGCTCTGAAATTCTGTGTTGTTCCATTCAATGATCTCGGTTACAATATATATATCTGCTAAGTAGCTTGACCTTAAATCGTTCTAGATAAGGATAGAAGATATTAGTATATATCTTCTCCTATTAAAATATTTTTTTGGATATGCGGTCTTATGCGCAAGTGGGTTTATCATACTATCAAAAACTTACCTATTAAACTCTTTTCAGTTCGTGTAATGAACAAAAGTTTTAAATAATGTAATTTCTACATCAACCTAAGTGGAAAAAAAAAACATTTTAATTACTTCCTAATCCTCAATTTTATAAAGCATAGTTTCACCAAAACTAGCTAATGAGTCATTAATCATTGTTGGGGACTTTCCCGTTTTTGCACATGTGTCTTTGATTTGGATTACCACGTTTCAAAGACCCTACATAGCACTACTCACTTTAAATCACAAATTAAAAAGAAGATAACCTTAAGAAATATTGGTGGGTAGGATAAACTAATTGTACGCATTTGGGATTAGATTTCTTTTAAGATGTCTGTTATCGATAAATCAACGTGCTATATGGCTAATGAATAAAAGCCTTTAAAATAAAAATGAAAAACAGGATGAGATAGTGATATGTATACTATATTTTGGAGGTCCTCAATTTACTTTTGTCCATATCATATAAATGATTATATTGCGTTGTTGCATGCAGTACTACAATCTCGAATATCTATATCAACTAATAAACTAAATTTCTTTTAAAAGTATGGCTATAAATTTTCGTACATGTAGTTTGAATTTATCTTCTTAGTTACACATTAATTAGCCTAGCTTATGAGAGAGTCAGAATCGGTAAAACTTACGAATTCATCAAACGTTGCCTGTTAAGGATAAAAAAATAGCAAAACTATGTATATGTGAAAAGAAATACATGTCGAAATTTTGTATATATATGAAGACGACATATACAGTTATGACAAAAATAAGTCATATACATCGTTTACAAACGTAGTTAAAAAAGTCGATTTCATTTCTCGTAAACTGTGACTAAACATGATTTTCGTGTAGGCCATCAAAGCATCACCGAAGAAGAATTTGATATGTGTTTGTTTTTTAACGTAACAATGCCAGTTTTTGTCGATAATTTAAATGACAAAAACGGGTAACACAAAAAAAAAAAGGCTAGAACCGACTTTCGATATAAAATATACAACCCACCCGTTGATAACATCGAATATATTTGTTTCCTCCAAAACAAGATATTTAATAACAAATTTATAAACTTTACTATTTTCAGTAATTCCCTCATTTTTTATAAAAAGAAAGTAGAGTTATCTCGTGAAAGAAAAAAGGAAAAAAGAAGGAAAAAAAAAGTTAAAAGCTATTCCCACACGACAAAAAAAACCTATAAGAAGAGGGTCAGGGGGCTTTGGAAAGGAATTGACACAAAAAAAAAAAGATTATGAGGTTTTCTTTTCGTGTAATCGCTGGCAGAAAGGGAGAAAGAAAGAGAAGTAAAACTGGCAGAAAGAGAGAAAGAAAGAGAAGGAAAACAATCGTGAAACCTGAATGGTACATCCCAGAAGAATTGGTCAAAAAGATCCTGTTGAGATTGCCGAAGGAATCGTTGACGAGGTTCAAGTGTGTGTCAAGGCTCTGGTCCTCCCTCATTCCCTTCTTCCCAAATCTAGATCTCTTAGAGATCCGTCCTGTGGGGCGGAGAATGAGAGGCAGTACAAGCATGCCTCGATCTCATCATCTCATTAATTCTATGCCTCTTAAATTTATTGATACGAGCTCTTATGTATCTTAATTTAGAAACCTAAATAATTCATTATATTGCGTTTTATATCTAATTGTTTCGTTTTATGCAAATCGTTTCTTTTTTGAAACACTCTTTTCTTTTTTCGCCTACTGAAAAAGCTTTTCTTGCTCTTGCATTCTAGCTATAAGATGATGCTTCAGTATATATATATATTATATATATTTTTTTTTTTTACTAAGATGTTTCAGTATCTTTCATGGTTCCATCGGAAACCTCAGCAAGCACATAACACTTGTCCTTGCATGATATATACCACCGTGCACTATATTACCCTTTTTCATGTGTGATACGAAATCAAAACTATCACTCTTCCTTGTCTATCTAAAAGCAACCTCATTGAAAGATTCTAAGAGAATATCTCATAAATAAAATAGCAAAAACAATTGCAAAAATAAGAAACGGAGATATAGGGTTATCATATGGAAACCTCAACAATAAAATTTAGATACTCTAATTAAGTTTGTTAATTTATGCTTGGTTCATAGATGTTTTCAATTTAATTTAATTATTGAATTACAATATATTAGATCTATCCTCTTGTAATAGGCTTGATTGCCAAACTCATGTTTCTTTTAATCAATTTCAGATGAAAAACAAAAAAATCTTAACCAATATGGATGCTCTAAACATTCCAGACCGTGATCTTGCCTAAGGGAAATACCCAATAAAGACACAATTAATCCTTTTTTTTCTTAATTTGCTCATGAGCAGCAGTAGTAGCAGCAGCTAAAAATCCCGAGTATGTCGTCTTTTCACACTAGATTCGTTGAGACTCATAGGTTCTCTTGCGTCCTCCTGACCTTAAATAAAAGTTCATACCAAAACAAAGACTTCCTTTTTCCCTATGTAAAAAAGTTGGTCCCGACATGGAAACTGATCATAAGCAGGGATTTGTCCAGCTCCAATCCAAGTCCCCTAACCATCCACAAACAAGTTTTCTGCTGTCTCTTTTTTTTTTTCTTTTTTTTTTTGAACCGCAGTTTTCTGCTGTCTCATGACATAACTTTCTCATGGGATGCACAAAAGGCTGTACCGGAGATCTTGGGTCCAATTCGAGACATGATCACTCTCTTAGAGGATCCCCGAAAGCAAATTGTTTCATCTTCTTTTTCTCTATTTTTCACTCGTAGTTTTGATCATGAACAGGGACCTCCGGATCCTTCATTGGTTTAAAACGATTTTACCTTTACTGTTGCGTACTATATATTACATATTAAACAACTGGAGAGAGTCAGAGTGAGCAAAACTGGAGATACCATTGTTTCTGGTATGTACGTAAGTTCATAATATCAATATACAATTGAAAGATAGCAAGCAAAAATCTCTATTTGAAAATTTAGGTCCAATTGTTTGTAAAGAAACTCAGCCTTATTCCAGATGATAGAAATTGAAAACTCGAACAATCTTTCTAGTTACTTACTAATTCATCAAACGTTAATCCACAACACTTCAATACGTTAATGTCTTACCACAATTTCCCAAACTATATTCCCTATCTTAACCTATATAAATACTATGTTACTTGTAACAGTTAAATGCAAAGTTCATGTGGCTCGTAATTTTCCGCCACCCATTATACTATCCAAATATAGTATCTAATTATAAGCACCTTTATGTCACTTCTTTAGTTACGGTGGTTTGTGATTAGTGTGAACTGGACGAGGAATAAAATAATACGTCCGCGACACTTGATCAGAAAGGTATATATATATCTGTTCATAAATAATCATAATTGACTAGCACAGTAGCATCAATGACAAAAACAGGTAAACCAAAAATAAATGACTAGAACCGACTTTTTACATAAGTACCAAAATATACACCCCACGTTTTGATAACATCGAATATTTTTGTTTCCTACAAAACAGGCTACAAAACAGGATATGTTAATAACAACTATATTTTTGTTTACTATTTCAGTAATTATACAGTCCAGCCTTTGATAACATCGAATATTTTTGTTTCCTTAAAAACAGGATATTTTAATAACAACTATATTTTTGTTTACTATTTCAGTAATTCCTTTTTTTAAAAAAGAGAAAGTAGATTCATCTCGTACAAAAACAAAAGAAAAAGAAGTAAAAACTATTCCAACATAATAATTAATGTGTACTGTATAACTTATAAAAAGGGGGTCAAGGGGATTTGGAAGGGAACTGAGGAAGAAAAAAGACTATGAAGTTTTCGTTTCGTGTAATCGCTGAAAGAAAGAAAACGAGAAAGAGAAGCAAAACGGTGGTGAAACATGAATGGTATATCCCAGAGGAATTGGTGACAGAGATCCTCAAGAGATTGCCGAAGGATTCGAAGACGAGGTTCAAGCGTGTGTCAAGGCTCTGGGATTCCCTCATCTCCTCCTTACCAATTGATCCCATAAAGTTACGTCTGCCGAGGCGTCAAAAAGGGGGCTACCGCAGTTAGGGATATTAAGTTGGGTTTAAACCCATGTGGGTACCCAAGTCGGAGAAGGATGGAGGAGCACCGGCCGTACTGCAGCTGGTACATGTGTGCGTCAATCTCTTCATATATTGAGAGACCATCATTGTTTTGTCCGTAAAGCAACGTGAGGTGTCCACGTCATCCCTGTACATGTATGCGTCGATCTCATCGGGGCATCATGTATTTCTAAACCTAATTAATTAATTAATTATATTGCATTTTATATCTAATTTTTTCGTTTTATTCAATCTTTTATTTCTCAAACACTCTTTTCTTTTTTCGCCTATTGAAAAAGCTTTCTTGCTCTTGCATTCTATAAAGATGATGTTTCAATATCTTTCGCCGGTTGTATCGTCAAGGTGTCATCTTTGTTTTAAATTATTCCTCCCACTCAACACTCACCTTACTTCTATCACATTGGGCTTTAGGTTAAACTCACTACAACAAATATGGACATTATCAGCACGAAAAAATGCTATCATATGTTATTGATAGCGTTTTCAGTCATGCCGTGACATCAGCAGTTATGGTAGGTAGCACCTATACAATAGAATGTTTTGTACGCTATAATAGATTCTTATACAATAGCAATATCCAGATGTTATATTTTATTCTTTCGAACCACCTATACAATAGCAAGTTCTGTATGTTATTATTCAATATTTTTGAATTCTATTTTTCACATTATTAATTAATTATACTTTCAAATTTAATATTAAATTCAAAGCATATTTTATTTCATGTAAAATACATAAATAAACATAAAAAAGTTTACAATGACTAATTCAAACCAAAATCGATCGCAATTACATACAACATTCACTATGCACTACTGCCAAAAGAAAACTAATTACCTAATCAAATCGATTAGTTTCAACACTGACTAGCAGTTTCTCATGTTCATCCATAAAAATCTCTAGCCTTCATTTTCTCTGAGCCACACAATCTCTTCTTTAGATGCTTTACCTTTCTTTTCTGATTCCTCTACCAAATTTCCAAATTTGAAGATCTTGAAAACTGGATTTGACACAGTATGCATAGACTGTATTACGAGAATATGAATGAGTTCATGCATTCACCTTCCTCATTGAGCATCTTAAGTAGCTGAGGTCTTGTGGGAAGAGCGTACATTCCCAAAGCAACAGCTTTCCGTATAGCCCATCCATGGTGGGGAGCAAACACTTGAGCATAGGACTTGGATGCTGGATCCTTTAAAAAGTTATTACCTCTGCAAATCATATCGAAACACATTTCATATCTTGACCAAATTAAATGAAAAACTTCAATGACCTTACTAAAAATCAACAGCCTATATAAACTAGAAGATAAAACACTTACTCATAAGCTATATCTGTTCGAAGAGGACCCTGACCTTGTCAAGACCACACTTTACACTCAAGAGGTTTCTCGTATGACTACCAGCTTTCCTTACACAGTTTGCTTCAATATCTTTGTCCACCATTACCACTAATGTCGATACTGAACTCGACGCCCTCGCAAGATCATCAACCTATAGTCACTTTCAAAACCTT
Source organism: Isatis tinctoria (assembly GCA_010577795.1). Classification (NCBI taxonomy): domain Eukaryota; kingdom Viridiplantae; phylum Streptophyta; class Magnoliopsida; order Brassicales; family Brassicaceae; genus Isatis; species Isatis tinctoria. The sequence goes on from CM021245.1 coordinate 25,330,664, forward strand.
CAGCCTTCACATGAAGGCACACTTACATACATTACTTTGTGTAAAATTCTAGAAGATAGACTCCATATAACTTCATGCCTCAAAAGAAACTGACTTTGCTAATTAATTCTTACATTTCTACACAAAAACTCTTCATATTTCAGTTCACTATTCATCGGGATTAAGTTTCTCAGCATTAATACCTTGGCAACGTAGTCCATCTCCGCGAACTTGAAGGCTATTTCGAGGTACCCGAAGAGAGGCGAGACCAGAGAGCAAGTGTGAGAGAACTGTGCCACAGGCACTTCCGGAGTCGGCGAATTCTAGGTGGCCGCCAGTTCCTTAAAAGCGATTGAGATTTTTCTCAGCGGCCTATCTGCGTTCGAATCCGCCATTGAATTTCACCAATACGCTTTTGAGAAACTCTGAACAAAACAAAAGCCGCATATAGGCGAAATTTAAGGAAATCAAAGTACGACCAAAGCTAAAAGAAAAATAAATTCGAGCAGAAACACGTCAAAAACCGAAGTTAAACATATCTAACACATAACATCGAAAAGGGCAAAACGTTGCTATGACCTTAGACTGATGACATGCCGGCGACGAAAAAAGGTCCTTGCGAGGAGCAGAAATCGCAGAGGTGCGGCGGATCTGAAAAGAGAATAAAAGGCCATTGATTTGGTACTGAAAAGGAAGAGATCTCGTGAGTCAAACCCTAACCCCTTTTCGATTGCTTCTGGGTGAGTTAGGTCGGGGAAACACGAAGGTGGAAGAGGATGCTGAGGGGAAGAAGAGTGTGGAGAATCAGTTCAGTCGTAGATGGTAGAGAGTAGATCGGAGACGGTGATGTATAGATCGGAGGAAAAGAGAACTCAAGAGACTAGAGAATAGAATGAATTTTTTTTTTCTTAACATAATGAAGTGTTGAAAAGTGAAGACCCTTAGATTTCTTTTAGTTTATTCCAGAACCAAATTTTTGGCTCCAAAGTGTTGCCGCTCATATGCATAAATAGATTCTAAATTCATTTTGGCTCTCCGCTTAATAAAAATACAGCTTAGCATTGATCTAGTGATGTAATATAGTACCCAACCCCAACATATACTCTACGATAGCAATTGACGAAATCGTGCTATCTTCATATGCTATCAATGCTCATATTTCTTGTAGTGACTCTCCACCGGGAAAACAAAAGCTACTGAAACATTGGGCTTTAGGTGAGTGGTGGGTGGGAGGAATAAATAAAACAAATGATAACTCTCAACCATTTGGTTGTTTCGTCGGTAACCTCAGCAAGCACATAGCACTTGTCCTTATACAATATATACCGCTGTGGACCAAATTACACTTTGTTCATGTGTGATAGGAACACAAGTTTATACCAAAACAAGGACTTCCCTTTCCCTTTGTAAAAAAGTTGGTCGTCCTGAGTGACATGAAAACTGATCCGGCCATATATAACCAGGATTTTGTCCATCTCCAATCCAAGTCCCCTAACCATCCGCAAACAAGTTCGAGACACAATCACTCTTTTAGAAGATCGCCAAAAGCAAATTCTTTCCTCTTCTTTTTCTCTATTTTTTACTCATAGTTTTGACTTTTGATCATGAACAGGAGACTTGCGAATCCTTCATTGGTTTAAAACGATTTTACCTTTACTTTTGGGTACCATATGTTACATAATAGAAAGAAGATAACCTTAAGAACTATTGGTGTGTACATGGGATAGACTAATTGTACGCATATGGGATTAGATTTCTCCTTTTTCCATTTTTTTCCACGAAATAATAAAAGTTTGTATATAATTACTTCTTTTAAGAAAAAAAGGAATTGCTGAAACAATAAAACTTTGTATATAAATTTGTTACTAAAATATCCTGTTTTGGAGGAAACAAAAATATTCCATGTTATCGAAGGATGGGTTATATATTCGATGAAAAAATATCCGTTTTTGTCATTTATGGTCAGTAATAAAAAGAAGAAAATAGAGTCATCTCGTGAAAAAAAGAGGACAAAAGAAGTAAAAAAGGTAAAAAACTAGGAATTAATGTGTATAGAACTTGGCCGAGAAAAAAAAATTATATAAGAAGAGGGTCACAGGGGGGTTTAGAAGGGAATTGACGAAGAAAAAAAGACTATGGATTTTTCGTTTCGTCTGATTGCTGGGAGAGGCAAAACCGTCGTGAAACCTGAATTGTATATCCCAGAGGAACTGGTGACAATGATCCTCATCAAGAGATTGCCGAAGATATCGCTGATAAGGTTTAAATGTGTGTCAAAGCTCTGGGATTCCCTCATCCAAATCTTTCGCATAAGAGCATCCTCATCGGTAAGGATGAGGAAGAATATCTGGTGATAAAAAATATTAAAAAAAGAAAAAGTAAGAGAGAGAAGTGAGAAGAGTATGAGGTTTGAGAGCTTTTGAGAAGTTTTGAGATACTGTAAAAAAACTGTTATGCATATGTGTCAACTAGTAACTGGTACAATTTTTCTAAAAGAATAAATAATTATTTACAAAACTGGATGATAGTAAAATATTAATATATTTTTTTATAGATACTCCTTTTTGAGTATGAACCGATGAGGATGCTCTAAAGTTCCTTCATCAGAACTACTGCAAGGGGTGTCCGCGAAAACCTTATTGGCATAGATGGGGGAGAAATACATGTAGGCTTCAATCTCATCGTCTCATGGATTACCATACTGTGATCTAAATCTTGCTTTGCGTCCTTGTGACTTGAAACACAAGTTCATACCAAAACAAAGACTTCTCTTTTCCTAGGTCAAAAAGTTGGTCCTTAGTGACATGGAAACTGATCATAAGCAAGGTTTTGTCCAGCTCCAATCCAAGTTCCCTAACTATCCACAAACAAGTTTTCTGCTGTCTCAAGACATAACTCTCTCATGGGAGGCACAAAAGGCATTCTTGCGCCAGATTCGAGACACAATCACTCTCTTAGAAGATCTCCAAAAGCAAATTCTTTCCTCTTATTTTTCTCTATTTTTACTCGTAGTTTTGATCATGAACAGGGGGACTTGCGGATCTTCATTGGTTTAAAACGATTTTACCTTTACTTTCGTCTACCATATGTTACATATTAGAAAGAAGATAGATAACCTTAAGAAATATTGGTGGGTACGTGAGAATGAGGTAAACTAATTGTACGCATTTGGGATTAGATTTCTTCTGAGATGTTGATTATTAATATATTAAAGTGCTAGATGACTAAAGAAAAAGCCTTAAAGAAAAATGAAAAATAGGATGAAATAGTGAGAGATATATATATATATATTTATGAAGTTCTCAGTACACTTTTGTCCATATATATCATACAAATTATTATATTGCGTTGTTGCATGCTCTATTACAATCCATCAAATTCTGGAATATCTCTATGACTATATCAACTATAATAACTAAATTTCTCACAAAAGTATGGCTATAAATTTTCCTACATATATGTAGCTACACAATAAATAACCTAGCGTACGATCGAGAGAGTCAGAGTGAGTAAAATTGGAGATACCATTGTTTCTAGTATATAAGTTCATAATATCATATTAACAACTGAAATATAGCAAGCAAAGATCTCTATTTGAAAATTTAGCTTCAATTGTTTGTAAAGGAACTCTGCCTTATTCCAAAAGAGAGAAAAAGAGAACTGGAACAATATTTCTAGTTAATCCACAACACTTCAACACGTTAATGTCTTAACACAATTTCCCAAATTATATTCCCTATCTTAACCTATATCAATACTATGTTAGTTACTTTGTAACATATAAATGCAAAGTTCATGTGGCTCGTAATTTTTTGCCACCTATTATACTATCCAAATATAGTATCTAAATATAAACACCTTTTTGTCACTTCTTTAGTTACGGTGGTTTGTGATTAGTATGAACTGGACGAGGAATAATAGGTCCGCGACACTTGATCAGAAAGGTATATATATATATATATATATAAGTATAACTGTTCATAAATAATCATAATTCACTAGCACAGTAGCATCAATGACAAAAACGGGTAACACAAAAATAAATGACTAGAACCGAGTTTTTACATAAGTACCAAAATATACAGCCAACTTTTAATTTGATAACATCGAATATTTTTGTTTCCTACAAAACAGGATATTTTAATAACAACTATATTTTTGTTTGCTATTTCAGTAAATATACACCCCACGTTTTGATAACATCGAATATTTTTGTTTCCTACAAAACAGGATATTTTAATAACAACTATATTTTTGTTTACTATTTCAGTAAATATACACCCCACGTTTTGATAACATCGAATATTTTTGTTTCCTACAAAACAGGATATTTTAACAACAACTATATTTTTGTTTACTATTTCAGTAAAAAAAAAAAAGAATTAACGTGTATAACTTATAAAAAAGGCCGACAAAAAAAGGAAAAAGAAACTTATAAGAAGAGAGTCAAGGGGATTGGGAAGGGAACTAATGAGTTTTTGGTTTCGTCTAATGGCTAAAAGAAAGAAAACGAGAAAGAGAAGCAAAACGGTGGTGAAACATGAATGGTATATCCCAGAGGAATTGGTGACAAACATCCTCAAGAGATTGCCGAAGGATTCGAAGACGAGGTTCAAGCGTGTGTCAAGGCTCTGGGATTCCCTCATCTCCTCCTTACCAATTGATCCCATAAAGTTACGTCTGCCGAGGCCGAGGATTGCATCTTCGTACCGGATGTCCACCAGCTAGCTAGTACATGTATGCGTCGATCTCATCGGGGCATCATGTATTTCTAAACCTAATTAATTAGGTAGTTATATTGCATTTTAGATCTAATTGTTTCGTTTTATTCAATCGTTTTTTTCTTAAGCACTCTTTCTCTTTTTCGCCTATTGAAAAAGCTTTCTTGCTCTTGCATTCTATAAAGATGATGTTTCAGTATCTTTCATATTATGTTGTTTCGTCGGTAACCTCAGCAAGCACATAGCACTTGTCCTTACACAATATATACCACCGGACCGTGGACCAGATTACACTTTTTTTCATGTGTGATATGAAATCAAAACAATCACCCTTTGTTTATCTAAACATTCCATACTGTGATCTAAATCTTATGCTTAAAGGATTCGTAGAGACTCACTGCATATATAGGTTCTCTTGCGTCCTTGTGACCTGAAACACAAGTTCATACCAAAACAAGGACTTCCCTTTCCCTCTGTAAAAAAGTTGGTCGTCCTGAGTGACATGAAAACTGATCCATAGCCAGGATTCTGTCGTCCATCTCCAATCCAAGTCCCCTAACCATCGACAAACAAGTTTTCTGCTGTCTCATGACATAACTCTCTCATGGGAGGCACAAAAGGCTTAACGGGGATCTTGCGCCCGATTCGAGACACAATCCTTGCGGATCCTTGATTGGTTTAAAACGATTTTACCTTTACTTTTTTGTTCCATATGTTACATATTAGAAAGAAGATAACCTTAAGAAATATTGGTGGATACGTGGGAAGAACTAATTATACGCATTTCGGATTAGATTTCTTCTGAGATGGTTGATTATTGATAAAGTTATATTTTTGAGGTCCTCAGTTTACTTTTTGTCAATATCATATAAATGATTATTTTGCGTTGTTGCATGCACTATTACAATCCATGCAATTCTCGACTATCTATATCAACTAATAAACTAAATTTCTCATTGTCCCGATCGCCTGAAAGCCTCCCATGGATGGCGAGGAATCTTAGATCTCCTCAAACAACACCTAGGTTGGGCAGTTGGAAACGGAAACGACATGAGCTTATGGGATGGGGCTTGGCTGAGCGCAACGTATAGGACCAGCACCAAAAGCTTCAAAAGATTGGACAGTTTCCCACCTCATTAACGCTGATACAAAGGAATGGAATCTAACCACAAGTAGAGGAGGAACAAGTGATTTTGAGGATTAAAACAAGCAAGTTTGGGGCTCTGGCGAATACACTATCAAAAAGGCAGCGGTGGAACAGTTAGCTGGCCATATCGATCCTGCTCAGAATGCACGTCGGTGTGCCGCGGATTTCAACTGGTTCAACAATGTCTGGCATTTAAACACTGCCCCAAAAGTTAAAATGTTTTTATGGAAAGCCTTAAATGGATCCTTACCTGTTGGGGATCGACACTTGAATGTGTCACCAATGTGTAGTGAGTGCGGAGAACGAGAAACAAATAACGCACCTCCTCTTCATATGCAGATTTGCCCAACAACTTTGGCAAGCTAACCCCTTTTGAGTCTGACACAGCGATAAATCTTCAAACGACTTGGCCTTTAACCAGCAAAAAAAAAAAACGTAAAAATTTTTGTACATGTAGTTTGGGTTTATCTTCTTAGTTACGAATAAAATACAGAAATATAAATCGTATTCCAGATGAAAAAAATTACAAAGAAATAATTTTTTTTTGGTGAATAGAAATAAAATAAATTTTGTGTGAAATGAATGAATTAATAGCTTTTTGTATAAATTCTATAATTTTTAAATAACTAAAAGTATTCATCTATGATTTACAATATTATTAGATTTTGTATACTCATAAATAAAAATCTGCCTTAACCAATTCTAAAAGGCCTTCATATATATCTTCTTTCACAGCTTGTTATATTAATCCACCGACTCATCATTTCTTTGTTTTAGACTTTCAGTCACAAAATCTCAACCCCCTTGCTGCAAATTAAAACACCCATCTACCAGAAATAACAACCAACAGATCGCAAACTTTATACAGTTGTTAGCATACATGTAATAAACAACAGTTCCCGCTATACAGATTAATGTATACAAAACTAGTTAAATAAGAGCATGAAAGAATAGTTCTTCTCGAATAAGAGTATCTGGGAAAATCTCCCTTAATAATCGAACCATTCTGCTCAGTCTTTTTTTTATATACCCTTTTATAAAATAATATCTGTCAAATGTATGTGCACTGATCCACGTACAATTAACAGTACTCTACATCTCACCTTTTCAAAATCATGATATGAAGTCATACAACTTTTACATTCGAACCTCAAATTCATAACCTTTTTCATGCAAATAATACATATGTTTTATCTATATTCATATAGCCTTAAATTTACTAACATTTGAGTGTATTGGATATAACATTTGAATATAAAAGGGAAATTGTGTTTGTGAGAGAATGTATACTTAGTGTGAACTGGACGAGGAATAGTACGTTAAACTTGGGGGGGGGGGGGGGGGGTGTATTGAATAGTGTGAACTGGACGAGGAATTGTACGTCCGCGACACTTGATCAGAAAGCTGAAACTGTTCGTAATTCACCAGCACATACCATCAATGACAACAACAGGTAACACAAAAGTAAAAGGCTAGAACCGACTTCTTACATAAGTATCAAAATATACAACCCACACTTTGATAACACCGAATATTTTTGTTTCCTCAAAAACAGGATATTTTAGTAACAACTCTATAAACATTTACTATTTCGGTTGATTTCCTTTCTAAAAAAGAATAGTAGAGTCATCTCGTGGAGAAAAAAAAGGAAAAAGAAGTAAAAAAAAATATTCTTACACAACTTAGGAATTAATGTATATAACTTAACTTATAAGAAGGCCGACAAAATAAAAACGAAACTTATAAGAAGAGAATCAGGGAAATTTGGAAAGGAATTGACAAAGAAAAATGACAATGAGTTTTTCGTTTGGCCTCGCTGCCAGAAAAAGAAAGAGAAAGAGAAGCAAAACAGTTGTGAAACGTGAATGGTATATCCCAGAGGAACTGGTCGAAGATGAAGTTCAAGTGTGTGTCAAAGCTCTGGGATTCCCTCATCTCCTCCTTACCAACTCGTCCCTCAAAGTTCCGTCGTTGGCATCATCCTAGGCGGAGAAGGATGGCGGAGTACGCGTACCATCATCGTTATGAACAACGCGTTTCTTAGAGTTCCGTCCTATTGACAGCGACGTAGGGTGTTCATGTTGGAGTCGGAGAAGGAAGAGCAGTACAAGTATATCGAAACCTAATTAATTACTTATATTGCGTTTTATCCAATTGTTTCGTTTTATTCAATCGTTTTTTTTTTCTTCTTTTTTTCGTCTATTGAAAAAGCTTTCTAACTCTTGCAATCTATAAAGATGATGTTACATTAATATTTTTCATCTTATGTTAATTTTTTTTCACCAGAAACCTCAACAAGCACATAGCACTTGTCCTTGCAGGATATATACAACCGTGGACCAGATTACACTTTTTCATGTGTGATAGCAAAACAATAAAAGACACAGATTACTTTTTTTTTTTTTTTTTAATTTGCTTATCAATAGCAGCAGCTAAAAAGCCCGAGTATGTCGTCAATAAATCTTTTTCACACTCATCCGCTCTCTTGCGTCCTGATTTGAAACAGAAGTTCATACCAAAGCGAAGACTTCCCTTTCCCTCTGTAAAAAAGTTGGTCCCTCTGAAACTGATCATGGCTTTGTCCATCCAAGTCCCCTCACCATCCACAAACAAATTTTCTGCTGTCTCATGACATAACTCTTTCATGGGAGGCACAAAAGGCTTATCGGAGATCTTCCGTCCAATTCGAGACACGATCACTCTCTTAGAGGATCGCCGGAAACAAATTCTTTTTCTCTTTCTATTATACAATCCAAATATAGTATCTAAATATAAACACCTTTATGTCACTTCTTTAGTTACGGTGGTTTGTGATTAGTGTGAACTGGACGAGGAATAATACGTCCGCGACACTTGATCAGAAAGGTATATATATCTGTTCATAAATAATCATAATTCACTAGCACAGTAGCATCAAATGACAAAAACGGGTAACACAAAAATAAATGACTAGAACCGACTTTTTACATAAGTACCAAAATATACAGCCCACTTTTTGATAACATCGAATATTTTTGTTTCCTACAAAACAGGATATTTTAATAACAACTATATCTTTGTTTACTATTTCAGTAATTCCTTTTTTTCAAAAAGGGAGACATCTCGTGGAAAAACAAAGGAAAAAGAAGTAAAAAAATATTCCAACATAAGAATTAATGTGTATAACTTATAAAAAAGGCCGACACAAAAAAAGAAACTTATAAGAAGAGGGTCAAGGGGATTTGGAAGGGAACTGAGGAAGAAAAAAGACTATGAAGTTTTCGTTTCGTGTAATCGCTGAAAGAAAGAAAACGAGAAAGAGAAGCAAAACGGTGGTGAAACATGAATGGTATATCCCAGAGGAATTGGTGACAGAGATCCTCAAGAGGTTGCCGAAGGATTCGAAGACGAGGTTCAAGCGTGTGTCAAGGCTCTGGGATTCCCTCATCTCCTCCTTACCAATTGATCCCATAAAGTTACGTCTGCCGAGGCGTCAAAAAGGGGGCTACCGCAGTTAGGGATATTAAGTTGGGTTTAAACCCATGTGGGTACCCAAGTCGGAGAAGGATGGAGGAGCACCGGCCGTACTGCAGCTGGTACATGTGTGCGTCAATGTCTTCATATTGAGAGACCATCATTGTTTTGTCCGTAAAGCAACGTGAGGTGTCCACGTCATCCCTGTACATGTATGCGTCGATCTCATCGGGGCATCACGTATTCTAAACCTAATTAATTAATTAATTATATTGCATTTTATATCTAATTTTTTCGTTTTATTCAATCTTTTTTCTCTTAAATACTCTTTTCTTTTTTCGCCTATTGAAAAAACTTTCTTTCTCTTGCATTCTATAAAGATGATGTTTCAATATCTTTCGTCGGTAACCTCAGCAAGCACATAGCACTTGTCCTTGCATGATATATACCACCGTGGACCAGATTACACTTTTTTCATGTGTGATATGAAATCAAAACAATCACCCTTTGTTTATCTAAACATTCCATACTGTGATCTAAATCTTATGCTTAAAAGATTCGTAGAGACTCACTGCATATATAGGTTCTCTTGCGTCCTTGTGACCTGAAACACAAGTTCATACCAAAACAAAGACTTCCCTTTTCCCTAGGTCAAAAAGTTGGTCCTCAGTGACATGGAAACTGATCATAAGCAAGGTTTTGTCCAGCTCCAATCCATATCCCCTAACCATCCACAATCAAGTTTTCTGCATGTCTCGTGACATAACTCTTTCATTGGAGGCACACAAGGCTTATCGGAGATCTTGCGTTAGATTCCAGACACAATCACTCTCTTAGAGCATCACCGAAAGCAAATTCTCTATCTTTTCTCCATAGATGTTTCTCCGATGATGTTCTATTTGTCTGGGAATTAGTTTCTGAGATAATGATTTTTCTTATATTTCTCTTCTACTTCTGTGAATCCGATTTTAGAATTTACAGTTTGGTTATAGACAGAGAAGTGAGATTGTCACGTCTTAAAAACAAAATTTTGGATTTGAGTTTTGGAGAAGAAAAGAAACAAAACGGGCCTTATTTCTATCTCATTGGGCTTTAGGTTAAACCCTTCACCGGGAAAGCAAAGATGAGACCTTGACGACCAAACCGGCGAAAGCAATCTCCGTCAGCGAGACCCATCCAATCGAAAGAGAAGGTCTTTCTCTTGACGCTGTCCCTTTTTGTTAAGCAAGCTTGCGAATTTGCTAAACCCTCCTCGTGTATGTGTGTTGCGGGGAGGTAGAGGACAGAAACACAAATCATGACTACGGCTGAGTTCGGCATCGTCTACGCCGTTCACATCATCACCGTACACTTCGGTTCCGTCGTAGCGGTAAATTGAAACACTTTCGGGTTTGATTATGAACTGTATGGTTTCCGTATAAAGAATATAGTTTTAGTGATGGGTTTTGGTTCTTTGCAGAAAGTGTGCGAATGCCTTCTCCGTAGAGGACCTCTTACCTCGCGAGAGATCTCTCGTTTAGCGGAATCAGACATCAATCATAACAGAGTCAAGGATATTCTCTACCTCTTGATTCATCACAACTGCGTTCAAGCTTTCTCTGTCGAACCGCTTGGTTAGTCCGGTTCTCTTCTTTGCTTGGCTTTGTTTTTCAGCACTGAATTCGCAGGAACGTTTTGTTAAAAATTGTGTCTCGGTAATGGTTATGCTTTGGGTTGTTGATTGTGGGGAAGGGATCTTGAGTTGGATTTCAACTGAATGGATAGTGTTAGAATAGTAAAGAAAGCTTTTTTAGATAAAGTTTGTTCAATTGGAAACTTTGTTCTTAGTTCGTTGATATCTTATCTACACTGGAAGTTCCTGGTAGGTTTTGTGATTAGTAACACTCTGAGGTTTTCAAATTATGAAACTTGTTATGATTTTGAATAGAAATGAAAGCATTTCCCAGTGTTTTGGTAGGCATGATGAAATGGAAGTAGTCCGTTCAGTTTTACTGTTGTTTCGTTCGCCGAAGATCAAACGTATTCATGAACACTAAGGTCGTTCTCGTTTCAGTATTGGGCGCAAGTTCCTACCTTTTTTATCTTAAACCGGTGTTATATTTACTTAATTTTTCTTGTCATGTGTTATTGCACGGTTGTTTTTCTTTCACTTTGAAGAATTTTGAAGTTACTCCATATGATTTGACGTATCCTTCAACTCAACTATGTCATTAGTAGGAAACACAGGAAGAGAGAAATTATGACATTTTGAAAATTTATGACATGTAGATGGTTCCGAGAGCAAAGGTGTACAGTACATTGCGCTGTTTAACAACATTATTCATCGTGTGAGGTATAACAAATTTTCAAAGGTTGTAAACGAAGAGCTTGGGCTTCAGGTATGATTCCTCCATCTTCATCATTCTGTTCAGTGTTTGACCAAGTTGGTTACGCTTCAAGACGCGTCAATCTGAAACTGTTGATCTGTATGCACAGTGCGGTGCAGTTCTTGATGGCTTACTTAGTAACGGTAGGCTTACCTTGGGACAGCTGATAGAAAGAGACACAGGTGAGTTCCGTTGTCTTATGTATCTCTTGTTTTATAAATAACACGGTTTACTCTCATATTGTACGCACAGGGTTTTGGTCTTTGTGTATCTCATTTTAATCACAGTAATGTGTCAAATCGAGTGGATATTAATCTATTAGATACGGTTTTCATATATGATCAGATTCGAATAAGCCATTAGGTTCAGAAGCGATCAGAGATTCTCTTCAGCAATTGGTTGCTGCACGTTTTGTTGAGCGCGTCCCTTCTCCCGAACCTGTTCTTGGTAACAAAAACGAAGGGCAGGCTCAAAAGAAGAAAGGCGCTAAAGCTTCCAAGGTAATTGCTACTTTAGTGTATTGTTTATCATACCTACCAATTGCAGCGACATGACTCTCAGTTCGATTGTTTATTCTTTGCGTTATTAATTAACACTCTCTTGGAATTGTGCAGATTTGTAAAGAACCGGAATCATTAGAGGAACGTATTCTTGAAGCGGCAACTCCAGTTGAAACAATAAGGTTTCCACATATATTCGAACAAGATTCAAATTCATCTTTAGCAGATAACGATAGCAACATCTCTGAGGGGAAGGTATCAACATTCTTACCATAACCAGTTCTGGAAGCATACATTTCTCAACGATGTAGCACTGAATATATCTTTTTTTTTTTGGTTATGTTTCTCTTTGAACCGAAATGTATTTCAGCGTAAACAACGTGATGCGGACTCATCAGATCCGAACAACGAAGTAATCTGGCGTCCTAATTTCGAGGAGTTCATCCGCAGCCTTAGACATAAGGTTAGTTACTTGTGTTTTTCTTTAAGGTTGTTTCAAGAGGCATGAAACTCTTGTTCTTTTGCGTTTCAAATATCGTTCTCGTGCTTCATCATCACCTGTTTCCTTCTTTTTTTTTTTGAAGGCGTGTGTCGAGATAGTGAAAGAGCGGACGGATGAAGGATGTGCCATTGTCTTGGAGGCAATGTTAAAAGTCGGAAGATCTCAGGAGAAGAAAGTGAAAACCGACAAGTCGGGTAATATCTGAGATGTTCGTTTATTTTCATTCCATAGCTTAACGTAAACAGAATAGATTGAAGTTCCCATTGTGTTTTTGGTGCGATTGGTTTGATCATATTACACCTATCTTCTTTCCAGTTCCAATGTCAATGGGCTCCATTTACGAAGAGGTTATAAAGACAGAAGCAGGCCGCACAATGGTACAAGAGAGAGTTGAAGCCTGCCTTGAACAGTTGAGCGCATCGTCTTCTTATCTACCAGCATTTGTGATAGAAACGGATGCTTCGTACATAGTTGGTATATTAACTTCCTTCTAAAACATGGTTAACTGATACTTTGGATTTCAAACTTCCTCACGTAATTTATTTCGTTACTTTCGTTTGCAGATTTTAAATCCATTATCAGCGTAGCACAGATAGACGAGGTGTGTTCCATATATATATATATATATATATATATACTTTTATTCCTTTTCTTGGAAACATTTCTGAAACTGAAACTGAGATCTTTTGAGATGGTTTTAGATGGAATCAGTAGTTATGAAAAGGTATGGAAAAGAAGCTTTCAGGATGTTCAGATACTTATCACAGGAAGACCGTTTTGTTGAGACCGATAAGGTTAGTGACCGTTGATTTATATAGAAACATCCTTAAAGTAATAATGGTTTCTTGACTTTACATTCAATTTTTCATCTTCTGTTAAGATTGCTGATGCTGCGCTGACTGAAAAGAAAGACACACCGCAAATCCTTATGAAGATGTGGAAAGATAGGTACTTACATATGCAGGTATGCATGTTTCTTTTACCAAGTTAAAACCAAAATCTTTGAGCCTAAACAAAATAGGTTCATCTGAGATTCTTCTTGGTCCACTTTTGTTGTAGAAATTGGAGGTCATACCAGTTAAAATCCCGTTCCTATTGTGGAAGGTAAACAAGGTGGTTGTGTCGAGGCAAATATTGGATGAGATGTATCATGCTTCCTTAAACTTGAGTCTCAGGTTGACCCATGAAAGGGAATCAGAGAAAGAGGTTAGAGTCAACACTTTAAATCGTTTGAGTCCTTACTTGAAAATGAGTAGATTTTGATGGCTTTCAAGCTGTTCCAAATTGCCTAAAAAAAGTGTAAATTGTTTTTCTTTTGTGTGTGTGTGTGTGTGTGTGTGTGTGGCAGTTGCTGTTGCTCCCAAGGACGAAACTGGATGGACCATTATTGGAGAGACGAAAAAAGGTCAATGCTAAGACGATATTGCTCTCTAACACTAGGTTTAAGCTTGATGATGCCATAATGCTTTTTCATGACTTTTGAACCCTAAATAATATTAAAATAAAAACCATTTCTATTTTCCTCCATTTAATTTGTTGGTTGGTTTGGTTATGTTTTCCATTTTTCACACTTGTCCACCTATGATATACTTGTAATAGTTTTTGTTGGGTATTTTCCTCTTCGGTAATCAAATAATCTAATATCAAACATTCTGCAACTAAAATTCTAATAAAAAAATAACTCTAAAGTCTTACGTCTTAACTAAGATACTACTGAAAAATTCTCTGAAATATTACATTCATTTATAAGTTGTGTAACAAAAACTTTTTGATGATAAAATTTCTTAGCTATAGATCTGCTAACAAATTAATTTTTGTATTGTATTGATTAAATTAAATTTAGAGTTCTGGATGAATGATAAAAGGGAAATTTAGCTCAAAATGCTACATTGAAAACCAAATTGTCCCTTTATGTTTTCTTGATTCAAAATTGTCCAATTATGTTTTATAAATATTGAAATCCGATTTTACCCCCTCATTTAAGAAATAATAGTTGATTTTCAAAACAAAAATATTATTATGTTTTTTTATATGTTAAATTTATTTAATCATCTAATAAAAATAAATAAATGAAGACTATAGTTTGTGACCAAAAAAAAAAGACTATAGTTTATTAATTAATATAATAAAAAACAAAATAACTAATGCCTAAGCTTCTAAGACAAAAGTAAAATCGAGGGTTTCGTCCTCTCCGCCTCCTCCTCTCTGGAATTATTTTTACGGCCACTGGTGTCCTCTTCTCCGGCGAGTATCAACCTTCTCCGGTGAGTATTAACGCTTCTCTCCTCTGCCTCTCTATTTCATCTACTCTCTATCTATCTTGTAAAACCTCTTTCGAATTTCACATTGCTTTTCTGTGTTCGGTAGATTTTACGCTAGTTTGTTATTTAGCTTGGAATTAATTTCAATAATACTGCTTCAATAGTGATCCCGCCATACTTGTATCTCAGTTTCAGATTTGTTATTCACATCTTCGGGTCTCGGAGAAAGCAAGGGCAATGATTAATCTTGCAACCTTGTGGTCTTAAGAAAAGAGGTACGTTCTGCAACTTCTGATTTTACATTAGTGTCTTTAGATATAATTTGATTCTTAACTCTTCTTTTGAGACAAATTAGAAAGATGGATCTTCATTGAAAAAGCTTAGGACTTTACTACATAAGTAACAAACAGCACAAAACAATTCTAAAACCTTAGAACTAAATCTGTTTACTCCATAGCTTTCCACCTAAAACTCTTAAAAGACCTTTTGTTTTCTTAGAAAACTACAATTTTTAGTTGATAGAAGCCTCTGGTCAAAGTGCCAAACTCCTACAAACAGAAGAGTTTGTTCAATTTTCACCTGCTAGTTGTCACGTACTTTATGTCTGACATCATATATATACACATTCAACTCTTGTCGCTAATGTTTTTTTGTTCGCTGATTTGAGTGTTGTTGTTACGGTTAAACCTAAAGATTTAACTAGCGGTTTAGTCTTGGAGTCCACTCTGCTAGCCAAAGTTACTAGCTCCTCAATCTTAATATCTCTTTACTTACCTTCTTTGTACAAGTCGATTTTATCATCTCGTAGCTTAAACTACTTCGCAGCCTTATGAAAATCGGAAAATGCTTCCTTGTCGTGTCCTACCATTAAGCGTCAATAGGCATTGTGAAAATCCCAAAATGCTCACTTGTCTCATCCTGACATTACTAGATTTTGTATGGTGTTTGGAATCACCCCTTTATGATTTTTCCTTGATTCTTTCTGCACTACATATGTATGAATCCTTTATTTGTACTTAATTTTTGTGATGGCCTCCTACACGTTTTGACCATCCGTCATTACACTTCTCAATGATGATGTTTAAACTAGTCAATCCCCTTCTTTTAGTGTCAAACTCTAGTTCCATAAACTACAACTCTCAAATATTTTTAAATAGTATAGCTAAAGAAGAGAGTTTGTGAGGGGGACATATAATTCTGTAGCCTTTAGAATAATTATACAAAAGGTTTAGTTGAAAAACGAGATAAGTGAAGTGAGGTGAGAATCAATGACTTTAATGCAAATTTTTTGCTATGCTAAACTTTGGCATACTTTACTAAATTTTCTCCAATAACTGCATAATTAGGTGCTAAACTTTGGCATGTCGTACATTGATATTGTGGTAAGAATATAGTTAACATATCCCACATTGGATAGGAAAAATTGAATGGCTTATAAAGATCTAAAGACACCCACATTTGAAGCTTGTTTTTGTAACGTAAATGTCTTTGTGTGCTTGGTTTGAGTTTTGAGCCTAGTTCTATCATATCCTTGCTATACATTTTATATGTGAAAAGTTGAGATACATACATATCATATATTCATATGAACAACTCGATCTACGAAAATATTTATAACTGAAAAGTCAATCTTGACGACGTTGATGTGGTCTACATTCCACTCTTTGTCAACCAAAATCACTGGATTGCAATGCGTGTGTCATTCCTTGAGAGGAAAATTGAGGTCTTTGATTGTGGAGGTAAGTGAATCTTTACTTTGTCAATCATTCAGATTATTTATAATTGTGTCAACAGTTTCAACAAGAATAAATTGTTTTTTTCTTTGTTCAGGTGGGAAAAATAGACGACACGCAGAGAAATTTGCATTCTTGATCCCTCGAATTGTAAAAGCGGTTCATCCTACAGGCGACAAGAACCAGCTGTCCATCCAGCAGTATTCAATTGTAGATGTGCCGGTCCGGCGGAAACTGAACAAGAATAATTCAGATTGCGGTATCTATGCACTCAAGTTCATCGAATGTAGTGTGCTTGGACTAGATATGAAAGATATTGATGACATGACCATTGGAGGAGCACGGACGAGGCTTAGATACGATCTATGGATAGCTGCACAAGATCCAGAATTGATTGAGAGAATGTCAAAGTACGAAAGTCCGAAATTTGAGTCTGGTGCTGTTGTAGAGCTTGACTAGTTAGTAGAAGTTTAGTGTTACTGTTAAACGAATGTCAACTTTGAATGAGTTTTATTATTATTAATTTTTTAAATTTTATTTCAATGTCAACTTGACTAGTTAGTAGAACTTTGCTGAATTTTTCCTTCATTCCAAGTACAAAATAACACGAACAAAGAAATGCGAGTGGACCGAGTACTAGTTTGATGAACAAGAAAATGAATGTCAAAAAGCAGACATAAAAGGGAAAAAGTTAAAAAGAAATGAATCAAAGAGAAAACAAAGTGACAGTAGAAACGATCTTTTTTATCTTTTTTCACTCAAACAACTAGCTTAATGTAATACCCTATGATCATACACGTAATTACTAATTAGTGTGATCATAACCATCGTCTTCAACATCCTTGACATAGCTTCCTTTATCCTTTTTTCCATCTTCACGGACAATTGAAATTCAGTCTCAATCTTCCTACATTCCTTTAGCCCATTTTCAATCTTCACAGACAATTCTTTCAACTCTTCTTCAAGTCTAACAGGTTTCAAACTTAAAGCCTCAATTTCATTGAACAACGCCTCATCAACCCATGAGAAATAATGGTTGTTGTTCTTCAACTACGAAATGTAAATCGACCATGTAAGAATCAACAAAAACAGGAAAAGTTGGGACACATGAACCTGAGACTTGCATTTACCTTCTCTCTTACTGCAAAACCACATCGATAGTACAAATATACTTAACCTTTGACGTACTTTTTTTAACTTTCGATATTTTGTTTAAAAAAAGTTCTTCTTGCACTCAGAAGGAATCGAACCCAGGTTCGACCGAACTTAAAGAGAGGAAGGGAATCAATTCTGCTATGTGTTTCATTCGGTAATTGTCTAGCACGAAATATACTTAACCTTTGACGTACTTTTTTAACTTTTTTAACAAAAACCGTATGCCAAGTTTTTTTTTTAAAAAAAAATTTTCTAAAAAAATCGATTTTAATGTTTTTTTCGTTTTTAAAAATTTTTTTTTTAAAAAAAATGGAAAACTAGTATTTTTAGAATATAGTTTAGATTTTGTAGAATATTCAGTAACCATATCTGATTTTTGTAAGATTTTCTTAACTGAATAATGCAGAATATGAATTCTAACCAGGATAGAACAATGAAAAATAAATAGAATATATATTCTATAGAGTGTTTGAACAAAGAGAAACGGCTAGAATATAAATTCTATACACTTTCAGAACATAGAGTAATGGATAGGATAGAACGAAACTCATTCTAGCCAAGGTGGAACGAAGACAAAAAGTTAGAATATACATTCTACCCAGAATAGAAGATAGAACAAATGTTAGAATAGATCGACATGTATTCTATCGAAGTTAGAACATAGACAAAAGTGTAGAATATGTATTCTAACCAACTTAGAACATAGGCAAAGCTTCAGAATATATATTCTATCGAATGATAGAATAAAGAACAAATGATAGAATAGAACCGATCCATTCTATGCCACCCTAGAATCTTTAGAAAAACTAGAACCTACATTCTAGACAAAGTAGAACTATGACTACTACATAGAATATATATTCTAACCTAAAATTCAAAATATATTTAAAAAATCCATTATTACAAAATTTATATGAAAAAATATTTATTGAATCTTATCTTTCCTTTTCTATATTTTTTGGATTTTTTCAAATTTTAAAAGTTATTTTTATGTATTTTCGAAAATTAAAATAAGGGCAATAAAGTCCAATGTTGCTCAAAAAAAGGAAAAGCATAATGTGACAATTTGGTTTTCAATCTATCCTATTTAGATAAATCTCCCATGATAAAACAACAGAATTTAAAATAAAATGTCTTATAATTGACACCAAAATAAAAATTAGAAGTAACTTTTATGTTCTTAATTAAAATCGGATCCAAATCTAACTCTGAGCCCAAAGATCCCACAAAAGGATTTCTAAAGGGAGACCATATGTCGTCTCTTACTTAGTGAGGCTAAAACAGAGTCCACTCAAAGATGAGCTTTTCTTTTCTTTCCGATTGAAATTGGGAAACTTCACGGCGCCGGCGACATGGCGATGCGTCTTCCTTTCCCGTTGACGCACCGGCGTCTTTCGACGCTTCAGAGCTTTGAATCTATCACTCCTCCACGGAGGCGCAACGTTGCGATGGCGGCGGCCAAGAAAAGCCCTAAGCGTCTCAAATACTCTACTCCTCGATTCACTAAGGTAAATTGCTAAAGCTTCATTTTTTTAAAAAGGGTTCTCATTTTCGATTGGGTTTGTGAATCAGGAGGGTGAGTTTCTGTCAATAGAGGTGGATCCTTCTGGTGTTGATTCATGGAGACTCGAAGCTGTTATTGAGCTTCTCAAACAAGGAGCCGTTGGTGTCATCCCCACTGATACTGTGTAAAGCCTTTCATCCTCTCTTTTTTTCTTTTCTTTTTAAAAAATTAATTAATTGATTCATTTTTCATACATAGGTATGCAATAGCCTGTGATTGTAAAAACCATTCGGCTCTAGAACGTCTCCGAAGGTTAAGCTTGTAGCTATTTGTTTTAATACTTTTAAAGAGTGTGTAATGGTATTAGCTGAAGACAAAACCCCATGTTGTTGTGTCTGTAGGATTAAAAAGATTGAATCTTCCAAGGTAAATGTTCTACGTGACTTCTTCTTCCACAAAGGTTGTTTGTAAGCTCATTCTTCTTTGGTTTCTTTGCCATGGTGCAGCCACTGAGTATCCTATGCCGTTCCTTACGGGACATTGACACGTATACTATGGGGTTCCCTCGTGGTGATGGTCATGGTCATGCTAACGTTTTTCGTGCTGTCAAGCAGTGTTTGCCTGGACCTGTGAGAAACTCCCCCTCCATGACTCTTTGTTCATTTTGTTTTTGGTTGTATAAGCAACATATCCAAACAGTTTTTTTCATTAACATGATGCAGTACACCTTCATCTTGACTGCAAGCAAAGAATTACCCAAACAGTGCGTAGGGTATGGCACAACAAGTGTGAAATATGCTTCAAGGAAGAACGTGGGTGTACGTATTTCCGATGATGCAATCTGTCAAGCTATTTTGCAGGCCATGGATGCCCCTCTGATTTGCACCAGGTTCTTTTCTTGATCCCAATCATTTACAGTGGTAATTGTACATATATAATATATGGTTGTGGTATAAAATATAATAACAGTGTGAAAGGGCCAAAAGAAAATGAATGGATGATTGACCCAACCGCAATTGGTGACATATATGGACCAGAGGTACAAACAGCTTGATTAAAGAAGCTCTTTGCTTCCTCTACTTACTCTCTGTTTCGGTTTCGTTTTTCACAGGGTCTGGATTTTGTGGTAGATGGAGGTGTGCGAGTGGCGGAACCATCCACCATCGTGGATATGACAGGACCATATCCCAAGGTTATACGGGAAGGGAAGGTAAAAGATAGATGTCGGAACACTCAGTGCGTGCTGCTTCATCCATCCAAGGAGCTTAACGTCTGTGTGGTTTTGGTTTTTATAGGGACCTATATTGCCATGGATGGTGGTTGAGGACGACGACTCTCGCCTGCGCCAAGACCTTATCGCTTCTGGAACTTGAAAAAGAACAAGTACAGAGACTCTTTGTTTTGTTATCTAGACACATGCCTCTTGTAGCTGAAAGAATACGAGTTATGTGAATACAAGTAATATAACGAATGTGAATCCAAAATCCATACGATACATGGAAAAAAAGCATCGGTACAACAACAAAAATACACATGCATGGGGTAGACGAAGACAGCCGAGGAAATAAGATGATGAACACTATCTATCATATGTATCGAAAGTTCGAAACTGTTTCTGTTTCATCAAATTGCAAGTTCATGCCAAAGTACAATGTTACTGATCCTCTACAGGTGTATCAAATGTAGTGCGCTTGTAATCCTACTATTGCTGCTTATCCTGAAAATACACGCCGAAAACCCTATTGAAGATGTGGAAAGATAACTACATGTGTGGGTATAAGTATTGGTTTTACAAGAGGACTGTGTCGGTCGATTCTGACCTTAGAGAAGTTGATAAGTTAATACATAAAAAGATTATAGAGCAACCGAAAAGAGATGTGTGAAATGAATTTTTCCCATAGATCCAAGATAAGCAAGTAGCAGCAAAATCTTTTAAGGATAAAAACTGACGAAACAAAAAAACAAGAGTCTGATACACAAAAATCCAGATCCAAACGATGACAACAAGATAAAGACTTTCTTCTACCTAAGAAGAAGATCCTCACTTCTTCTCTTCTTTCTCGGCATCAGCAGCTCTCTTGGCTCTAGCACCGGCATGTCTCTTGTTTGTGCGCTCTAGACGGATCTTGTCGTAAGCCTTGAACGATTTCATCTCAGAAGTCAGCTTAACAAGCTCCATCGCAGGCTTCTCACGAACAATAGGCATGTAGTCTCCTTGGACTTGTGTGGCGTTAGCCAACTCCTCAGGTGTAGAATCACCAGCCTGACACAGAAATAAAAAAAATCTCTTAAGCACTTATCTAAAAACCAAACATAAACATGAATCTTAAGTGGAAAATTGTAGTTTGGAAGCAGTACCTTGACCTTCCTGGCACGACGCGGGAAGATGACCAACTTAGCCTTGTAGGTTTTCAGCCTCTGGACATTGGATTGAAGACCTTCCAAAGACCTGTTCTTGCGACGATGGTCAACAGAAATACCGATGGTGGGAGCCAACTTCTTGGGGATTCCAGCCGCCTGATTGAATCAAAGACAGAAGTAAACAATCTAAACAAAATATCGAACAGGAAATGAAACATGTGAACTTCCAAAAAGAAAGACAGATGAAGATTACAAACCTTAAGCTCTTCAAGAGTGAATCCTTTACCGGTTCTGACCTTCATGTTGTATTTAAGAGTCTGACCATGCACAACAGGGCGAAGAGGTCCAGAAGTGGGACGGGGGAAGATCTTCACAGCCTTCTTTTGCCTCGCTGAGTAAGCACAACACATAAAAGGACAGGTTAAATACAGAGACTATATGGTATAAACTAAAATGAAACATAGCACATAACGTTACATAGAATATTTCATTACTAACCAACTCTTCTTCTGGTTTTCCTTGCAGGCTGGTTGAACCATGTCCTGACATAGTTCTGCCAGTGCTTCTTGAAGTGACCGTTCGGGATAACATTGTTGTGCTTCATTTCTTCGGCTCAGCTGCAAAGTAGTAATCATCAGCACAAGTGAGAACCACAATATTCAAAACCATCAAGAAGCTCAAGTGAAATCATATCATGTAACTTCACACTGAAAACTAAGCCATCGCATGATATATAGCTAACATCAAACCAGTAAACAGATATGAAACTAGTAGTATCTTCAGGATCTAGCACACTTGTTACCGACCAATCTCAAATGTCTTAAAAGAAACCGAATTTCTAGAGATTACAGACGCCATTAACATTAACAAGGCGTCTAATTCGATTTACAGTCGAACTACATTAGAGCGTTTTCAACATAAAACTGTAGTCTTTCAGTCATCTAAAGGGCTATACTTTTCATTAATCTATAGAGCAAAGCACATACAGCAAATCGACAAACTCAGAGAAAACGCTTATATCAGCACAGTAAAGCTTGGAATAAACGAAACAATGAACTCGGTAAATTCCAGGAGCTAGAAGAACACATATAATCGAACTAAGAGAAAACCGATACATGTCTTTATGGATGATACGGACAAGTAAATCGCAAGGAACAGAGACGAGAAGAAGAGTACTCACAAGTTACAGAAAAGCTTCCTTTCTCCTGCGGCGAGACGAGAGAAATGTCTAGTCTTCTTCGATGTATAGGTTAAAAAGCATATAAATACTAAAACCCTAATATCTAGCTGCTGATACTTTGTGCGATTGGGCCTTCCCTTAATGGGCTGGGCTGGGCTGGGCTAAGTTAAAAAAACCAGTGAAAGAAAGAAAGCCTTTTTTGTCCAAATTTAAACCAAATATAATTGCGATTCGGTTCAATTTTAAACCAAAGAAAACCGATGACGACCTCTTTCTTCTCCAGATTCTTTTATGTTACTCTGCTAGATTTTTGTTGCTCGCGGATCGTTTTACTAATCGAACACAATTGAATGATTTTGAAGCTGAATCGTCACATTGTCATATCGAAGCTTTAGCGAGACTTGTGTATTCTTCTACGTTTGCGTTTGGAGCGTCCGTAATGCGATACTTATAATGGCATAACTCTGAAGGAATTTTACCAAGTTGTTGTCTTTATTAACGAAAATGGAACAACAATGGTATATATCTTCATTTCCTGTATATCTCTGTATGGTTATCTTAGCTGCTGTAAAAAAAAATCCAACATTTGAAGTTTTTTTCTTTAAAAACTCGAAAGCTCTTGATTTTCAATTATTTGATTTTTGTTTTTACAGAAAAATCGGGGCTGAAAGTTGGAGAAATCGAGATGCTGTGAATGAGGACAGAAAGTTGAAGCTTTGCTTGTGTAGATATTATCGTCACTTCCGACAAAAAATTGTCATAGACAGGAGTGTTTTGTCTAAACGTTGGAGATCTCTTTGGAAGGTGGTGCCAAGCTTCAAGTTTGATTCTGCCTATCACCAAGCATTTTTCAGAGAATGTTTACAGGTCTATGGTTTTGACTTTTACATAAAGCTTCGTTTCTGGAGAGTTTGCATTTGACAGTTGGATATAAACGTGATGCTTTGGATATTGGAGTTGTTGGATTAGTATTGAAGTTCAAACAAATAGAAGCTGGCACTGAAAACGTGGAGGGAAAGGTTCTTTTGTATTGAGGCAAATCACGTGACTCGACAAAGGCAGGACCACATCTGTTATAGCCGTTTTGCTTTATGATAAAGACATGGTCTGATCTTGTCGTGTATCGAAGTTGGCCAGCTTTGGTACGGAAAGGAAGGCGACGCGTTTGGATAACAACAAGTGGAGACTGCAGTGATCACTAGGTTTTGCCAAGGCTATAAATACAATTGAAGGTAAAGGACAGAGATAACACACATAGCAAAGGAAGACATTCATTTATTGGTATAAGCTTTTATATGAGTGTTCTTGGAGAGGTTTAATAGAGTAGAGAGAAATTAAAGTGTAACATCTAATCCATGTCTTTGTATTTCGATCTCTTGTAACTCTATCTCATATCTAGTGGATTCCGGTGACAAGTTCCCGGCCAGACGTAGCGACCCTTGTTAACGGGCGTGAACTGGATAAAGTTCTGGTGTGCTCTGCTTTCTCTCTGTTTCGATCTTCCTTTCTTGTTTTCTCTTTCGTGTTCAAGCTCGTTTACTTCGTGTCTTGGTGTCTTCGTCGGTTCTGTGAGTGCAGCAAGCTTGGTCTGTTGTCAAAGACGTTTCCTTTAGCTGCTCTGAACCTCACAGATTGGTATCAGAGCCAGGTTATCGGCTCAGTGATTTGGTAAAGTCACAACGACTCTAGAATCATGTCGACGACGTCAAGGATAGACATAGAGAAGTTCGATGGAACACAAGACTACTCGCTTTGGAAGGACAAGATCCTTGCTCATCTAGATCTGATGGGGCTGAGTAAAGTTCTGGTGGAGGAAGCATCTCCAAGTAAGGGTAAAAGAACACCTGACTCAGATGAAGAAAGCGATAGTAAAGAAGCAAGGGAAAAGGAAGAAGCTTGGGCTGAGAAACGGTTAAGAGCAAGAGGTGCTATCATGTTAAGCGTGAAAGACAAGATCTTGCGGAAGATAAGAAGAGAGAAGACAGCTCATGGGATGCTCAATGCTTTAGACAGTCTGTATTTAACCAAAGCTCTCCCAAACAGGTTCTATCTAAAGGAGAAGCTCTATGGTTACAGGATGACAGACAGTTTGTCGGTAGAAGCAAACATGGACGAGTATCATAGACTCATTGCAGATCTGGAAAACATCGATGCGGTGGTGTCTGATGAAGACCAAGCTATCTTACTGCTCAGGTCACTCCCTAAACAGATTGAGCATTTGCGTGATACCTTTCTGTATGGCTCGAACAGAACAACAATATCTTTGGATGAAGTTGAAGCAGCTGTTCTCGCCAAGGATTTGGAAAATGGTTCAAGTAGCAAAGGCTCTAAAAACCAATGAGAAGGTTTATATGTAAGGGAAAGAAGTGACTCAAAGAGCAAGAATAAAGATAAGTCTTCAAAGAAAGGCAAGAACAAAGCAAAGTCGAAGTCTAAGCTCGGGTGTTGGATATGCGGAGAAGAAGGTCATTACAAAAATGATTGTCCTTCTAAAGGCAAGAGCTCCAACAAAGGCAAAGACATTGCTGGTTCAAGTAACAGTCGAGGAGAAGCTGCAATGGTAGAAGGAGAGATGATGGAAACAGCCGGGTTATATGTTGCAGAAGCTCTTCATTTGACAGGCATAAACCTTGATAATGAAATGATTATGGACACAGGCTGCAGTCATCACTTGTATCACAAAAGAGAATGGTTTGAAAGTCTGAAAGAAGACGTCTGCGGTTCAGTGAGAATGGGAAACAAGACCACTTCGCGAGTCATGGGTATAGGAAACATCAGGATCCGAAACCAAGATGGCTCAACGTTCTTGTTGCAGAATGTCAGATATATACCAGACATGGACAAAAACTTGATATCTATGGGAACTTTGGAAGAAGATGGCTACAAGTTTGGTTCAGACAGCGGTATACTATCAGTTACTCAGAGAAATCAAACGTTCTTGACAGGGAAAAGGTTTGAGACTCTGTATCTGTTGCAGGGGAAGCCTATTGTCAGTGAGTCTTTGGTAGTGGAAAAGAGATCAGATGATACTGTTCTATGGCACAGACGCCTAGGGCATATCAGTCAGAAGAATCTGGATATATTGGTAAGGGAAGGTCTGTTAGACAGTAAGAAGGTCTCTAAGTTTGATGTATGCGAAGATTGCATTCTCGGAAAGTCTAAACGAGTCAGTTTCGACATAGCAAATCATGATACTAAGAAAAAGCTGGACTACGTGCACTCAGACCTCTGGGGTGCTCCTTCTGTTACACCATCTCTTAGTAAGTGTCAGTACTTCATTTCCTTTGTGGATGATTACTCTCATAAGACTTGGGTTTATTTTCTGAAAAGAAAAGATGAGGCTTTTGAGAAATTCGTTGAATGGAGCACTATGGTTGAAAACCAAGCTGAAAGGAAAGTGAAAGTTCTACGTACTGACAATGGTTTGGAGTTCTGCAATCAATACTTCAATGAGCACTGCGCAAAGAGAGGAATCATCAGACATCGAACTTATGCATACACTCCTCAACAAAATGGAGTTGCAGATAGGATGAATAGAACAATCCTAGAGAAAGTTCGAAGCATGTTGTGTGATTCTGGTTTGGGAAAGACATTTTGGGCAGAAGCGACTAATACAGCAGTTGATCTGATAAACAAAACTCCCTCAGCAGCCATTAAGTTCGAGATACCTGATCAAAGATGGACAGAAAAGCCTCCGGTTTACAGCTATCTCAGAAGGTTTGGCAGTCTGTGTTTTGTTCACTCAGATGAAGGTAAGCTCTCACCGAGAGCTAAGAAAGGGTCTTTCTTGGGGTATCCTCCAGGGGTAAAAGGTTATAAGGTGTGGTTAATCGAAGATAAGAAATGTGTCATCAGTAGGAATGTTCAGTTTCATGAGAATGTCGTATACAGAGATGTGATCAACAGTGGTAAAGGCATTGTGGAACAGGACAGTACTTCAGAATCTTTGTTTGATATTGATTTGGAAGATTCAAGAGATATCAGTTCTGGTGGAGATCTCCCGGATGAGATAGTATCCCTGGGAGATCAATTTTCTGCGTCTCAGGAACATGATCAGCAAGAACAGACAGTGAATGTGGATTCTGAAAATGAAGCTACAGAGAGTTCACCAGGCAGTTACTGGTTGGTTCGGGACAGAGAAAGAAGAGAGGTCAGAGCTCCTAGAAGATTCGATGAAGAAGGATACTACGGTGAAGACACAGATGATGAATCAGAGGAGTTCACATTTGAAGCTTTGATTACTACGCTTGATGGAGAAAGACTTGAACCTGCAAGTTATGCAGAAGCAGTTAGGGATAGTGACTGGCGTCTATGGAAGGGAGGTATAGACGAAGAGATGGACTCTCTAATGAAAAACTGCACTTGGACAGGAGTTAACAAGCCTGCAGGACAGAGAGTTATCGGTTGCAAATGGATTTTCAAGCTTAAGCCTGGAATTCCTGGTGTTGAAGAGCCTAGATACAAAGCAAGGCTCATTGCTAAAGGATATTCTCAAAAGGAGGGGGTTGACTACAATGAAGTCTTCGCACCAGTCGTAAAGCATGTGTCTATAAGGATTCTACTTTGTGTTGTGGTGGAGGAAGACTATGAGCTAGAGCAGCTTGATGTCAAGACTGCATTTCTCCATGGCGAGTTAGAAGAAAAGATATACATGGAGATACCAGAAGGTTTCAAGGATCAGTATAAGCCAGGTCAAGTTCTGTTACTTAAGAAATCGTTATACGGTTTAAAGCAATCACCTAGAAACTGGAATCAGAAGTTTGACAGCTTCATGATGGAGATTGGTTTTGTGAAAAGTCTCAGAGACAACTGTGCTTATGTGAAACAGCTGGAAGATGGGACAAAGATATACCTGCTCCTATATGTAGATGATATGCTCGTTGCAGCTAAGAGCAAAAAGGTCATTACAGAGTTAAAGGAACAGCTAAGTCTCAGGTTTGAGATGAAAGATCTCGGTCCAGCTAAGAAGATACTCGGTATGGAGATTACACGAGACAGATCAAAGGGGAAGCTCTGGTTATCTCAAGAAGGTTATCTGCAAAAGGTTCTTGAACTCTACAATATGGATCAGTCAAAGGCAGTAGCTACTCCTCTTGGAGTTCACTTGGACATGAGAAAAGCCACAGATCTGCAACTGCGAGAAGAAGATAAGTACATGAAAACAGTTCCATACTGTAACGCGGTTGACAGCATCATGTATTCAATGATTGGTACGAGACCAGACCTTGCATACCCTGTTGGTATTGTAAGTCGATACATGAGTGCACCTATCAAGGAGCATTGGCTTGGTGTTAAGTGGATATTGAGATACATCAAGGGAAGCATGAGAAAGAAGCTTTGTTTCAGAAAAGGTTCAGAGTTTGTTGTTAAGGGATACTGTGATTCAGATTATGCAGCTGATCCGGACAAAAGGAGAAGCATCAGTGGGGTTGTATTTACTCTTGGAGGAAATACAATAAGCTGGAAGTCTAGATTGCAGAAAGTAGTGGCCTTATCCACCACGGAAGCCGAGTATATAGCATTGACAGAAGCTGTTAAGGAAGCTATTTGGCTTAAAGGTTTGATGGAAGATTTTGGTTATGTTCAGAAGCCGGTGGAGATATTCTGTGATTCACAAAGTGCGATTTGTCTTTCAAAGAACAGTGTGTTCCATGAAAGGACAAAGCATGTTGCTGTGAAGTATCACAAGATCAGGGAAACAATTGCTCGAGGTATTATTGATGTCTTGAAGATTTTGACTTTGAGGAATCCGGCAGACATGTTGACCAAAATCTTGCCCGTGAGTAAGTTCCAATCAGCTTTGGAGTTGCTCCGTGTCAAGTCTGAGTAAGAGGACTCATGGAAACCGGGAATGGAATCAAGAAAATCTAGATAGGCTCGTCTCTCTCTCTCTCGTCCTCAGGTGAAATTCGTTTCAGTGTTAATTGTTTGATCTCTCATTACTAGGTGGAGTTTGTTGGATTAGTATTGAAGTTCAAACAAATAGAAGCTGGCACTGAAAACGTGGAGGGAAAGGTTCTTTTGTATTGAGGCAAATCACGTGACTCGACAAAGGCAGGACCACATCTGTTATAGCCGTTTTGCTTTATGATAAAGACATGGTCTGATCTTGTCGTGTATCGAAGTTGGCCAGCTTTGGTACGGAAAGGAAGGCGACGCGTTTGGATAACAACAAGTGGAGACTGCAGTGATCACTAGGTTTTGCCAAGGCTATAAATACAATTGAAGGTAAAGGAGAGAGATAACACACAGAGCAAAGGAAGACATTCATTTATTGGTATAAGCTTTTATATGAGTGTTCTTGGAGAGGTTTAATAGAGTAGAGAGAAATCAAAGTGTAACATCTAATCCATGTCTTTGTATTTCGATCTCTTGTAACTCTATCTCATATCTAGTGGATTCCGGTGACAAGTTCCCGGCCAGACGTAGCGACCCTTGTTAACGGGCGTGAACTGGATAAAGTTCTGGTGTGCTCTGCTTTCTCTCTGTTTCGATCTTCCTTTCTTGTTTTCTCTTTCGTGTTCAAGCTCGTTTACTTCGTGTCTTGGTGTCTTCGTCGGTTCTGTGAGTGCAGCAAGCTTGGTCCGTTGTCAAAGACGTTTCCTTTAGCTGCTCTGAACCTCACAGGAGTGTTGATTGGAACTTCCTTTGCACATATGCGTAAATTGGTACTGGATATTCTCTATGTGGACAACAATAAGGAAGAGAGCCAGTTAGATTTCCGAGAGTTTTATTGAGTTGTAATAATACGCTTGAGATTTTGAAATTCAAGTATAATATTCTCTTAGACTTTCCTACTCGGGTTTGTTTAAAAGTCTCTTAGAAAGCTGCACCTCTACTATGTGGAGTTCAAAGACGAAGAATCTGTTTGCAACCTTTTATGTGGCTGTCCAAGTCTTGATGATTTGGTTGTGAATACCATGTGAGATGTGCATACTTTCACTATTGTGGTGCCATCCTTACAGAGACTAACCATAGAAGATGGCACCACAATAGTGAAAGTATGCACTAGTAGAGGCTATGTGATAATTGCCCCTTGTTTGAAGTACTTGAACATCAAAGGGTTCAATGGTCATAAGTTTTGTCTGAAAGAGAATGGCATGAGAGCTTTTGGAGGAGGCAAAAATCACTGACATTTCTAATATAACCAATGGGAACCTTCTGGCATCAGTAACTTCAGTCAAACGTCTTTCCTTAAAGTTATCACCTTTAGAGGTAAGATTTTAAAGATTCATTCTTGAGCTTGTTGTTTCCTTTTTCCTGCAATTGGGCAAACATTGTTTTGTGTATCAAATTAATATTTGCCGTAATGCACAGATCAAGTATCCTATTGGTAATATGGTCTTCTATCAGCTGGTATCTTTGGAGCTTAGTTCAAGTACAGGGAAGTGGTGGAATCTACTTTCGTTTCTCCTTGATAGTACTCCTAAACTGCAAGCTCATCGACGTAAGCAAATGTCAGTAGTTTTTTCTTTTCTTTTCAGAGCTCCACTTTCAGGTATTTTGGTGAGATCTAATATCATATTAATTGCATTGGTTTCAGTCAAATTCGTATGATAAATCAGATTGTCTGCTAAACTGGAAATGGAAGCGACCGAAACGTGTTCCGGAATGTTTGTTGTTCCATCTTGAAACATTCATGTGGACAAGATACGATTGGCAACGAGAAGATGAGGAAAAAGTGGCCACTGTTAGAGAGTCAAGCCCAAATCAAATACAAGAGAAGAACAGAGGCCCAAGTGAAAGACCCAGAAGCCAGAAGAAGACACCCGAGTCATCTTCTACAGCTGTACACGAGCAAGATGTTAAAGTGAAGAAAGGAACGCAGCTTCTTCTTAGTAATAGATTTGATTCTTTTAATCATGATGGTGTCTAATTACTTTACAGCTGATATCAACTAATTACTTTACAGCTGTATAGTGATGATAAGAATACCTAACTCTAGAGTATTCTAATCGTGACTATAAGAATCATTGTAATGGTATTTGGTAAATCTAAGTTGAAAATATTCAGTCATAAAGCTTCTTGTCTTTTATATGGTATCAGAGCTGAGTGAACCTTAACAGGTGCAACAATGGCGGATTCCTATCCTTTTCCTAGTAATGTTCATGTTTTGAGCTGTGTCACTCTAAAGCTTGATGATAACAACTATTTGCTCTGGAAAACTCAGATTGAGTCTCTCTTGTCAAGCCAGAAGCTTCTCGGTTTTGTCAACGGTGCTGTCACGCCCCCAGAAAGAACAGTTCCTGCCGGTGCTGTTTCTACTGAAGAGTACAATCCTCAATACGACTCATGGTTCTGCACAGATCAACTGGTTCGTTCTTGGATTTTTGGTACTCTTTCTGTCGAAGTCCTGGGTTCTGTTCATACTCTGACAAACTCCAGAGATGTGTGGCTCTTTCTGGCGGAGCGCTACAACAAAAGTTCTCTTTCCCGTGAGTTTACTCTTCGTCGGAATTTACAGCTTCTAACAAAGAAAGACAAAACCTTTGAGATCTATTATCGTGATTTCAAGGCCATTTGTGATGCTCTCAGTGCGATAGGGAAACCTATTGACGAGGCCATGAAAATTTTTGGATTTCTAAATGGGCTCAGCCGTGAGTATGACCCCATTACGACAGTTATTCAGAATTCTCTGTCCAAATTTCCACAACCAACGTTTACTGAAGTTGTCTCTGAAGTTCAAGGATTTGATTCAAAGTTAAAGTCTTATGAAGAAACTCCTGCTGTCACGCCTCACGCTGCCTTTCATACTCAGCCAAAAGACTTTGTCCACTACGTTCATAATCAACGAGGGCGTGGTGGTCGGTTCGGTCAAAATCGAGGCAGAGGTGGCTATTCCTCCAGAGGTCGCGGATTCTCTCAACATCAGACAACGCAGACTTCAGATGGCAATGGTACTCGTCCTACTTGTCAAATATGTGGAAGAATAGGACACACTGCACTCAAATGCTACAATCGCTTTGATAATAATTATCAGAGCTCCGACAGTGTTCTTGCCTTCAACTCTCTGCGTATCTCTGATGCTACTGGAAAGGAATGGTATCCAGATTCTGGCTCCTCTGCTCACGTTACAGCTACAACAAATGGACTTCAAACCGCTACTTCTTACTCGGGTAATGACACCATCATGGTTGCCGATGGAGCATATCTGCCTATTACTCATGTTGGATCGACTACTCTCGCATCACCAACAGGTACTCTTCCATTAACAGAGGTCTTAGTCTGTCCTGGTATTCAAAAATCTCTATTGTCAGTCTCCAAGTTGTGCGACGATTATCCGTGTGGTGTGTTTTTTGATGCTAACAAGGTCTGTATAATTGATCTCAACACTCAGAAGGTGGTGTCCAAGGGAAGTCGGAATAAAGGTTTATATGTGTTAGGGAATCGGGAGTTCGAAGCTCACTTCTCAACTCGTCACTGTACTGCTTCTGAGACAGTTTGGCACCACAGATTAGGACATTCGAACATCAAGATTCTCAAGCACCTTCAGAGCAGCAAGGAAATTGAAGTCAATAAGAGAAGATCTTCTTCCATTTGTGAGCCTTGCCAAATGGGGAAATGTTCAAAGTTACAGTTTTTAAATTCTGATTCCCGTGTTCTTCATCCTCTAGACAAAGTTCACTGTGATCTATGGGGGCCTTCACCAGTTGTATCAAATCAAGGATTTAAGTATTATGCAGTATTTGTGGATGATTTCTCTCGGTTCACTTGGTTTTATCCGTTAAAAATGAAGTCTGAATTCTATTCTGTGTTTACTGTCTTTCAAAAAATGGTGGAAAATCAGTTTGATACAAAAATTAAGGTGTTTCAGAGTGATGGAGGAGGGGAGTTTACAAACAATCAACTTAAGTTACACTTTCAAACATCAGGAATCACACATCATATCTCTTGTCCCTACACACCGGAACAAAACGGCATCGCAGAGCGGAAACATCGACACTTAGTGGAGCTTGGTCTCTCAATGCTGTTCCATAGTCATACTCCTCTTAAATACTGGGTTGAGGCATTTTACACGGCAAGTTATATCAGTAATCTTCTGCCTTCATCGGTTCTTGAGAACAAAAGTCCACATGAAGTTCTGACAAAGGAGAAACCAAACTACTCAAGTCTCCGGGTTTTTGGTTCAGGATGTTTTCCTTCGCTTAGACCACTGGCGCAGCACAAGTTCGATCCTCGCTCTCTCCAATGTGTCTTCATTGGGTATAGTACTCAGCACAAAGGTTATCGCTGTCTATATCCACCTACGGGCAAAGTCTATATATCACGTCATGTAGTGTTTGATGAGGAGAGTTTTCCTTTCAAGCAACAATATCAAGCCCTGATTCCTGATGGTGATACACCTCTTCTCAGAGCATGGAGATTAACAACTTTTTCATCACAAACACCAACTGCAGAGGCTCAAGTGTCAAAAGCATTTCCACCACCGTCATTCGCTCAAGAATCTGAACCAGTAGTCACGGTTCTTGAGCCAATCAATAATAATGATCAACTAATATTGGATTCTGCAGACAATGAACAACAAGACAACATACATCCAATGACGACAAGAGCAAAGGCGGGCATTCATAAACCAAATCCTAGGTATGCGTTACTCACCTCAAATCTCGATGTAGAAGAGCCAAAGTCTATTCAAGCAGCTTTAGAACATCCGGGCTGGAACAATGCAGTATCTGATGAGATTGTTACAATACATATGCTTCACACATGGTCCTTGGTTCCTCCAACAGATGATATGAATATCTTGGGATGTCGTTGGGTGTTTAGAACAAAATTAAATCCAGATGGTTCTGTACACAAGCTCAAGGCGAGATTAGTTGCAAAGGGATTCAATCAAGAGGAAGGTCTGGATTACCTGGAAACCTTCAGTCCAGTAGTAAGGACAGCCACAATCCGTATTGTTCTCAATGTTGCTGTGGCAAAGCAATGGACCATCAAACAACTTGATGTTTCAAATGCTTTTCTTCATGGAGAATTGTCTGAGCCAGTTTTTATGATGCAACCAGAGGGGTTCGTCGATCCAGAGAAACCACATTATGTCTGTCGCCTCACTAAAGCTCTCTATGGCTTAAAACAAGCTCCCAGAGCTTGGTTTGATACATTCAGCAATTTTCTTATCGAGTTTGGATTCACCTGCAGCAAATCCGATCCTTCTCTATTCACATATCATACAAAAGAAAAGACTTTGGTCTTATTGCTTTATGTTGATGACATCTTACTTACTGGAAGTGATGCCGGACTGATGGATGATCTGTTGACTGCTCTTAATCATAGATTTGCTATGAAAGATCTCGGGAACCCAAAATATTTCCTCGGAGTGGAAATTGAGACACATTCACAAGGCCTTTTTCTGCATCAGACATCTTACGCAAAGGACATCCTATGTCAAGCCTCAATGGGTGAGTGCAACCCAATGCCCACACCATTGCCCCAACGCTTAGAAAATCTCAATCAAAACTTGTTTCCGGAACCAACGTTTTTCAGGAGTCTAGCAGGAAAGCTTCAATATCTTACTATCACAAGGCCAGATATTCAATTTGCGGTCAACTTTATCTGTCAAAGAATGCACTCTCCTACAGTCTCTGATTTTGGGCTTCTTAAACGAATTCTTCGTTATGTTAAGGTACATTGACGCAAGGACTACATATCAATGGCACTCTGGATCTTTCTCTCATTGCCTATAGTGACAGTGACTGGGCAGGATGTAAAGACACACGTCGATCTACTACTGGATTCTGCACACTCTTGGGGTCTAATCTAATTTCTTGGTCAGCTAAGCGTCAAACAACAGTGTCAAAGTCCTCTACAGAAGCTGAATATAGAGCCTTGACAGCTGCTGCTCAAGAACTTACCTGGATATCAGCTCTGCTTCGAGACCTTCGAGTTCCACAGAAGAAAGCTACTCTTCTTCACTGTGACAATCTCTCAGCCGTATATCTCAGTACCAATCCAGCTCTTCACAATCGCTCCAAACACTTTGACACAGACTATCACTATATCCGTGAACAAGTAGCTTTGGGTCTAATTGAGACCCGACATATTCCGGCGACACTGCAACTTGCCGACATCTTCACCAAACCTCTTGCTCGCCGTCCGTTTATTGAACTCCGATCCAAACTCGGACTTGCTGAATCACTCACTCCGAGTTTGAGGGGGAATGTTAGAGAGTCAAGCCCAAATCAAATACAAGAGAAGAACAGAGGCCCAAGTGAAAGACCCAGAAGCCAGAAGAAGACACCCGAGTCATCTTCTACAGCTGTACACGAGCAAGATGTTAAAGTGAAGAAAGGAACGCAGCTTCTTCTTAGTAATAGATTTGATTCTTTTAATCATGATGGTGTCTAATTACTTTACAGCTGATATCAACTAATTACTTTACAGCTGTATAGTGATGATAAGAATACCTAACTCTAGAGTATTCTAATCGTGACTATAAGAATCATTGTAATGGTATTTGGTAAATCTAAGTTGAAAATATTCAGTCATAAAGCTTCTTGTCTTTTATAGCCACGTGCATCGTTTTGAAGAAAGCTCTATCTCCACAAAACCCATTGAACCGGAAGAGATCAAAGAGATGAAAAAGAGACATTAGAGGTTCAACGAGGTAGCTAGTTTGGTCAGGTCTTCGAAATTCATGTCTCTTGAACTTTGACTAAGCCGTTTGGCCATTGCCAAAGGTAGAATTCTCAAATTCAAATTCATGCTCAATGAGTTGACCGTTAGGAAGATCTTGGTGACGTTTTCAGGAAGAGAAAAAAAAAGAGCACAAGTAGTAGGAGATAAATATGAAATTACTTGGTAAGTTGTTATTTGTAATTGAATATGCCATAAAAAAAACAAGCTAAATGATTTGATTGCATGATTCGGTAGTACTGATTAGAAAATCCAAGTTCTGCAATAATAGAAGTTTTTGTCATTTTTATACACTACAAATAAACTGTAGTTTGGTCCTGATGGCAAACACAAAGTTGCTCAACTTTTCATTCAATTAAATCTTTTTGACTGCTTGGTGATTAGTACATATATTTGGCAGCCAGTAGCTAACAGTCTTAACACCTAACTTAGTTCAAGTTAAACTAAATTTCAAAGCTAGGCGACATTTTTTAGATTTGATTTTTATATAGAAAAACCATTATAGATTAAAAAAAAAAAATCCAGATTAATTTCAGAATTATGTGACTGACGAAAAATAATCAAATACCTAACTGGACTAACAAAACTAGATATAACCACTAATTAAATTAATCATTTCTTAATTTTGTAAATCAAAACTTGTCCTTTGTAAATCTAACAAGTCTTATAATTTCAACTTGTTTTCTTTTTTTTTTTGTCAAAACAAAACAATCATAACTAACTAACAGGAAATGGAGTGAATTAATTTCCACACAAAAAAATTGTCAAAAGATAGTATTTTTTATCACTTCACACAACTCCAACAAAAGCTCTGCAATTTTCCCAGATTCACTGCCGTGTCCGCCGCGATAAAGAGATAAGAGCGAGCACGAGTCCGGCGAGTTTGCCTTCTTCTACTGTTGCGTGAATTCCATTTTCATCTTCGTCCTCGCAGTCTTTTTTCCGTTTTCCACGGGACGAAACTTCCCTTTCTCTTATTATACGCTCTTCAAAATTCTACAGTTTCCCCTCGAACTCATAGACCCGTGTTTGTGCTTAAAGAGGCATATTGTGTTGTAGTATGATCTAATCTCTTAAGAGTAGCAATTAGGACTTGAAGTCTTCAATTTTCATCCTAGTATGCATCTTCATTACATTGTTTCTTGATTCCCAAAGTTGACTTTTTCCATTGGTTTTCAATTTCAGTTCTGCTTCCTTGCTCAATTCTTACACCATCCTTTCATAATTGCGGTTTTGCGTAGAATCTTCAGTCGGGTGTACTCAAGTTCCGAAATTTCTTGGTTTAAACATCAAAAGTTTATGCTTTGATCGTTAATCCAAATGGCTTTGTTTCATAGCTATATAATGATGGTGTTATAATTCTGTATCTGTTCATGTCGATTCTTTGTGGTTGTTGCCCTCTTCTAGAATGTGTTTACTGTCTTGGCTGTGCACGTTGGGGTTACAAACGCTGTCTTTACACTGCTGGTCACGACAGTCAAGATTGGGGACTAGCAACAACTGACGAATTCGAACCGGTTCCTCGGTTCTGTCGTTACATCTTGTCGGTTTACGA
This sequence comes from Isatis tinctoria, assembly GCA_010577795.1. NCBI lineage: Eukaryota > Viridiplantae > Streptophyta > Magnoliopsida > Brassicales > Brassicaceae > Isatis > Isatis tinctoria. The sequence goes on from CM021245.1 coordinate 25,367,714, forward strand.
GGAGGATATCCGAAACCCTTTGTGGGAGCCTCCAGAAGGATATGGGATCAACCCTGATTGGTTGCTTCTAAAGAAGACTTATGAAGACACTCAGGGTCGTGCTCCTGCTTATATACTGTATCTTGATCATGATCATAAAGATGTGGTAGTTGCGATCCGGGGACTGAATTTAGCGAAAGAGAGCGATTACGCTATGCTTTTGGATAACAAGCTTGGGGAAAGGAAGTTTGATGGTGGGTATGTGCACAATGGGCTGTTGAAGTCTGCGGGTTGGGTGTTGGACGAGGAATGTAAAGTCTTGAAAGAGTTGGTGGTGAAGTATCCGAGTTATACTCTGACTTTTGCTGGACATTCACTCGGGTCTGGTGTAGCTACAATGTTGGCTTTGTTAGTGGTTCGACATCCGGAAAGGTTGGGGCATATCGATAGAAAGAGAGTCAGGTGTTTCGCTATTGCGCCTGCGAGGTGTATGTCGTTGAACTTGGCTGTCAGATATGCGGATGTGATCAACTCTATTGTGCTTCAGGTGTGTCTGAATACATCAAATGGCTTTAGCTCATTCGAAATGAAATGTTAGAATCTAAAGTATTTATTCTTTTTGTTTTGTTTTGTTTGCGTTAGGATGACTTCTTGCCCAGGACAGCTACGCCTCTAGAAGACATATTCAAGTCTCTTTTCTGGTAAAGCTATTTTAGTTATACCATTCTATATGCGAGGTGTTTATGGAAATATGTTTTTCTTCTTTTCGAGACATTCAACGGTAGCTCACGACACTCTCATAAGTCCGGTCTGCTAAGTAAAGCAAAAATGCTGAAAAAAAAAATGGTCCTTAATATGCTATTTTGGGACAGACTATTTAGAGGCTTTTGGTAAACTCTATCCTGGAAAGTTCTCTTTTACTTGTAAAAAGCTTATGTTAGTTCACTTTGTTTTGTAACACCTTCCATTACTTTGCTTGCTTTGTAATGGGGGTTTGTGTTTAGTGTTTTGATTTCGTTTATTGTGTTTACAGTTTGCCATGTCTGCTCTGCATAAGGTGCGTGAAGGATACATGTGTTCCAGAACAAAAGATGCTCAAAGATCCTAGGCGGCTTTACGCTCCTGGTCGCATGTATCACATCGTCGAAAGAAAGCCTTGCAGGTACACAACACACAAACCTGTAGATACACAACATTCTCAACAAAATGAGCTCACTTCACTTAGCTTTTGCAATTTCAGTTGTCTTATGTAAGAGTAGTACATTGAAAGATAATATCATATTTATGCTTCGCGACACTATGTGAGAAGTTTGTGCATTTTATCTTTTTGGTAACTGTTTCTTGCAGATTAGGAAGATATCCTCCGGTTGTGAAGACAGCAGTGCCAGTTGACGGAAGGTTCGAACACATTGTTCTTTCTTGTAATGCAACTTCAGACCACGCCATCATTTGGATCGAACGAGAAGCTCAGAGAGCTCTCAACGTAAGTTTCACTAACCTCATTTAGACAGCAAATCTTTACGGGTTATTGATGCTAGATTTGGGTTCAGCTAATGTTAGAGAAAGAGAAGACAATGGAGATTCCAGAGAAGCAAAGGATGGAGAGGCAAGAGTCATTGGCCAGAGAGCACAACTTGGAGTATAAAGCAGCTCTAAGACGAGCAGTAACGTTAGATGTTCCTCACGCTGACTCCATTTCCTCTGAGTACGGAACATTTGACAAGTCTCAAGAAGATGAAACCGAAGAAGAAGAAACAGAGGAAGAGGAAGAAGAACCGATTGCATCAATGGTGGGTGAATCATCATCATCTACGTTTCGTCCATCGGACAAGAAAAGAAGGAACCGTGGAGTTAGTTGGGACGAGCTGATCGAACGTCTCTTTGAGAGAGACGAGTCGGGTAATTTGGCATTCGAGAAATCGGATTTGCGTCGATGATCGAATCAGATTTTCTGTTGTGTGTGAATATTGAATGTGTAGAACAAAAAAAACAGCTGTTCATAATACAATCATTATCATACAGACCACATTGGTCTGAGTTTATTACAGAAGATTTCTTTCTTCTACTAGTTTCCAAATCGAAGATTAGGGTTTTTTCTTGGGTTGAGGAAGAGCGCAGGAGGATCTGAAAGCTTCCACCTGAGACTGACACTTGGAGTGATCTCCTTTGTTTTCTTCCAAGCATTTCTTCAGAGCCTCTACGTCGCATGACGAAGCGATCTTCTTCACCGTATCATTTTCTGGTTTCTTCGCTTCTTCCATCGTCGCCGTCGCCGTCTTTGTTCGAGAACTTGTTCTTTGACTTCCGACGAGGGAAGATAATTTCCTCTGGCCCCTTTTCAAGTAATTGTCTCAGATATTAAACTCTTATTATAACGAAAATTGTTTAAATATTTATTTTTCAATCGAGAAAAAAAAGGAAATGACCATAAAACCAAAGCAAATCATGTGAATATCGATTTTGAACTGGGCTTGTTTGAATAATTGGGCTTTAACGCTGGATCCAAACCAGAGTCCAAACCATCCGATTTTACCCGAATCGAATCGGCGAAAAATCTGTCTTTTCATTTTTCAAAAAATCGAAGTGTGTCTCCGTCTCACTGTTTCTCACCTAAAAAAAATACCCTATCGGCAGTAGGAAGAGAGATCGACGGAGAACGATGGACCCAAAGACGAGAAATATGCGGAAGCAGAATCCGAGCCCGAGTGTGAAGCCGGCGACGAAGAAGCGTAAAGCAAGAACGACGATTCCGAAGATCTCGCCTGGAGAGGCTCCTCCTCTTCTGGGTGTTGAAATAGTAATGACAAACGCGGTTCCGGCTTTAGAGGCTTCTCCTCCTCCTCTGATTGTCCAAACAGAAACGATGGAGGCGGTTCCGGCTCCTCCTCCTCTGATTGTTGAAGCAGAAACGACGGAGGTGGATAACAAAGCGATCGAAGGAGACAGAGAAGAAGAAGGAGAAGAAAACGGAGACGAAAAGGGAGAAGAAGACGGAGATGAGTTAGAAGGAGAAGCCTCCAAAATGGTTATTCTGATGGAGAACACGGAGAAGGAGAAAGCGAGTCCGAGGAGGAGGATACAGAAAGCGAGAGAGACGACCGGTGACAGAGCAGTTGGGTTTGCTCAACAAAATGGTGCATGAAATCTATGTGAGGATAAGGCCACTTGAAGAGTATGCGAAAACGCAGAAGGTTTCAGGCTTTTCTTGAACCTTGTTTCATTATCTTCAACCTTGTTTGGAACTATGTTTTATTTTGGAACCTTGTATTGTGTTGGGATTATGTATTATTTTGGGAACTATGTTTTATTTCAAACACTCGGATGAACTATGTTTACTTGTTTTTAATTTTGAAATTTCAATTCTTGTATTATTAGGTAAAACTAAGTAACATTAGTAATACTTAAGAAGGAAAACTAAGACAAAACTAAGACGAAGTAACATTAGTAATACTTAAAAAAAATACAACATAACATAAGAAAATACAACATAACATAAGAAAATACAAGATTAAGGAAATTTGAGATACTTTAAGTCTTGAACAACAATTAAAACCAAAATTATAGGAAATTGCAAATACGTTAAGACAATTACTCCAACAATGGTGAGACTAAGGAAATTTCTCAAGGAAATGGTTGAACAACATTGAGCTTGGCTATTTCTTCGGCTTGGATCTGAATATGGTTTTGCATTTCTTGAATCGTCTTGCTCTGTTCTTCAACTTTGATAACTAGCTTCTGAATCCCTTGTTCGACTCCGAAAACCCATGGCTGATGAAAGTGGAGTCCATCATCCTAGAAAAAAACGAGAAACATTCATTATAGTTATACCTAGTATTTCCAGTTTTACACCGGAGTAGTTTGACATAGTTGTACTAGTTTTACCTTGAAAAAAACCTAGATTTGAAATTATAGAGATTATACCTTAAATTTGGTGCAGGTGAAGTACCTACTACCTGTTTGAGTATCAAATTTTTCCCTCTCAAAGCCGTGGAGTATGATACCTCTACACCAACTACCCTCTTCACAAGTGTCATGATTTCTCTAGGAGTTGGAGTTTCCAGTTTCCCGGGATAATGCTCACTCACAATAGCTGCAACTAGTCGTGCTGATCCTCTCCTCTTCACGCTGCCTTTTTCACTCTGATTGGCACGGTTACATGTGTGCATATTCCTGTAAGTTCTAATCGAAAAAGCATCCGAGTTTGCGATCTTTACTGCTCGTACGTGCCACGTACAACTTCCTTGCGCACATTTTACCACCCATCTCTTTGTATCAGAATTTTTAATAACATACCCGAAAGATTTAACAAATGCGCCTCTATGAACCACATCAACAACAGCATCCTTACTAGGAAATTCTTGATCAACACTCAAATCCAAACCGTCTTCCCATGGCTCTAAACTCTGACTACATTCAACAACAGGTGGTCCCTCAACATAATAATCACGTCTATCCGATGATTCCACACTGTTACCCCCACCATCATCATCATCATCATCACCATCATCATCATCAGAATCACCATCATAATCACCATCAGAATCATAATCCTCTTCTTCTTCTTCATTTATTATTCTGTTGTCAACATGCAATGTTGTAGCATTGGGTCCTATTGGTCCTATTTCTCCGCTTTCATCATCAATGCGCTGCGAATCTTCATAATTCTTACCATAAGAGCTTATCCCCACTCTCGATTGTTGCACGGACAGTTCCGGTGTACTAATCAACTCCACAAGCAAAACACATCTACGGTTCTCATTATCAACATGCGATAGATATACCAAGAGATCCTCATCATCACAAATATACGCCTTTTCTTCACATCCAACCAATCTAACAATGTAACTCAAATGTAATTTAATCTTACTTTCATCTAACCCAAGCTTCTTGTATAACCTAGCTTCTATCATCGGTATTGTTATCTCCTCAACTGATGTCTTGAACATTAGACCATTGATGCGACCTTCGTATTTATAATGTATGGCCACGTTGTTGCTCATTTTAACCTGCAAAAAAAATCATAAAAATCCCACAAAATCTCGACCAATACTGTTTTTTGTTGTTGACAGTTATACCCTAGTTTTTCTTAGTTATACACTACTTATTTCCAGTTAAATACTAGTTTTACTAGTTATACATCATTTCCCAGTGTTTCTAGTATTACTAGTTATACTATTTTCGCAAAGATCCAGGTTCTCAGATCCAGTCGAGATTTCAAAAACTTACAATTCACAACGATTTAGCCATTGTAGTGCATTTGTAGCCAATATAGAGTCCTATCAACCCAGAAACATTCATTAAACACTAATGCATCAAATCCAATTCAATCTTATAATTTTTCCTTATTTCTCAATTTTAAATCCCTAAAACCCAAATTTCCCAAAAACCATAAAAACTTAAAAAAAATTAACACCGACCTCAATTTTTGACCTCCACGAAGCTTCGGCGGTGAAACGGCGGAGAAACAGCGGCAAACGGAGATCGACGGAGTTCGTCGGTTGTCTCTCGTCAAAGAGGGAAAGAAAGGGAGGAGAGATAGAGAAGAGGGAAGAGGACAGAGTAAGAAAGAGAAAGTCAAGGTCAAAAGAGCTAGGTCAAAGTCAATTTATTAAGAGCAAGAGGATCAAACAACATTAATAAGAGTAGTGGATTCATATAAAAACAAATTTGATAATTACAAAAAACAAAACTTTTTTGAGGCCAACTCTTTTGTAAATCCAAAACATAATTTAAAAAAAGATTTTATATATAATTTTTTTGCTACAAATCTATTCATTCTACAGAATTTTTTTTGATATGTCTATAGGCATTGCTCTAGATAATTCTTTAATCTCTTATTTTCTAGTAAAATATAATATTCGGGGTATAGGGGAAATTCGACATAGAAAAATATTTAGATTGGAGAATTCTAAACTTTTGGTTTAGAAAAAAAGTCAATATTGAGTCTGATATCAAAAGTACAAAAAATATATTAAGATTCAAGTTCAGAATTTTCAAAGAATTTATAAAATAACTAAGACGGGTCTTGCCAATAAAAACAGTTTCTTTTTTGATTGGATGGGAATGAATGAAGAAATACTAAATCATCGTATAACAAATTTTGACATTTTTTTTTCCTGAATTTTTCTTAGTTTCTAGTACATATAAAATCAAAGACCTTTGATAAAGCGACGGCGTTTTACTCTTTATCAAGACGGTGCGTTTTTGGGGCATGTTTATTCTTCTTCTTGCAAGAGACTCTGTTCTTTTTTCTTCTTTTGTACAACATTGAAATTGTTCCATGATTGTGTTTCTATAATCATGGATTTAATTTTTATGTTCCTAAACATTATATTATTTTCTAAGGGTTTTTGCAAACATTTTTGTATATACAAATAATTGAGCTTCTATGGTCATTACACTACTACATCAAGTTCAAGCACCACCATATCGTAATAATGCTCTACTGCTTATACATGAACTGTCAGTACCAGTCACAGCGGAAGCAGCAGCGGCAGGAAAACGCCACAACGGCCAACACCAAACATACCTAACCTTCCCGCGTTTGCGTTCTGTAGCCTCTGCTTCTTCCAATTGGCGGTATTGATGTTCGATGCGGTTGAAAAGTTCAGCTATTCTTCTCTCAGCCAATCGCAGCGACCTCTCAGCTGCTTCTTCTGCTGTCATTGCGGCTTTAGCCAGTTCTTCTTTCAGTTTTAGTTTCCCTTCTGATATCGACAATGCTGATCTCATCTTCTCTACCTCTGCTTTTAAAACCGCTATCTGAATTGTAAGAAATTGGCTTCTGTTTAGTTATCGGTTTTGTTATTAGCTTTCAGTTTGGAATAGTGAATGAAACTTACGAGTTCGTCACGTTCTTCGACTTCGCGCTGCCCCGCTTCAACTTCTAGCTCACAGGCTTCTCTCCATCTACTTGCTTCTGATTCAGCTTCTCTTACTACCTTCAACAGCTCTTCGACCTTTGGTTTAGTAACAAAAATAATCTGCTGAGTAAGCGATTCACTACAAAATTAAGAGAACAGAACATGTAAGTAAGTCAGATGTGAATACATTACGTTTTGAGATAGAAACCTCTCTCGGTTTTGCAGCTTGTCGAAATTCATCGTGTTCTCTTGTATTGTCCGAGCTTGTTCCTCTGTGATTTTGTTCAACCGAGCTTCTTCTAACCTGTCAGAATCAAGAAGATGACATTTTATGTTTCTTATCAGTTTCAGATGTTTCTTGTGCATCAAGAACCAAGCTTAACCATAGCAAACCTTGATTCCTCTAACGAGAGCTTCAGCTGAGAGATCTCTTTCCGTAGATTCTTCATTGTTTTCTCTATTGCTACAACCTGGTTTTGCCAGTAGATTCCACTATAATATAAATATTTGTTTGATTCTTGTTACTTTCCAAAAAGTAAGAATCAACAAGAATGTGAACAGATAAAAAAGACATACCATACTATTCTCATCTTCTTCCTCTTGTTCATCCTTGGCGAGAAATCCCGTTTCTGAGTCCTTAAACCCGAAACCGAACCCTATGCTCTGCAACCCTCGTTCTGCGATTTGCAGCAACGCCGATCTCTTCTGCTCATTCGTCTCTTTCAGTTTCTTCTCCGAAGCTTGTTTCTCAGACAAAGCAGCCCTTAACAAGACACTAATGTCTTTGTTCTCATCTTGCAAGAACTCCACACTTGTACTTAGCTCCATCTTCTTTTTATCCATCGATTCCATGAACGTCTCTACCTTCATTTCAACATCCCTGACTAACTCCAAAACCGACTTGTAATTACATTCCTCTGATTCCAGTTTTCTCCCTCCTCCCTCTTCTGAAACATTGTTCTCGTCGTTTAAACATCGGATCGATTTAGACAAGCGATCGTCCACAGATCGTAAAGATTCGGTAATTTTGGAAAGATATTCGGATTTCGCTTTCGTGTTTCTTTCCAATTCACCGACTCTTTCTCTAGAAACTTTCAGCTCTCTCTTTATCTCCTCTCTAATAATCGCTGCCTCTGAGTATCCAGCTTCAAGCTCCCGATTTTTTCGCCTAAGCGCATCTCTCTCGCGAGACAACTCGTGGTTCGCTCTAATCAAATCGGTTTTCCGACAAACGGCTTCGAATATCTTGCTACGGAGACAGAGTTGTTCAGAGTCTAACGAAGAGTAGTTCCGTTGTCGGAGCTCATGGTCTTCATCGGAGATAAGAGTATCCGACCGCTTGATTTCAATATCTGTGAAATCCATAGGAGATGATGATGATGCTGATGCTGATGCTGATGATGATGATGATGATGATGATAATGGGGACTTGTAAAATTCTCTGTTGGTGAGGAGACGCAAAGTATGAATGTCTGATGACTCCGATTTGCCAATTACCTAACAGTCAATCGACAACGTATAGTAAACAAATATTCCTTCAACGCTTTAGGTTTTCAAAATTTCCACTTCTTTTTTAATTTGCCCGGGAAAAAAGCAACGACATCGCTATAGGTGTAACTGTGATTATTACATACTTGTAGTATTCTCTATTTTTATCTGACGTTTCAGTGTTAGCATGGAAAACATAATAGTATATCAACAAGTAATGGAGGAAGTTGTGATTTTTGAGAGAATACTTTTTTTTTATGGAAGAAGTGTAGAGTAGTAGATTATCTATAGAGAAGTAATATTGAGTCGAAATTATTAGGTAAACACATTTTGAAGACTGAGAGATGCATACTAAGAGAGAATGACTGGTAAGATGAACTCTTTAACATATTTAAACCAACGGACACTAAGTAACCTTCATTTCGAATTATAAACTGCGATATATGTATATGGGGATTACATATTTTCCATACGTTTCAGGGGTGAATTTACAAAGTGACAATCTTAAAAGAATTGGGAGTTAACGTAGCAATATGTTTGTCCCCCCAAAGAAGAGGCAAAAGTAGATCACCATTGGTTTTGCCAATCTTGGATAGCTAGATGAAGAGCGTGATTAGGTATGAGATTGCAATCTTCCATCTTCAGGTTTGTCATCGGCGACGTATCGTGCCCATTCGCTAACCATTCCCTAATGGCTTCCGCTTCGTAAGTAAACCCATCTGCTGCTATCAAAGGATCTTTCATCACTTCCTGTGATGATGACAACAAAACAACGACTTTTAAGTTTTTCTCTTAATCCTGATCATTAAACTCTGTTTAGGCACTGAAACTCTCAGACACGTACCTGGAAAATGGGGCATAGGTAATGGGAAGGAGGCTTGCGTGGAGCTTTCTGGTTCGAGTATGACGCTGTTTCTGATAAAGGAACTTCTGGGGCTTTCATGCGATCTATTATCCGTAGAACGATGGGTAGGTCTGGTCGATTCAATGGGTTTTTCTTACAGCAACGGATGGCTATATTAGCTAGCTTTTTCCCTCGTGCGACTGGCCAATCTCCAGCTGAATCATCCAGAACAGCGCTTATGTTATCATTCTCCAGAGCGCATTTGACATCTCTCAGTATCCCAGAGAGAGGTCTTCTCGTGAGAAGCTGAAGGAGAATCATTCCAAACGAGTATATGTCTGACTCCAGCGTCATTTCACCGGAAACAAAGTAATGTGGATCTACGTGAGGATCAGATTTGTCGATTCCTTCGATCGGGATCAGCTGAGAGATCCCGTAGTCGCTGATTTTGGTGACGAGGTTGGAGTCGAGGAGAATCTTGGACGGTTTTAGGTTTCCATGAGTGATGCAAGGAACGTTTGAGTGAAGAAACAAGAGGGCAGAGCATATTTCAGAGGCAATCCTGATCCGAGATTCCCATGGAAGCGAAGGAACGTTGTTTGTCGAGGAAAAACAGTCTTCGAGGCTTCCGTTGGGAATATATTGATAAATAAGAGACCGAGACTCTGGACAAGTTCCCACTATAGTTACCAGATTTGGATGCCTTACCCTGCTTAAGATTTCCACCTGAAATACCAAAAACAATCAGAATTGGTAAAAGAATTAACTCTGAGGAGGATGTTTGCATATGTAATATATAAGGTCCTTTACCCGACGCTCGAACTCAAAGTGATTCTGGGAGCCATATGAGGGCAACATCTTTACAGCAACTTGAAGATGTTGAAGATTCCCTTTGTAGATACTTCCGTATTTGCCTTCTCCAAGTTTCCAGGATGGATCGAATTCGTTAGTAGCTTCATTGATCTCCATAAAAGAATAGTCGAGCATTTCTGACCCGGAAGACTCTGGAGACTTTCCTTTTATCAATCTCCTTAATGCGTTTACTTCCTTTATCGCGTTCTCATGATCGATAAGGATCTCATCCCTTTTCTGCCTGAAGCTTTTCAAGAGCTCCATAGCCGTATCAAATTTCTCGCCGTGTTCTTTTTCCAAGTCTTGCAGTTTCCTGATCTGGCTCTCCAATTTAATATTATCACCCTGAACCATCCGAAGTTTTTTCATGAATCCATTGTTCTGCTCTATTACCGTCTTTACTTCATTCTTTTCTTTTTCCAGCAATTCCTCCAGTTTTTTTCTTCGACTCACCTCCTTAATGCACAAACCGTCCAAGGCTTTCGCCTGTGAGATGGCATGAGAACAATAAAGAAAAGTTAAAACCGGGAGAAACGAGTTTGACAAAGTGCCAGCGGCTTAAGAATCTCCAGCACTGGTATCAACTATTCAACTGTAGTTCTTGACAGCAAAATATATATCTCTCTTTGAGGGAAAGCTTATCCCTCTTAAGAATCTACACTCTTTCGCTTTTCATTTGTTGTGATTTATAAAGGCACATGGATCTACATATTCATTTCCTTTTATCAACTGAAGAAGCTATGTACCTAATTTTAGCTATCTACGAATCCCCAGTGATATATTTCTTTGATGTTAAGTCTTTTTGCTAGTGGTAACAAAGATGTACTGATATATCTATCGCACAACTAGCAGAACTGGATTAGATGAAAACTATTATCTCCATTTCTTTAGTATCTAAGAAATGGATTGGACGTATAACCTTGCATAAAGCCTCCATGGTACTGTCATCCTCTTTCCATTCGTTCCGAGCTTCTCCGTAGACAGTTCTCTCTGATTGGCTTATATCATGCATACCTTTATCATACCTATGAACTTCGCGCGCTACATTTCCTTCACGTTTCTTCTCCTGAAATTCCACAGGATCAATCGGTTACCATGCGGATTAATTGCTTGTTCATACTAAAAAGTTACAGCATCATGTTAGCTTCAAGTAGAGCTTTCAATATATTGCAAAGAAAAAACTACACTCATAAATCGTTTCTACAAAGTACAAAGTCACATATTAAAGCATCTCTATATCAACAACTTGAAAACAAACCGACCCCTGTAATTATTTGCCAAAATAAAGTATTTTTACACAATGATGGTACCAAAGGGATTTATAGTTACTGCATGATCAGTATCATCAGTTTGAAAGATGAACGTAAAGATGAAGCGAACTCTTCTTACCTCGACATTTGAAGTAGTACAGGTATCTGAGCCAACTAATTCTGGGCCATCCGGCTCTGGACCAACCGGCTCTCCAAAGGAAGAACCAGAACCTGAAGAAAGATGAGGAGTTGGTCGTTGTTCCACCTTTTCCCTCTCCAATTGACCTGTGTCTTTCTCACCATCTGCACAATTCTGTAATAAAGTTACCATACAGAGACAAAATACAACTGATAGCAACGGATATGATATGCAGAGGGGCCTTGCAAATTCCAAGCCAACCGCTACCTTGTTCAAGGAGGCTACGCCAATATCTTAATCTTCTCCTCATATAAGAGGATTCCAGTTTTTCTGATCTCCTTGTCTCAGCATCTGAATCCAGCTGTACTAGGGGAGGCATTGTTTGTGTGTTATTACTATCGTCATTTGTTGCCCTGTTTTTAAGAGTATTTCTTTTAGTAATATAAATAAAGGTCGAAAACAAAAACAGATAGTAGACAGTTAAGTGAAGGTAGTAGAGTAGCTAAATCAAAGAAAGTCCCATGACGTAACATACAATACCGAACTTTCTACAGATGTGTCATTATAGTATAGCTTGGGAAAGACGATGATTTAAGATATCTCATTCGCTCTTTCTGCAACCTTGGAAAGGAAAAAAATGCTTTACCTTGTAAAGATAAGGTAACCTTTACACAGAAACCAAATATGGCAGAAATCAGGAGCTTTTTTGCAAACGAATACCGCTTTCTTGGACTTTAAATCCGTCATTCTCCTGTCATTTAAAATTTAGATAGATAATATTAATGTCAGAGGTCAGATGAAAAACATGTATAACATAAAAGATCAAATATAGAGTCATAACTTACCATGAGTAATGCTTATCTGATGCAGCTCCCATTACGAACCACTTAATTTTGTGTCGAGCAATTAGGTCTACGATACCTTCCTCGATATTTTGACCCGCAATGCAAAGTTTATCTGTTTGAACCTAAAAAGAACTATGTCAATATATTAGTTTATACGAAAGGGTCCTGACTAGGAATGCCTAAGAATTAAAGTAAGCTCTACATTCATGTCAACGCCAGATTATCCGTTTAGGTTATATCTTTATATGAACAATTACATCTACCAAGATCACATGAATATTCAAAGTGAGTTGCCGTGACTTGCCTTGTTTCAATTAAACTAGAACACCAATACACAATACACCAAGAAAGGGAGAGAATTAATACCTCAGTGTCAGATAAAAGGCGTAGATAAGAATCCATAAGCTCATCCACTTTTTGTTTATCAACACGCTCAATCACCTTGACAGCGTTTTTTCTAAAGGTACCACCCGCAAGTTTCTTGTGCGCTGCAGGTAAGCAAAAATAATCTCAGAAATTACCGATAAATGGAAAACAAAAATGCTATGAACAACAGCTAAACTCGTGAATCTCCAGCTTCCACAAGAAAAAAAAAAAAAAAATCAGCACTTCCAGTTCAAAGACAAGCAAACAACAGAGTCTTCCAAAGTTTTGTACAATGTACAGAAGAACACATAGCTAATCTTATGTACAAAGTTCAATTTGATACAGAAATAATTCGAATCATCTGTTTTCTTCTTATCCAAACTCTTAAAAGGCTAATACTGAAAATGTCTTTTCATGGTTTCTCTCCTCTTCTTTATATAGTAAAACGATTTTTATCATTTCTCTGATTTTCTTAGCAAGCAGATATAGTATCTATACTCAGCTAAAAGGATATATAAATAGACATTTCAAGTTAAAAACTCCGTAAGTTCAAATCAATTCATGAGCAATATATTGAAAAGGTTTATACACTTCACCCATAATTTTTCTTCAAAATTTCGATTCCGTCTAGGTTTCATAATTCAACAGATCTATACACACAAAACCATAATTCACCGCAAAGAAGTAAGTCAGAGAGAAAAAGAAGCAGAAGATCTCACTCCACGAGGCTGGCCGAGCAGGACGATGGACGTAAAGCAAGCAAATCTTCTTGCCGGAGAAGTTTCGCGCCGCCCATAGCACCGTCGTCTTGCTCCTCTCCACGTCTTCCGCCACCGCGACGAAGATCGTCTCATCTACATCTAAAGCCAGCTCGTCTCCACCGATTTCTCCAATACTCCCCATTTTTCTCCACCCTTTTTTCTCTCTTTTACTCTCGATTTAGCTTTCTACAAGCATTTGTTCAATTCCATAATACAAAAGTCACTTTAATATAAAAGTGGAAGTCGTCAGATTCCTCGAATTGGAATCGTTCTATGGCTCGGACTGAGTCGCTGACTCGGTTATGAGTCAACCGATTTACCTAATTGGAAGATAAAAAAGTGACCTTCTTCTCGGATGAATAGTCTCTCCTACCGCCACTGGAACCCGAACTAATAAGAGGTAGTCCAAGTCTTCCTGTTTTCTCGACCAGTAATTTTATTTTATATTGGAATATATTATAAAATAATAATAATAAAGATAAAGAAGCGTAACGTAGACACATGTAATTTATATTGTTGGGAATCTTTTCACAAACGTTAAAATGCTAAAAGATTTGATCATTTTAAAACATTCTTTGTAAGAAATTATATGCGATGTAAATTTAATTTAAAATATTTTTAACTTTTTAACGAAATAACACACAATGAATAAATATTTTATTTTTAATATTTTATAATTAAATTAATAGTGTTCTTATTAAATATAATTACATATTTATATATGAAATTTTAAATAGAATAATTTATCCATTTAACCGCTTTATATTCATTTAAATTTGTTTATGATATAAATAATCTAAATATGCTAATCCATTTTTAACCTATTTTATACTATTGGTCAGAAAATGTTTTATGTTCTAGAGAAATACCACACTTTCATGTTTTTGTGACAAAAATAACACATCAAGGTGAAAATGACAAAAATAACATTTATTTAATGATTTAAAGATAATTAAACTAATAAATTTGGGTTCAAAAGTCATTAATTAGGGTTTAGATTTTGGGTTTTAGGGTTTAGGTTTAAGAGATTGGAAATAAACATATGAAAATAAATGTATAATAGTCTTTTTTCTCTTTAAAAAATGTCATTTTTGTCATTTTCATCTTGATGTGGTATTTTTGTCACAAAAACATAAAAGTATGGTATTTTTGAGATTTGTCCTATGTTCTATCTTACACCTAATTTTAGAATACATTTTCTAAATTTTTCTCTATCTTATACCTTGTGTTTAACGAGTTTGAATATGTTTCTAACTTATGCTCTATCCTATATCTTTAGCATAATACGTTTCCTAACAAGAAAATTTACATTAAAAAAATGGTTATCAACATGAAAGTACATATATATAGTACAATTTTATCTGGATTTGGGAGCGAATGAACAATTAGGTGGATCATCCGAATCCAAAATCTCTCTAACAACAAGATTCCTTGCCCGATTTATAGTCATGAAACACAAGTAGATATGTTCTTCAAGCTCATCAAGCTCTTCACTAAAGGTCTCTTCACATCTCTTCAACTCTCGAGCCACTTCTTCACCGCCTCGAACCCGACCCGATCCTCTCCCAACCCAAAACTCAGCCATGGCTCGTACGTGCTCCACTTCATCGTTAATCCGAGTCACTAATCGGCTAATCGTATCCAAGTCACGGCTTAAAATGTAAGTACCTTTCGCAGCCACGTCGAGTCGAGCCGTGGTTTTCGTCAGCTTGTTCCTTAAACCAACTGGTTTGAATCTCCCGGTTAAAAGAGTCGGACCGGCTATGAACAAAGCAAAGGCGTGAGAGGCAAGGGTTACAATCAAAGTAGTGGTTAGAGCCAAAACGAGAAGGCCTGAGCTATGGGTTAGTCCGTTAATGAGCTTGAGCTTGGCTCGTGTCTTGTCTCGGCTCGACTCTAACCGTTGTAGCAGGTTTAAACAGCGGGTTCTGACTAATTGGATCCGAGAACCCGACGAGATAAACGGGTTGAACCATCTTGATAACTCCGTGAAGTGGTCTAAAAAGGCCAACGAATGATGATTCGTATTTGGAACGGAGACGGTGAATGTTTTTAAGTAATAGCGTGCACAGCAAGAACGCGTTTGCTGTCTCCAAGAAGTAATCAGAGAGAAGAGTACGGGTGGGTCGTCGGATCCGGGATAGATCCAGGATCCGAGTAACGGTGTTCGGATCCGGTTCTAGGAGATTATGTGCGAAGAGGCGGTATGACATGAGACGAGCTGAGGTGGATGAGGATTCGATCGGTGAAGAAGAAGAAGAAGACACCTTGGATTTCTTGCGGCTCAAGTAAGTGACACGTGTCCAGAACTGATTGTATGATTCTGTACGAAAGGCGTTTGCATATTCTTCTCTCACGTCCACGTCGTCACCATCTCTGGGACTTGAATTTCCTGAAGCTGTGTCAACAGAGAACGAACGTTTTAGAAGAAAATTCAATTTTTTATTTGTTTTCATGGTTAGAAATTAAATGGTATCTACGTGACTAAAAAAACAGTGGTAATTGAACCTGTGGATGCGAGAATCCTTTTGATCTTTGATGAAACTTTGATGCCCATTCCTCGAGATCTCGGATGAAGCAAAATCTATTTTCTCTTAGAGTAGAGAGCTTTTGGTTTAAGATGTTGGGAGAAGAAACTGAGAACGACAAGATGGTTTCCTTTTATTATATAGTTAGTCGTGTAATATATAATCATAATGAAAGGTAAATAAAGAACTATATATTTTGCTTGCTACAAATAGGGATATCCAAGAATTCTGTTGGGAAATTCTTAATTTTACTAGTACTTGTAGTGGGAGTGAAGAAATATCGAGAAATTAAATAAGTGGATGCTTGCACGTAAATATACAAACAAAAAAAGGGCATCCAAGTGACTACAGAGTTATCAACGAAATATCCTATCCATTCATTTCCCTTTTATGGAGAAAGTCTTTACGCAAACTCATAGATCCATGTTTGCCAGATTTGGAAGGTGTGGTAGAGAGTTTATGCAATTTCGTTTTCATTCAGATCTTTTCGCTTTAAAGAAATTGGAAACATATAAACAAAATGAAATCAATTCTTGTTTGATTATGATAATTGGACAGCCCATACCATGATTCTATCAAGAATCAAGATTTAGCAAATGCTTGAATTCATATAATAAGTTTGAACATGAATGCACCTTATAAAGAAGCAGGAACAACATACTACAAAATGTGTGTCCTGACTGACGAACCAACGAAACTCAAGTTTCCAAGACTCGAGTCGTAATAGAGGAATGTGTTGGTACAAAAACTACGGAATCGGACCAAAAGAACAAGTTATTTTCAGGTGATTCTTCCAAACCCGGTATAAGTAGATGAACCAATGAAAATGAAGACAGAGACAAAGAGAAGATATCGTACGAGTTCTCGAATTTAACGCTTGACCCATTGGAAGCTCTTTCTTGCCTTGGCTTTTCCAGGTTTCTTCCTTTCCACAACTCGAGAGTCTCTTGTTAAGAACCCAGCTGAAACATATCCAAGATGAAAAAAAAAAGATCGATATCAAGACCAATAAATTAAACGGAAACATAGATCAGACAACATGCTGTATCTCTGCTAAAGAACATTATACAGAGATTTTATAACGTATAAGATGCGTGCAGTATCTTGCTTACAAGCTCGAAGTGCTGTCCGCATATCTGGTTCCCAGTTTTGCAACGCCCTGCTGATACCCAATTGAATAGCTCCAACTTGACCTTTAAACCAAAAATTTGAGTACGGTTGAATGCTTGGCAGATTGTTGATTTGCAAAAAGAAAATAGCAAATCTAAACTGTCAACTTATGACCAAATCATACTAGCTTGTGTAGATAGAGAAATTTGAGTGCTTGAATGATCACAATCGAAGAAACTGAGCTGATCTTTAAGGGGTTTTACCTGTAGTACCACCGCCATTAACAGTGCACTTAATATCCCAACTACCTAAGGTTTTGGTTTCAGCAAGTGGGCGGAGAAGAGCAGCACGATGATCAAGCATAGGGAAGTAGACATCGAACTCTTTGTCGTTAATAAGGAATTTTCCTTTCCCAGGTACGATCCAAACACGGGCAATGCTACATTTTCTTCTCCCGGTTCCATAGGCTCTCCCCGATTCATCCACTTGTCTCACCCGTGATTTGGCAATTTCCTCTTGCATCTGGAGTTCTATCTCAGCTCTCGCGGACTTCTTTGAACCCTTCTCACGGCGCAAGTTTTCAATCTCACTCAGAGGAGGCAATCCTTCGACCCCTTGAAAATCTTTCAAGGCTATCAGACTATCTAGCATTTCATCTGTTATACCAGACTTAGCAATAAGGTCTCCAAATGCTCGATCAGGACCTGCAATAATAGTAAGTTCCGAATCAGTAAAACTGAAAGACGTTCTCTACTTATGGCTAACTCTTCAACTCACTGACCTTAGCAATGTTAAGCAAACGCATTAGCGATAAACAAATAACAGAAACGACACATTAAGCACCAAAATTTTCATTTTAAACATAACCCTTTCTACCCTGAATGTTCATGCCTCTTAAACATCCAAGCTTACTCCATAAATCAGCATATCTTGATTACGCAACCTTGCTACTAGAATGATCATCTAATCCAAATCTAACCTTAACAAGACAAACTCATGTGATCTGATTAGCATAACTATCAGCTACCCATTTGACCCTGACTGGTGCATTGCAAACAAATTAAAAAATAAAAATCTCACCTTTGATAATCTCATTGAGCTCTTTCTCTTCTTTTTCAAACACCTCCTTCTTCTTACGCTCTTCCTCCGCGTTCTCCAAGCCGGTATCAAAGCTAAGCGGCATCTCGCCACTGGTATCAAACACGACCGTATTATCTTCCTCCTTCAAGTTCCATGGCTTAGGCACATCCCATCCATTGGGTTTCACCTCTCCGCTAGTTCCAAAACCATTCGCCACCTCACCTTCCTCGCCGAACACAGCTTTCTCATCTCCTTCCTGCATATTCCATCGCTTAGTCTCCTCCCAGTCATTCGCTCTCCTCTCGCCGCCGGTTTCAAGCCCTTGCGTCACCTCTTCGCCAGTATCGAACACAACCTTATCCTCTTCCTCATTCATATTCCATCGCTTAGGTCCCTCCGGCCATTTGCCATCTCCACCAGCTGAGCCGGATCCTGAAACTCCGGAGGAAGCCCAAGAATCATTGGAAGAGAAAGGATCGGACTTGCCATCGTTTACTCCAGAAAAGCTCCACGGTACGTCATTTCGGTTACCCCCGTTCCCGTCGCCATTTCCGCCGCCGCCGCTGCTACTGTTAGTGGAAAGTGGGCGGATAAGCGAGGAGAAGATCTGAGAATTCGATTTGGTCGAAGCTAGGGTTACGAGACGGAGATTCGAAGGTCTAAGGAATAAACGAGAGAGCATGATGGTGAAGAACAGAGAGATTCAGAGATTTGGGGGAAAACTAAAAAAAAAAAAAAAAAAATTGCAGATGTTCGAGGAAGAGAAAGAACGGTTAGGGTTTTACTAAGAACCACTTAAATTCATAACACTAACGAACCGGTCCGGTTTATCCAGGTTTATCCCGGTTGTAATATTCCAAACACACAAAATAAAAAAGAAGCCCCTCTGCTTCTCCGTCGTCGAGGTTATATTACTTTTGCAAATTGCGTCTTCCCGGAGATTGCTGCATACAATTGAATCGCCCCAAGTCAGCTGAATCGAGATGGTGTACATCGTTTCCTGGGACGAGTTCGTAGATCGATCTGTTCAGCTTTTCCGAGCTGATCCCGAATCTGTAGGTTATTTATTTTTTGCCCGCCCTCGATTTCGTTCATTACTGTTGCTTTTCGAGATTTTGAGCTTGTTAATGGATTAGATTCCGTCGTGTTTGGTCGAAATCTGGGGAATTGATAGAGGCAATCTACATCCAAATAGAATTGATGAATACGTGATTTTGTTTCTGATGAATTGGATATTTGGATTCACAATACTTGTGGTGCAGACTCGGTATGTGATGAAGTATAGACACTGTGATGGCAAGTTGGTTCTCAAGGTTACTGATAACAAAGAGGTAAATTGACTTCTCTATGATCGCTTCTTGTACTTGTTTGTTTGTTCTTAGAGTTCGTGTTAACAGTATGATGATGATTTGGAGAATGTAGTTTAGGGTTCTATTGATGATTACTAGACCTTTATCTTTTTTTGGTTGGTGTTTTCATCTTACTTTGTCATTAGTTTTACTTTGGTTTTGGCGGCTTGGTGAATGTGATTGCTAATAGGCTACGTGCTCAATGATTTAAATTAAGCAGATATAGTTCACTTCACTATTCACAGCAGTTGTTCTTGGTGGATGTTGAAGCATGTTTATGTTAATTTAGCCAAAGTGCTCTTCTTTAGTCCTCGTTGCGTTGCATAAAGTTTTGCATCATCTTTTTTTATGGTTAATTAGCTCTCCCTGTTGTAGCTTTCTTGTTTCATCCTGTGCGTTCTGTTTTATGTGAAGCATTATTTATACTTTTTTCATCAATTTTAGTGTCTCAAGTTCAAGACGGACCAAGCACAAGAAGCGAAGAAGATGGAGAAACTGAATAACATATTTTTCACACTCATGGCACGAGGACCTGACGGTAAAAATTCGTTTTTCGCCTACCTAACTTAAAGAAAGAATATGCAACGCCTCGTGATGTTGAGAAATAAAACTCCTTAGTTCTATGGCTTTATGACGATTTCTTTATTATGTGTGAGACCGTATAACATACTCGCACGGCTATTGGGTTAACGAATTTTCTCTAAAACATCATTTTTCGCCTACCAAAGAATGGAAGTTCATGGTTTAATGTGCATGGACGTTTATAAGGAAAACTCCTTTTGTGTGGTGGTAACATTGAGTTTGTAGCTTACTTTGTTAGTTTTTGTTGTGTCTGCTGTATAATGCAGTTGATCTCTCTGAAGTCACCGGTAAAGAACAGATGGACACTCAGCCAGCGAAGAAAGGAAGAGGAAGGAAGCAATAAGTCTCATGATTCTGTTTTTCTTTTTTCTTTTTCCTCATATTTGGTATCAAGATTTTGATCCATTTTTGTTACATATTTTGAGATGGATTTTGTGATGATAGGCTTTCAAGATTTGTTCTCACTTGGCTTTTTATATGTCTCAATTTTCAATATATCGTGACTATTAATCGCGTCTCATATTCACCATGGAAAACATGGAAAAGCCAATCATATAGAAGAGATATGGTGCCTATCTCAGCTAGTACACAGTTAATTCGTTCATATTTGCATCATCTTTCAATAAAATATGATTGTAAAATAATCTATCATGCCTAACTTCTGAAGAGGATCGACGATCACAAAGCGATAAAGTTTGGGTGCAAAAGATTGACACATTAGAAGAAAAATAATGAGTGGAAGTGACTATTTTTTTGGATTCCTATAAAATTTAATCATTTATGTGGAATTTGCATTCTTCCAAATTATACTAGAGTAACTGGATCCACAAAAAAAAAAAAAAAAAAAAACTAGATAAACGAGAAGAAAAGTTAGGAGGAAAAATACCCAATTCCCCCACATTTTTTCATCCCCTATATATTATTTGAGAATACTTTTTAAAAGACTAACCTTTACTTCATGTGTTTATTACAAGAGTGTCATCCTTACTTATATTAATTACATATAATGTTATTATATGATTTGATCACTTATATTAATTATCACTATTACATAATCAAAACTATGATATATATCATAGACTCTAATTAAAATACATGTTATTTATTCATTCATAAAATATATAACTTTAATTATGTATTTGACCAATATAATCAAATAATTTTATATTAATATATATATCATGTTTATTAAATAACTTTTACTTGAAAAAAATATATTATATTTCAGTATAGTTATTCGTTTTAACTTATATTTATGAATAACAATAATAACTATATCACTTCATAATAATTTATTTACATAATCTTATATTATATATATTTATAATTCTTTAATCTTTATTTAATATAAAACTTATAAATACTTTTACTTTATTAATATTATATTATAATCTTATAATATAATAAAAATTATATATTATTTTTCTTAAAGATTATAATATAATAAAAAGTATATATTATTTTTCTTAAAAAGCAACTTACAAGCAATTTTAATATATAATAAAAATTACTAATTTATATCAACTTACCATGATTATCAGATATATTTATTATAGTATATAACTACAACTATAATAAATTTCATTGTATTTAAACATAATTCAAATTTCCTAAAATAAATCAACATAAAATATTTGATTTGTATTGATATCAAATCAGTAATAAAATTATGGTAATGAAAAATTATTCTGTTTCTAAACTTAATTAATAATATAGATTAACATAAGTAACCACACATTTAATTAAATAAACATATAGTAGTTGAATTTATGCCTATTCATATCAATTTAGAAAT
Organism: Isatis tinctoria; assembly: GCA_010577795.1. Lineage (NCBI taxonomy): Eukaryota > Viridiplantae > Streptophyta > Magnoliopsida > Brassicales > Brassicaceae > Isatis > Isatis tinctoria. Next base: position 25,389,545 of record CM021245.1, read on the forward strand.
AAATTCAGATATAAATAATATGTCATAATTTTTTACTCGATCAATAATGATAGAAAATAACTGATTTTTTTGCAATGTTATCCTATATATGATTTAATTGTTTTGCATTTATTAATATACAATTTTAAAAGATTTTAAAAATGTTGAAATCACATTATATATCTATATAAATGACTATAAAATTATATTTAATTAATATTTATATAAATATTTTACTCCGCGCATGGCGCGGGTTACTACCTAGTTTATTATTATTTCTCTTATTCCTCTCTCTCACAATTGTAAAATAACCAATTATGATTCATGTATAAGGTGAGTTGTCATGAAATAGAATCCGAACTGAAGGAAACCGTGATGTAATCGTTTATGGCTACAAAAGTGAAACTGATAGAGAAACATTAAACTCATCGATGCTTTGTGTCGCCTTGGTGTCTCCTAGGGGCATCTCAAGGATAGAGACAAGACAATATATCACATACTATGAAGAGGAAGATTCACACGATCGAACCTTGCTAAAAATTGCTAAAGTCTATTTCAATCAATTGCAGATGATGCATCGCCATGCACACGCTCGCTTTGGATACCAATTTATTTGGACCAACCTGGCTGCTAAGGTCGTCGTCAGAGGATGTTGACGTGATCTCTGTTCTTACTCCTCTCTTACGACAACACACGGTTGGACTTATTCTTATTTATTTTCTTTTTACCTATTTTCACAGAATAATCAGAGACCTTATATGTTTGTGCGTTGGACCCAACTGGAGACAATTTCATGTGGTTTGAGACGTATATTTCAGATTGATTAGAGACAGCTTATGTGTTTAATATCTTAAGTCGCTATACATGCACGTAATCTCGTTTTATTTTCAACAACAACTTCGATGATAGCATAAATCTAGATGGCAGGGCCTGAGAGCATGTTAATGGGAGAACACTCCAAGTGGAAGAGGGAGGAGGGTGTTTAAGGTGCAGACCGATGGAGAAAACTATAATACTTATATTTATGAAAAAACAAATTGGGATGTATGTTAAGATAATTTAAAATAATTGATTAAGATATATATCACCAAAATGCATTGAAATAATTCTAAATTTTGATCTATATGAGCTGGAGCAATTTTGTTATTTTAAGTACTGTACGAGTGTAAATGTCATGCTTCATATGCTTTTCTCTTGATTTTACTTCTTACATCGTTTTGTCTTGTATTTCTTAGTTTTGTATTGCAATCTTTAATCTTCATGGGATCAATCTTTGTATATTCTTCAGTGTGCCATGCACGTGTGGATTTTTTGAGTCTTTACAAATTTAGAGCTTCGCTTGCCTAATTGGATCCTTGCGTATCACTATAAAATTGGAGCGTATCAAAAAATTTACACTGTTTTCGGGGATTAAGTGACCACCATCAGACTTAGGATTGGCATTGATGAGAGTCATTTTATATTATCTTGTTGATAATCTTTCATTTTCTTGTGATCTTGATCTTTTAGGTGTATTAAGCGATTGCCATCAGAGCGTATCAAAAATTTGATATATATTTTTGGGCAATTTTCAAAAATAGCACACTTTCATATTTTTGTCACAAAAATAACACATCAAAGTAAAAATGACAAAATAACATTCATTAAATAAGAATTTTTTTATTATACTCTTACTTCTCATCATTCGTTTCTTCTCAATCTTGTAACCATAAACCCTAAACCCTAAAATTTAAACTCTAATTAATGATTTGTGAACCCAAGTTCATCAGTGGAATACATTTAAAAATGATCAAAGTATTCTATTATTATCATTTTCACTCTAGTGTGCTATTTTTGTGACAAAAACATGAAAGTGCATGTGCTATTTGAAGGTATTCCTCTATATATTTTTAGTTTTTTCTTTTTGCTTTCTCATTTACATCTGTGGTTTTGGATATTGGAAGATTTCGAATAACTTTTTCGACGATTAGCCTCCAAAAAATTATCTCTGGAAATAATAGTTAACTAAAGTATATCAATTTTTATTTAATATAGGACATATCCACATTTATTTCAATTTTTAAAAGAATCGTTTTATACATCTTAATCTTCATCGTGCATTTTGAATGTCTTTTTTGTTTTCTCATTTTTAAGCATACATCAATTCAGAATAAAAAGAACATTTCTTCAAAATAAATTAACACATTTTGGTTAAAAAATAAAATTTTGACTGCTCAAAGATGACTTTAAAAAAGTGATTAACCTCTTTTGATGAGTTTAAAAAAGTGATTAACCTCTTCTGATTGTAAAAATATTAAAAATAAACTTAAAGCAATGCAAAATGGATTAAATAGATGGATTGACTTATTTGGACATATATAAATCATGTAGTCTTATTTATATAAAACTAAATTTGTGTAATATAACCTTGTCAGCAAATATTTTATTAAGAATGAAAAATCATAAAAATATTCGAAAGCCATGATCTCACACTATAGCGCGGGTTAGAGTCATGATCCGAATAAAATAAATATTGAATAAAATTAACACATTTTAAATTTTGATTTCTACAAAGTAAAAAATATAAAAACGAAAACAAACTAAAAATATTGTTTTTCTTTGGAGTAAATTAAAATTTAGTAAACTATATAATACATATATCTAAATATATTAACACATCTCAAACTTTCTTATTTATAAATAATTTTTTTCTAAAAAATCAAATGTCATATAAAAACAAAATAAAAAATTTCATGGAAATTAAAAATTGAGATTTTCCTTTCTATAAAATTTATTTATTTTCAATAAAAATAATTCTGCGTTTTGAAAATGCAGATAATCTAATAATTAATTATAATTCATGGATAAGGTGATATGTACTGATTCATTTTGACACGTTTTTAGTGACGGTGCCAAAAAATCAAGTTTATAAATACTTAGTCGCAACCATATTTTTAACAACGCAGCCAGAAAAAAACCCATACTTTTAGCAACAAAAAAAACTAAAATAACATGGAGGTGATAAATAATTCGTCTGCGGACAAGAGAGAGGAAATCGATCGACCATTAGCTGACTTTCCGGTGAACATATGGGAAGATCCTTTGGCAACTTTCTCAGTTTCCGACCCGGTACTTACCAACTTTTGTCATCATATATATATAGTGCCTTCACCTATACATTTAATAGAATAAGGTGAAAGTTTGTTCATAATGTCTCTCGTGCCACTGACATATATAGGAAAGTGATGAGAGAAACAAAGAGAAGCTAAGGTCACTGAAGGAAACCGTGAAGGAATCGTTTGTGGCTTCAAAAGAGAAGCTGATAAAGAACATTAAACTCATCGATGCTTTGTGTCGCCTTGGTGTCTCCTATCATTTTGAGCACTTGGAGATGATGTTCGGTCGCCATGATCTCATGCAGATGATAAGAGATAGTGAATCCGATTTATATACGGTTTCACTTATTTTTCAAGTTTTTAGGCAGTTCGGCTATAAGATTTGTGTCGGTAAGCAAGAACTCGACACATTGAAACTACCGTTCTTATACACAATTGATCTAAGCTAGTATTAGCAATGATTATTTACCATAGTCTTTCTAGTTATAAATATATTTACTAAACTATTAAAACAGAAACACACTTATTCATTAACATTTTCCCTACATGTGATTTACGAAAAATGTTATTGTCTTTTAATGGTTTTTCAAATTTTTATTAATGGTATTTTAGTCAAATCGTATATGTAAATTATGATTAATATTTAAATCAAAATTAAATAAAAAGATTCATAATATTATTTTAAATCAAAATGAATTAAAAGTTCTTTTTAAATATATTTTAAAATATTAGACTTTAGATTTTATGCAAGAAAATTTGATTATATATATATATATATATATATTTACAAAAATGAATATTATAAAACTAAAATTTAAATTAATAGCAATTATTTTTTAATTTACAAAATGAAGATTTCACTTTAATAAAAATTAACAATATTAGAAATTAGACTGATATATTTTCAATTTAATAAAAAGTTAAATATTAAAAATTATTCAATATTTATTTTATTAGATTATATACTGAACGGGTTAGGATTAAATATTTGTTGTGATTGATGTTTATTTTGGATCATTTGGTCAAACATGTCAAACATTCACACCACTGTGAGACGAGTTGAAAGAACGAATCAGAATATTTCGATTGTGAAACCATTACAAACAAACTGTGAATACTATAAGATGGATTAAAAGAATAAACAAATTGAAAATAAAGTTAGTATATAGGATATATTTATATATATATATTTCATAAGTACAGTTAAATTATTAAATCAAATGGTAGATGTAAATAAAATAACTTAGTGCACAAATTATTTTTAATTTAGGATTAGATAGAAATATTTTTAATTTAATAAAATTTAAATATTATAAATTACTCAATATTTACATTATTTAATAATATGATGGACGAGTGAGGATTATTTTTTTTTTGCGAAATGATGTTTATTGAAGGGTTAACTATTAAACATGCAAAGTATTTAGAGCACTCTATAATGAGTTGAAAAAATGAAAACAAACTTAAAATGTTGTTCGCTAATGGGTTTAAATATAGTAAATTATATGATACATCTATATCAAAATAAAACTGTTAACACATCTAAAAATTTGAAATCTATAGATATATTATTTAAAATAATATATATCAGAATTTGTTTTTAAATTAAAAAAAATTAAAAATTAAAATTATAGATGTTTTCTCTATTAAGTTAAAATTTTATCAAAAATATATTTTCGCGGATCAAAATCTAGTTTGTTAAACTAAAATTGGGTGAATAAAGTGGTATTTTCAAAGAATTGTTAAACAACATAGGCATATTCAGTTATAATAATAAAATATTTGTCAATGAAAATCGTATATACACGATATATTAGTAAAATCAAGTAATAGTTGTTAAGCTTGGTATTTTTTTTTTTTTTTGTTGAAATGTAAAATTTATATATTAACAAAAAAAATTTTGAGCCCCCATAAAACACACGGAAGGCTCGGAGTGTTTGGTCACATTTGTTTTAAAACAGATACATTACAATGGAACATTTGATATCAAATTCCAACGAATTAGACTCTCCTCAGTCTCTTCGTTTCCTGTAAGCCGAAGCTCCATTTCTTTATGGATCGTTGCCGCCGTGAAGTCAGTCAAGCGAGAAATGCCTGTGTGTATCCATCCATTTCTCTCTCTCCATATCCAGTAAACCACTGATTGGAATGCCATTATTGTGGGCGTCTTATCTATCGGAGAAAGTCTGTTTCTGAGTAGAGATATTACCGTCCGATTCCAGTCCGGAGATATCCTATTTCCGAGCAGGCCTGAAGCTATCTTTGTCCATACAGTCACTACAAGAAAACAAGCAAATTCCCACGGACGAATTCCTCAGAATTCCGTCGGAATTAGGGTATTCCGACGGCATATTGAGGAACTCTTCCGTCGGAAAAAAGTCGTCGGAATATTGAATTCCGTCGGAATTTCCTCGGAAATTTCCGACGGAATTCCGAGGAAAGCAAATTCCGAGGAAAAAGCGAGGAACACAATTCGTCGGATGGGTCCGTCGGAAGTTTCCGACGGACGCCGACGTCAGGCGTTTCCGACGGAAGGCGTCCGTCGGGAGTTTACGACGGCAGGGGTCCGTCGCTAGTTTCCGACGGACGCTTTCCGTCGGAAATGTCCGACGGACGCCTTCCGTCGGAAATTTCCGACGGAATGTATCCGTCGGAATTTCTGACGGAATGTATCCGTCGGATATTTCCGACGGAAGGCGTCCGTCGGAAATTTCTGACGGAATGTATCCGTCGGATATTTCCGACGGAAGGCGTCCGTCGGAAATATTTAAAAATTAATTTTTAAAAAAAATAAATTTTTTTTAAAAAAATTATTTCTTAAAAGAAAAGATATTAGAAAATTAAATTTGAAAATATAAAATGAAATATGAAATATATAAAATTGAAAGTCTTACAAATAAAAAAAACATTCCGAAGTTTTTGAAAAAAAAAAAAAACTACGGTTTTGGGTGTTCGGGTCGTGCAAGGTCGGGAAATCGACGTTCGGGTGCAACCTCCTCATCATTTCCATCATCTGCTCGTTCAGCTTCATCTGTGCCTCGAAGCTCGCCTGTTGGGTCGCCATCTGAGTCTCCAACGCAGAAATGCGTTGGTCCTTGTCCTGCAGCTGACCCATAAGTGCTTCGGGATCAACAAAGGGCGGGGCTGCAGCAGAAGACGTAACTGACCGTGACGGACGAGCCAAACCCACCATTCTGCCCTTCTTCTTTGGAACCGACTGAAATAGAAAATAACCAAAATGTAAATAATAATTAAGATTGGAACCGATTGAAATAGAAAAATAAAAAATAGTAAATAATAATTGAGATGAAATGAAACTTACCTTTTGAACGATTTTGTTGATCTGATCCCGAGGCAATTGGGAACCCGTTGAATCTTCGTCTTCGATTGGAAGCTGAGACGCTGCTTCTTCCACCTGACTGTTGATGAGGTCGACGACACCCTTCACGACAACGTCATCGATCTCGCCGGTATGCTTGTTCGTATACGCCTTTTTCAGTAGCGCGAAATCATCAACCGGCTCACCATCATTTGCTTCCACCTTGATATCAATATAAATATTAGTAATTAGAAGAAAAATTGAGAATTTTAAATTTCAAAAATTATAAAATTATTAAATAGAATAAAAAGCGATTGAAGTTACCATGCGATCTCTCAGAGTGGCTTGGGACTGAGCACCCAAGTTGTGCTTGTAGATGCCCTTTCCTTTACGATCGCTCTTGCGGTTGGTGGAATTGGTGGAAGAAGTCGATTTCGTCTCGTCTTTACTCCAATGCTCAATCAACTGTGCCCAGACGTCGAGGTTCATTAACTTTGGGACCTTTTTTTAAAAAAAATGTTAGATTAATTAAAATATAATGTAATAAATTTTAAAAAGGTTTTAAAAATAAAAAAGAAAACCTTGTTCTTTCGCCACTTCTTCTTCCACTCGTAAATTTGATAACCATAGTTGGTCATAACTTTGTGGACGAAGTGATAATAGACAAACGCCGTATAATCGGGATTCCAGTTGAATTCTTGCTGAAAAAAGAAACAATTAGTAGAATATTTATATTGAAAAAAATTTAATTGAAAAAATAAAGAATACTTACCGCAAACTGTTCAAACCACAGAATTTGTTTGCCTATAGGAAAGTCGGTGAAAGTAGGATGTCCCACGTCCAAGGCCAGATACATCATACGGTTGATCCATGCGCTGATCCCGTTCGAGGATCGATCAAACCATGTCTGACCCGGTCCAGATGGATAGGGAGTGAGAAACGGAAGATGGTGACGACCAGGCTGTCGAACAAACTCTGCAACCCTCGCCAGTTCCGCAGGAGCCTGATAGTTCGGAGGAATAACGGGTGCAGCCTGAGAGCCAGAAGGAGCGTCGGGATATGGAGAGGGAGATGTATCGTGGGAGCTGCGGGAATCCTGAACGGAGTGGCTCCCCGAGCCACGACCACGAGCACGACGCTGTCGAGGAGGCGGGGTCTGATCATCGTAAGACCTGTAGTTTGAAGATATAAAAATCCAAACAAAAGTTATAATGTGTTAGTAATATTTAATTCATATACACGTTTTTACAAATCAAAAAATGTTTTAATACTTAATAAAATAGTTTTAATAACAGAAAAACAATTGTAAAAATTATTGAAAATCATATACATGTTTTAAAAAAATCAAAAAATATTGTAATACTTAAAAAAATATTTGTAATATCAGGAAAAAAAACGTTTTAGAAACTTGCTTAACTTTTTTAAAAATAGAAAAACCTTTTTTAAATCATATAGACGTTTTTACAAATCAAAAAATGTTTTAATACTTATAAAAATAGTTTTAATAACAGAAAACAATAGTAAAAATCATTGAAAAACGTTTTTTAAAATCTTTGGAAAATAGTGATTTTAGATATTACAAATCAAAAACCTTTTTTAAAAACAATAGTAAAAAAAAGTTTTAATACTTATACAAATAGTTTTTAAATGAGAAAACGATTTTAAAAAATGAAAAACGATTTTAAAAATTGAAAAACGATTTTAAAAATTGAAAAACGAATTTAAAAATTGAAAAACGATTTTAAAAATTGAAAAACGATTTTAAAAATTGAAAAACGATTTTAAAAAATTAAGAGAAAACGATTTTAAAAATAGAAAAACGATTTTAAAAATTGAAAAACGATTTTAAAAATTGAAAAACGTTTTAAAAAATTGAGAAACTATTTAAAAAAAATAAAAAACGAACTTAAAAATTAAAAAACGTTTTTAAAAGTACAAATAATTGCAAAAAAACTAAAAATAGAACCTAAAATCCGCAATTCAATCCTAAACTATCCATCTAACAACCTAAAATCCTAAACTATCCATCTAACAACCTAAAATCCGAAACTATCCACCTAAAATATGAAGTTCAAATCGACCCTTACATGATTTGAGAGAGGAAGACGGCGAGAGAGGAGGCGAGAGAGGACGGCGAGAGAGGAGGCGAGAGAGGACGGCGAGAGAGGAGGCGAGAGAGGACGGCGAGAGAGGAGGCGAGAGAGGAGGCGAGAGAGGACGGCGAGAGAGGAGGCGAGAGAGGAGGCGAGAGAGGAGCCGAGAGAGCACGGCGAGAGAGGAGGACGAGATGAGAGAGAGGAGGAGATGAGGTTGAGAGAGAGGAGGAGATGAGGTATGCGGCGGAGAAGAAGAAGAAGAAATAGGGTTAGGTTTATATTTAATGATTCCGACGGACAGGGTTCGTCGGAATTCCGTCGGAATCATTAAATGTAAACCTAACCCGCGGATGTCGAAATAATTCAAGCGCTTTGGTTTTCCCGGTACGTACATTTCCGACGGCTCTATGTTTCCTCGGAATTTCCTGGGAAAATTCCGAGGAAATTCCGAGGAAATATGTTTTTTTATGTATTTCCTCGGAATTTCCTAGGAATTTTCCCACGAAACTCCTAGGAAACATGGTTTGGGGTTTCAAATTCCGATTTTTTTTTTCAGAATTTCATTTTTAATACAATTTCAATTCATACCATTGAGGATACTTTGTATAGATGATCATAAACCATGAAATAACAAAATTTAAAAAATAATAGTAAGTATTTCCTTTAACGTTTGTTAAAGTGTAGAAGTGTTTATCTTATGTTGTGTGATTTTTGTTCGAGCAATCGTAAAAGTGTTTGTTATTGTGTAAAACACTAAGGTTTGACTTCATAATCTAGTTAGGACACTCAATGAAGGTTAGATATGTGTTATTCGATACGCAAAACGTGGTTCTCGGTTATAAAACCCCATTTCCTAGGAATTTCCTGGGAAAATTCCTAGGAAATTCCGAGGAAATTCCAAAAAACATCCAGTTCCTAGGAATTTCCTGGGAAAATTCCTAGGAAATTCCGAGGAAATATTTTTTTATGTATTTCCTCGGAATTTCCTAGGAATTTTCCCAGGAAATTCCTAGGAAACATGGTTTGGGGTTTCAAATTCCGATTTTTTTTTTCAGAATTTCATTTTTAATACAATTTCAATTCATACCATTGAGGATACTTTGTATAGATGATCATAAACCATGAAATAACAAAATTTAAAAAATAATAGTAAGTATTTCCTTTAACGTTTGTTAAAGTGTAGAAGTGTTTATCTTATGTTGTGTGATTTTTGTTCGAGCAATCGTAAAAGTGTTTGTTATTGTGTAAAACACTAAGGTTTGACTTCATAATCTAGTTAGGACACTCAATGAAGGTTAGATATGTGTTATTCGATACGCAAAACGTGGTTCTCGGTTATAAAACCCCATTTCCTAGGAATTTCCTGGGAAAATTCCTAGGAAATTCCGAGGAAATTCCAAAAAACATCCAGTTCCTAGGAATTTCCTGGGAAAATTCCTAGGAAATTCCGAGGAAATATGTTTTTTTATGTATTTCCTCGGAAAATTCCTAGGAAATTCCGAGGAAATTCCTAGGAAACATGGTTTGGGGTTTCAAATTCCGATTTTTTTTTTCAGAATTTCATTTTTAATACAATTTCAATTCATACCATTGAGGATACTTTGTATAGATGATCATAAACCATGAAATAACAAAATTTAAAAAATAATAGTAAGTATTTCCTTTAACGTTTGTTAAAGTGTAGAAGTGTTTATCTTATGTTGTGTGATTTTTGTTCGAGCAATCGTAAAAGTGTTTGTTATTGTGTAAAACACTAAGGTTTGACTTCATAATCTAGTTAGGACACTCAATGAAGGTTAGATATTTGTTATTCGATACGCAAAACGTGGTTCTCGGTTATAAAACCCCATTTCCTAGGAATTTCCTGGGAAAATTCCTAGGAAATTCCGAGGAAATTCCAAAAAACATCCAGTTCCTAGGAATTTCCTGGGAAAATTCCTAGGAAATTCCGAGGAAATATGTTTTTTTATGTATTTCCTCGGAATTTCCTAGGAATTTTCCCAGGAAATTCCTAGGAAACATGGTTTGGGGTTTCAAATTCCGATTTTTTTTTTCAGAATTTCATTTTTAATACAATTTCAATTCATACCATTGAGGATACTTTGTATAGATGATCATAAACCATGAAATAACAAAATTTAAAAAATAATAGTAAGTATTTCCTTTAACGTTTGTTAAAGTGTAGAAGTGTTTATCTTATGTTGTGTGATTTTTGTTCGAGCAATCGTAAAAGTGTTTGTTATTGTGTAAAACACTAAGGTTTGACTTCATAATCTAGTTAGGACACTCAATGAAGGTTAGATATGTGTTATTCGATACGCAAAACGTGGTTCTCGGTTATAAAACCCCATTTCCTAGGAATTTCCTGGGAAAATTCCTAGGAAATTCCGAGGAAATTCCAAAAAACATCCAGTTCCTAGGAATTTCCTGGGAAAATTCCTAGGAAATTCCGAGGAAATATGTTTTTTTATGTATTTCCTCGGAATTTCCTAGGAATTATTGAATTCGCCCCACGGCTGCCCCACCGGGTCTCTAACGGGTACAAACTTTCCTCGGTATCTTAGAAATATCTGTCGGTTTTTTCCCACGGACCCTGTTTCCTCGGAATTTCCTAGGAAAATTCCGACGGAAAATTCCTTCCTCGGAAAATTCCTAGGAAATTCCGAGGAACTCACGTTTCTCGGAGTTTCCTCGGTTTTTCGTCAGAAAATTCCGAGGAACTCATTTTCCCTCGGAAAATCCGTCAGAATATCAATGTTTTCTTGTAGTGAGTGTACGAGTATGGGCATGCCCAAAACAAATGATTTCTAGTTTCATCAGGTTCACCACACAGTGGACAATGTTGATTTTGTCCCCAGATTCGCATATTGCTCCCTGTTTGTAAACGATCCCTCATTGCCATCCAGACAATAAAACTCTGTCTAGGAATTGCTTGTATGAACCACACCAACCTATGCCAAGCGACGACCGGTGAGGCTTGGCGAAGAAGATGCCATGTTTTCTTTGAAGAGAATTTTCCACCCTAGCTGTTTGTTTTTTGCTTCCATAATGCAATGTCCGGCCCCATTTCTATTGAAGGTACTCTTTTTGCCGGAATTTGAGTAATAAAAGCTTGAGTCTCTGGTCTTCTAACTCGCCATTGTTTCCAGTCATGATCGTCAACGGCCGAAGCTACCATTGCCATTCTCTGAATACCCAGAATACGCGGTCCGACTTGACCTATATTAAGAATGAGAGGACCTGAGTCCAACCAGTTGTAAGACCAAAAATGTGTTGAAAGACCATCTCCCACTTCTTTTATAACTAGTAGTTTTCTCCACATCCAAGAGCCCCTCGTTGTTGAAATTGGGATGTCCCAGAAAGAATCTTGTCGTAGCAAGTAGTATCTTGTCCAAGCGACCCATAAAAAAATGATTTGCTAAATTTATGTATATCTACATGATCTGAAGATGTATTTGATAAGTTCAAGAACAATGATGGAGATTTTAAGGAGCACCTAGCTGAGGATGCGAGAGGTCTGTTAGGCCTTTATGAAGCTGCTCATTGGGGCACACATGGTGAAGACATTCTTGATGAAGCCATCGCTTTCACAAGGCTGCATTTGGAAGGTTTGGCCTCTCGGTCTAGTCCTCATCTTGCGGTCCGCATCAAGAATTCCCTCAAACATGCATACCCTAGGGGCATCCCACGGATAGAGACAAGACAATATATCACATATTATGAAGAGGAAGATTCACACGATCAAACCTTGCTAGAATTTGCTAAAGTAGATTTCAATCTATTGCAGATGATGCATCGCGAAGAGCTTGGACAGGTCATTAGGTAACATTTCGAGCAAAAAAATCAAATTAATATCTAAATAACTAATATAAAGGGAGAACTAAAAATGATGAATATTTTTATATAATTAGGTGGTATAAGGGTCTACAGCTCGACTCAAAACTGTCGTATGCAAGGAATAGGACAGTTGAAAGCTACCTGTGGGCGGTTGGGGCCTATTTTGAACCCAAATATTCTCAAGCAAGGATTAAATTGGCCATTACTATTATCTTATTGACGCTAGTTGATGATACATATGATGCATATGGCACGATTGAAGAACTTGAAACACTTACAGATGCCTTTATCAAGTGGAATCCTAGCGATGTGGAAAGGCTACCAGAGAGCATGGAAAGGCTGCCGTACGGTGTTGTGTTAGATTTCTATAAAGAACTTGAGGAGGAGATGGAGAAACAAGGAAGGTCGGGATGCGTCCTTTACGCCAAAAAAGCGGTATAATAGAAAAGACATATATCTACTTCATATGAATATAACTACTTTTGTTCATGTCTGTTAGATCTACATGAAATTTTGGTTAATTGGTTGCATGTTAATGGTCAGATGATGGTGACAGCTAAAGCTTACCTTCAAGAGGCAAAATGGTTGAACCAAGACTATGTAGCTACATTCACGGAGTACAAAGAAAACGGAGTTTATTCGTCGCCTTACTTTGCTTTGTTAACGGGATCATTTCTAGGAATGGTGGATGAAGCCACACTTGATCTTTTCGAATGGTTAAGCACTTTCCCACCACTACTTTTGACTTCTGCGCTAATAGGCCGTCTCTGTGATGACATTGCGAGCTGTAAGGTAAATATTAACTCACTTTACAAGCTACAATTAGACATGTCAATATGGCCAGTCCAGTTAGACTTACCCTAGCCCGAAGAAATAAAATAAGTGTGTATAAATGAATAAACTTGTTTTTTTGCATAAGTGAAAGTGAAAAGATGATCATAATCATAATATGATCCTAATTAATCGCAAAAAAAGGGATTTTGCGAGATTGCAAGACCTTATAAACTTAACTATATTGAGTTTTGGTACGAAAACCTATTAAACGATAATGCAGGACTGGGCCAAAGGCCCAAAAGCATTGGCACAAGTCCGACCTGGAACCTGGTAGGATATGGCCAGAAAGGTACAAATTCTTCTTAAGATCCGAATAAATGGTTCTAACTTTGTTTTCCGGAGTGAGTAATGTAGGACCTTATAGTTAAGCTGCAGTTGACACCCTTCTTACAAAACCATTTCGTCTCACTACCTCGATGCAAATTGCAAAATAAAATATTCAATCTTTATCTGATGCAGTTTGAGCATAAGAGAAAGCACGTAGGGACATCCATTGATTGCTATATGAAGCAATATGGTGTTTCATGGGCGAAGGCCGAAGAAGAGATCAAAACTATGGCATTGGATTCATGGAAGAGTCTTAACCAAGAACTGATGATGAGACCTCACACATCTTCTTTCCCTATCTTCATGCGGTTCCTAAATCTCTCGAGAGTCGTCGAGGTTGTCTACGAAGACACTGACAGTTTCACACATCCTGAGTTGATGAAACATCACGTGGTTTCTTTGTTCCTTGACAATATACCCATTGACCAGCGCTGTACGACTGTGCAAGTGATGTTTTAGTTTCCTGGTTTTATGTTGTGTGGACATGTGGCTTTCTTCTGTCACATTGTCTTTATGTGTTTCAAATCCTAAATAAAGGACTAATCCATTTATATGTGTTGTATAAAATGTCTCTCTCTTTTCTTTCTCAAGAATAAACTCTTAGGATCCATGTGATCTGCATTATCAATCTTGAACTCGAATAGCTTTTCCAACCTCTTTAATATTTCCTCTTGAGAAATGAGAATTTCCAGCAAATCACCCTAATTGCTGAAAGCAAAGCAACAAATCTCTGCGTCATGTCCACCAAGCGTTAACAGCAGCTCAAACTTGTATGCATCCCCGTCTGTCGTTCCCAATTATGAACAAGTAATGAGTATTGCGAAGAATTTTCACACCCATAAGTCCATAACATGAATGATGAAAAACAATCAGATTTCATGTGCTTCAGCTTCCGTAAACGTTTTAAATGATGAAAAACATAGATTTCTATGAATCTCGATAATTAGTCGTCGATGTATCTGGTCATAAAAAAATTGTCGACTCAACATACAAATTTGTTAAAATCATATTGTCACGGAACATTTCATAAAATCATAAAGTCTTCGAATATTTGTTAAAATCATAAAGTCTTCGAAAATGTCATTTCATAGTTCTCTCAATTTTTTTTTTTGTATCAGATTTTTGGCCTTCCATAAAATTTGATTATATAATTTCATATTCACGTTTTTTGGCTCAGGAATTTTTATAACATCTTCTTTCTTTTCTTTCTTAAAAATTGTGGAATGCTGTCTTGCTGCTTGAATTTTGGAATTTTAGTTTAGCGCTAAGAATGCAAAAACCACTATTTGACGCCATAATTTCAAGTTCCATTTTAAAATCAAAACCATTTAATCGTGATTTGTTGCCAACATTGGAAAACATAGTTGGCGCTACTTTTTTTAATTTCAAAATAATAATATTTGACATTTCTAATGATAAAAATGGAAAATGTCATAATTTACACACTTTCTTTGGATACCACCAATATGTTTGAACCGACCTGGCTGCTAAGGTCGTCGTCAGAGGATGTTGACGCGATCTCTATAATTAAAGATCTCTGTTCTTAGTCTTATTAGTTATTTACTCCTCCCTTACGACAACACACGCGTGGCCTTATTCATATTTATTTTCTTGTTTCCCATCTTCACAAAATAATGAGAGACCTAATATAGTTATGCGTTGGACCCAAATGGAGACAATTTCATGTGGTTTGAGAGGTATATTTCAGATTGATAAGACAGCTTTAATATCTTGAGTCACTATACTTGCACGTAATCTCGTTCAATATATTTATACATTTTCGGTTTTATTTTCAACAACACCTTCCGCCGCAGCGCTGAGTTGATAACAGCCGAAAACGACACCGTTCACATTTCATATTGTTTTTTTTTTTTTTTTTAACTTGGGGTATACCGAATCTATGGAAGGAAAGCAAGGGCCCATATCCATGTGGATGTCCAAACAAATGTGACTTAATTTCGCGCAGCAGAGGAATCGAACCCGTAACATGTTAGCGTCACGGACCCGTCCACTCGACCACAAGCGCTTGAACTCATATTTCATATTGTTATTGATTGTGTTTGAAAAAAAAAAACATCATTAGCTAGGGAGTATTTTCTGCAAGCATGGACCCTAACCGGAAGCGCAATAAAATGATGACGATTCTTCCCAGAGTTTTTTCAGATTTCTGATTTTAGCCAGGGAAAAATCTATTCTAGTATGGCATGAACTGATACATATTTAGTTTGGATTCAAATATATTTTAATTGTTGGGACATAAAATTATAATTACTCTAGTTATTGTTATATTACATCTGTCAATATTTTAATATATTATTTTAATATTTTATTTAATAATTAATGTTAAAACAACTTCTAAAAAAGCAGTGTCCTTTGTCAAAAAAAAAAGAAAATTATTTGCTTATAGTATTTTTAAATATCTATTTAAGTCCATTATTATTAAAATACTATTCTCGTTTATTTGTTCAAATTTACTATTGTTAAAACTATTTTTAATTATTGGTTTTATATAAAAACTAAAAGAGATTTAGTAGCTAAAAAGAGTTATTCAAATTTACGATTTTATATAATTAAAATCATAAAAAGTTCTGTAACGAGTTTTTTTAATTTCTCTTAAATTAATTTAAAATCATTTAAATCATCTAAAAATTACAAAAATTTAAATCACTCTTTACATATGAATCTCCCACCTGGCTCAGACATAATTGCTTCCGGTGGATCACAAGTTTCAAGTATTTCACGGCGCGTCTCTCTTCCTTTTTCTTTTCTTTTTCCTGATCAATATTCCAGTATTTTGTACTCGTATTTCCTTTTCCCTAGTTTTCTTTCTTTTTGGGCACTTCCTCACGATAAGGGGGTGCATAAATTATCTAGGTCTGATCGACAATTTTTTTTTTTTTTTAGGATCTGGTATCTAATCCATTTTCTGATTTGGTCCACTTTAAACGATCGGAAATCTAAAAAATGTAAACTTTAATATTAAAATTGCGAACAGGACGAATGTGAATATAAATTTTAATAATAATCGATTGTTAACAACGGATATTTAGTTCACGTATCTGTAAGAATCAATAAACAAATTTTATTAACCTCACGAAATAGCGTATAGGTTGTCATCAGCTCTGTCTGATGGATGGGCCTGATAGAGCATGTTAATGTGCACACAGCACACTGATGGAGAAAACTACAGTACTTACTACTTATATTTATGAACATCAAAAACAAATTGGTATGCATTTTAAGATATTTAAAATAATTGATTAAAATATATATCACTAGAATGCATTTATCTTGATTTTACTTCTTACATCTTTTTGTCTTGTATTTCTTTGTTTATAAATTTCCAAAACTTATAAATATTTAATATAAATTAGTTTTTCTCTCGCATCTTTTGTATTGCAATCTATAATCTTCATGGGATCAATATTCTTTAAATCAGGAGCTTTAAATATTCTTGCGTGTGCCATGCACGTGGATTTTTTGAGGCTTTACTAGTGAGGGTAAAATTAGAGCGTATAAACAAATTTGCACTGTTTCCGGGGATTAAGTGACCACCATCAGAATTAGGATTGGCTGACGAGAGTAATTTTATATTATATTGTTGATAATCTTTTCATTTTCTTGTGATCTTGATCTTTTAGGTGTGTTAAGTGATTGCCATCAGAGCGTATCAAAAATTTAATATTTTCCTTAGTTTTTTCCTTTTGCTTTCCCATTTACGGTTGTGGTTTTACATATTGGAAGATTTCGAAGAATTTTTTTTTTTAAACTGTTTTCAGTATTATATATTTTTATAAAAGATTTGAACATGACCTGGAAATAGTACTGAGACGACTACCCAAGATCATTCATGTATCTAGATAAAGTTTGAACAAGTGGCGAGAGAAATGACATATATATTACCAATATAATAAACCTTAATATCAAATTTCTATATTTTCTTAATCGATTACCTTCGAATAGAGCATGGAATAACACTTGATATATCACATATATGTTTAGTTTAACTAGTTCAGAGCTCTTAAAACCACCATCATCTTCATCTAACTCAGTCTTACCTTATTATAATTACTCTTTTTATGTAAAAATCAGAAATTCATCGCCTACGTACGTAAAGCTTTTTGGTTAATGTTAACAAGAAAAAAATGTTAGTTGAAATATTTGACAGAAAGAAAAGTCTTCATTTTGTTGTTAGAGCTAAAAGCCTTCAATTGAGAAAAAAAACGCCTCCAAGTTAGACTCGTGTTGCCTATAAAAGCATTCCTTTAGATCATGGACTTTCCTCATCTTGTCTTGTAAACGACAGTAAACCCAATAAGATCATTTTCGTTTCTTAAAAATGCATTTCTCCTCTACTTCGTCCACTTGGACAATCTTAATCACATTGGCATGTATTATGCTTCGTGCGTCTTTGTCCGATGCTCAACTTACCCCTACTTTCTACGACAATTCATGTCCTAACGTCACTAACATCGTACGGGACACTATTGTCAACGAGCTAAGATCGGACCCTCGTATCGCCGCGAGCATCCTTCGTCTTCACTTTCACGACTGCTTTGTCAATGTAAGATACTACTAGTCTTCATCTTTATTTTTCCTTGCTAATAATCTGTGTGCATGTTCCATCTTTTAAATATTTAAACCAATCAGTGTAAAACCTAAAAAATGTGATTAAAAATATAATTTTCGGCGCAACACAGCTGAACACGCTCTGTTTCAGATTAAATAGTATCATTTTTGCACTGTTTTTTTGTGTTACAATATAAGTGTTATTTTGTTTTTTCAGTGTAGATTTAATATAGGTAAATTTAGTTCTCAATTTTTTTTTTGGTAATATTTAGTTCTCAATATTACTAAAAAGGTTACTTTTTTGTTTGTGTGAGTTAGTGTGAATTTGTATCGTATTAAAGTGACTCGGCTTACATGCATGTTTGTTCTAGACAAGATAATCAATATAAAATTTTCATCTGTAAACTTCTCGTCCGGCTCGAATAACCAACCATATTTGTTTCATTAATTTATATATTAAGTTGACAAAAGAAAATCAATGTACTTAACTTCTTCGACAATGATGGTTGGTTACTGGTTAGTTATTAGTTTCAGTGATGATGCCAAAACATATATTTATGCAAGATCTCGTATTCACCGAACATGAATTATTCGTGTTACAGTATTTATTGTTTATTTAGAAAGAGCATAGTGCCGTACAAAACACGGAATGAAATTAATACATGTCAATCATTTTTATCAAGGGCTGCAAAAAAGATTTTTTTTTTTTTTGAAATCATTCAAAATCCTCACACGCATCCTGAATTGAACCGGAAAAAGCACTAAATAATAAAATAGTAACATTTTAAATTATTTAATCGAAATTTGTAATAATGGATTTTCTTATTTTTCTTAAAACATATTAATATATTGTTGAAAAACATGTTATATTTCATCGAGTAAAACATGGTTTAGAAAAGTTCATCTCATCACTTGTATATTTATTATATAATCTCTGATCACTTCCGAGGAACAAATGGTTTTAATGGATGACAAGAAAACCTTTTTTTTTATAGTTCAATGTTTGTTACCGATGGTCAAAATGTAAACTATGGGTGTAATAGATTGACTAATGACTTGTCAAATAATATTGGAATTATGAAAGGGTTGTGACGCATCGATCTTGTTAGACAACTCCACATCATTCCGAACAGAGAAAGATGCAATTGGAAATGCAAACTCGGCTCGGGGATTTCCTGTGATTGATAGAATGAAAGCCGCGGTGGAGAGGGCATGCCCGAGAACCGTTTCATGCGCAGATATGCTCACCATCGCTGCTCAACAATCTGTCACTTTGGTATGTTCCATACTTCCGTTTTCTTTTATTCATTACAAAATACTGTTTTCAATCTTAATATATCAAAGTCGTTACGTTACACTATCAACAGAAACACCTAATTAAGTTTGAAAATGAAATTTCATTGAGAACGTCACAGTCTGTATAATTGGTATCAACTTTTCAACTATATGACATGCTGGTATTCGAAACTAATGGAGAAATACCTAAAACGCGTGGTCCCGTGAAGAAAATTTGACATGTTTAATATAGATTATTGACAAAATTTAAATATGATGATCATATCACGAGAATATACTTGGTTGAATAAGACTACTTTTTTAGATACCCCATTAAATAATAATCAATCATATTTTTCAAGAAATACTGGAGATTAGAAAACTTCACTTTGGCTATATAATCAAGGAATTTAACAACATGTTTGTGTTTTTCTGTTTACACAATGAATCTTCTGAATAGTAAGAATAATTAATCTCTAAAACGTCGGAACAAAGATTATCTAAAAACAATTAAGTACTCTGAAAATAATTAATGGTTATCATATCTAGGCAGGAGGTCCTTCTTGGAGAGTTCCATTGGGGAGAAGAGACAGTTTACAAGCATTTTTTGATCTAGCTACTGCAAATCTTCCAGCTCCATTCTTCACACTTCCAGAACTTAAAGAAAGCTTTAGTAGAGTTGGCCTCACCCGTCCTTCTGATCTCGTTGCTCTCTCCGGTAATCGACAGTCACATGCCGTTTGATATAGCTGTAGTTCACGAGATTATTTACTGATCATATATGTGGTCTTTCTTTGGTTAGGGGGTCACACATTCGGTAAAAATCAATGCCGGTTCATTATGGACAGACTATACAATTTCCGAAACACAAGTTTACCCGATCCTACACTCAACACTACTTACCTCCAAACTCTTCGTGGACTATGTCCCCAAAATGGTAACCTAAGTGCGTTGGTGGATTTTGATCTGCGTACGCCTACGGTTTTCGACAACAAATACTATGTGAATCTTAAAGAACAGAAAGGTCTTATTCAGAGCGACCAAGAGTTGTTCTCTAGCTCCAATGCCAGTGACACAATCCCCTTGGTAAGAGCATATGCTGATGGCACACAAACATTCTTCGATGCGTTTGTGGAGGCGATGAATAGGATGGGAAACATTACACCTCTTACGGGAACTCAAGGACAGATCAGGTTGAATTGTACGGTGGTTAATTCCAACTCTCTACTCCAAGATGTGGTTGAAATCGTTGATTTTGTTAGCTCTATGTGAGAATAGTGACTCAACATGTGGCTACCAAAAATATATGTTATGATAAATAAAACGCTCTCAAGATGTTACTTGAGAATATTTTATTTTAGATCACTAGCTGTTGTCTCGTGCTTTACTCGGAAATTACAAATTAATAAAGAACTTAATAAAATTTGATAGTTTTTTGGGTTTTTACTTTATAAATATATCTACTATATATATGTATCTACTATATATTAAAAGAAGAAACATTTTAGACTATTTTTGCTGATGTGACAACATCATATTTTTCTCAGTCTTTTTTTTTTTTTTGTCTTTTATTCTTAAACCTGTTGTCAAACACCAAAAAGTATGAAGATTTTTAATTCAATATATTAAATCTATATTATTTCTATTAATTTGTTTAAAATCAAATATTTATCATTAAATTAATCATGAAATCAATTACAAAACTGAAAAAGTTAAAATGATCATCTTTAACCATATGTTATATTTATAAAGTTTATGGAGTTTTATAAACCTAAAATTTAATATAAAAGTTATTTTACTATATATTAAAGGAGAAGAATTTTATGCCATTTTTGCTGATGTGCCAACACCATATTAATAATCATACCATCCTAGTAAAATATAAAAGGAAAGAAATGGTAAGTTTATAGAGCTCTTGATCTTATTAGTAAAAATTATTTATGAATTAGTTTGGTGAAAAAATACTATAGTATCTTTTTATAAAAAATAAGTGAAACAGAGTGCTAAAATGATATTTAAATTTTTTTTTGTCACAATTTGTGTGTGGGAAAAAAAACTTACGTAAATCAATTATATATAAAAAAGGAAATAACAGTGCTAAAATGATATCTAACTTGAAACTGAGTGTATGAACTCAAATAAATGTGTGTGTGTGTGTTACCCATTTTGTGTGTGGGAAAAGAAACTTAGAGCATGATTAATGGAGAGACTCATTTTGGATTCTTAAGATATTTTATTAGTAAATATATGATTTATTTAAGTTAAGAGTTTCAATTGTTTTTTGGAGTTCTTAATTTTTTTTTCTTTTTTGAAATTGTTTTAAATTTAAAAGAAATGAAATATAATCAAACTATTAAGAGTAATTAATCTATATTGAAGAAATCCATAAATATTTACATAATAATATAAAGATAAAAACTGATACATATATTACTTAATAGAAAAAGAAAATAAAATACAAATAAAATAGAAAGTAATATAATGGTAAAAAAAAAAAAAGCATTACCAAAAACCAATACTTGTTTAGCATCTCAATTATGCTTCGGCACGTCGTTGGAGAAACTATTAGCACTATTGCATTTTTCTGAAAGTGAAAAGAGTTGTTTAACATGGAAGTTGCATACACAAACATATGAGCTACTAGAGATGAACCCAAACTTATTATTCTCCCAAAAGGATGGACTTTTATTACCATTATCCAGGCATGTGCAATATCAATCGTCCTTGCTGTTAGGCCTGGGTTTTTTTCTTTGGAAAGTATATTAGGAGCCCATTAATTTATGTTTTATTGTGACTTTAGGCCCAAATTTATTGTAACCCTATTTGAGTTGGACAGAGCTACCAGGATAACCAATTTATTCATCTTCTGCTGTCAACAAAACCCTATATGGACGAAAACAAAATCCAAGACAGTGGACCACAAGTTTAGTTCGCTTATCCTGGATTTTGGTTATAAGAGAAGTTTCAAAAAATTTGTGTTAGTCAAAAGCATTTGGAAAAAAGTCCTTCCTCTACCTTCGACTTTAATTATATGTACATGATATGCTAGTAGCAACAAAAAGAAAAGAAAAGAAGTCAACTGATAAAACAAGGCATCTAATATAAAAGATCCCGGACTAGCAAGAATATTGAATATATATATATATATATGGTATGGAGGTCATAAGGGACAAAGAGGGAGACTATTGAACTGCCACATGAGAAATTATTTGAAGAAGGTTATGCATGCATATTAAGGTAGTTCAAGCTAGACCAGTTTAATCAAATACCTTTAGCCACTGAGAAATAGTGAGTTCATCACAAACTCTGTTTAGCCATTGAAATTCACTTAGAGAATGGATGAAGAGTACACCAATTGTTTTTTGTTCCGTATGCAAACGCATTAAGTTGGAATCCTAATGTATTCTTGCATGGAGCAAAGAAGATCTAATCTATCCAGTTAAATAATTAATCGATTTATGAGGTGTACTACAAGAAAACATCGATATTCCGAGGGATATTACGAGGGAAACTGATTTCCTCGAAATTTTCTGACGAAAAACCGAGGAAACTCCTAGAAAAGGGAGTTCCTCGGAATATCCTCGGCAAATTCCGAGGATAACATGTTTCCTCGGAATTGTCCGAGGAAATTCCGAGGAAAGAGGATCCGTCGGAATAAACCTACGGATATTTCTGAAATACCGAGGAAAGTTTGTAGCCGTTAAAGACCCGTTGGGGGAGCCGTTGGGCGATTTCAAGAATTCCGAGGAAATACCGAGGAAGGGTGGTTTTTCCTCGGAATTTCCTCAGTATGTCGGCAGCATTTCATCTATAAATACAACCACTCCTCTTCCTCTTCATTCACTCCATTTCTTCTTCTTTCCTCCCACTATCTTTACACACGATTTTGCTTTCAAAAAATCATGTCTTCTTCAAATTATTATCGTTCTTGGATGGATCGACCTCATTTGGATCCGAACACGAAATTGCTTACGAAAGAATACGAATGAGGTCTAAAGGAATTCATGTGGTTAGTTCAACGACAACCGGAAGCCGAAACAGGTAAGTTAAGATGTCCTTGCTCTAATTGTAAAAATAGAAAGGTTATTAAAGAGTTGGATGTTTGGACACATATTTTTTTAAATGGGTTTACACGAAGTTACAAAATTTGGTATCATCACGGGGAAACAGGATATGAACCTGGTAGTACTAGCGAACCTCGGCCGGCGGTTAGATTAGAAGAACCAATTAGAACGGATTTAGATTATGGTGTAGGTATTGAGCAGATGGTAAATGATCATTTTAGAGGGGAAGATTTACCCAATGCAGAAGCTAGGAGATTTTATGATATGTTGGATGCTGGAAAGCAACCTTTGTATGAAGGTTGCAGAGATGGTCATTCAGCTTTATCATATGCTACAAGACTGATGGGCATTAAAACAGATTATAACTTGGCTGAAGACTGTGTGGATGTGATAGCTGATTTTGTAAAAGGTATTCTACCTGAGGATAATGTAGCTCCAGGTTCATACTACGAGGTTCAGAAACTCGTATCTGGTGTTAGTTTACCGTATGAGGTAATAGATGTCTGCAGCGATAACTGCATGATTTATTGGAGGGCGGATGACCAGCGGATTACATGCAAATTTTGTGGGAAGCCTCGTTACAAAGATACGAGTGGAAGAGTTCGAGTGCCATATAAAAGGATGTGGTATTTGCCTTTGAAGGAAAAGTTGCAGAGGTTGTATCTTTCGGAACGCACAGCGCAACGAATGAGATGGCATGCGGAGCACTCAACAGATGGTGAGATTAGACATTCTTCAGATGCAAAAGCGTGGAAGCATTTCCAATCAAAGTATCCCGACTTTGCATATGAGAGAAGAAATGTCTACCTTGGATTATGTACCGATGGTTTCAGCCCGTATGGGAAGAGTGGAAGACAATATTCTCTATGGCCAGTCATTGTTATACCATATAACTTAACCCCAAACTTGTGCTTGCGACGAGAGTTTTTGTTTCTCTCCATTCTCGTTCCCGGACCAGAGCATCCTAAGAGATCACTTGTTGTGTTTCTTCAGCCACTAATATATGAGTTGCAACAACTATGGGCTGAAGGTGCTGAAACATACGACATTTCGTGTAAATAAAACTTTCAAATGCAGGCAGTACTAATGTGGACAATAAGTGATTTTCCAGCATATGGTATGTTATCTGGATGGACAACGCATGGGAGGCTATCATGTCCATATTGTCAAGATTACATAGATGCTTTCCAACTAAAGAACGGAAGAAAAACGTGTTGGTTTGACTGTCACAGACGATTCCTACCACATGATCATCCATACCGTCAGAGTAAGAATTTCTTTAGGAAGAACAAACAGGTGTTTGATGGTCCACCTGAGGAAGTTAGTGGGAAAGTTTTGAAGACACAACTAAGAGATTTTGGTGCAGAAAGGACGCCAGACGTCGGTGGACATGAGCATTTTCCTGTAGATGCTGTTGGAGAACTACATAACTGGCACAAGAAAAGTATTTTCTTTGATTTGCCATACTGGGGGATCATCTGCTAAGGCATAATTTAGATGTGATGCATATTGAGAAGAACTTTTTTGACAATCTCATGAACACGATCCTTAACGTTAAAGGTAAAACAAATGATAATTTGAAGTCAAGACTGGATTTAGTCGATATATGTGCTCGTCCAGAACTTCATGTTGATGAGAATGGTAGGGCTCCTTTTCCCATATACCGACTTGATGCAGAAGGGAAAAATGCGTTCTTTGATTGGATTTCAAACGATGTGGAATTTCCAGATGGTTACGCATCTAATTTGCGAAACTGTATCGACAGAAAGGAAGGAAAGTTTATTGGCTTGAAAAGTCACGATTGCCATGTGATGATGCAGCGCCTCCTTCCGTTTGCCTTCAAGGAACTATTACCACGAAAAGTTCATGAAGCTGTTGCAGGGATAAGTGCTTTCTTCCGCGATTTATGCAGCAGATCAGTGACTCTTGAAGGTATTACAAATTTGAAGACTAACATAGCCGTGATTTAGTGCAACCTTGAGAAGATATTTCCTCCCTCATTTTTTGATGTTATGGAGCATCTTGCTATTCACCTTGCAAGAGAATTGGAACTTGGTGGTCCTGTGCAGTATAGATGGATGTATCTGTATGAGCGGTATATGTGCCATTTGAAGAAGAAGGTGAAAAATTTAAGTAGGGTGGAAGGTTCTATAGTCGCACAGATGATCAATGAAGAAATTTCAAACTTTGCGGAGCACTACTTTCCAGCAGAAGTTCAGACCAAAAACAGAAGATCTGCTCGGCATGATGATAGAGGCGAACGGGCAACATATCATGTTCAGGTTCCAGACATTTTCACAGATGTTGGACGACTTAGCGGAAAACCAAAGGACCGTCGACTTACTGAGCACGAGCGAAGTCATTTGCAGACATATTTGCTCACCAATTGCGAAAATGTTCTTCCATATGAGAGATAAGTTTATTATCTTACAAAATTCTATTTTCACAAATTGACATTTAAATCTAATTAATTATATTATTGTCATCATATGTACAGGATTTTCATGTCAGCAAAGCGGTTCGAATATAGATACGCCACAGAGGCGGAACTAGAAGAAATGAAGCAGATAGAATTTGCTGGATGGATGTTTACCTATGTGAGTGCCTTAAACAAATTAAAATTACATTTATCATATATTTATACTAATTCATATTTATTGATATAACCTACATATTTGCTATTAATAGGTGTCTACTGGTTTGGCTAGAGGTGAAACATTTGACGATTGGATACGCGAGATGGTGGTTGGCCCAAACTGTGTTGTGAAGTCATATCCGAGATTTTGTACTCGAGGATATGCATTCACAACTGAAAAGAGGAGACGTTCGCGTACGACCTATGATGCTGGCGTTTGTTCTGCATCAGGAGATGATGTATACTATAGACACATACATGAGATTTTGGAAATCAAGTATTTGGGCTTGCTTGGATTGCGCTGTACTATTTTCTATTGTGATTGGCACGACAACACTCCAGATCGAGGTGTGAGAACAGATGCATTTGGTGTTACATCAGTACATTCGAGGCGAAAGCTGCAATATTATGATCCTTTCATTCTTGCTTCTCAGGCCGATCAGGTAAGTTAATGTTGTACGAATTCAGAATGATTGATCATAATTCATACTTTTACTAATATTTTTTTAAATGTTACAGGTTTCTTATATCAAGTACCCATGGGTAAGGAACAGAGATGATCCATGGGTTACGGTTACAAGAGTCAACCCGAGAGGCCGAGTTCAGGGAACTTCAGAGCTGGAAGACCCACTGCAACCAATCACATCTGGCAACTTAAGTGCAGCAGAAGATGTAGCGGAAGGTGGCCTTGTAGTCGATTTGACCGACTTCGCAGAAGACGCCGTCGTTTACGCAGAAGATGAACCAGTTATTGGAGAGTTTCACCAAGATCCAGATTCCGATTCATCTGGTGACGATGACTCGGAATCAGAGTAGAGATTTTTTTTTTTAAAAAAAAGAAATTCCGAGGGAATTTAGGGTTTCCTCTGAATTCCATTACTCGATTTAGGGATTTGATTTAAAGTGCTATTCCTCGGAATTTCCTCAAAATATTCCGAGGAGATTTCGAGGAAAATAGCTAAAAAACATATTTCCTCGGAATTTCCTCAGAATATTTCGAGGAAATTCCGAGGAATCAACTGATTTCTGCAACTTCCTCGGAATGTCCTCAGAAAATTCCGAGGAAATTCTGAGGAGATGGGGTTTGTTAACCGAGAACGATGTTTTGCGGATTGAATAACACATATATAACCTTCATTGAGTGTCTTAACCAGATTATGAAGTCAAACCTTAGTGTTTTACACAATAACAAACACTTTTATGATTGCTCGAATAAAAATCACACAACATAAGATAAACACTTATAC
This sequence comes from Isatis tinctoria, assembly GCA_010577795.1. Classification (NCBI taxonomy): domain Eukaryota; kingdom Viridiplantae; phylum Streptophyta; class Magnoliopsida; order Brassicales; family Brassicaceae; genus Isatis; species Isatis tinctoria. Next base: position 25,416,822 of record CM021245.1, read on the forward strand.
ACTTTAACAAACGTTAAAGGAAATACTTACAATTATTTTTGATATTTTGTTATTTCATGGTTTATGATCATCTATACAAAGTATCCTCAATGGTATGAATTGCATTTGTATTAAAAATGAAATACCGAAAAAAAAATTCGGAATTTGAAACCCCAAGCCATGTTTCCTCGGTATTTCCTCGGAAATTTCCGTCGGAAAGTACTTACCCGGGAAAACCAAACCCCTTGAATTATTTCAAGAACCGCGGGTTAGGTATTATATTTAATAATTCCGACGGAATTCCGATGAACCTATTCCGTCGGAATCATTAAATATAATACGTAACCCTTCTTCTTCTTCTTCTCCGCCGCACGCTCTCTCTCGATCGATCCTCTCTCTCATCTCGTCGTTCTCGATCCTCTCTCTCATCTCGCCGCAGGCTCTCTCAATTCTCGCCGTCGGAATCGACAATTCTCGCCGGTTAATCTGAAACCGAAGCCCACATCTCTTCTCCACTTGAAGAATCATGTAAGAATCTATGAAAACTTCATATTTTTCTATTTCTTACGGTTTGTGAAATTACAATTTCGGATTTTAGGTTGTTAGATGGATAGTTTCAGATTTTAGGTTGTTAGATGGATAGTTTAGGATTGAATTTAGGATTTTTGATTTTTAAAAACGTTTTTAAATGATTTTAAAAAAGGTTTTTACTATTTTTAAAATCGTTTTTCTGATATTAAAACTATTTTTTCTGATATTAAAACAATTGTTATAAGTATTAAAACATTTTTTGATTTTTAAAAACGTGTATATGATTTTAAACAAGGTTTTTACTATTTTTAAAATCGTTTTTCAATTTTCCAGGAAAAATAAAACATATTTAAAAAATTTAAAAAATATTTATAAACCTTTTTCTATATTAAAAATCATGTATACTAACAAATTATAATTTTTTTTGAATTTTTATATATTAAAACTATTTTTCTGATATTAAAACTATTTTTATATATTAAAACTATTTTTAAATATTAAAACTATTTTTCTGATATTAAAACTATTTTTATAAGTATTAAAACATTTTTTGATTTTTAAAAACATGTGTATGATTTTAAAAAAGGTTTTTACTATTTTCAAAATCATTTTTCAAGTTTCCAGGAACAATAAAACATATTTAAAAAATTTAAAAATATCTATAAACCTTTTTCTATATTAAAAATCATGTATACTAACAAATTATAATTTTTCTGATATTTTAACTATTTTTCTGATATTATAACTATTTTTATATCTTTAAACTACAGGTCTTATGATGATCAGACCCCGCCTCCTCGACAGCATCGTGGTCGTGGCTCGGGGAGCTACTCCGTTCAGGATTCCCCATCGCCCCGCAGCTCCCACCAGACATCTCCCTCTCTATTTCCCGAGGCTCCTTCTGGCTCCGGTGCTGCACCCACTATTGCTCCGAACTTTCAGGGTCCTCCGGAACTGATGAGGGTTGCGGAGTTTGTTCGACAGCCGGTCGTCACCATCTTCCGTTTCTCACTCCGTATCCATCTGGACCGGGTCAGACATGGTTCGATCGATCCTCGAACGGGATCAGCTCATGGATCAATCGTATGATGTATCTGTGTTTGGACGTGGGACATCCGACTTTCACCGACTTCCCTAGAGCCAAACAAGTTCTGTGGTTTGAACAGTTTGCAGTAAATATTCTTATTTTTTTAATTTTTTTAATATAAATTTTCTACTAATTGTGTTTTTTTTTAGCAAGAATTCAACTGAAATCCCGATTATACGGTGTTTGTCTATTACCACTCCGTGCATAAATTTATGACCAACTATGCGTATCATATTCACGAGTGGAAGAAGAAGTGGCAAATGGACAAGGTTTGGTTTTTTATTTTTAAAACCATTTTTAAATTTATTAAATTATTTTTTAATTCATCTAACAATTTTTTTTTAAAAAGGTCCCAAAGTCGATAAACCTCGAGGTCTGGAAGCAGTTGATTGTGCATTGAAGTAAGGAAGGGACGAAATCGACTTCTTCCACCAACTCCACCAACCGCAAGAGCGATCGTAAAGGGAAGGGCGTCTACAAGCACAACTTGGGTGCTCAGTTCCAAGCCACTCTGAGGGATCGCATGGTAATTTTAGTCGCTTTTTATTCTATTTTAAATTTTTTGAAATTTTAAATTCTTATTATTTCTTCTAATTACTAATATTTATATTGATATCAAGGTGGAAGAAAATGATGGTGAGCCAGTTGATGATTTCACCCTATTGAAGAAGGCGTATACGAACAAGAAGACCGGCCAGATTGATGATGGTGTTGTGAAGGGTGTCGTCGACCTCATCCACAGTCAGGTGGAAGAAGCAGCGTCTCAGCTTCAAACCGAGGACGAAGATTCGACGGGTTCCCAATTGCCTCGGGATCGGATCAACGAAATCATTGAAAAGGTAAGTTTTTTTTTTTAAATTTCATTTCATCTTAATTATTATTTACATTTGCCTATTTTCTATTTCAGTCGGTTCCAAAGAAGAAGGGCCGATTGTTGGGTTTGGCTCGTCGGTCCCGGTCGGTTACGTCTTCTGCTGCAGCCCCGCCCTTTGTTGATCCCGAAGCACTTATGGGTCAGTTGCAGGACAAGGACTTACGCGTATCTGCGTTGGAGACTCAGATGGCGACTCAACAGGCGAGCTTCGAGGCACAGAGGAAGCTGAACCAGCAGATGATGGACATGATGAGGACGTTTCACCCGAACGTCGATTTCCCGACCCTGCAAGACCCGAACACCTAAAACCCGTAGCTTTTTTTTTTTCAAAAACTTGGAATGTTTTTTTTATTTGTACGACTTTGAATTTTAAATTTATATTTTCGAAATTAAATTTCTGAATTTAATTTTATATTTTCAATTTTAAATTTCTAATATTTTATTTTTTTAAAAATATTTTTTTTTAATAATTCCGAGGAAATCTTCCATCGGAATATTCCGACGACGTGTTTCCTCGGAAATTTCCGAGGAAACCTTTCCTCGGAGACTTCCGAGGAAGCCCGTCGTCGGAAAATTCCGACGAAGCCGTTCCTCGGAAATTTCCGAGGAAAATCGTCCTCGGAATATTCCGATGGAGGATTTCCTCGGAAGTTTTCGAGGGAGGGTTTCCTCGAAATTTTCCTCCGCATTCGGACGATTTGTTCCGTCGGAATAATCCTCGGTTTATACCGAGGAATCCCTCCGTCGGTATTTTCCGACGACCGCTCCGACGAATTGCCATCCTCGCTATTTCCTCGGAATTTGTGTTCCTCGGAATTCCAACGGAAATTTCCGAGGAAATTCCGAGGACATCCTATATTCCGAGGAGTTTTTTTCCGAGGGAAGAAATCCTCGGTATTTCGTCGGAATACCGTTATTCCGAAAACTCGGTATATGCTTGTTTTCTTGTAGTATCGAGGAAATATTGGTTAGGAGTGAACTCGATAATGCGGTATTAGTTCGTCGAACTAAAGTTTGAAGTTGTTTGCAAGAGAAGCACAGTCTGTGTGGGTAAAGTGATGACTGATGCAGATTATGCATCCGATCCTGACAAGAGAAAGTCAGTGACTAGCCTACATTACAGAAAATGTTTTGATAAATATTTTGATTAGATTCATTATGCAGACAATATAATACATAACCATACAAATATTTTATTATATTGGACATATAACATAGTCTCATTCTCACACGTAGATAATTTCAATACATAACTTCGGTCTGCTCAAATCAAGGCTTTTTGTTAAGATTGATCAAATCTCATCAGAACGCTATGACCGAGGATGACGATATTTATGACGTGATGATCACCACGAGGTCCACAAGGTATCGTACATTTTACAAACAATTCCTTGTTTCTCAAGCAATCACGGAAAACAATAAAAAAAAAAAAATTAAATAGCAAGTCGAAGCTGAAAATTTGGAAATATCACCAGTTGAAGCTAATTGCCTCAAAGTGAAGGTTTTTAGCCAAACCAGAACCGCAGATCCTTGCCACCTCATGCCTCAACTTTCTTGGTCCACACACCATCACTCCCACGTCTTCCGAACCTTCTGCCTCAAACATTATCTCTGCGAAAACGGCAGCATTTTTTGGTCAAATTTTATTATTAAATTGCTGTCATACATATGATTTGCTCTTTAGATTATGTCAAAAAAGAAGAAAAAAGACTTACTCTTTAGATTAGGTTTAGAGCCGAAGTGAACATTAGTGGCCTGTACTATAGACTGATACGGGACGCTCTCCAGCTCTCTCTCGGTGTTGCCACCGAACCATGAGGATGGAGAAGATGTTGGCGTCTGAAAGTCTATGACGCTCTGACTCTTCTTACTCAAATCATGATCACCCTCTTTGTTTTTTTGCTTTCGCCACAAGAAAACCGCGCTTGCAGCAATGAAAATGCAGAGACATCCAAGAAACATGTCCCAGAGCGATCTGTAAGTAAAGTTGTAGACACTTCCTTTACGGCCGACAGGGTACATGTGGTAGCGTGTGATAATCGCTATGAGAATTAGAAACATTGCAAATGATGACAAGATCACAACGCCAAGCCATAGTAAGTTGTTGGGTCCAAGAACAGGTGAGATGGGTGAGTCTTTGTTGTTTGGTTTGAACCATTTCGTCTTCACATGATTGCCATCATCGGATGTTGTCGTTTGCGGCTCATTATCCCTTGTTACGTAGGCTTCTATTCGAAGTTTTAACTTAGAAATATCTGAGACTGATATGCCTGAGGGAGGGAAAATCAGGTCTAAAAGGGAAAGATCTTGGTAATGTTTGAAGGAGCAAAGAAGAAGAACATCGGGTAATTTCGTGTTCGGGTTTTGACTCTGGAAAATGATCTCTCTAATGACTGAAATGAAAGGAGCGATCCCGCTTCCGCCACTCACTAGTATGAGAGAGTCGTGGCTTAAGAAGTCAAAAGAGGTAGGTCCATAAGGTCCTTCAGTTGAGACTTCGACAGAATCGACAGAAGCGATATGGTCGTAGAGCTTCTGAGTCCAAGTTCCTTGTCTTCTGATGACAACACTTAATTTGTCTTCCTCCAAGTTGCTGCTTGAGGTTATTGAGAAAGGATGCCATTGGAGCTTCGAAATGCTTGGCACGTGTAAAAATAGTATACTTGTTGGGTTGTAATGAAGTCCTGCAATGCCCACCATATGGTTACATTTTTGTTCAAGAAGGAACAAAAAAAGACACAAACATTTCAAGGCTTTAAATGCTAAACATAAGATGGAATAAAGGGAATATAATGATGAATAGTTTACCATGACTGAGATAATTAAATTCATCCTATACATTCCTCATCAAGATGGGCACAGGAATACTTTTTTTTTTGGGATTGTTTATATTATTGCGTGAATTGATGGAATGGCTATTATATTCCATTCAAAATAAATGGCAAATTTTTTTTTTCTTAGATCTATATGAATAAAATATTCCACATGATATTAGGATTCAGAAAAAAATGACATGGAAATGTCAATCAGGTTCGAAATGGACTAACAATAAAAATGAATTGTCGTTAATTAGTGGTGTCAACTTTAAAGAGGAAAGGAAGAACACTTAACTTGACTCTTATTTTGGATGATTTACAAAGATGATTTACAATGATCTTATATAGACTGAAATAGATCTATCTATTTCCAAAATAGACAACTATATGTACTCATGAAAAAACCTTTAAGAGGAAGGAACTAATCGAGTTTTACCATAATTTGGTGCAAGAAAATCCCTAAAATCTTTCACACGTTAAATCGACGAAAAAATAAATAAGAGACCGAAAAGTATGGTATGAATAGACAGTAGAGGATGTAGTGTGACAAACCCGGGACTTTGGAGAAAGTGAGTTCGATGTTGTCAGAAGGTAAGAGCCTTGCATTTACAAGCCTTGATCGCTTCGTTGACTGTAGAAACCTCAAATAGCGATCTATGAAGAAGAGGAAGATGTTGGGCAAGATCATGCAGAACCACGAGTCTCCCACGTGAAACACGTAGAAGATTATATAGAGACCGTAAAGCTGGTGAGTGTAGAAGAAAATCTCAAACTTCTTTCGTCTGAAGTAAGGTGTGCTTGTCACCCAAATCGCTATTCCGATAACCATTGCTATCGTTCCGGCTAAATTCGGCACATAAGTCTTGCTCCATATAAACGTCTTTACGTACATATAAAAGAACAACAACATATATAAGAGCTTGGTATATAATTTGCAGAAGGAAGAATAAAGAGATATATACATTAGACATAAGTGGTGAATTTTAAATGCTAAACATCTAGGACTTCAAATTTACTACTTACAGAAGTTTAGAACACTTTGATTTTCGTCCCAATATATTAGAAACAGTTAGATGTGACGAACCTCGAGTAACTGATTGGTCATGCCCCAGTAGATAAGGAAAACGACGGTGTGAAGGAGGAAGAGAAAGTTGGAGATATGTCCAAGCCAAATGTGATATTTGATGCTTGACTCGGAAGTCAACCCGACAAGTGGCAGAATCGTAGAGGCTCTTGTGACGGGAAAGAACAAAAAGGCCCAACAAAAGTGCCCCACGTACCCTACTCTCAATCCAAAAGCTCTAAACTTCGCCTGCCATCTGCGCCAATTCGATTCAATTAGGTTTTTTGTCAAAGTTATTAGAAGTAGAAATGAATGAACTTACATTTTAGCGTTGTCGTGATTGTGAAGTTTAACGTTATAGCTTATGTAGAGGTAATTGGCGAGAGCCCAAGTCAAAAGAGACACAAACAGGACAGAGAAAATCAAGTCCGTTGCGGTGATTATCCCCAATGGATTCATCACCATCATCACCCTCCCCATCCCTCCTTTTACTTTACATTTACTGCAAAAATTAGAATTACATATTGCATACCACGTAACTTACATCTGTGTAACAATTTAGCATACAGGTCTGCGTTATACTTGTTAGGTATCTACAGCTTTCAAGCCGGGTAATAGCTAGGTATTGTTCATATCTTCTTTTTTTTGGTAAATGAGTTTCTTCTACAGAAGAAACAAATTAATCTTGTAGATATAGTCATCAATCATCATGTAAATTTTATAGTAGTCAAATACGTACGAATATATATATACTAGTAAGATTTAATTGATCTATGCATGATCTAGATTATACGGACAGTATCAGTCGGTTATAACCAAGTGGTTTATATACAGTAGTATATATAGTACGTAAGCTCACCTCTCGGTATGTTGAATATCAGTTTGTTTCTTCTGGATATGCAAATAGACACAACTCACAACCGCAATGAATATCATTGGAATTGTGAGGAGCACAAGATTCGTGCCTACATATACATGAAATTACATAAGTAAAAAACGAAATTTTTGAATTTGCAAGAGAAACTTTAGAGACGATAGAGGAATGTGGATAATTTAATGTTCAAATCAAACCAACCTTGTGGGCCAAAATAAGTAGTGTTGAAATACTTATCAAGTTTCGGAGTCCAATTGTATTTGTAAATCTTAGTCGAAATCATTATCCAGATAAAGACCCATCCAACAAATACAAACACAAGGATCATCTTCAGCATGTTCCTTATATTTCCCATAGTTCCGTAAAATCGTGTAATGTATGTGTATGTGTATGTATTTTGTTTGTGTGTGGTCTTTTAGGTATTGTTCTTGAGAAATAGTGAACTTCTTGATTCGGTCTTTATAGAGGTTTGTGTATGGCCTATTAAATATGTATATTTGCAAGATAATTGCAAGATGATTGCAACATAATTGCATCATGATATAAGAGTTGAGAAAATTCTAACAAAAAAAGAGAGGCATGATTCATGCATGAACGGGACTTTAATGTTTATTTATTTATTTATTTACTTTGTAACGGAGATTAATAGATGTTAGATCGAAATCCAAATTAATTCCCGATTATTTAGATGATTTGATCAACAGCGAAAATTCATTGTTGGTGAGATACGAACCTGGACTAGACCCAAAAGTAAACCATCCACTACTTATACACTAGCAATAAGAACAACACTCTTTTGGTTTAAATACTTATATTATTCATACTAAATATATTCGGATTTAAAATTTAATTAATCACAAAGCTACTCATTAAGACATATTCCTAGTCTCCTAGATGATTGTTTAGAAATAAAAACAAGTCAATTACATGTTTTTAGTCAATTTTGGTTTAAAATAATTGTACCTTTTTTTTTATATATTACTCAATTAGTTCTCTTATTTTCCATATGAGATTTTTATCTTATTAACATCCCTTCATGTTCAGTCATGAACATCTAACATGGATAATTGCCGAAACAACATCTACTGAACGATACAAAATCAGGAACTCTAATACCATGCTATATTTGATTTTATCATGAATTTCTAACACAAAATCAATTAAGGATGAATGGATTGATGATCTTTAACTTATATATATTACTTCATTAATTCTCATATTTCCATGTAACACTTTTATCTCATTAACACTCCTTTTAATGCTTATCATCGACAATCTAGAATATAGATAGAACATATTTAATCTGCATGCCATATATATGACCAAAAGAAACGGCCTACTCTGAACATTCTAAAACCAAAGTATGTACAATGGATATATTTTCTGAAATTCGGCCTCCACAATGGGTATTTATATAGAGACACACTAACATGGTCACTCACGAGTCACGACCGAATATTATTATCATTTTTTTTTCTTTGGCAACCAACGAACTATCTTTTAATAGCCCAAAAAAACTTTACAATTTATTATTTTTGACGCTCACGTTTTGAAATCTTTACTAGATAGTTTAAACCTTTTCTGGCATCAAGCCAAGAGAATTTGTTCTCCAGATATGACTTTCACAGTGTCTTTTTTAACCCAAAAATTAACAGTGTTATCGGTGTAGAACAAAGAGAAGAAAAATTTGGAACGAATATTTTTATCATGGCACGGGTACCGGCCGGGTGGTACGTACTCGACTAAATCTTAGATAGAACCCTGAACTAGAGCCCTAATTATTATTTTTTGGTATGAACTATAGAGCCCTAATTATTGCTATGGTTTATTGTTGATAGTTTAGTATATAAAAAATTAAATAATCTAGACCATTTTAAATAATAGAAACTAAAAGGAAATTACAGTTTGAATTCTTTTTACCAGTCTAAAACGGCAAAAACACCCCCACCCACAAAGTTGAGTATAGACATTAAGCAAATACACCTCCACCATATGCATAGAGCCAGACCACTACGTAATAGTAGTACCACCCATTGACGGCTTCAGAATTTAGTACGCCTGGCAAAACTTCTTAATTTCGGTGTCGTACGTACGCGAATAACACTAATCAGTGTTTGCGGATTTTCTCGATTATTCTATCTATAAATGCACCTTCTATTTCCAACTCCAGGAAGTATCGAGATTCTTAAAAAAAAATATTTTCGTGATAAGTTGACGCTCCGATGCTATATTTTAATTTGGAGGATTGAGAAGGTGATCAAATTAAATATATAATAACAGAGAAAAAGGATTCCATTGGATTACTTTAGAACTAGTGCCTCCATTTTTTCCCTTTCTAAATCACAATGTTAACTTTTGGAGCTAAAAGCTTAAAATACTAATGGCTAAGCATATCTGCGTTGAAGAAAAATATAAACTAAGTTGTATATGTTTTCGTGCCGAATATATTAAAAAGCTTATTTGATCAAGTATTGTTATTGCTTTTTTTTTAATATCTATAAGAAAACTGATTTTCATCCACTAAAAATATATGATCAATAAAACGGATAACTTTTTGGTGTTTGTAGCTAAAAATAGAAATTACAAAGGGGAGTTTAGTTTTTAGTTCAAAATAGGTATATCAGGTTACTAACTAGTCTTAAACTCTCTTAAAAGTGGATAGAAAATTTTTCATTCCATTTTGGTACTCAAATATATACTCCTTCCGTTTCATAAAAGTGTCGTTTTAGATGTTTATTTTTGCTTCACAAAGAGTGTCGTTTTTAATTTCAATGCAAAATTTAATGATTTTTTATGTTTTATAATTATTTATATTTGTTCTTTTGTTTTATCATTGGTTGAATTATGGTTAGGTAGATAGCTAATGATGTTTTGTTTTGGAAAATTAACAAATTAAATATTTTCTTAATCTGTGTGTATACTCCTAAAACGACACTCTTTGTAAAACGGAGAGAGTAACAAATTTGTATGACTCTTTATGTGTGTCGATGGACGTCAGCTAATTAAACAGAGCTATCTAAACGGACATTTTTTTAGAAAAAAAGAATACATGTAAAAAGTAGTGTATTATATAATATTCAATTTCTATATTGGTGCATGTAAAAAAAAAGTGTTGATTTGATTATTTATGTTACGAAAATACAATTATATTTTCTTTTTGTGGGCTAAATACAATTATCCTTTCTATAACACATTTTATCTTAAAAGAACTCAGCAGTTAATATATTTCTTGGTTAAAGCAATTTCTGAATGGCTGATCAACTGAAAATCACTTTTCAGTACTATGCAATAAAAAAAACACAGAATCAATAATCTTCCAAATTTTTTGGAATATTACATCAGCCATGCATGGAATGAGGATGGGCTTCCGAAGCAAGAGAGGGGCTATTGGTAACTATCTAAGGTTTTATCAAAATGCGGATGTAAAACCATACGTTGTTAGCTTGAAACTTAAAATTGAACAATCTTGTCCATGTAACTTTTTCGAAGAGCTACAACGTCTGTTTGTATAATTTTCTAAAAACTATTAGTTTGTTAGAGTGTTCGTAATGAATATTTCTTTTCAATAGTAAAAAAGAATCTGAGCTACAACAATTGGTTACAATGTTTTAAAATTTGGAGAATCTACCTAATCGAGCTGCCACAGTTGACTTTTGAGATTATGATAACTAGGATTTGCATATGGAAGTACAGTTTCGAAACTGAAGTACTGTTGACTTTTAGTTGAGAAATCGGCACAGTAGTACAAGGTAAAGTACAATAAAATTTACTAAGTTGTGTGATAGAAGAACAAGTACATGTACCCATAATAATCTAGTCACGATATGAAAAGAGAGCATACTAAACTTTAAAATATTGCTAGATCTTAGTTCCGACCTTGTTGTCACTTTAACAAAATAAAAACAAATGGTTGACTAGTTTATACATTATCTTCAAACTTAATAATCTTAAAATTTAATTATATACATTAGTGATTTCGAAAGCAAGTATTATATATATATATATATATATATATTTATTTATTGGCACCATTGGTGGAATAGTGGTTTTGTAAGTAATACTCAAAGTCACTAGTTCAAGTTCATTGGAAAGGGATGATTTCTTTTTGGTGAATGACTAGGAGAATGCCTCCTGACTGTTATTAATTTTTTTAAAAAATCTATAAACGAACTTGTCGCAAGCACGACTGTCCAACAGTGTCATCTTTACAACAGATTCTAAATGTAAAAGAATAGAACTCAAAGCATAAAAATCTAAAAGTAAAGAAAATGCATGATTAGCTAATCCATTCGCAAGGCGGTTAGTTTCATTCGGAATATAAGACTGATGCTTTCAAATTTGAACTTAATATTACCAACGGTTGGTCTTGGACACTGAGGAAAATTATGAACCGAGATAAAATTAAATATTGGGGAAATTTCAAAAGTTCTGATTTCATATGTTATTTTCTTAAACACCGAGAAACAAAACCCTAAATTCAAAATGTCAAGAGAAATTCCGCAGGGACTGTTTATGGCGATTAGAGATGAGATGGTGAAAAAGGCATCGCCTCTCGCACAATAATCTCATTTATTCTTAACGGGAATGGTTCAACTGCAATTGTGGAATTAGAATGGAAATGGGAAATTGGAGGTAGTTTTGTTAAAACCCCCACTTATGGATGCGTGAATATCACAATATGTTCTATATATATGATTTTTTCTTTACCATAACAAGTTTTTTTTCTTCTCATTAAGCTTTACTTTTTTTTATGAGAAAAACCCATTAAACTTTACAAATCTCAAGACATATTTTATGATCCATCGAAGAAAATTCACGAAACTAAAACTTCGGTAAAACGATAATCAGTGTCAAAATTAAAACTTAATCCATCTATACTATTAAAATAGGAATCATTTAAGAAAATTGCAAAAGTACTATTAAACTTAATCCATCTTTCTTACAAGAAATCCAAAATCCTATTTACTAAAGCTCTCTCAAATTTTTTAAACATTTTTATTTTGCAAACCTATTAATACCCAATAGGCTCCAAGGACAATCCCAGCAGACTTCACACATCAAGATCTATAATCTCTTTATGAAACTTCCTTTTCTTTTTGTCTACAAAGAATAAAAAATCTTATCATAAGAAAAAACACAACTTCTCAAAATTCCAATAAACTCTCCAAAATGCTCGTTTCTTTCAGCAACCGTCTCTTAGCTCCTCTTTATCATCTAAATTTGCTCATACTTTGACTATATGTCTGCCTTCAGCTCAGCTTCCTATATCATCTCTTTTTCTATTTTATATCCTGGTACATGATGTGCTCTCTAAACTTCTGCATTCTCACCATTCGATCTTTCCCTATACCCTACCACCATTAACCCCCTATCCCTGCCCCAATTAAACACCTGCCTAACTGATGCTACACGTTCAGCTACCACATATCTAACATTCAGCTACCACATACCTAACAATCAACCCATATTGATGTTATTTAACTGTTGCGACTTAAATGCTCTCTTCTTAGGATTTACTAAACACGTTACAATCTCTCCATGTTCGTATCTAACTTCTACTAGTGTCACTACAAAAAAAAAGATTGAATTAAATCACTTAAATTGTATCACAAAACTAAGTGATACTATTTTAAATTGCTTATTAAGAAGTGAGACAAATATAAATAATTTTACATCAATTATAATAAATGATGTTATTATTAACTAACTTAGCATCATTTCAATAAATTGATGCTATATAGTTATAATTTGTATCACTTTAAGAAAATTGATATTATTTTTAAAAATTATATCAATTATATAAATGATGTATTTATTTTTGTGGTTAACATCACTTATTAGATTGATACAAAATTTACATCAATAAAAATTGATGCTAATATTTTTTGTAATACTATTAAAATTAATAATGTGAATTAACCTCAATTTTTGAAATTGATGTAATATTTTTTTTCCTTTAGCATCAGTTCAATAAAAATGATGTAAAAAATACTAATACTATCAAAATAATTATGTGAATTAATTTCAATTCTAAACACTATTGTAACTATTTTTTTCCTTAACATCAATTAGATAAAAAGTAATGCCATCTTATCTTAATTTGTAACAATTAAAATATTTGATACTAAATAAAAATAATTTGCATCAATGATATAATTGATATATATATATATATATATTTTAATTACAATAAAAATAAAACTAATTTAAGTATGCCAAATTTTCGTAATATTAAATATTAATAGTTAATTAATTTCAAATTTAATGCATTAATATTTTTATAAAGAAAATTATATGCCACTAAAAATAGATATATATACACGAAATATGTGTTGCCATAAATGTAGGGATTTTTGAAGATTATCTCAAAAACTGATTAGTTAGATTATTAAGGACATAAAATATTAGTTAGATTATTTTTTATTCATCAAAATTATATATTCCGATATTTGCTTTAATAATTTCTGTAAAAAGATTTTTATAACATTAAAAATACATATATATGCAATATATTTGTTGCCATAAATATAGGAATATTTTTTTGATTTTATCCAAAAATAAATGGTTAGATTTTGTTTTTTTTTATTCACCCCCAATATTAGTCCCTCCCTCTTCTCACGCCATTTTCATCTTCTTCCATCCTTCACACCTTTAAAAAAAGTTTTCAACACTGTTTTCAAATTACTTTTTGAAATTTGATGATAGATATTTCTTAATCATGTATGAAGACATGGTGGAGAACTTCAAAATCAATAGAGAGATGAAAATAGTAATTATTATGAAGAGTATGCTTTCTACATGATTTAGAGAGAAAATAGAGGTATTCCACAAATTTATGCTATCTATTTTTATTCTAATTCAAATGTAAATTGTTAAGTTTCTTATAAACCTTAATCTTATTATTTTACTTTCAATTTTGTAGGATGTGAATGTTTTTAAAAATGATGATATTCAAATGATCTCTAATGGTAGAAAATTTACAAAGATGGAATGGAGATGGAATGGAGATGGAATGAAGATGGAATAGGGATGGAATGAAGATGGAATGAAAAAATATGCATGGAGCAAAGCAAGAATATTTGATAATTTAAGTTTATATTAATTGGTTTGAATTGTAATTTTAATTTTTTTTTGTAAATAAAATTCGTTTTATTTTATTTTGATATATATATAAAACGTTTTCAATAATATTTTAAATATTAATTCTGTTCTGTTGTTAAAATCTAATTAGTTGATATTATAAATGATTTTTTCTATATAAAAATAATAATAGAATTATTAAAAATAAATCTTTTTTATTAATCAGAAAATTTTCACAATTATAAAAATTAATATTAATTTTAGAATCAATTAATTATAACTGATATAAATATTTAACATCAATTATTTTAACTGACACTAATACTAGCATCACTTAATAAAATGATGTAAAAGTTAACATCATTTTCTTACAATTGATACATATTTACATCTTTTATAATAATCGATGTTAATATGATTAATATTTACATCAGTTATTAATAAAATGATACAAATTATTAGCATCATCACATTCAGAGTCATTTATTTAAGTGATGTAAAAGTTGTTTCCATCATTTATAATTGATGTAAATATAAAAAAATGATGGAATATGATTTTTTTTTGTAGTGTGTGCTAACTGCTGACTATCTTATTGGTACAGAAAATGCTTTAATATAATCCTTATTTGGCCGACACCTTATAGGTTCGGACTGTTGCCAGAGTTTTCGGTGAAGGACAATAAATATCAACTCTAGAGGAAAAAAATTGAAAATATATATTAGGAAAAAAATATTATTTGAGAATTTGTTTTAAATGATACATTTTTGAAATATTAATGTTCCTATTTGAACAAGCTTTTAAGAAAATAATAAGCATTTATGGTAATAATTTGCACATAACGAATGGTCCTTCAGGTTATACATATTTAGATAATTTAGACAATTATGATTTTGGTTATAACAATATGTTATTTCTAGCTATTTTTATCTAATATAGTGGTTTTTTTTATTTTTAGTAAGCATATGCGTATTGGAATATATACAGTATAATCTTTTTTTTTTAAGTATCATCTTAAAACCAAAAATATATATATATATATATATATATGTATAATTAAGAGAATTGATCTCTTATGCTTGTAGCTAAAAAATCAAAATCTTTTCGAAGTAGAATTTTGTATAGAAAATTATAATGGAGATAACATTTATCGGTGAAGAAGTGATCAAACCATCTTCACCAACACCTAAGCATCTCAAAACCTTTCATTCTTCTCTCTTTGATCAATTTCTTCCACCAACTTACCAAACCGTCATCTTGTTCTACGACAAAGAATCTGGATCTGATCAAACAAACCCAAAAGAAGAGAACGTAAGAACTAATGTTATCCAGAGGCTCAAGAACTCTCTCTCAAACACTCTCACTCGTTTCTACCCGCTCGCAGGACGGATCCAAGGCGTTTCCGTTGATTGTAACGATGAAGGAGTTCTTTTTACTGAGGCACAAGCCAACGTACTTCTCTCGGATTTCCTACAGAACCCCTGTTCTGATTTGATTAAGCAACTCATAGTTCCTTCCAATGTGTCCGATCCAGGTACTATACTGTTATATATGGTTTATTGACCTCAATTTCAAAAGTAGTTGGAACTGAGCAAATGTCACATTTCGATGATCTATTCTATTTTTAATCAAGAGTTTTGATTACGTACATGTTATAATAATACGTTTCCGTTTTGGAAGCGACAATAACTAGATTGGTTATAACTAGATTCTACCCCTAAGCGCGGAATCAGTGTTTTCTTCTAATTTTTTTTAAAAATTAAGTTAATAATTTAAATTTTATAAATTATGAGAAACTCATTGATATTAAGTTTGAATTTTTATGCACGTTTTTATTGTTTTATTAGTTGAAATAGGTTCAAAAATATATTTATTTTTGTTGTTCTGTGTGTATGTTTATCAAAATTTGATTTATGATTTATAAAATAATTGATGTATAGTATTATTTATTCACATTTATCATTTGATTTAATAATTTAATATATATGATTTTATTTTTGTTTTTGTTTTTAATCAATTAGTTTAGTGGGATCCATTAATTAAAAAGAAAAATTAATAGTGTTTGGCAATAGGATAATAGTTTAAAATAAATAAAAAAATAAGAAAAATTCTGGAAATCAGCAGAAATGACATTTAAAGATCCTGCTTTAATATTAGTAAGATTACTTTTTTTGGTAGGTATATTAGCAAGATTATTTTGTAAATGGTAAAATAATTTCTTTTTTTATAATTAAAATAAAAAAAATCCTAAAAAGAAAAACGAACATAAAAATTGTTGTTATCAGATAAATTTTACATGTATAAATACAAATGTAAACAGAATACACACGTTCAGAACAGGCAAAGACCTATGTCTCTTACATTTATCTATGTGAAACTGAACAGGTACATGGCCGCTGTTGCGAGTTAAGGTTAGTTTTTTTAAAAACAGAGGATTTGCGGTTTCGATTGGAGTTTCTCACAAAATCTGCGACACGACTTCTTTGGGGACGTTTGTTTGCGACTGGACCGATGCCGCCAAAGGAGCCGTTTTGGCGGTAAACCCCGATTTTGAATCTCCCAACTTTTACCCTCCTGGTGATCTTTCTATCAATTTCCCTCCGACTTTAGAACGAACGAAAACTTTTACAAAGAGATTCGTCTTTGGTCCCGCCAAGATTAAAGAACTCAAAAGCGTAGCTTCAAGCAAACTTGTGCCACAAGCTACCCGTAACGAGGCGACCACAGCGGTTCTCTTTAAATGTATGATGAAGGCGAGTGGATCAAAAGCAGATGCAGTTATAACGCAGACGATGGACTTGCGGGCTAGGGTTCCTTCTACTTTCTTGTTGCGCAAGGCAATAGGTAACTTCTTCTTTTTACCTGTAGTAAAGGAGAATACAGGGAATGAGATTGACATCCAGGAAATGGTCTTCAAGCTGAGGAACACTAAGAAGGAGCTCGATGAGCTCATCAATGAAGAGTCAGATGGGGTGGGTGAGAGACTCATGAGCGCAATGTTGAGTTCTTTGTATGAGATGAGTCCTGAGACAGAGACATATGTGGTCACTAGCTGGTGTAGGATGCCCTTTTACGGGGCGAATTTCGGTTGGGGAACTCCAGTTTGGGTTGCGGCTGATTCGATTGACAAGACGCAGGTTGTGTTGGTGGATGCAAATGATGGCGAAGGAATCGAAGCGTGGGTTACATTACCTGAAGAGGACATGTTTGTGTTCGAACATGACCAGGAGTTGCTCGCTTTTGCATCTACCTAAACGAGTGTGTAATATCTGGTTAAAGAAAAATGATTATGTAATATGTGAGATGTTTTGTACCATATTAAGTAATTTTATTTAATGAATGCTAAAGGTTTAAGAAGAAAGTGTTTTTCTACCACAAGTAATGATTCTCTTGCATTGCATTTTACTATTTTAGGATGTTGTGTCACTCTTGAACATCAAGCTTCTTGGAAGGCCAAAAAATCTGCAAAGAAAACCAAACGAGCCAAATTTATCAAGCATTAAATGGCAGGACCACACAGACAACTTTACAACAACTGGACCCACATAGGAATCATCACACCAACCGCATTTAACTCAAACTAGAAACGGATCCGCGCGCCGCTCGGGATATGATTAATATTTTTACAATCACAAACATAATTTTATGAATTTTTTTCACTTTTGTGATATAATTAAAATTTATAAAATTATTAAAAGTATACAATTACATAAAGTTGTGGTGTGTATTATTTTGTGAGTTTTTTATGGATTGATTAGAAATTTAGAGAAAAAAATAGTTTTACAAAGCAAAAAAAATTATGACTTACATCAACGTGATTGAGAGACAAGTCAAAGTTAATTTAAAAATAGAAAATTGAAGATACTAATATTTATAAAAATGTTTAGCTTAATATATTCATATTTGTTAAGATACTGGACTTCAACACTAAATTATACTCCCTCTGTCCCAAATTGTTTGTTGTTTTAGTTAAAAGCGCGCAGATTAAGAAACCATCATTACCATTATTCTAACCAATCACAAAAGATACTTTATAATATAAATAATCATAACATAATAAATAAATATTAACTTTGCATAGAAACTTGTAAAAAACAAATAAAATGGAACAAGAAAAAACATCTAAAATAACATACATATTGGAACAGAGGGAATACTTATTTCAAAATAATGTTACCATTCAAAATTGTTTTAAAGAAACTTTTTCCAATAAAGAAATTTGAAAACACTATCTTTAGTGTCATAAACATACATATAATTTAATAATAAGTTAATCAGTTATTATGTCTTCAATTTACACAAATTTGGAATATTCTTTAATGTGAATTTGTTTTCTAATTTAGAAAGAGATATATAATCATATCTTTGTCATATTGAACATGAAGTTCTATTTTTGTGACAAAAACATGAAAATATGCCATTTTAGAGAATTGCCCATGATATAATTTATATCAATTTCATGTTTATAGTATGATTATATAAAATATCTATGGATTTATATATATATATATATATATATAGTTTTAACTATATTATTATATGAATATTATAGTCTGAGAAAATTCACAGGCCCATTATATATAGGTTTGAATGTAATTTCACATTTATAAAAAATATGCTAACCCGTTAATTTATTAGTTATTTTAATGTCACAGAATCAAAACAGATTAATTAAATATTTTAACCCATATTAACAGATTAATTAAATATCTTAACACATATTATTGTTATTTAAATATTTTAATAATAGAAACTATAAAAACCCTGTAATTATATATATAAAAATTAATCTGTCTCACGTTATCATTGAATAATCTAATATATATATAGACTTAGTTTTAATATTTTCATTTTATCAAGTTAAAATATATCAATCTAATTTAAGAATTTTATTTTCCAAGTTAAAAGTTGATATTTTATAAATTAAATTTTATTAATATTATATTCGAATTATTTATGTATGTTTTTATTTTTTAATAATTGAAGTATGTTCAAAAGCATATTCATTTATTTTGATTTTGTGATTTATAAAAATAATTGATATGTTATGTTATTTACTTATATTTATTATTTGATTTAATAATTTAATATGTATGATTTTATTTTATTTTTGTTTTTAATTAGTAAGGAAAGTAGAACCCATTATTTTATATTGTTTGGATACTTAATTAATAGAGATAATGTTAATTTCCATAATCCATAATTACCTTTAATGAAATTTTACAAAATAACTTAATTCAGTGGCATTACATGTAATATAACACATGGATAAAGATATATTTGATTTTGATTTTTGTTTTTATATTTTCTATTTTGGATAAAGATATATTTTAGTAATTTGAGAAGTGTTGCTAATTTTATTTTGAATTGACTACGATAATATAATTTATATTAATTTCATATTTATAGTATGATTATATAATCTATCTATCGATTTATATATATATATATATAGTTTTAACTATTTTAATATATGAATATTATAGTTTGAGACCCATTATATATAGATTTGAATATAATTTCACATTTATAAAAATAAACATGCTAACCCGTTAATTTATTAGTTATTTTTAATGTCATGGAATCAAAACAGATTAATTAAATATCTTAACCCATATTATTGTTATTTAAATATTTTAATAATAGGAACTATAAAACCATGTAATTATATATATTAAAAATTAACTTGTCTCACTATATCATTGAATAAATTAACTTGTCTCACTATATCATTGAATAATCTAATATATATATAGACTAAGTTTTAATATTTTCATTTTATGAAGTTAAAATATATCAATCCAATTTAAAAATTTTATTTTCCAAGTTAAATGTTAATATTTTATAAATTATATTATATTAATATTATATTTAAATTATTTATGTATGTTTTTATTTTTTAATAATTGAAGTATGTTAAAAAGAATATTTATTTATTTTTATTTTGTGATTTAGAAAAATAAATGATGTGTTATATTAGTTACTTATATTTATTATTTGATTTAATAATTTAATATGTATTATTTTATTTTATTTTTGTTTTTAATTAGTAAGGAAAGTGGGACCCATTATTTTATATTGTTTGGATACTTATTTAATAGATAATATTAATTTCCATAATATTAGGTAAGACCGAAAATGTTATTAGCTAATGAATAGGTCCAAACAACTTTTTTAGTATAGATGGAATCACAAATATGCAAGCAGAGATGGGCCAAATTTTGCCAGCTCCGTAAATATTTCCTGGTTAATGGAACTAAGATTTTTGACATTTTTGTTCTGATATAGTGAGCTGGTTCCCGGTTTACCAAATTGAATTGTTTACATTGTTTAACTTCTACCATATGAACAAGAGACGGATTAAAGGTTTAACCACAACTAGTAACTCTCACAACTTTAAATGGTTTTGGTTTAAATTGTGTCACTCCTGATGATTGTGTATTACGTTGGAAACTTTCATATGCGAGAAATTATAGACGGGAAGAACCCATTTAGATCACGAAAATGCGAGTAATACCAGAACGAAGGTCCGGTTTAAAGGGGATAAAGGCATAAGTAAGCTTTGCTACCGAAATTGGTTGAAATTACAATGCTCAATTTGTGCAGAGTAACCCACAAACTTGAAACCACTTTAACACGAATTACAGCGTCAAAAATCAATTGAAATGCTTCAAGCCATCGATCCTACCCTTGTTCATGTTTGTCCCATAGACATGCATTTGCAGTTTGCATTTTGGTTCATGGGACTGTTTTCTCAGCGCAGCTTCATTAAACAACACTACAGCACTAAGACTCCTTCTGGCTTGTTCGCTTGGGTTTCTGTGACTTCGAAGGGTTTGTTGCCGGGAATAATAGTTCTGTTATTTGTCCCTCTGCGTCGTCTTCTGATGTTGCCTGCGCAAGAGTTATGGTTGGCATGAAACGTTACAAACTTACAATAATAAAAACAATTGTTCTGTTACGCACGGTCACTTAAACATCATCGATCAAGAATAGGATTTTTTAAGAGATCAAAGTAGAGAATTGGCTTACCCTTGTCGAGAATGCAAACCGCAATGACTCAATTTTTGCTCCTGCGCAAAGCCTGAAGTCAAAGCCAAGGGAATCTATCCCAATCAGCTTCACTTCCTGCCAAATACAAAAAGTCCAGTCAGATTATACTTGTATATTAATTCACACTGTATGAATTTCATTCATGGTCATAGAAAGAAACTTCGTGTCAAAGTTCAGGTATTTTAATACGTAACTAGAGCTTCTGAAGTTGAGTTGCAGCTATTTACCTCTGCTTGAATACCGTAATGTCTCCAACACAAAGATCTAAGAGCTTCGGCTAGTTTATCACCAGATTCTTCTAAACGGCTTATGATTCCAGCTGATGCATGAGCAACAGCATCAGGTTGTGCTTTTCTGACATCTTCCACTTCAACTTCAGTCTGTTCCCAAGAGTAAAAGACACTACTAAGCATAAGCTTCAGCAAATAGCAGAGTCTAGATAAGACCTAAAAAGAGGACCAGGAGGTTTGCCAATTACGAAACAAAGCAAGGCGAATGAGTGACAAATAGATGGAGAAGCTTTATTGCAAACCTGATCCCCTTGTGCTGTAATAAGCTGAATTCTTATCATCTCCAGCTTGTAAAACGCTACCACATTTCTAGTTTTCTCAGATTGGTCACCATCTGCCTTAACAATGTCTGCAATTTTCTCTTCTAAGTTTTCTGCATTCTCTCCGTTAGTACTTGTAGATTTGTTATCAGCAAGTCTCTTTTGGATATCTGAATAATCTTCCACTAAGATATGACTCAGCAGTCCCTGGATGGCAAGGCCAGCAGTCGGCTGATCCATCCAATCTACAGGATCATTAGAAGCAACCTAAAATTGGCAAATACATGAAGTTTGTAAATTAACATGCACACCGCTTTTATATAAAATCTCAACACACTTTTTTTTCAGAAAATATGAGACTAAAGTTAACCTCGGACATTCTCTTTGCAAAAAACATGGGATGACAGCTCCTCATTGTTTCCAAATTTGCCCAGTCACCAAGCGATTCATCGTCATCCTCATCATCATCATCGTCGTCGTCATCATCATCATCATCGTCGTCGTCATCTTCATCATCTAGAACAGCAACCCATTCCTGCAGTCAAGAACACAGCTAATCGTGAAGCATGCTAAGGTATGGCAAAAGGATTCCTCTCATAGAGTTGCTTAATGCATTAATATAAAAGGTGAAATAAATTTGGTTAAACCTCCTCATCTTCGCCTTCTCCGTCATCCCCATCCTCATCACTGCCATCTTCTCCTTCACTTTCATCGTCTTCAGTTTCAAAGTCACTATCAGATAGACCCATCAGCTCCATTTCCTTGATCATCTCCATCGTATCAAAACCTACTATTACTTGCTGCAATGCATACATAAGTTCTTTAAAGTGGATAGAAAAAAAGTAAAGCAAAACCTAAACCAAGCAGCATAGTAAGTTATAATCAGAAGAAACATATCGACATAGATGACTACTTATTGTTGCATGCTTGTGCGTTTAGAGAGAATGGTATATTAACAATAGAATAAAAAGACGTCACAAGAAAGCTGGTTTATTTAATGTAACTGAAAAGAAGAAAGATCCCCATGAAAGCTAGGATTCGAAAGGCTTGGAATATTCAGCATTTCGTTATAAGTTTATGATGTTCACAACTTCACATGATCATCTGCATCGTATTAAAACAGCCTACTATTACTTGCTGCAATGCGACCATAACTTCTTAATGGTGAATACAGAATAAGGTAGAGCAACAACTACACCGAGCAGCATAGTCAGTTATAATCAATAGAAACATATTGAATCTAGAAGCCTAGATGACTGCTTATTGATGCATGCTTGTGCGTGTAGAGTTGGAATTAAAAGAAAAAGGTCGCAAGATAGCTGATAGCTAATATAACAGAAAAGAAGGGACCTCTCATCCGTGAAAGAACATCATGCATATGATGTAATAGGATACTCACCACTTCATTAAAAATTTCTGAGATGCATGTGATGTAAATAGAATATGCATGTCATGTGCAACATACCACATAGTTATTTTCGGAAGTAACAGACTGCATGATATCCTCATCCTCCTTCACTTGAAAGTATAAATCTGCAGAGCATTAGGGCAATTCGATTAAATTCTTGACGGTGTAAGGCCGATCAGATAATTATAGGGAACTAAAGATGATTAAACTTCCTCTTACTTCCATTCTGATCTGTTATATAAGGTATATCTGGCCAGAGAATATTCTCATGAACTCCATCACCAATTGAACCAGTAAGCATCAGGGTTCCTTTATTGTTCACCTGAACATGACACACTACGGGAAATGTTAGATGCACAAACGAATCTTGGACAAAATAAAAGAAAACTGAAAATGGAGGAACATTTGACCCCTGGATAATACATATGTGATGCAGCCTTACATAATTTATCAAGATAAAATGCTTTTCTCTAAACAAGAGGGTTTCTATAGAGGAACAATAAGAGCAAGCAAAGCTACTAAGCGGGCTACCATGTGACTGCATCTATGCATATAATATAAGGCATTGGTCCAACAATGTTTTTACCAAAAAAGTAGCTTATGCAGATTGAGAGACGCAATATAACACCTCAATGATGGTTCTAGTGGTTTCTGCAGGTGAAAGCCTGGAATCTGCAGCATTCTGTGGCAAAGAGGCTCTAATTTCTTCTGAAGGATGATACCTTGACTTCCCAGTTTGCTTTTCTGGATCTGAAGCTGAGTCTACGTACTCGGCTGTAGCTTGCGTTCGATTCTTCCTCGGGTGTTTTCTTGTTAGATAGTCACTGTTGTACTTCAGAAACCCACTCCTACCAAAAACCACGTAATTCAATTCCTTTGTTTTCCACAGAAGATAATTAGAATGTGCGTACAAATACGTTAAAAACAAAAAGAGATGATTCCTCTCCAAAAGTCTTGAAATGCTAAGGGCATCTCTCAGGTCAAACTACTATGAACATGAAGGATGACAGACACTTTCATGTTTACTCACAGAACACAAACGACAAGAGGTTCCCTCTCAAGTCATTAGCCTTACGAGCAGTAAACAAACACCTTAACATCAGCGAACAACCCAGGACCAAATTCATCGTTTTTACAAGCCAGTATAGGCGACACCCGAACAATAACTCAAAAGAAATGAACTTTAACTGGTTCCAGGTTCACTGATTAAGTATATAATCAAGAAACATCCACTTCGCAGTATAGTTAACATTCTCCCATTGATCAGAAATATATTGCATAGTAGTATATACCAAGTAGTCAAGTACTAACGCGCTAGCTATTCAAAAACTAAAATCTAAAAACTTGACAAAGCCAAAACTCTCAGAACAAGAAAACTCTTGATTTAAGTTTGGCGTCGAAGAAAACCCAACAAAGTCCCTTCTTTTGGCAAAAACCTCAAAATTTATATTGCAATTAGATGAAGAAACAAAAGGAAGCAACAGTACCCAGCAGTATTGTTGAGACGTTGAGGCTGAAAAACGCGGCGAGACGCATAATGAAAGCAGCTCACTCCCTCCTCCGTGCTCGGTGCAAGACGATACTCTGCAAATCATGAAAACGTATTGAATAAGATAGCATTTCCGGTATTTAAAAAGAGGAAATTGAAAGAACAGAAATTTTATTGTAAGAGAAAAAATCATGAACAGAGACAAAACAAAGAGATTACGGAGTAACGCCGTCGAAGAGCAGAATCCGGTGGAGAGACGGACGGCCATGACCGACTCAATCATCGGTAAGATATTTTCTCTCTTCACTCTCTCTTTTTATCTCTCTGAGCTCAGAAGCCGTAGAGGGATTTGCAGATTAGGCTATCTCTTTGGGGAGCTTTCCTTACAATTGATGACGTGTCTTTTTATCATTGGTTGTAACCCAATAAGATATTATAAAGCTGTCCAAAAAAAGCTGTACTTTCATACTCATCAAAACGCTGCGTTTCGGTGTGTCATGTACTTAACATTTAAATTTCACCAATAGTCACCACAAGAGCAAACACCAAACCGGAACACATGAAATCTATTGGTGTCTCTGATGATGATCTCGCGAGAAGTTATCTGTGAGATAAGCTTTGCTGAAACATGACAATCTCCACAAATCCTAAGGTTCTTCGTTATTCTTATGGCATCACTGTCTTCTTCTCCTTCCTTTGTGTTCATAAGAGCAAACACAATGGCTAACTTCTCACTGTGAACAGCCAAATGCGTCTCTTTATCTTCTTCTTCCACATCATGAAGCGCCGATTCCGAATCAGGAACATACCCTAACTCTTTCATTTTCGTCACTAGAACATCCAGCTCTCTGTATATCTCATCTGTTTGCGGGTGTGACCTGTCACCCACTAAGAATGTATGAATTTCTCCATTGACCTCAACATTGCTCGCTCCAGGGTTCTTCTTTAACCCTTTGCTCTTCATCAGATATCTGATCTTTGTAACCTCTTCCCATTTTCCAGCCTTTGCGTAAATGTTAGAAAGCAATACGTAGTAACCAGATTGCTCGGGTGCTAACTGAAATAGCTTATCAGCTGCTACTAGACCGATGTCTGTATCAGAATGCACCCGACAAGCTCCTAATAACGCGCCCCAAACTCTCTCGTTCGGTTCCATTGACATTTCTTGTATGAATCCATATGCTTCTTTCACTTTTCCGGCTCGGCCAAGAAGATCCACCATACAAGCAAAATGCTCTAACCTAGGGGTAATCTTGTAATGATCTGTCATGAGTTTGAAATAACTCTGACCTTCTTCTAATAATCCGGCGTGGCTACAAGCAGCTAGCGTTGTGACAAACGCAATTGAATCAGGGACAAGACCTGATTTCTGCATTTTAGAAAACAATGCCACGGCGTCACGGCCTTTTCCGCTGACTCCATAAGCTGAGATCATAGCTGTCCAAGACACAACGTCGCGAGATTTCATATTCTCAAACACATCTCTTGCTCTGTCTAAACAACCACATTTTGCGTACATGTCGATCAATGCGTTCTCTACCAACATATTCGGTATCAGCTTCTTCCTCTCGATGTATCCATGGATTTTCGTACCAAGAGTTAGAGCAGATGTATCTCCACAAGCTGGTAATACACTTGTGATTGAGACTGCATCAGGTTCTATCCCATTAGCATCCATCATTTGGCAATACAATTCCACAGCTTCAAGAGGCATCGCGTTTTTCATATACACACCAATCATCACATTCCATGAAACCAAACTCTTCTTCCCCATTTTCAAAAACATATCTTTAACATACATCACATTATCCGTTGTTGTATTGGTCACTGCTGGTAACAGACTAGCCATCGTGCCAGCGTCGTGGCTTATCTTCACAGATTCCATTTCCCTACAAACCTCCAAAGCGTCATCAAATCTCTGGTTTTGCGCATACCCAGCAACTAACGAGTTCCAAGAGACGACATCTCTCCTTGACATCTCGTCAAGTACAAGCCTTGCTTCAGATAAAAACCCACACTTTCCATACATAGAAACTAAACCATTCCCAACAAACAGAGTCGGAGAGAGCCCAACTCTTGTAGCGGACCCATGGATCTTCTTCCCAATGACAATATTCCCAGAGCAAGAGCACGCTTTTAGAACACACGGGAAAGTGTAATGATCGGGTTTAACACCAAAGCCACACATCGTCCCAAACACTTGAATACCTTCGCGGTAAAACCCGTTATTCACATAGCTTCTGATCATGACATTAATGATGATTACGTTTCTCTCAGGTATTTCGTCGAACACCTTCCGTGCTGATGTAACATCTTTTAGAACAGCATATGCTCTCATAAGTTTAACGCCTAAAGACGAATCGTAGCGTAGATCTTCCAGAATGATTCTGGAGTGGACTGTTCTAAGGGTTTTGTGATCTGGGTAGGTGTCCAGTACATGACCCAGCAAGTTGTCATGAAAAGATGTCCCATGTGGTGACGAGTTCCGCTCGAATTCCGATTTGGTAGGAGACGAAGCGACTTCTCGGGCGTGAAATTTTCTGAATTCCGGAAAATGGCGGAGACGAAGACTGACATCTATGCGTTTCATGAGCTTTCAAATCGAGCTTCCTCGTCATCTAGACAGCAACGGGCGGACAAAGTCTGGGTAAACCGGTACTAAAAGATTAACCGTCGGAAGCTAATTCAACCGGATCAGACCGGTCAGACATGGGCCGTTGGGTTTTAGTGTAAAACGGACCCGGCATTCTATACTCGAAGATAATTAACATTAAGGATTTAATCTTCTAATTTAATTTGCATAGAGCTGTTCGCACATTACTTTTTCATTTAACAATCGGGATCTCAAATATCATAACTTCAAATGGGCCGTAAGTAAGGGCCTATATTCGTGTGGTATCCAGAAAAGGTAAGTTTGTTTCAAGGGCGCTCGAACTCGGGGTCTGAGAGTTTTGATAACAGAAGTTATGTCTATGATTATGATTATTGACAACAGAAGTTATGATATTTGAGGGGCAAAAGTAGAAAATAATTTCTTTCAACAAAAAAAAAGTAGAAAATAATTAGCCCATTATAATTAACACAACTAAAGGTTCCAAGGCTACAGGTTCCAGTGCAGAACCTGGCACTATGAACCTGTCTAAATCCTGATTTGAAACCGCGACAGCTCCAAAAGACACAATATTCGACCAGGACTTAACAAGACGCACCCAGTTCATGAACTGGCCAAGCAAACTACATGTTATCTTTTGTAGTGATAAGCACATCAATGTAGATTTTCGGAGTCCAATTTCTTATAGATAAGCTTGGTATGAAGGATAGTATCCAACATCGAAACAGCTTCAACGATATGCTTGCCTTTGTTCAACATCACACAGCTCGCCCTGCAAATATTCAAATTCCAAGATTAGACAAAGAAACTGTAAGTTTTAGCAAGATCAATTTTTTTTTTTTTGGTGAAAAAGCTTTAACCTTTTGCCATTGGCAGCATCAGTGATCTCAGCTCGACTTGGAACGCCGGATTTGACAAGAGATTCAAGGACTTGAGTTGCCAAAACTACCGGTACGCGAGCAACTTTGCAAATAGCTATAATCTCTTCCTGTAGATTAGCTAATCTTTCCCATCCACATTCCACTGCAAGATCACCTCGAGCTATCATAACTCCTAAAGGATTTGAACACTTCATCGCTTCTATTAGAATCAAGGGTAGATTCTCGAACCCACTTTCTGTTTCAATCTTGAGAACAATACCAAGCTCGTTAAGTTTCCTTTTCTTGAGCTCTTGTCGAAGAACGGAAATATCGTGGACATCACGTATGAATGAGATGCCAACCATGTCAGCATGTGAAGCTACATATTCAAGATCTTTGATATCTTTTGAAGTAAGGCCTTTGAAACGGATGTCACTCTGCGGAATGTTTATGGACTTCTCTGATCCTAGCTTTGTACCTTTTGGACCAGCATGAGTGATGGAGACGATTACTTCTGAAGGGCTAGTTCCTTTGATTACTCCCCATATTTTGCCATCATCAAAACCAATGGTTTCCCCCGGCTTGACGGAATCGAACAAGTAACCTGAAGGACAAGTTAGCCTATGAGCTCCTGGAACAGTAACAGAAGGTTCATCAAACGATCCTTCTCGGGTTATGACTAGTAAGTCTCCCACTCTGAGCCTTACAAAAGATTCTTTGGGAGGAACATCCACTACTCGTCCAACCAAACGTCTCCCTTTCTTCCGCTTAACGCATAACTCAGTTCCAGCCTCAATATAAGCAGTGTCGAAACATTCAGCCACAAATCCGGTACTGGAGAAAACATCAAACTCATTTGAAATTTTAAGCATTTTCTTTTTCCCTCTAGCGTCACGTAGTCTTACAGAATCACCAATTTGGAGACCAGAAAGAAACTCCTGGTCTTGCACGAATATAGTAGCGTCAGGGGAAAGGTGAGCAGGAGGTTCTGTTCCTGTTTGGGAGAGCCATAGCAGTGCCGGAGAAACAACGTTTCCGTAAGCATCTTTCTTGGGTGTAACTTTCATCACGCATGGACCAGGTTTTAAGGTACCAGTTCTCAGCTTTGGTCCTGCTAGATCCATAAGAACACGGCATGGCATCTCTAGCATCTGAGAGGTTCTTCTCACTCTTTTGATGATCTCCCTCCAAATGCTCGGGTCTCCATGTGCGCAGTTTATACGGATAACAGAAGCGCCAGCTTTAAGAATATCTGTTATGAAGGTTTCACTCTCGGTTGCTTCTTTACCAACAGTTACCATGATGTGAGTTTTTCTTCCCTCACGAAGCTTACCAAGTAATAACTCTCTATATGAGAAAACCTTTCCTTTATCAACCTTCGTAGTCTTCTTATTACTCCAAGATTCCATCGGGGACTTCATCAACAGATTAATGGTGGCGTCAAGGGTGGAGAGAACATCCAGATTGTTGTTGTCTAAACTTGACAGACCAAGTGAAGCAAGATAGCTGTTGAGCTGCGCAGTGTCCAAAGACCTCAAAGCCATATAGTGAATTAAATTTGTTGCACATTCCTCATATTTTCTGCAAAAACAGTAACATATATAAGAACACTTAGAGGGTATAAAACGTTTAGAGATTTGTATATGTCAACGAACCTGTCACATAACTTAAGTCGAGAAGCATTCCACTTCTCTGCTGCTAATAGATGTGACTTAAGTGCATTCAGCTTTTCGAGAACACTAGTCATATTTTGGTCTCCACTGCTTCCTCCAGAGAGGAATGCTTGTGAGTCGAGTTTAGAAAACTCAGCTTTAGACTCTAGAAAGTCAAAACGCCAGTTACATTCTTTGGAGGTATTATCATTAACGATAGCCTCCAATCCACTTTCAGCTTTGCCTTTCCCTTTCGGTGACGCAAAAGCTAAGGTTCTCGGAACTCGGATCTTCATCTGAGTAAGTGATAACGGAAAATTCCTTTTAGGCAGGATGTTCAAGTGATGACGCCTGTCGGAGAAGCAAAGAGTCTTCTTCTTCCCACTTAACAAGTGGTTTGGTTCAGTGGATACCATATCGACTAATTGGGTCACCTAAGAAACAAAACATAAAAGCGAAAACAAGAACAAACAGATATTATAGCTCAAGAGAAGGTAATGTGTCTTAAAGCTAGAGAGGCAAATTACAAACAGCTGGAGAGAGATGTACTCACGTTGTTATGTGTTTTTGTTACTGAAGTAGCAGAACTCATATACAAAGTCATCATCTGTCTAGTGATATCATAAAACATATAACAAAATTGATCAATCTCGAGATTAGGTCGAATTAAAAGCTTACAAGAGATTAACTGGGGTCGACACAGCAGAACCAAACAGAAACCAAAAAAAGCAAAACCTAGGTGTGTTATAAATTCAGATGAATAGAGAAAATCGAACAGAGTCTAGGGTTTTTTAATATTTAACTTTGTGAGTACTGTATATCATACGTACAAACCAAAAAGACCACACAACTAGAAATATGAAATAAGGAATATGTCCTTTTCAGACATGATTACTTTTAAATCACGTTGAACAAACACTAGGCATATCCAAAAGGGCAGTACATGAAAAATAAAACAGAAGGAAAAAAAAATTGTGTTCGTTAAAAAGCAAAATGAAATTATCATAGAAGGTGTTCGTTCATAATAATAGGACATTGCGAGATTATGTTTCGAATGAATATCAACCAAAATTCCACCTGGAAGGTAATTTCGATGTAACGGAAATTAATTTGGGAGAAGAGAACACTGGACAAACACACCGGAGATGATTAGCATGAGCGGAAATACCTTTGTTATGGAGTAGAAACGGTTGATTCAGATAATCTCTTCGCTGGTCTTCTAGAGAGATATGAAGAAGAAGAAGAAGACAACTCAGATTTTTCGACTCAGATAACGAAGAAGAAGAGAAGATTGACGAATTGTCCAGAAAGGCAGAAACAAAATGGTAAAAAGAAAAAGTGTGGTTAAGGATAAAAAGAGAGTGTGGCGAGCGCGTGCCAGATTCTACAAGGCCCACATCTTTCGGAATCTAGTAATCCGGACAGGGAGTCTGATAAGTACGACGTCGTTTTGTCTGATTTTGTCGGTTTGATAAACATCTAGAAGATGATCCATTCGGTTGAACTTGAACCAAACCCTTTTGGTGCTGTTCGTTTGCTTCTCATTTAGATATGAAGGTGTGAATTAATATTTGTTTACTGTCATAAAACACGTTATGATTTTTACAAATTTTGATAAGTGTTGATGGAGCATTCACATAAAGATAATTCTGTAAAAAAATTGTAACAAACAAAAAATTATCATATTTACATAATAAAGTAGAACACTCGAACATCAAATTTGGTGCAATTTCAAACACTAAATCTAGTGTTGTGGTTGGAGTTGCCTTTAGTAGTTATGCCATTAGTGAATCTATAAGAAAAATGCAGACAAGAACACATTTTCTAAGCATAACATTTGTTCAACACAACACTCTCAATAGGAATCTTATCCGTCGGAAAATTACAGTCCATCGTAGCTCCCTTACTCGGCAACAAACTGCACGGCTCCGGCGTTACCCTGCTCGCAACTCCGGCAACATCCGTACAATTCCACTGCAGCTTCTTCGTCGTCGGCGACAAAGCTATACTCACATTCGACATACATATCCCCGTAAATGGATCCTTCTCGATCCCTTCGAGCTTAGCCGAGATGGTAACGTTTTCGGCCGTCATGTCACAGTAATTGATGTTTGTAATCTCCGGCAATGCATTAGGATCAAAGCCTATGGGATGAAGTTTGTACGAACCGGTCATCCAGAAAACGTACTTCATAGTCTTCATCGTGAACCTCCTAGCGAAAATGTCTTTGACGTAACCTCCACGTCCTATGGCCGTTTTGATTCGGATCGCTGACTGCGTGTTGATTAGCGTCACGTCTTCGATTCTAACGTCTTTGATCCCTCCCGACATTTCGCTTCCTATGGCTATTCCTGCGCTGTCGGGGGAAACGCAAGTCAGACGTCGGATCGAGAGCTGTTGTGTTGGGATTCCGGTTTTGATTCCATATTGGTCGATACCACTCTTGACGGCGATGCAATCGTCTCCGGAAGTTACTGAGCAGTCTTCTATTATTGTGTTCGTGCAAGAATCTACGTAGAACCAAAATCAAGAACAAGAGCTAGTGTTTATAACCAAATCAAGAACAAGATCAGCTAGTGTTTATAACCAAATCAAGAACAAGAGCTACTGTTTAGAACCAAATCAAGAACATGATTGTTTAAACCTTATGAAAACATGTTTTTTCCTCAATTAGAGCGTTTTGATTAGCAAAACCGTTATATCGTATAGAAATTAATGTTATCATACCTGGATTGATTCCATCGGTGTTAGGAGAATCTATCGGAGCATCGATTTTAATATTTCTAATGATGACGTTCTTGCAATACACAGGATGAATATTCCACATCGGAGAATCGATCAAATTGATGTCTGAGATTTGGATGTTTTCGGAGAAGATGATCTCGATCAACAAAGGTCTCGATGTCAAGTTGAAACCACCACTTCGATACTTCACCCACCATGGCTTTCCTTGTCCATTGATCGTCCCTTTGTCACCTGAAAAAAACAACATTCGATCATTTAAGCCAATATACAGTTTGATTCAGTCTCATACCGTTACACCATTTGATGGATTAGATTCAAAGACTTTTGTTTTTGCTTACCGGTGATAACAACATCTGTTAGGTTACTTCCGTAGATTAAACTAGCAAACCTTGCATCTCCATATGAAGGCAAACGCGGAAGCATAGGATATTCAGATTCATCCTATTTTTCAAAACCAGGTTATGATTATTCTTACACCAATTATTTATCTCAAAACTAATTATTACTTTTTCTTTAGCACATTCCTTCCTATATTGTCTATAAATAACACAGCTAAAATTTTGAAGGTAGATATATTACCTGAGAAGCAAGAATAGTTGCACCTTGTTGAATAAACAAAGTGAAATGGCTTGTGAGGTTGAAACTTCCGGTGAGCCAATTCCCCGGCGGGACAATGAGCTGTACTCCACCGTCGGCCGCCAACGGAGTAAGCTTGGTAATGGCTTCTCTAAACGCTTTCGTATTGGAGGTTTTTCCATCACCAATAGCTCCAAAATCCGTCAAAACCGCTTTGTGTTTCCGGCATTTTATCGCCAAATATTCGATACCTTTCCCGCTTTCCACGCGGGATTCCATCATCGGAAAACCGGATATTGTTAATACCACTAGTATGCACAAACCTGTCTGAATCATATTCATCTGTAAGAAAATGAATACATCAGTTACATCTCTCCCTTTATTTGTATGAAATGAGACAAATAAACGAATCACTATCAGAAAAATAAAATAGAAAAGTGAATCAAGAACATTTACCTTAGAATATTAGAGGTCAAGGATGATTTACTGGATGGAGAATAGATATTGCAAAGTGATTTATAGAAAATGATAGACAGTATCATAAATGGACAAAAACAAAAAACAAAAAACAAAAAAACAAATAGAGAATAAGATGGTAAAAATCTGATCAACATAAACAGTCAATCTCGTGTATTAATAAATTGTGATTGCGTATTCTTGATTTACCAAATAAACAAAAGGTAATGAATGACTTCTCTAAAAATAACGTCTCTTCTTTAAATAAACAATTCAGTTTTAGGTATCCGATAACCTATTTTTCTTTAAATGCAAGGATAAGTCAATTCAACGGTATAGATGTTGTGAATTTGTGATTGCAATATCTAGAGCTTTAGATTGATTGTGCTCAAGATAGCCTCATATGTCAAAAATCTCAGAGTCACCAATAGTCATTACAAGAACATTTCCCATCTTTAAAATGGTGAAAACGATTCAAATCTCTCAACACAATCTCTCTACCAGAGACCATAGTTATATACTTCATTGCGTTATGGCAATCTCCGCATACCCGCAAGTTCTTGAACACCCTAACAGGTCTCGATCTCCCCGTGCTTATAAGCCCAAACGCAACCGCGATTTTCTCGCTGTGCTGATACAGTAACCTCTCCTTCTCTGCTTCATCACCCTCGTCCTCTAGCTTGTGAAGAACAAGATCCGTATCAGGAACATATCCACAACGTTTTATTTCTCTGATCAATCGGTCCAGTTCATCATATATACGATGAGTCTTCGGGTGAGATGTATCACCGACGTAAAACTTATGAACCATATCTCCCACTTCTATCCAACTGCAACCTCCTTCTTTAACCAAGTTTCTCTCTTTCATCTTCTTCCTCATCTCTGCAGATTCTTCCCATTTCCCTACACCAATACATTCAACATAGTTTCACTTACCAAAAGTTCGATATTTAGAAGAAAATGTTCTGTCGGTTCGTATACGAGTTATATAGATACCTGTACTAGCGTATATGTTTGAGAGTTGTATATAAGCCGCAGGCTCATTCGGGTCAAGTTCTAAGATCTTTCTCGCAGCCATCTCTCCAAGCTCCGTATTACTGTGAACTCTGCAAGCTCCAAGAAGCGTACGCCACACTAAAACATCGTCCTGGAAGGGCATTGTTTTAATGAACTCAAATGCGTCTGTGAGAAGCCCGGATCGGCATAGAAGATCAACCATACAAGCATAATGCTCCATTCTAGGTTTGACCTTGTGGTCGTCATACATTGATTTGAAATGTCTCCATCCTTCAGAGACCAAACCCACGTGGCTGCATGCGGATAAGATTGCAACGTAAGTGACCCCATTTGGCTTCACCCCTGCCTCCGTCATTTGGTTGAATGTTTCAAGTACCTTTTTAGCGAATCCATGTTTTGCGAAACCAGTGATCATTGAAGTCCACGAGATGACATTACGATCTTCCATTAGATTGAATACTCGAGAAGCTGTGTCAATACTTCCACATTTGGAATACATAGAGATCAAAGCGTTGCAGACGGGTTGATTGCCCGAGAGCCCGAGTTTTACCACCTGGGAATGAATTTGCTCGCCTTTTCTTATCGAACCAATACTTGCAACTCCACTCAACAAGCTAGCAAATGTGAAAGCGCTAACACCTAAATCTCTCTCAGTGATCTCATGGAAAAGCTCAAAAGCTTCCTCAAAATCCAAGCTCCTGCAGGCTCCATCAAGAAAGGTGTTATACGAGACCAAGTTCTTCTCGGAAAGCGATTCAAAAGCTCTCCGAGCGTCTTCCATCCTGTCAGATTTAACAAACATGCTGATAACCGAGTTTGCAACAGAGCTATTCGAAGCAAGACCTCTTTTGAAGGCATGACCAAGAACCTGTTTACCTCCCCGTGGATCCGAAAGGTTTCCGCACGCCTTGAACGCGCTCGAGAAAGTGAAATGATTTGGCTGGACGCGACCTTGAGTTATCATTTCGCAGAAGAGACTAATAGCCTCTGTATCAAGATTACAGCTTTGCATATAACCTGTGATCAGTGCCGTCCACGACATAACACTATGATCATGCATTCTATCAAACACCTTCCTGCAATCATCAACCGAACCATCCACAGAACATTTCGCATACATGTCAACTAAACTACACCCAACATCAACCTCGAGTCCTGACCTAACCGCCAAGGAATGCAACTGCTTTCCCAAGGACAAATCCTCCAACTCAGCACACGCCGAGAAAACAGAACTTAATGTGAACTTATCTGATTCAAATCCGCTTGAAACCATGTCCAAGAAAAACCTGATTGCTTCCTTAGGAAACCCCATTTGCATACACCTCGTGATCATCAGTGTCCAAGTAACAACATTTAGTTCAGACATTTGATCGAACACTTTATACGCACCCTCGAGATTGTTCTCTCCTTTCACAAACATGTCGATCAAAGAACAACCCACACAGACGTCGGATTCAAAATGACCAGTCTTCATCAAAAACCCTAGAATCACTCTCCCGACGGAGACGTTTCCCGGATTCGAACAAGCTCTGATCACCGCCGTGTAACAATAATCGTTCGGCACTAAACCCAATTCAAGAAACCCAACGAAAAGCTTAATCGCGTCGAGTTCCTTCCCATTGTTAGCGAAACAAGCCATCATCGCACTCCACGAGACAACGTCTCGCTTACCGAATCTCCCCATGGTCTCGAACACATCCTCGGCTCGCGCCAAATCTCCCGATTTCGAATACAAGCTGATCAGCGAGTTGTAGAGAACCGAGTCAGGCTCGATCTCAAACTCAACTAATCGGGAGTGAACGAGTTTACCGAGTCGAAAGTCGCGTGCTCTGATACAAGACTTGAGGAGTGAGGAGAAAGTGACGGAGTCCGTGGGGCGAATCCCGTCACGTGCCATGAGATCGAGAGCCGAGATCGCTCCCCGAAGATCTCCGGCATTGAGATGACGGATGATCAAACGGTCGGCGAGGTTGACCCGATTTGGAACGGACGGTCGATATGTAACCGGGAGTTTGGCGGGAGATGCAAGTGAAAAGCTTATCATCGCCATTGTCTCCAATCTAAAACGATTCCGTTACCGTACGTATGTCAATAACATGTTAATTATCTGAAATTTACATTTTAACCCCTTAAGTTTAGTAACACTGCTAATATTGCGCATAAATATTATTTTATTCAATCTAATACAGATTTTATAAACCCTAATTGATATCATAAAACCCAGACACTCCAAAAAAGAGTTTCTTCTTCTTCCCTTTCTCTGAAGAAATAGAGAAATTAGCTATGGAGATAACTGTTATTGCTTCATCGTCAATCGACGGCGGAATTGGAAGTTGGGATCTCAAAACCGGAAAAGAGCAGCTTCGGTTCAAGCCGTGCGCCTCTCCAGCTCACGGTCTCACCGCCGTCGGAGAGAAATTTATCGCCGCCTCTCAGCTCCGCAACGCATCCGGTTCATCCGGCTCGATTTTCTTCTGGTCTTGGAATAAGGTTCTTCCTTCTCATTACTTGACTTCACCCATTTATAAAGATTTGTTCTTTTTTTCTTGTGGGATTAAAAAAAAAAATGTCTTTGAAAATTGTAGCCTCAAGTGGAAGTTAGGAGCTTCCCTGCGGAGTCAATAAAGTCTCTTGCAGCTAACAGTGAAGGAACTTACATAGTTGGTGGTGGAACCTCTGGAGATATATTTCTTTGGGAGGTAACAACTCTATATTTTGATCTCACTTCTTGTGATTACGCGTATTCGAAGTTCTAAAGGTCAAGACTTGGTGACATTTAGGTTGCGACTGGGAAGCTGCTTAAGAAGTGGCATGGTCATTACCGTTCAGTAACATGCTTGTTGTTCTCCGGAGACGACTCTTTGTTGGTTTCTGGATCTCAAGATGGATCTGTTAGAGTGTGGTCTCTTATAAGGTGAGTATTTCTCTTTCCCGGTTTTAAGTTTTTTTGTTTTGTTTTTGTAAAGGTATTGCCTTTATTCTTATACATTGCTCTTGTTGGTTAGTTAGGCTATTTGATGATTTCCAGAGGCAGCGGCAAGGGAGCACTCTCTATGAGCATAATTTTAATGAGCATACAATGTCTGTAACGGACATTGTCATAGATTATGGAGGCTGCAATGCTCTGATAGTTACTGCTTCAGAAGATCGGACTTGCAAGGTACTTGTGTTGATTAGTAATCTATATGCATCTTAAAGATCTTCCGTAAAGGCTTAGCATAAAACCTGATATAGCATTTTCTATTTGATGGCCTTGGTTGGGTTTCTAAACACATAGGTTTGGAGCCTGTCGAAGGGGAAATTATTGAGAAATATCATCTTTCCTTCAGCCATCAATGCACTTGCATTAGACCCTGGCGGCTCTTTGTTCTATGCTGGTAGCAGAGATAGCAAAATTTATATCGGTGCCATGAATTCCTCAAGTGACTATGCGACTCAAGTTCTTGGTTCAGTATCCGAACAAAGGTACTATCTTCTTCTCTTTTGCTTGCATCTTGTAAATCATAATAGCTATATTTGAACAGTACGTTTTTTTAACTCGAGATCTTTTATATTATGTGAGGATTAGCTTGTTATAGTTCTTGATTATAAGATGTGTATTTTTATTAGATCTCTTTACATGTTGCATCTGATTTTCCGTTTTAATGGATTCACATAATGGACTTGTACTGAGAAATTAACATCCGTATGCTTATTAATAGTTATTGACTCAATAAGTTTTGTTTGAACACAGCAAAGCTGTTACTTGCTTAGCATATTGCGCAGACGGAAACCTTTTGATTTCTGGATCAGAAGATGGTGTGATTTGTGTGTGGGATCCCAAATCACGTCGTCCTGTTCGTACTTTCGGCCATGGAAAAGGTATTTTTCTTAACCATTTTCTTCTGTCTCAGTTCTACTTATGCAAAATGATTATCATCTAACCCTTTCTTTCGTCTTTCAAACATTTTTTCGTTACAGGACCTGTGAACAATATTCAAGTTGTTAGAAAAACGGTTGTTGGTAATTCCAACAAAGCACAATCTTCGTGGAAAAGAAATGTGTCGTCATTACCACCGCCTTTGGATAAATACGAAAGATCAGGAGAAGATTCTATGGATGGTATAGTTATCGTTGATCCGCCGCCAGTTTCTGATGTTCCTGTTTACTCTTCTTTCCTCAGTGCTGACCTTATTAACGAGCAAGTTAGAGAACTTCAGGTTTGTGTTTCCTCTGTTTCTATAAAAGCAGTTTTTTTTACTCGTGAAAGCTCTGTTTTTTTCACAAATCTCTCTCTGTTTTTGAATTTTATCAGCAACAAGGCTCTGCAGCAACGGAGATCGAAATGGAAAGACTGAAACTTGAATACAAAAAGTCTTTACAGATGAATGATCAGTGGCAGAAGAACTATGAGAATTTGCTCCAGGTGGTTATGGAAGAAGAACTAAATGGTGGTTCTAATTGAAAGCTTTTATTTATTGTCATTGTTTCTACACATTTTTGAAATTATATTGAAAGATATATTTTTGTCAGAAGGCATCTTGATATTGCAAGTAAAAACGTTTTATCAATGCCATATTTAAAATCAAAGCATTTTGTGAAGGAGCCAAGCCTTTCTGTTGCTGAGCAGATCCCATAGACGAAGAGACCCTCTTCTCTGGACAGCAGCTTTTATGTTATGGAGAGATTCCTCCCAGTCATCACAGAGCCGATGAGGATCACTTATAACCGTTGGGTCTACGATCAGTGTAATTGTCATCTTATTCATATAACTCTGACAATGTATCGTCAACCCCTAAATCGAATTCAACAAAAACCAGTTAAATACTTCAGATCTTAGTAATAGGTAATGGCACAACTCAAGGAGAAAAGTATGTCCGTTGTCACTTCAACAGCTTCAATAATTAAAGCGTAATCGTTGATATATAGTTGGTATTGGACATTGAGTACAAAAGACAGTAATAACTTACATGCGGATGACCATAAGCACTAGTGGCAAAGTAAGTGATGGGATGTCCATAGAAGCTAACTTCTTCAACTGGACCAACTATGTTCGAAAACGTCATTGTTGTATTCGACAGTATTCTGTTTATTATAGCAGCTGCCACCTATAAATTAGTCACACATTAACCACTAATCATAACCAAAGTAGTAGTGAAGAAAAAAGAACAATTCTTGATTTGCTTTCCCTTGTTAATTCACTCTTTTCAACTGACCTGGATCCCAAACGATTTCACAATGATTCTACCAAACATGTACGTTAGCATTGCGCCATACGAATTCTTCTTTCGGTTAATGGTTTTCTGGGCTATCTCGAGATGTTCCAATGGGTCATCGCGTAATGCAATAGAAAACGGAAAGATTATATAACCGATCCAATTTCCCCACCTACATTTGGACCCTTTTGCCATCATATCCGCTAGATCCTGTATGTCTTAGTAACAAAAGTTCATTCTAATCCAACGTTAATTAAGTATATTAGCTTGTAATCAGATATGTAAATATAAGCGAGCTTAATGATATAATTTTGCCTGGATTCCAGAGGTAGGTCTTAAGTTTATAAGCAGAGCTGCCCTTATCCTTATCCTTTCATGCAGTTTTTTGGTATTCTTTTCAGTTTCTTCTTCTCCTATTAAGTTTTTATAAATTTATTAGATTGTATACGTCGTTGATAACATGCAATAATTTATTACAAGAAAGGAGAATTTAGTTACCGTATCTTCTCTCCAAGTATCGCGTGAGACCAGCTTGGGTTATTCCAAGTACAACATCGTTGACTGTCTGTTTAACCCGAATGTGAGATTCTCATAATTGTTTATTTATTTATTTTATGTTATAGCATTGGACCTAGTCTCTCAAGATCCAGAACTATATTTTTTTAATACTTATGCTACTATGCTAGTTAGGAGCTTATGTTAAACAATATTATGACTAAGAGAAAGTCGACCTACGAACGAATCAAAGGAGAAAACCTTACCATCTTCATGGCGTTCTTGATTAGCTTTATATCGTCAAGGCTTACGGTACGATGAACTAAACGCAGCCGTTTACTCTTCTTCGCTGACAGGAGATCACCTTTGATGGGCGTCTCGGTGTCCTCGAAGAACAACGTCGTAACGATAAACTCCAAAGCATCAGAAACCGTGTTTAACACCAACATAACCGCCGTCCAAATAACCTTAACCAACCACCATAACTGTTGGGCTTTGGTGATGAAAATCATTGAGTTATAACTGGGCCCGCGACAGGGTAGTCACTAGGAAACGGGTTTGTTTTCTTTGGGCTTCGGTTTGGTTTAAACCGTCTTATCTTTGTAATTGACTTAGTATATAAAGCTAAGCATGTGGGGAATTAGGGTTAACACAAAATTTCTGATTTCCTCTAGGTTTTAGAAGGAGGCAGAGAGAAACCTAAAAGCTTGTAATCTGTGGTATAGTGGATTACTGGAAAAACTCCAGGCCGAGACGTAGGATCACACATCGTGATCTGAACTCGTTAAATCTCTGTGTCTTTACTTTATTGCTCAAGAACAAACTAATATTCCGTGAAAAAGAGAGGTTCAATTCTCTTCAAGTGGTATCAGAGCCAGATTTACTGGTTTCGGGAGCAAGGGCAGAGAGGATCGGCGGTGGTTGCTAGGTTTTCTTGTTTGTGTGGCTGATTGCTGGGTTAGAGGCATCGGCGGTGAGGTCAGAATCAGGCGTCGCGTTCAGTGTCGACCGACACCCGTCTAGTATCGATCGACACCGATCAGTGTCGACCGACACCCATTCATTGTCGATCGACACCGAGTCTGAACAGAGATAAATCAGGCGTGATGGATTCTAAGAAGACTTCGAAGGTGAAGATGGCTATCTTCGATGGGCAAGGAGATTTCTCCTTGTGGAAAAGAAGGATGACGGCTCATATATCACTTGCAGGTTTGAAGGATGAATTATCAACACCTGCAAAAGAGCCTAAAAGTCTGGTAAAGAAAAAGGACGAGTCTGAAGAGGATTTCGCAGAAAGACTTCAAGAAGAAGAAGCCAAGAGGGAGGAACGAGCTGAGAACGCAATGAACATGTTGACTCTCCATCTAGGAGATCATGTCCTCAGGAAAACAGAGGAGTGCACAACAGCACGTGATCTTTGGGCTGCACTAGAAAGGTTATATAATACCAAAACTCTACCTAGTAGAATTCATCTTCTGTATCAGTTTTATACATTTAAGATGGATGGTCAAAGTCAATCGATCAGAATGTCGATGACTTCTTGAAGACTATTTCAGAGTTGGCTAGTGTGAAGGTTACAGTTGCGGATGAGGTGCAGGCAATTCTATTGCTCAGTTCCTTGCCATCACAGTATGACTCCATGAAGGAGACATTGAAGTATGGTAGAGAATCTATCTCTATTGATGATGTGATAAATGCAGCGAGATCTAAGGAGACTGAGCTCAAGGCACTGGGAATATCAACTTCTCAGAAAGCTGGTGAAGCATATGTGGCTCGTGGGAGACAGTCTGAGAGGAGTCAGAAGAACTCCGGTGATAGAAGCAGAAGCAGGTCGAAATCGGGTTCAAGAATCACCTGCTGGTACTGCAAGAAGGAAGGACATAAGAAGACTGATTGTTATGCTAGGAAAAAGCGCATGGGCAATGATGATGATGCTGAGGCAGCAGTGGTCATTGATCAATCAGCAGGAGTTGATGCATTAACAGTCTCAGAAAGTTGGCATCATGAGAGGTGGGTGATTGATTCGGGTTGTTCATATCACATGACCTCAAGGAGAGACTGGTTTGATAAGTTCGAGGAGCTCAACTCTGGACAAGTGCTACTGGGGGACGACTATTCCGTGGAGGTTAAAGGAATAGGTTCTATCAATATCAAGGCATATGGTGGCACGGTGAAGACATTGACAAATGTCAGGTATATTCCTAAGCTGAAAAGAAATTTAATATCTACAAGTACGTTAGATAAGCTTGGGTTTGATCATGCTGGAGGCAAAGGAAAGACAAGTTTCTATAAGAACGGGAAGATGGGTCTTCAAGGTTCACTGTGTGGTTCTTTGTATTTGCTTGATGGAGAGACTGTGATAGGACAGTCAAACATTAGTGTTTCCAGGAAACCTGCCTGCGATGAAACAGTGTTGTGGCATAGAAGGTTGGGACACATGAGCATGAAGAATCTGATGATCCTGGCAAAAAGGGGCATCATTGACAAGAGGAGAATTGGAGAGATGGATTTCTGTGAGAGTTGTGTAATGGGAAAGCATAAAAGGCTGAGCTTCAACGTTGGGAAGCACAATTCTGGGGAAGCACTGAAGTATGTTCATTCAGATCTTTGGGGATCTCCATCTGTTACTCTAAGTTTGTCTGGTAAGCAGTATTTTCTGTCTATCATTGATGACTACACTAGAAAAGTATGGGTATTCTTCTTGTCTACTAAGGGTGAAGCTTTCACAAAGTTTTGTGAATGGAGGAAGCTGGTTGAGAATCAAGTCAGCAAGAAGGTTAAGTGTCTGAGAACAGACAATGGGTTGGAATTCGTGAACAAGGATTTCAATGAGTTTTGCAAGCAGCATGGGATTGAGAGGCACAGGACATGTGCATATACTCCACAGCAGAATGGAGTAGCTGAACGCATGAATCGAACAATAATGGAGAAAGTGCGTTGTATACTTGATGAGAGTGGCTTGGGAGAAGAATTCTGGGCTGAGGCGGTTAGCACAGCTGTGTACCAAATAAATAGAAGTCCCTCATCGGCCTTAGATGGCAATATTCCTGAAGAACTATGGCTGGGAAGAAAGCCTGGTTATAAACATCTTAGAAGGTTTGGGTCATTGGTCTATGTGCATGTAGATCAAGGGAAGTTAAAACCAAGAGCTATGAAGGGAATTTTCATTAGCTATCCAGAAGGAGTCAAAGGGTACAAGGTATGGCTTCTGGATGAAGAAAGATGTGTGATAAGCAGGAATGTAGTCTTTGTTGAAGATAAAGTGTTCAAAGACTTAAAAGAAGGTGTTTCTGCGTCAGAAACAGGGCTGGAGAACCCGACTCCAGAGATGGTGTCGATCGACACACCTATTGGTGTCGGTCGACACAGGGCCGCAGAGAAGGTATCGATCGACACCCCCACTGGTGACGATCGACACCCTCCGTCTGAATCGACAGTTCCGGCTACTGAAGATCAAGGTGAAGGTTCATCTTCAGGTGGAGTTGTTGGAGATTCAGAATCAGATGATATACCTCAGGACTATCAGTTGGTTCGAGATCGAACTAGGAGAGTAACAAGGCTACCTGACCGTTTCAATGATTATGATTTGGCAAGTTTTGCTTTAATTGCTGCAGTTGAGATGAGTTCTGAAGAACCAAGGGACTATCAGGAAGCCATTGAAAGTAGGGATAAAACTTTCTGGAATGGAGGTATGAATGAAGAGATGGTTTCTCTTGATAAGAACAAAACCTGGAGGCTGGTTAAGAGACCCAAAGGAAGAAAGGTTATTGGCTGCAAGTGGGTATTCAAGTTAAAGCCAGGTATACCAGGAGTAGAAGAACCGAGATATAAGGCCAGGTTGGTGGCCAAAGGATATTCTCAGAGAGAGGGTATTGATTATCAGGATGTGTTTTCACCAGTAGTGAAACATGTTTCTATCAGGTTTCTTCTATCTGTTGTTGCAAATTTTGATCTGGAACTGGAGCAGCTTGATGTTAAGACTGCGTTTCTTCATGGTTTACTTGAAGAGGAGATCTATATGGAGCAACCAGAAGGTTTTGTGGTTAAAGGAAAAGAGGATTATGTTTGCTTGTTGGAAAGAGCACTGTACGGACTGAAGCAAGCTCCAAGGCAGTGGAACAAGTGTTTTGATCAGTTTGTGGTTAGTCATGGGTTCAAAAGGAGCGATGTCGATCACTGTGTCTACATAAAGGAGAGTAAAGATAAGTGTTTCATCTACCTACTCTTGTATGTTGATGACATGTTAATTGCTTCAAAGGACATGAAAGAGATACAGACTGTGAAAGATCTGTTGAGCAGCAGGTTCGAGATGAAAGATCTAGGAGCTGCGAGAAGAATTCTTGGTATGGATATTGAGAGGGATCGTGAAGGTGGAGTTCT
The DNA here is from genome assembly GCA_010577795.1 of Isatis tinctoria. Lineage (NCBI taxonomy): Eukaryota > Viridiplantae > Streptophyta > Magnoliopsida > Brassicales > Brassicaceae > Isatis > Isatis tinctoria. The sequence continues at coordinate 25,461,611 of CM021245.1, forward strand.
TACTTTGTCTCAATCCGGGTATATCAAGAAGATTCTTCAGGTATTCAATATGGATGAGTCTAGATCTGTTTCAACACCTATAGGTTCGCACTTTAAGTTGTCGGCTGTCAAAGATAATGAAGCTGAGACAATTATGGATGATATTCCATATGCTAATGCTATTGGAAGTATATGTATGCGATGCTGGGAACTAGGTGTGATCTAGCATATGCTGTTGGCTTAGTGAGTAGGTTTATGAGCAAGCCAAGTATGGTTCACTGGTCAGCAGTGAAGTGGGTACTAAGATATTTGAAAGGTACTCAGGATCTGAAGATTGTATTCAGGAAGAACAAGGAGTTTAAGGTTGAAGGTTTCTGTGATTCTGATTTTTCGTCGGATCTGGACAGAGGTAGATCGATTTCAGCATATGTTTTCACCGCTGGTGGAAGTGTGATTAGTTGGAAGTCGAGTCTTCAACAGGTGGTTGCACTGTCTACGACAGAAGCAGAGTACATGGCGTTGGGGGAAGCTACGAAAGAAGCTATCTGGCTAATGGATTTGGCTGAAGAGTTCGGTTTCAAACAAGACTCGGTGGAGATCTGGTGTGATTCTCAGAGTGCTTTGAGTTTAGCCAAGAACAACGTTCATCATGAGAGAACAAAGCATATTAGAAGAAGGATGCATTTCATCAGGGATATAGTTGCTTCCGGTGATGTGAAGTTGTCCAAGATCCCTACAGAGAGGAATCCGGCTGATATGTTGACAAAGGTTCTTCCGGTGGATAAGTTTGAGAAAGCCTTGAGTTTTCTCGGCTTAGAAGAGCACTAAGGTGCTGGTTTGTCTGGAGTTTCACATGGATGCAAAGATGAAGATGTTATACTCTGGAGTGATTGTCATCAAGGTGGAGATTTGTTGGGCTTTGGTGATGAAAATCATTGAGTTATAACTGGGCCCGCGACAGGGTAGTCACTAGGAAACGGGTTTGTTTTCTTTGGGCTTCGGTTTGGTTTAAACCGTCTTATCTTTGTAATTGACTTAGTATATAAAGCTAAGCATGTGGGGAATTAGGGTTAACACAAAATTTCTGATTTCCTCTAGGTTTTAGAAGGAGGCAGAGAGAAACCTAAAAGCTTGTAATCTGTGGTATAGTGGATTACTGGAAAAACTCCAGGCCGAGACGTAGGATCACACATCGTGATCTGAACTCGTTAAATCTCTGTGTCTTTACTTTATTGCTCAAGAACAAACTAATATTCCGTGAAAAAGAGAGGTTCAATTCTCTTCAATAACCTGGAACTGCTGCTCCGACCGGTCGTTAACCGCGCTGATGCTGAAGGGAGACTCGGGAGCTCATCAGGGTTCGATGTTTTACGCATACATGCGAGGACGAGAGACATGATTGACATGCCATCGCCGAGGGAGTGGTGGATCTTGAAGACGGCGACGTTTTCAGCGTCTGAGGTTTTCAAGTCGAGTAGGTGAAGCTCCCATAATGGCTTCGAGGTGTCCAGCGGGATCTTCATGAAGTCGGAAACATAATCCTCGAGAAACGCGTCTGCGTTCTCTATGCTTTGCGGGTGGATTTTGGGAACGATGATGTGATCCTCGACGACCACGTTTGTCCGAACCCATCTTTGGTTTTGTCCATTGTTCCCATCGCTCACCTTCATGTCATTATTTTGAAGTGAATATGATAATTTTCGAAATTTTAGAATACTAGGTAGTAACCCGCGCCATACCCGGAGTAAAATATTTATATAAATATTAATTAAATATAATTTTATAGTCATTTATATAGATATATAATGTGACTTCAACATTTTCAAAATCTTTTAAAATTGTATATTAATAAATGCAAAACTATTAAATCATATATAGGATAATATTGCTAAAAAATCAGTTATTTTTCTATCATTATTGATCGAGTAGAAAATTATGGCATATTATTTATATCTGAATTTATTTCTAAATTGATATGAATAGGCATAAATTCAACTACTATATTTTTATTTAATTGAATGTGTGGTTACTTATTTTAATCTATATTATTAATTAAGTTTAGAAACAGAATAATTTTTCATTACCATAATTTTATTACTGATTGGTATCAATACAAATCAAATATTTTATGTTGATTTATTTTAGGAAATTTGAATTATGTTTAAGTACAATGAAATTTATTATAGCTGTAGTTATATACTATAATAAATATATCTGATAATCATGGTAAGTACTAAGTTGATATAAATTAGTGATTTTTATTTATATATTAAAATTGCTTGTAAGTTGCTTTTTAAGAAAAATAATATATACTTTTATTATATTATAATCTTTAAGAAAAATAATATATAATTTTTATTATATTATAAGATTATAATATAATATTAATAAATTAAAAGTATTTATAAGTTTTATATTAAATAAAGATTAAAGAATTATAAATATATATAATATAAGCTTATGTAAATAAATTATTATGAAGTGATATAGTTATTATTGTAATTCATAAATATAAGTTAAAACGAATAACTATACTGAAATATAATATATTTTTTCAAGTAAAAGTTATTTAATAAACATGATATATATATTAATATAAAATTATTTGATTATATTGGTCAAATACATAATTAAAATTATATATTTTATGAATGAATAAATAACATGTATTTTAATTAGAGTCTATGAGATATATCATAGTTTTGATTATGTAATAGTGATAATTAATATAAGTGATCAAATCATATAATAGCATTATATGTAATTAATATAAGTAAGGATGGCACTCTTGTAATAAACACATGAAGTAAAGGTTAGTCTTTTAAAAAGGATCCTCAAATAATATATAGGAGATAAGAGACATTTCCTCGTATATAAAAGAAATCATTGGTAACATTTATTAGTTCGTTTTGGAGCAAATCGTTTTTGCAAGTCGTAAACTCGTAATTCTTCAAGTTAACTGGACTCTAATACCATAGGACATGTCTGATTGATTTTTTTTTTTTTTGGGGACTAGATATATAATGTCCAACAGTTTTGTTGTTACCAAGCTTAATAGCTTACCTCCCAGTAGAAAAAAATGTTTGACTTGTTAACATAACGTAAACTTTTGTTAGTATAGTAGTTATCTATATAAATGATCCAGTACTTTATTCATATAAATTATTTTAAATGTAACCTTATATAAAACGGATTTGTAAGTACTAATATATGCAAGTGAGACTTACCAATTTACTTGAGAAACGAGGATGCCTGATAAAAGATTGCTCAAAACCTTTGATAATCAGCTCTGGGTCGATTTTACTCTTCGAACCAATCACCGATATAATGTTGCAGTTAAACTCCGGTGCGTGGAACAGACGCGCCGCCGGGCTAAGCGGTTGCTCCTCCTCGTCTGATACGTGTAGTAGTGTCTTAATCTCCATGTTTTTCTTTTCCTGTGTGAATTATTTGTTTTCTCTCTACACTCTGGTTTCCATCTCTCAGACTCTTTAGAGCCTCCATGCTTGTGCGGTACCATTAGTACTCCGTTAATTATGGAAGATTTGAATTTACTCTATACATTGCTTCTTTTTCTAGGTATAAAAACGTACACTAAAAAGTTTTTTTTATTCTTAGTTACGTTTAAATCTTAATAAACGAATATCTTGGGTTTAATATTCCAAAATAGACCAAAGAAGAAAAAAATCGCATGTAATCGTGCTTCTACGAATTGGTGTTTTACAAGCAGTGATGAGAGTTTAAAACACTTTTTTGCTTAAGAATAAAAGTGAACTTACATGCTTATAATTAGTGGAAATATATATACATGCACGACTTTAGTTTAAGTTTCTTAAACTAGTTTAAGTTTATATAATAGATCTACAAGTATCTGTGTGAAAAAAAAAAGATCTACAAATATCTTAAAGCATAATGCATATTTAACTTCCAAATCACGGATAACTTTTTATAAGTATTTGATCGAAAAGTCAAATTTGGAGGCATGTGACATGTGTATTTGAACGAAAAGAAACATGTGGCAAATGGAGCAATTAACTTGGTAATTGCTTACATAAGAAACAAGAGCTATTTTATGGTTCTTCTGATCAATTCTTCATGTTTCTGCTGTATTTCAAATTCAAGCATTGCGAGCCAATAATGTATACACAGTTTGATCTAAATACCAAAACGGGAATTTCAACATTAGAAAAAATAAGTATCTAACGAGATACTCGTGGACTGATGATACAAACACTTTTCTTCCTATTTAGTCAAAGACTGAGAATACAAATGGAAGATTATGAGAACGATTTAATTGTGTATCAATGTATCACTTCCACCAAAATGATACGTATTGGTAAAGACCAATTATTCATTTGTATACTTTCTTTCTTGGACAGCAGCTTTGATGCTTCTTAGAGATTCCTCCCAATCATCACATAGCCGATGAGGATCACTAATGACCGTTGGGTCGACGGTTAAAGAAATAGTCATCTTGTTCATGTAGCTTTGAAAATGCATCGTCAACGCCTGATCAAAGACAAATGATCACATTGTTAAATCTTAAACACTGGATAAAATAACTAATAACATGAAATAGTACGGTCTAAAATCTTACGTGAGGATGACCATAAACACTTGGTGCCATGTAAGTGACGGGATGTCCATAGAAGCTAATTTCTTCAATAGGACCAACTAAGTTTGAAAATGACATCGTTGTGTTTGACAATGCTCTCTTTAATATATTTGCTGACCTCTGCTTGAATTCAATTCACAAGTGAATGATTTAATGGAATTTCAAGTGCATGATTATGGTTAATTTTTTGAACTGAACATAAAGAAGTAATGTACCTGAACCCCAATCGATTTGAGAAGGAAATTACCCACAATGAAGGTTAGTAAGGCTTCTAACGAGTTCTTCTTCCGGTCGATGATAGACTTGGCTCTTCGGAGATGTTCCAGTGGATCATCGCGTAATGCAATAGAGAATGGAAAGACTATGTAGGCGATCCAATTTCCCCATCTACACTTGGATCCTTTAGTCATCATATCAGCTATATCCTATTTTTTTATATAAAAATATATATAAAAAATAAGTGAAAGTTATAATTTTTGTATCTAATCTTGTAAGTAAATGAGAATAATTTGCCTGGATTCCAGTAGTCGGTCTTATGTTTACAAGCAGAGCTGCCCTCAGCCTTATTTCTTTTGGCATTGATTCTTCTTGTTCTCCTATTATTTATCTTAAAACCATTACATCTCACACGTTGATATCATAATTTTTTAATGTTCACCAACAAAATATCATAATAATTTACCGTATCTTCTCTTCAAATATTGCGAGAGACCAGCCTGAGATACTCCAAGTACAACATCGTTGACGGTCTACAAAACAAAAAATAAAATGGTTGACGGTCTACTAAACCGGAACATAGATACAAGTAAGATCAATCGAAAATCACATATCATGTCACACCTCCTCTTGTGCTATTTCTATACTATTTAGTTATGAAGGTAAAAATTGCGGTTGACCAAGAAATATTCACGGAGAAATTTTACCAGCTTCATGGCGTTCTTGATTAACTTTAGGTCGTCAAAGCTTACAGTACGATGAACACAACACATCCGCTTACTCGTACTTAATCGAAAGTTGCCTTTGATCGGTGTTTCAGTGTCTTTAAGGAACAATGTCGTAGCAATAAACTCCAAAGCATCACAAACCGTATTAAAACCCAACAAAACAGCCGACCATAGAACCATAACCAGCCATAATAACCGGGAATAACTCCTCGGACCGGTTGAAAACCGGGATGACCCAGACGACGACCGGTTCTGGTACGGTAGGCTCGGTATCTCATCTGGATTCGATGTTTTACGCGTACACGCAAGGACTAGGGACATGAGAGACATACCATCGCCAACCGAGTGATGGATCTTCAAAATGGCAACGTTTTCAGCATCTGAGGTTTTCAGGTCGAGTAAGTGAACTTCCCATAATGGCTTCGAAGTGTCTAATGGGACCGTAGTGAGGTCAGAGACGTAGCTCTCGAGAAAAGCGTCTGCGTTTGCGTTCTCTTTGTTATGCATTTCGATTTTGGGAATGACGACGTGATCCTCGACCACCACGCTTGTCCGAACCCATTTTTGTTCTTGCCGTTTGTTGTTACCACTTTTTACCTTCAATAAAATTTATTTAAATAAAAATGTTAAACTGTTAAAGAATTCTCTTAAAATACGAGTATTCTAAAATATTTATGTAGTATTATGTCAATATTGATACATGTTTTTTGTAACAGATAAAATTATTGACGGTTTTCTAAAAAAAATATCTGTAATTTTAAGAAATTTCCAGGAAAGCAAATATACCATTTGGTGGAATAAAGTTTTACTAACAAGTGGAATCTTCCGTTACATTTTTCTTGTAATTTCTTGTTTTTTTTGTAGTTACGAAAATGGAACAATATTCTCCCCACTTTAGAATATAATCTTCAAATTCATCTTTTCTTTTTGACCAATAATATATTACTGATACTTAATTTGGATTCCTTTTGAAAATCTAACTCTTACTTCTTGTTTTTTTTCTTCCAATTGTTGTTGCCTTCCTAAGCCATATAACTAAGTCTAACCATGCAAGATGTGTTCGCTTTTATATCAAAATCAAACGAAATCAATTAGGACTTGACGTCAATCCATTTAATATATATATAATTTGGTTTTAATATCAAAACGCATAAATATTGACATGGTATGAGAATTTCATGTACTTGTAAACAAAGAGAAAAATATTTTTTATTGGATTAAAATTTTATAAAAAAAAAATAATCTTGTACTTTGAAACCTCTTACGAGAATCTAATATATATTGTTTTGTCAGTCACCCCCATTTGTATGCTGTTTTGTAAAATGGCAGTTTCGTTGAATCCAAAACAAACAAACAAAAAAGTTTAAAATTGAGAAAATATTTTGATATGTATGAAAATGTGGGACTCACCAATTTGCTGGCGAAACGAGGATGTCTAATCAAAGTCTGCTTTATTCCTTCGATGATCACATCTGGTTTGATCTTGCTCTTCGAACCAATCACCGATATTATGTTGCAGTTAAACTCTGGCGCGTGAAACAGACGCGCCGCCGGGCTAAGTGGCTGCTCCTCCTCTTCTTCCTTCTCTTCCACTGCTATCCCCGGTATGTGCCGACCTCGTCGTCGTGTCTTAATCTCCATGGTTTTGGTTTTCTATCTTTAATTGTTTCCTCTTGCTCTTAGGAAGTACACAATATATATGATTTTCTGATCGTGCTGTACTTTTTCAATTTTGGAAACTTTGAATTTTTTTTAATTTTCTTTTCGGTCCGAAACTTTCCATAATTGTAATATTCTTTTCGTAGAATTTAATTAACAAATATTTTTTATTCAAAAAAAAAATCAATTAACAATTACTACTATATGAGTAACTTTTCTTGTCGTTCAAAGAAAAAGAGTAACTTTTCTTATGTTCAGAAACTTTTATCCTTTGACTGTTTGGAAAATAGATGGATCTGTAGGTTTTATATGAGGTTGATTATAAGATTCCATGGTCCAAAATATCAAATGCAGAGAAGCACAATATAATAAATTTAAAGTTGTACAGATCATTAGAAAAATATTAAGTACGTGTAAAATTAAATTTTAGTTTGTTCCTCGGATTAGCCTCGGTCCCAAACATAAACCATACCTGACACACGGCACGATGCTAAGTTTGAAGTTTCTGACGACGAAACAAACTATTAAAGAATCGGCCATGCTCATCTTTCCACCAGATAATGTATTAGTTAACATTTACTTAATAATTGTATATATGTAGTTTGATACAGATAATTATATTTTATTTACCGCAAATAATCATTATTGCACATCGTAGCCTTTTTAAGCATCCCCGTAACTGGAGTTTGGCCCATTTGATATTCTTAATTAGTTTTGTACACAATGATATTGTCGGAGTAAACTGTAAATTTGCAAACCCCATTGATAACCAAGAATGATTCATTCTATATAGTATCATGATTTTGCCTCGTTGTACGTCCCCCGCCCCACCCCATCCCACATCAATTTGGTTAAGTGGTACAGCCTTTCTCTCTATCTTCTTTCAGTTTTCTTTTTTCCTTTCAATAAAAAGATAACAATGAAAATTTAACTGAATCTACTAATGAGTTAAGCCACTTTCTTGAACAGCAGCTTTAATGCTTCTTAGAGACTCCTCCCAGTCGTCAAGTAGCCGATAAGGATTACTTATGACCGTTGGATCTACGGTCAAAGAAATCGTCATCTTGTTCATGTAACTTTGGAAATGCATCGTCAAAGCCTAATGAAATACCAATTGAGATCGTCAAATCTTATTCACTAAATTGAAAAAACAGGGAACTTAACTTAAAACAGAATGGTCTAAAATCTTACATGGGGATGGCCATAAACACTTGGGGCCATGTAAGTGACTGGATGTCCAAAGAAGCTAATTTCTTCAAGAGGACCAATCAAGTTTGAAAAGGACATCGTCGTGTTTGACAATGCTCTATTTATTATATTAGCTGTCACCTACATTCGTTTCAATTCATAAAGATCAGATTAGCGACCAACTAACGAGATTAAATGGTGAAATTAGTTAGGTTTAATTTTGGTTTTATGATCTCAAATGTGCTAATTATTATTCAAACTAACCTCAACTCCAAAGGACTTAATCATGAATTTCCCAACGATGAATGTTAGCGCAGCTTCCAACGAGTTTTTCTTCCGGTCGATGATCCTTTTAGCTCTTCGAAGATGTTCCAACGGATCCTTGCGTAAACCGATAGAAAACGGAAACACTATGTAGCCTATCCAATTTCCCCATCTACACTTAGATCCTTTAGCCATCATATCAGCTAGATCCTGTAAATTACCAAAAATATACATATGTTTTTGAAAGAAAAAGTTATACAAAATAAATTTATTAAATGATTGTCGTTAAAGTAAAAAGGAAGTGGTAGGTAAGCGAGCTTATGAGAAATTGCCTGGATTCCAGTGGTGGGTCTTAAGTTTACAAGTAGAGCTGATCTTAGCCTTATTCTTTTAGGCATATCATTTGAATTCTTTTTAGATTCTTGATCTTCTCCTACCAGCTTCTTCTTTTCTCCTATTAATTTGTCATTGGCTTATTAAAATGTAACTGTTAATAAAATGCGGCATTCTAAGTTATAACATGTATATGAGAAATTTGTTATTTACCATATCTTCTCTCCAAGTACTGCGACAGACCAGCCTGAGTTACTCCAAGCACAACATCGTTGACAGTCTACTAGACCAAAAAAAAAAAAAAAAAAATTATATCAAAAACTTATATCAACATTCAACAGTCGATAATAAACAAAAAAAAATTGTTGGGGATCCACAAACCTAAAATACTCTCTGATGGAATCTTACCATCTGCATGGTATTTTTGATTAGCTTTATGTCGTCTAAGCTTACGGTACGATGAACCAAAGACATCCGTTTACGCTTACTTAGCCGGAAATCGCCTTTGATCGGTGTTTCAGTGTCCTTAAGGAACATTGCCGTAGCAATAAACTCCAACGCATCACAAATCGTATTCAGAACCAACATAATGGCCGACCATAGGGCCATAAGTAACCACAAGAACCGGAAATCACCCCTTGAAACCTTCGTCAACCGGGAAGATCCTGACGACGACGACGATCGGTTTTGGTATGGTAGACTCAGGAGCTCGTCGGGGTTCGATGTTTTACGCATACAAGCGAGGACAAGGGCCATTAGAGACATACCATCTCCTAAAGAGTGATGAAACTTCAAAACGGCGACGTTTTCAGCATCCGAGGTTTTCAGATCGAGTAGGTGAAGCTCCCATAATGGCTTCGAGGTGTTTAAAGGGACCAACGTTAGGTCGGAGACGTAACTCTCAAGAAACTCGTCTGCGTTTGCGTTCTCTATGTTTTGCGTTTGGATGTTTGGTACGATGACGTGATCATTGACAACCACGTTTGTCCGAACCCAGCTTGGTGTTTGTCTATTCTTGTTTCCTTTGTTCACCTTCGAGTAATTAAATATTTAAATATATGTTAAAATTCACGTCAATTTCTCAAAGCTACAAAATAGAGGCAGGGAGAGAAAGAAAAAAATGGTCAATTTGATAAAATTTTGTAACAATAAAGGAGAAAAAATTGAATTTTACATATATAGATAATGATTACATATAGGTATAATAAAGAAAAATATTACATATATATATATATAAATACAAAGAAATATTTAATATCAATAATATTATAATAAATTTTTTATCAAAACAAGCATGCATGAGCAAAATATTTTTCCATTTTTTAGTAATTAAAACTTCAATTTACATAAAATCTAAATACATATATATACACTATTTTAAAATGAAAAATATTATTGAAAAATAAATTTTTATAATCAGGATATTTACTCAAAATTTTAGCATTTGTGTGGAATACTTTCGTTTTATTAAAATACATTTCTACTAGATTTATTTTTGTAACCACAATGGAGTAATATTCTCTCATTTGGAATGCAATCTTGAAATTTATAAATTTCCTAGACCTAAATTTTCAAAGTAGCGCTGGATTTTATTTCTTTTTTATATATTTGGATTTATTAATTAAATTATAATGCAATGTTGTTTGACCAACAAATTCTTAGTTTAAGGATTTAGATAATAAAGCTACATGAAAACGATTAAGTTAACACTAATATATAAGAGGGCAAAAAAAAAAGTATCTACAGTTGTGTTGGCTCAACTATGACACCTTCGGAATTATTGAAAAACTCATGGTTTTGAGTTTTATAGTTTGAGAGCACATCCATCAGTATAGAGACTCAAATGAGGTTCTCAAATAATTAATATTAATATTTAAATACAATTTAATTAAATAATGAAAATTTTCTTTCTTTTTTATAAGAGGTAAACCATTCATAAAATGAAACCTATAAAAAAGAGTATCTAGAAGGATCCTTAAGAGTTTTTTTTTTAAAAAAAGTTTGAATTGTCACGGCTGATGTTACAACTACGACATATTGTAAAGAAAAAAGCAAAAAAAAGAAAAAAAAATGCAAACCCAAGAAAACCAACCGCCGTACAAAAGATTACTGGTCAAGAAACACTATCCAGACTCGACGATCACGCAACATAAGGAGAAAAATCAATGAAAATTAAATCAATCAAACTAGTTGAAAAGTTCTAATCCATCAAAAAGAGTTTGAAATTATTTTTTTCTGGTCACAAAAAACGTTTATACATACATATTGTATATCTTTACGACATAGCTGAATAAAACTATAGTTACAGATTGTAACTTACAATCATTCTAAACGTATATATATATGTTGTATGTGTATTCAAGAAGTGTTTGGACTCACCAATTTACTGGAGAAACGAGGGTGTCTGATCAAAGTTTGCTTTAATCCTTCGATAATCACATCTGGCTCGATCTTCTTCTTAACACCAATCACCGATATGACGTAACAATTAAACTCCGGAGCGTGGAACACACGCGCCGCCGGACTAAGCGGTTGCTCCTCTTCTTCTTCCTTTTTCTCTTCCTTATTTCTCACGGTTGCCTCTGGTGTGTCTCGTCGTATCTTAATCTCCATAGTTTGCTGTTCGATCTTAACCCCTCCCATCTCTTTCTCTCTCTCTTAACTTTAAATATTCGATCTCTCTATTAATATAAAGCCAACCTCCAATTGTGCGATGCCACTGTTCTCTTTATATAATGTTTTGGAGATTTTAATTATTTTCTAACCAAAAAAAAATTAGTAAGTTAGACGTCTGGGTCCCACAATTTGACATTCCCAACTTTATAAGAAGTTATTTGTTATTATAGACGTCAAAATAACATATAAAATATTTTTATTCGAAATTAAATTCTCATTGTAATTACTTTTTTTTAAGAGAATATCTTCTCAAAATAATGAAATATAATAACGTTAAAGGTATTAATATATAAAAATATTATTATATATAGTACAGAAAGTTAATTAATTGCTGTGCGATAAAATATTAGACTAAACAGCTATCATATTGTGTAGTCTCTTCATAAATCAAAGAAAGTAATAAATGTTGGCTTTATAAACAAACCCTGAAAATGGACCAAAGGATATCAATGTTTTTGGAGATAATATTTTATACTTTATTAACGGTATGGAATTTCATGGGATATAGTTGCCTTGCTGTTTAGGTAATTGGGTTTCAAAAAATCATCTTCCTCTTTCTTTTTTTTTCTTTGAGATAAAAAAATACCCTTGATGGACAAGATGAACAAAATAACATAACTAAAGACAGACACATTTGCTTTTTATCCCCACAAATAGAATTGAAATAAACTTGTGTTAGTCAATCCAATCTAAAGGAAAAGCGATAAACAATACAAAAGAGGCTTCCAAAGACGTGTAACTTAGAGCATGATTAGTGGGAGAACTCCACTAAAAGGTTTGAAATATTATTTAAGTAGTTTTTTTATTTAATAGTTTTTGTTTTCTTTATTCAACCAATCAAAATTCATATGGGTTTAGAGACAGCTTCTAAAACCTCTTGTTTTAGAATCTGTCTCTGTAATCATTACCCTTTTTAATTTATTTTAATGTTTCACTTTTTGTTAGAACCTCACTTTAGAGCTCCCAATAATCATGCTCTTAAGGGGTTGAACATTTGTGGTTTTTAAATTGGTTTTTGGTTTTTATTTTTCAAAAACTACTTTTTTAATCATTCAAGCTTTTTAAGTATTTTCACTTGTTACCGGATTTGATAATTTTTTTTGGCTGATTTATATTTTTCAGTATTTTGACTTTTTCAATTCTTTTTAAGACACAATCCAACAACTAATATCTTTACTTGATTATGTTTATTAGTTAAAAAAATTAACTACTATATTTTGTGGAATTCAAGATAATTTTTGTTTGTTTTTTGTTTTCCTTTTAAAATAGTTTTATAAATAAATATATGTATTTCTAATAATAATTTTTTGTATTTTTTATAAGAAATAGTATGTTGTTGAAAAAAAAAAGAAATAATATATTTGTATTAGCAAATTTTTATTTTTATTTTATCATTTTTTATCTTGTTTTTGGTTTTTAGTTTGTATTAGAAATAATAATATGTCAAAAACCAAAAACTAAAATAAATCACCGTTCAAGTTTTTAAAAAACTAAAATCTACAGCAGAATCAAAAACCAAAAATTGAAAAACCAAAATCTAAAAACCAAAAACCAAAAGCCAAAAACCAAAAACTAAAATATAAAAACTATATAAACGTTCATGGCCTAATAATCGTTTACTGGTCGATTTGTGTTTCTGGTGATGGTCATACATCTTCTAACAACTAAATTATGGATACCAGTTTTCGAAATTATAAAATGTATCACAACTTATTCTAGTACTTCTTCGCAATCGAATTTGACTATTCTTTTATATAATAAAACATTCTTTTATTCCGTTTGGCAGCTACTGTACGAGTACGACAATTATAAACCAAAATCAATGAGATTAGTATAACAATATGACCGTTACACAGAAAAACACACAAATTTGACCACGTCGATGATTTTTTTATTTTCTGTTTTCAAATGATAGGGAGATAATATGATTTTATCCGAGTGACTGAAATATACACACGCATAACTATATGCTAACTATACGGACAAGTGTCTGCACATATAATACTAATAATTAATGCTATAAATTCATGGTCTAACACGGCACGACGCTAGTGACGACGACATAGCCATTGAAACCGATAATGACGTCGGTCATATAAACGAGTTCGTGGTCTACGTGTACCCACCATACCGCCTTTATACTTCACAACCATACATCTTTTGTTTAGATTTATTTATAGTTATATACTTATATCTAGACATATATTTTTGGTTTTAGAGGCTATATAGTTATATCGAGGGGCCGTGAATGCGTGATGATTTATTGGTAGAGTTCTACTTCAACATTTATATAACTGCATAGTCTGCATGTATATGTAATACTAATTTTTAAGTTAGATTAAATTAATTTACCTTTTTCTAATAAAGAAATTTGCATATACAGACGCAAAATTTTAAAAATAAACAAAAAATCGCATTTGAATTCTATTTTGTCATGAAAAAATAGCTTTACGTTTGTAAGCTGCAGTTGTCAAGAATGTTGTTGATTATCTCAGAGATAGTCAATGAAGCAAATATTTCATTTTAATAGTGAAAACAATGATTGGAGAAATGGTTGAAGATTACGCGGTCATAGGAGTAAATGGATGGTTAGCAACTGGAGTACCTAATAGTAAGCTCCTAAGTATGCTGATCGACCTCTAAAAAAATTGGAATATCATTACATAGTGTTCCAAAATTATAAAGAAGTCGACAACCAGACTGTTCCATGTTTTATTCGATTATTCGCGATAACTTATAGCCAAAGAAACGGCCAATACGATGGTGTAGCTACATCTTACTAGTCTTTCTATTTTAATTACTTTTCATTTACATTATTTTAATTCTTTAAAAATACTATTTTTGTTGCAATAAAGTTTGATATTGAAAAATTCGAAAGAGACTTGAAAGTTTCTTTGGCAATATTCAATTTAGGCATGAACAGAATTGAGAATTCCAATCACTCAAAAGCTTATAGTTTTTCTTTTAACTCAATAAACCATAAAATTATAATCTTGTGGTTTTGTGAAAGTGGTCTGTAAGTTAAAGAGGCCCATTTAACATTGTAGCCAGGCTCATGGAGAGTGGTTGTAGGCCCATTTTGTAACCAGAAAATTAATGTTATGTATAATGTCTTGCTGTGGTTTTTCAGTAATGGTCCGTATCAGTAAGTTGAGTTTGACTCATTTAATATCGTAGCCCATAAGTCTTGTGGAAAGTGATTTTAAGCCCATTGAAAACTTATGTTATATTTAAGGAGGTCTTGTCGTAAAATCCTATATCAGTCTTTAATCTAAGGGAAAAAAACTAGATTAGCTAAAATCAATGTTAATTACTAGACTCTTATTTTATTTTAATTATTGACTTAAAAATTGATGACTATTTATGCCTATACTATCCTCACTAGCTTTGATGACAGATTTCTAGATTTTGACAGATTTTTTTCGGTGACAGATTTTTATTCCACGGACTTTTCTAAATGTCTGTCGTACGAAATAACAGATTTATTAGTAATGACAGATTTTTGCGACAGATTTATTTGAGTAAACAGGTTTGTCCACAAAATCTGTCGTATGAAGTAGCAGATTTTTGGGAATAACAGATTTTTGCGACAGATTTATTTGATTAAACAGATTAAAATTTGTCATATGAAGTAGCAGATTTTTGGGAATCACAGATTATTTGCGACATATTTATTTGAGTAAACAAATTTGTCCACAAAGATTGTCGTATGAAGTAGCAGGTTTTTGGAAATAACAGATTTTTGCGATAGATTTGTCCACAAAATCTGTCAAATGAAGTAGCAGATTTTTCGTAATTTTATAATTTTTGCAATTTTATCATTTTTATAATTTTTATAATTTTTACAATTTTTATAATTTTGTAATTTTACACTTTTTGTTATTTTTATATAAGTTGTAATTTTTTAATTTTAAACTTTTTGGTAATTTTCATATTTTGTAATTTTAATAATTTTTTTAATTTTTATTATTTTTGTAATTTTCATATTTTTGTAGTTTTTATATTTTTATAATTTTTATAATTTTTAGAATTTTTTAAAAAAATATAATTTCTTATAAAAATTTTATCATTTTTTTAGTAAATGTTTTTTATTTTAAAACAAATCTGTTTTAAAACCCAATTTCAAAGTTCAATTTAATATTTTTTGAAAAGTAAATTACTAAAATATTGAAATGGCATGTTTGTAATTATTAATATATATTGTTGTTAACATGTCATTTGGTAAAAAAAATAGTTCCAATTTAGTAAATCATTTTTTCACAATGCTAATCTAGTATTTTCCATATTTTTTAGAGCCATTCTAAGTAATTTCTCTTAATTTAATCCAGAATATTTCTGGCAAAGTTTGTCTCATATTTAATCCTGTGGTTGGTTTACCCAAAAAAAGAGTTAATATAGGATGTTTTATTATAGTTTTCTACTTTAATTCTAGGACCTCTTTCAACCTTTGTTCTATGTTCTAACTCTGACACACGTTACGGGTTACAACCCTCTTTTTTCTTTTGATAATATACGAGTTACAACTTTGTTTGTGGATCCTGTTTTTAAATATAGAGGATGCCGATTTAATACTACTTTTTGTAAAAGAAATCACAAAATTACAGAGTGTGACTTATTTTGTAATGTACTATTTTTTTCTTTGCGTTTTTTTTTTTATTTCTTTTTGACATCTTGTCTTTGTGTGTTACAAGTTGTGAGATGTACGTTGCCATGTTTTCATATCGTTACAACCAAATCACATGGCATGTCTTTCCATCATCATTATTACTATCATTATTTTTGCGATCATTATCACCGTTTTGTTAAATAACGTCTATCCATTATACGTTTCCTTCGTTGTTGATATTATGGATGTTACCAACAATATAAAAAGGTCACATGTATTACTATTATAGAACATGACATAATATAAGGATCATTAGAGCGCAAGTTTAATAAAATATAGCTGGATATTATAATTATGCTGCATCCTGTTGATATGTTTATATAATATATATATATATTATATTGTGTATGTGCATGCATGCATAAGGCTATGGTAAAAGTCTACATTACATTGACCTTCATGAAACTTTCGTTTATTCGTTTATTGATAAAGGTTGATTTATTCGCAATATCATGTTATACCCCCGAATAAGTTATATTCTTTTCAATATTTTTAAAGCATCTACTTTATGTTTTGTAAAAGGAGACGATGACTACTTTTCGTTTGCTTAACCCCGAATCGTAAGTTCAAAAAGTGGTATACCGTATACGTATACCCCAAAAAATGAAAAACAACTACTGCATTCCTTGTTTTATCTCAAGTCAAAAACTATTATATACAAATTTAGTCGTTTGTTCGAAAACCATGCACTAAAAACAAAAGTTTAACATGTCAATATTAATATTAATATACTATCGAATACTTAAATGGAAAAATTGTAGTCGATACAAAAAGCAAGTTTAGATCAATAAAAAGTATCATGATTATGTGGAAGGATTTTTAACTAATCACTATAATGTAATTAAATTTTAAAAGGTGTATGATATTAGGTCGCCACAAAGCGAGAAGCTACCCCAAAAACAAACACATTGGTGATAAGTTTTGATTGATGACAAAGCATCAACTTCTATGTAATAAAATTCCATTTAGAATAATTTTAAATAAGCACAAACACAGTATTTTAATTTTTCCTGGTAAGTCTATACTGAAATCAGCTGTCAATCAATATATAGTTGTAACTGTATAGTGCTCTTTTTCTTCTTCTTTTGAGCAAACATTGATTTTATTACTGAATTTCCAAAATATAATTAGCAGAGGGAGAAACACAAGAAATAAAAACTAAAATGGATAGATCTTAAAAATAAATTGACAGTAAATCTAAGACAAAGTTCAAAAATATAGATAGAAGCTTCTCAATAAAGCCGAAATGATAAACTTTCATCTCCACGACGTCTTCCTCGACCACGTCCTCTTCCTTCATTATCATGATTAACACCTTCATTGTAGCGTTTAATATACCAATCAGGACATTGGTGCTTTCCAGAATATGTATCAACGGTGTGATTGGTATAGTACAAGTAATTACGTGTTTTTAACGTATTTTGATTCGTTTTTAGTATTCGGTTTGAGTTTTGATTTGCATCTTTCGTTAGTTTTTCGAGTCTTTTATATTGTTTTGAGTGTTTTTACAGATTTCATGGAGTTTCGAAGGAGTTTGGCGTTTACGGACATGTTCGAGTCAAGTTAAGACGGAAAAACGAGAAAAGGACCAAACACAAGAGAGCCAAGCAAAGGAACGGCCGTTCCTTTCCATTAGGGCTGGGCATAAATAACTGGAACCGAAGAACCGGAACCGAAGAACCGAAAAAATTTGGTTCGGTTCCGGTTCCGGTTCCACCTTAAGTACCCATTGGATCCTGAGTTGAGAAAGTTTCGGTTCCGGTTCCGGTTCCGGTTCCTACCCTAAACCCGAAATGAAGAACCGAAGAACCGAAAGTATATAAGTATATAAGCATATTAATATATAAGTTTATCAAACTTGAAGAACTATGTGGTTTTCATTTTAGTTTTTGAATTTTTATTGTGGTTTTTCTTGGACTTTGGTTGTTGGAATTGAAGTAATTCAGATATTTAAGTTTTATTTCGGGTAATTTTAGTTGATTTCGGGTACAAAATAGTATTTCGGGTACAAAATGTTATTTCGGGTATATATATTACCCGGAACCGTATGAGAACCGAAAATTTCGGGTACCTTATGGTTCCTCAAATTATGGAACCGAACCGAACCGGAACCGACAGGAACCGAACCGGAACCGAACCGAAAAAATATAAGTACCTATTGGATCCTAAATTATAGGAACCGAAATACCCGGAACCGATTGGTTCCTACCCGGAACCGAACCGAATACCCGAATGCCCAGGGCTACTTTCCATGGAACGACCATGGAGAACGATCGTTCCCTCCAAGGAACGGTCGTTCCCTCATCCACCAACCCTGCCAACAAAAACCGAAGATCGATCGTTCCATCCCATGCAGCCCGTTCCCTCATTCACCAACCATGCCGACAAAAACACTGAGGAACGACCGTTCTCCACAACAGAACGATCGTTCCCCGGCAAAAACACTAAGGAACGACCGTTCTACGAAGGGAACGATCGTTCCCAAGTCCACCTACTCCACCTACTTCGATCGACCATGGAGAACGATCGTTCTACACCAAGAACGACCGTTTCCATCTTCACCTACTCCCCTTCACCTTGGCCTATATAATGGACTCACAACATCAACTTCAAAACACACCTTCTTCTTCCTCCTCTCTTCTCTAGCTTCAAAGCATAGCTTCTTCTTCAGTTTTAAGTTTTATGTTTATGCTTTTATTAAGTTTTATTTAGTTTCTTTTAAGCTTTAAACATTTATGCTTTAATCAAGTTCTATTAAGTTTACTTTCAGTTCTTACTTTCAGTTCTTATATTTATGCTTTACTTTCAGTTCTTACTTTCAGTTCTTACTTTCAGTTATTTATATTTATGCTTTACTTAAGTACTTATAAGTTTATATTTATGCTTTACTTAAGTTCTTATTAAGTTATTTTCAGCTTTCATTATCTATTCAAGTTTTTATTATGAACTCTATAATCTCTTTGTTTTCTTCTTTAAATATGTCTGAGTAGATATCTTAGTTAGGTTGAGGTTTGTCAAGGAATTCATGAGCTTTAGGGTTAAACACAAATAGGCTATTCAATTCGATATCTTCACCTTTGTTGTTCTTAATGCTTAGATCGAGTTGATCACTTGATTTTATGATATGAGGTTTAACTTAGACAGCGAGAGTTGCTAAGTTGCTAGAAAAAACATTGGTGAGCAATTTAACCATTACCTGCGAGAGTAGATGTATTGAGAATTGTGAACATATTAAACCTATCCTTAATGCTTGTCTACGATTTCTAGTACCAGCGAGGGTTAGGAATTCTAGCTTGATAGACAAAGATATTAATACCACGAGAGTGGATTAATATTATCTTAGTGTTTGAGTTATAGATTGATGCTTAATCACTGCCTGAATAGTTGTTTGATCCGTTGTTCTGAATCTCCTGCGATATTCCTTGACCTAACGCTTGTTTAATATTATCTTACAACCGATTTCGCTTTCATTACTTGTTACTTACAAAAACCAAAAACATCTTGAATTGTCTTAGCTTTTGATTTAGCTCAATATATCAAAGTGTGAAAACTGGTCTTCGTGGGATCGACCCCTAAATACTACTTCGTATGCTGTGCACTTGCAGTAGGAAATAAGGGTTTAAAACTCGGGTATCAAGTTATTGGCGCCGTTGCCAGGGACCAAATTTTCACCTTTGGTTTACGGCTGAATTTTTAGTCTAAGATTTACTAACTTGTTCCTCTTTTCTTCTCTTGTGTGTTTTAGGACAATCAGGAGATAGCAAGGTTAGAACGAGCTGATTATAAGAAGAAGTCGGATCCAGCCAACATGGGCGACGAAACCGACGAGCGAGCTGCTATTGGCTATGTAGCTGCTGAAATTCGAAGGATAGAACAGCAGATGCAACAGTTGCAACAGCAGCTACAACCACAACAAAAGCCTGCCATTGGGGACATTCATGCGCCTCATGCTTACTACCAAAACAGAGCCGCCATCATTCCACCCACAATTCAGAGGTAGGACTACGAGATCAAATTTCATATGATCGCCTTGGTGAAGCAACACTTGTTTCACGGCTTACCTGCAGAAAACCCGATGGACCATATTGATGATTTCGAATAAATCTGTAGCACAACCGGTTCGAGTGGTGTACCTCCGGATTTCCTGAAGTGCAAGCTTTTCCCTTTCTCTCTTGTAGAAAAAGCTTCACGCTGGCTGAAGTCATTACCACCTAGATTTTTGGCAACGTGGGCTGAGGCTAGATCGGCGTTCTTAGACAAGTTCTACACCAAGTCTAAAACCACAGCTCTGAGGAACAAGATCTCTTCGTTCCAACAGCAGTCTGGAGAAGCTTTTTGCGCAGCTTGGGAAAGGTACAAGGAGTACCGCAGAGATTGCCCTCACCATGGGTTCAGCGATGAGCAGATCCTGAGCACTTTCTACGATGGTGTTAACTGGGACCATAAGAATGCTTTGAATACAGCCAGCAATGGCGATTTTTATACAAGGTCCAAGGAGGGTGCGTTTGAGCTGATTGAGAACTTGGCTACAAGTTCTAGAAATCGCTGCCATGAGTATGATGAGCCTAGATACATCAACAGTGTTGAATCGCAGAAGATTGATGAGCTAGCAGCAAAAGTGGACTTGTTGTTGAAAAGAAATCAGAGAAGTGTCCAGCTTTGTGCGAACAAAAGCAATAAGCCGTATGCTGAGGTGAACTACTTGAATGGAGGCTGTGTGGAGAATTAGAGCTTTCAAGCTCATGCATCTAAGTCCCAAGACGAGCTGAAAAACATGATGCAACAACTACTGGCGGGTCAGCAAAAGGCAGCATCTGAGATCAATGCTAAGGTTGATACAATGTACGTGGACCTCAATGGAAAATATGAAGCTGTATGGACTCATATGAAGCAGCTCGACGTTCAGATTGCACAAACGGCTGAGGCTATCAAAAGGACACCAGGAGCTCTGCCTGGAAAGACTGAAACACCTAGGAAGGATTTCGTCAACGCCATCGAATTGAGAAGCGGAAAGACGCTCCACCATACCGTGACCTCAACTTCAATATCGGCAAAAGGAAAAGAAGTGGCGACGGAGCACGTGCCCCCATCCAACGAGCACATGCTCCCCCGAGATGCTCCCACCAAACTTGCAAAAAATCCTCCAGCGAGGGTTTACATTCATAAAGTGCCTTATCCAATTCCACCTAGAGATCAGAGGGGGTCTATCAGTGCAGAGAAGCTAGCTGATTTCAACAAGATGGTGAGAATGATTCCTAAGGAAATCTCTTTTGAAGAAGCCTTAGAAAATCGCCCCATACTTGATTTCTTTTGGAACTGCAGAGAGACTCAGGAAGAGATTAAAGCGATCTTTGTTGAAGCAAGGAGTACACCACCACCATTGAAGGTATTACCTAAGGTTGAAGATCCTGGAAAGTTCTTGGTCTCATTCTCCATTACAGGAGTTAACTTCAGAGAAGCCCTTTGTGATTCCGGGCCTAGTGTCAATCTCATGTCAAAAGCTCTTGCAGAGAAGTTGAGAATCTCTGAGATAAGGCATAGTCGAATGAATCTTCGATTTGCAAACTCCTCCTCAACAACATCGTCTGGCAGCATTCACGATCTACCTGTCCAAATAGGGGATTGCCTAGTTCCAACCGATTTTCAGGTTGCGGAGATGCAAGAAGGGTATGATATGCATTTGCTTCTCGGAAGACCATTCATGGGTACAGTGGGTGCAATCATTGATATGCCGAATAAGCGAGTCTGTTTCTCCAAGGTCGACAAAAAGGTCTTCTACAAAGCCGTTCCCATAGGAACAACCACACGCGCCTCTTGCATCTCAGCAGTGGATAGAGAGGAAGCACGTGTTCCGATCCCGCAAACACCTGCTCCACCACCCGAGAAATCTAGGGAGAAGGCAAAAACACAAGAAAATGTGCCGTACAAAAAGATTACGGGAGGTCCTCAAATGACTTTGATCCCTCAAGGATATGATGGAAACTCGGTTGACTACAAGGTGAAGTGCAAAGGCCGTCCTAAACCTTTCTCTAGAGTTAGAGCTATTCTTCCATCAGAGTTGAAAGAGAAGGGTATTGGTGTTGTGAATGGAATGCTGAGTACGGTTCTGAACATGGGGATGCCTGATTATGGAGCTTATTTTGGAGCAAGCTCTCAAGCCCAACCTGATTGATACATGGCACCAAAGTCAAGCTAACGACTCAAACCAAGCGCTTGGTGGGAGGCAACCCACTGGTAAGTGTTTTTCTTTTATTTTCTTTTGCTATTGATTTTTGGTTTTGTTTTTCTTTGTTTCAGACTATTCAAAAAAGAGAAAGAAAAATAAAAAAAAAAGAATTAAAAAAAAAATAGAAGGGGGTGCACGTCTTCAGGTAAGTTTTCTTGTCCCTACACCACTGTCAAATCCATTTAGGACATTTTTATTTTATTTATGAGTTTGCGGGTTTCTCATTCAGATTTGTTTTAACCGGGACGGTTAAAAACAAGTCTGTGGGAGAGATTCATTTGTGTATTAACGATGTGTTTTGTGGATGTTTTATATTTTATTTTGGTGTGTTTAAATTTTCAAAAAGAATAAAAAAAAAACATTTATCGAGTCAAAACAATGTGTGAAATTGTTAAACTTTTTGGAATTGCAACATGTTCGATGTCATTGCCTTAGGACTGTTTAGCATTGTTTGAGGATAGTTTGGAAACGCAGAAAAATCCATAACTTGATCATTTAGTGAATTTCTCAAATCATCTGAACTTAATCAAATTATTAGAACTTAATATGGACTTAATTTATCACACTTAGGGGGTTGATAATCATGTATTGGATTTTACACTTGGAGTTTTCTTTGCATCATTTCTACCAATCTTTGCTAACTCCAAATGACTAGACTTATCTTAGTCTAGTACCACACCCTTACCATTTCCATGTTGAAACCCACTTTTCTTCGTTTACTGTCATTGCATTCATGTGCAAAAACTATGGAGTATACGGACCGACACAACTTTTCTTTAGGACTGTGTCTAGATAGGTGGTCTATTTCTGATTAAACTCATGGGATGTGTCTAGAAATGTGATCTCTCTCTTTGAATATATTCATTGAAAATTTTCGTTTCAAAAGAGGGTGAACTTTTAAAAAGGGTAGAAGATTTTATTCACATTCAAGAAATAAGCTTACATTGTTAAAATTCTTTTGATGCACATCTTAGAGATTAACCAGTTCCATTCTACGATATGTAAAAATTAAAAAAGAAAAAGAAAAAAAAAATATATATATATATATATATATATATATATATATAAAACAGAAGGAACCGGGAAAGTCGTCAAGGTAATATCTTTAAATTTCATGAAACGTTAAGAGAAATCATGTTCTTGTTTGTGACTCAGTTAAAAAAGGGTAGAAGGATTAGAGTTAAGGAGAGTTGTGTACCTCCTAATTGGTCTGTGTCTCACGGTGATTTTGCATAATGATTTGCATCTGTTTATATTGCTAAAAGAAACCGAAACACTTGAGCCACCAAATACCAACCTTGATACCTGGACCATAACGTGTTAGATATTCCCTTTGTGAGAGTACACGCATTTGATAATGAATGTTAACTATTGAGTTCTGCTTGATCATGAGATTTCACTCATTTACTACGGTTATGGAGAAGTACAATGAAGTACGGTTTGATCTGAACTTTGCGAATGCGGTTTACGGGCAATTGACTTAGAGTATGGTCCTATAAGTTTTACAAGTTTCACACGTTTTTCTAACCTCTCCTCTTTGAAAAATATCTGGTTTTGCTTGGGGACAAGCAAAGGTTTTAGTTGGGGGGAGTTGATATTACATGTTTTTAACGTATTTTGATTCGTTTTTAGTATTCGGTTTGAGTTTTTATTTGCATCTTTCGTTAGTTTTTCGAGTCTTTTCTATTGTTTTGAGTGTTTTTACAGATTTCATGGAGTTCCGAAGGAGTTTGGCGTTTACGGACATGTTCGAGTCAAGTTAAGACGGAAAAACGAGAAAAGGACCAAACACAAGAGAGCCAAGCAAAGGAACGGCCGTTCCTTTCCATGGAACGACCGTTCCTTTCCATGGAACGACCGTTCCTTTCCATGGAACGACCATGGAGAACGATCGTTCCCTCCAAGGAACGGTCGTTCCCTCATCCACCAACCCTGCCGACAAAAACCGAAGATCGATCGTTCCATCCCATGCAGCCCGTTCCCTCATTCACCAACCATGCTGACAAAAACACTGAGGAACGACCGTTCTCCACAACAGAACGATCGTTCCCTGGCAAAAACACTAAGGAACGACCGTTTGACGAAGGGAACGATCGTTCCCAAGTCCACCTACTCCACCTACTTCGATCAACCATGGAGAACGATCGTTCTACACCAAGAGCGACAGTTCCCCTCTTCACCTACTCCCCTTCACCTTGGCCTATATAATGGACTCACAACATCAACTTCAAAACACACCTTCTTCTTCCTCCTCTCTTCTCTAGCTTCAAAGCATAGCTTCTTCTTCAGTTTTAAGTTTTATGTTTATGCTTTTATTAAGTTTTATTTAGTTTCTTTTAAGCTTTAAACATTTATGCTTTAATCAAGTTCTATTAAGTTTACTTTCAGTTCTTACTTTCAGTTCTTATATTTATGCTTTACTTTCAGTTCTTACTTTCAGTTATTTATATTTATGCTTTACTTAAGTACTTATAAGTTTATATTTATGCTTTACTTAAGTTCTTATTAAGTTATTTTCAGCTTTCATTATCTATTCAAGCTTTTATTATGAACTCTATAATCTCTTTGTTTTCTTCTTTAAATATGTCTGAGTAGATATCTTAGTTAGGTTGAGGTTTGTCAAAGGAATTCATGAGCTTTAGGGTTAAACACAAATAGGCTATTCAATTCGATATCTTCACCTTTGTTGTTCTTAATGCTTAGATCGAGTTGATCACTTGATTTTATGATATGAGGTTTAACTTAGACAGCGAGAGTTGCTAAGTTGCTAGAAAAAACATTGGTGAGCAATTTAACCATTACCTGCGAGAGTAGATGTATTGAGAATTGTGAACATATTAAACCTATCCTTAATGCTTGTCTACGATTTCTAGTACCAGCGAGAGTTAGGAATTCTAGCTTGATAGACAAAGATATTAATACCACGAGAGTGGGTTAATATTATCTTAGTGTTTGAGTTCTAGATTGATGCTTAATCACTGCCTGAATAGTTGTTTGATCCGTTGCTCTGAATCTCTTGCGATATTCATTGACTTAACGCTTGTTTAATATTATCTTACAACCGATTTCGCTTTCATTACTTGTTACTTACAAAAACCAAAAACATATTGAATTGTCTTAGCTTTTGATTTAGCTCAATATATCAAAGTGTGAAAACTGGTCTTCGTGGGATCGACCCCTAAATACTACTTCGTATGCTGTGCACTTGCAGTAGGAAATAAGGGTTTAAAACTCGTGTATCAACAAGGGGAATGAGTACAGTACAAGTTTTTCTGGTGAGTGCGACGGATGCAATCGCACACCATATTGAACTGGCATCAAATTTTTTCTCTTTTCTAGGAGAAACTGTTAAATATCGCTCTTCAGATACAAGTACCAAGTAGATTTGATCAAAAGATAAGATCTTTCTCGCGAGGGAGTTTAAGAGATTAAAACGAGTATTGCAAAAACGGCAGCCATTTAATCTCATAAATAATTGGTGGATTACTTTATCATCTTAATTTTTACAGTGCTTGATTAGGATTTCACAATTGGATTTGTTGCAGCAATACCCGAGTGCAGGTTCATAATCATCAAAATCGTCCAACATGACTTTGAATTTACCAAAATAGAATGCAATTTCTTCTCCAATTTAATCAACTTTATTTTGATACCATTTTAAGTTTAAGAGAAAAAATTATGTTTTTTATTAACATCAAAATAATAAATATAGAATAAGAAAGTAAACAAAATTAATATTTTTTGACTATATGAAATATATCTTCATATAAACTTATAAGCTGCCAAACTGCTGTTACATAATTAAGAATTAATCCATAGTCTTGCATTGAGAGATGGAGAAATTAGAGAGATCTTATGAATCTTTTCATTTAAGCAAGAGCAACAGACTTTATCTATGTTTACCTTTTATCAGTTGCCCAAAAAAAAAAATGTTTACCTTTTATCATTTCTTTTGGATCAACCTTTTCTAATAGCATATATTGAATTTATTCAGAGTATTCCTAAGCATTTTGTTAGTAATTCTCTAGTACGTCTAGCAAATGCTTATTTAGATGATTAAAGGTAAATGAATGTTACAGTTTTTATAACTCATAATAATACTTTTTGAACTCGTTACTTCGTTAGATACTTCTGGCATGTGTAATCAAACTGAAGCATTTAATTAATTTTCTGATACAGACAATTGTCATATGGAATCTAAAAACAGCCGCAATAAATCAAAACGATTGTAATTTATTTTTGGAGTTTTCAGATAAAATTCCGACTTTGAATTGATACATATTATATAACTTACTCCTTAAGTTAGCAACTTTTAAAAAATTAAAGAGAAAAGAGACTTAGAACTTTCCAAACATAATTGAACATGTTCTGATACTTAACTAACCATACCAAAAAGATGGCATAATCACTTTAGTTACATAACACGAACATCTTATCTACTAATATTCTATTTTATAAAAGTAGATATATTTAACAAGTATATATGCTAAATGCTAATTGTGTACGTCAGTCCCAGCTTCACTGCATTAACAAACTAAGAAACAAAATGAAATGCTTTCTTAATAGACAATAATTACATACTTACATAATCGGATTTGCGTAACTCCCACAATATCACTTGTATATTTTTATGATTTAAAAGTCCGACCAGTTACGTGTAATAGTTTAATAATGAGCGCTGGTTTATATTTCATCACGAATATAATCAAGAAACCGAGCGATCGTGATGTTTCATTATGGAAGTGTAGGTACATCTATTAGAATAATTTACCTAGATTTAATTTAAATCACTCGGTTCAAAATTATGTCAAAGTTTGAAAAAAAAAAAAAAAAAAAAAACAACGTGAGATGTCTATGTAATCAGAAACAATGGGGGGTCTTTTCTAGTCGCATTCTGGCATTAGCTGAGTCCTGTTTTTTCTTTTTTCTGTTAGGTTGATGTTGAAACAATATATAGATTTAATTAATGCCTATTAACTGTTAGAGTGTTTTATAAACTGTTTCGAAATAGTTTTAAAACAATAAAGAAAAATAAAAACATAAAATAATGGGTAGATTATAGTTTCACTATCATTTCAACAAGTTTAAATCTGGTTGGTAGGTGCCAGCTCATGCTCTTAAATAGGCACACATTGCACACATATAGTATATCAATTTCAAGATTTATATATGTACATGTTTTACAGTGTACTACGCGTTCCCGGCTGAAATAATCTAGCGTCGTATTTATAACCAATAATTTCTTATCAACATTATTTCGATATGTATGTTTTTTGTAGGAAGATATCTAGATGAATCATCTATTATATTCTTAGAAAAAGATATTTTTTTTTATTCTTGTCGACCATCTTCTCATAACAAGAGCTCGCTATCAAACGAAAGCATAACACAAGCAATGGGAACTGGAACACAAGAAAATAGATCAATAAAATTTGTTGTTATATTGTAATAATCTAAAAAATGTGACAGATCTTGTTGTTTTCAATTGATCTTCATGTCGACGAGTAACAAAAAGCTCACTAACAAACGTCGACGAATATCAAAAAGCTCACTAACAAACGATGAATCACACAAGCAATTAAAACTCGATCACAAAAAAAAAAAAAACAAAGCAATTTTTATTCTTATGTTAAATGACTGAATCAATGACGCGTGTCCCACCAATTATCACCACCACTATCTCGTTAATATACTTGACACAACTCTCTCTCTATCTCACTCGCTCGTATATATACACTAACACCATTTGGAATGTAAAATCACTAGAAAGAAAAGAGACAACAACGAGAACAAAATGGGCTACGAAAGGCTCGGACCATCGAAACAAAGTGGAAGTGGTTCTGTCGCAACCACCACTGCGCCGGCTCCGAACCTAAACCAAGTCTCGACGACAGCACAACCTGGTAATGTTAATCGGAGACGAAAGAAGCTGCTACTGTCTTCAATCGTCGTAGCATTCGCACTAATCCTCGCCGCCGCGATCTTCGCCGGAGTCCGATCACAAGTCAAATCGTCCCAACACGTCCCAGGCCTAGCTCGAAAACCAAGCCAAGCAATTTCAAAAGCGTGCGAGCTGACTCGTTTCCCCGAGTTATGCGTTGACTCACTAATGGACTTCCCCGGCTCACTCGCCGCCTCCTCCGCAAAAGATCTGATCCACGTGACGGTCAACATGACGCTCCACCACTTCAGCCACGCGCTCTACTCATCTTCCTCCTTCTCTTTCCTCGACATGCCGCCACGTGTCCGCTCCGCCTACGAGTCATGCCTCGAGCTGCTGGACGATTCCGTCGACGCGCTCTCACGCGCTCTGTCCTCCGTCGTCTCCGTCTCCGGCGGCCAGACGAAGCCACAAGACGTCATGACGTGGCTGAGCTCGGCACTGACGAACCAGGACACCTGCACGGAAGGATTCGACGGCGTCGGCGACGGCGGAGTGAAGGATCAGATGTCGGATGCGCTCAAGAACCTCTCGGAGCTCGTCAGCAACTGTTTAGCGATATTCGCGGCGAGCGGGGACAGCGATGGAAACGATTTCACCGGAGTGCCGATACAGAACAGGAGGCTTTTGGAAGTAGGAGGGGGAGGAGAAGAAGACGAGAACTTGAAGTTCCCGAGATGGACCAAGAGAAGAGAGCGGGAGATATTGGAAATGCCGGTATCTCAGATACAAGCTGATATCATCGTCTCGCAAGACGGCAACGGCACGTGCAAAACTATATCGGAAGCCATCAAGAAAGCTCCTCAGTACAGTACACGCCGGACTATTATCTACGTCAAAGCCGGAAGGTAAACTTACGGTTTTACCCCTTCCATTTCGCGTTTTTCTCGATGTTTGTGTTTTAAAAAACTGTTACGTCCGTGAAAAAATGATGAAAGTAAACCCACTTGTACGGATAAAGAGTTAATAATTGCGTTATATCTCAGTGAATCTTCTGTGTGCTATGTTTTTTTTTTTTTGGAAGGTACGAAGAAAACAACCTCAAGGTCGGTAGAAAAAAAATTAATTTGATGTTCGTTGGAGATGGGAAGGGTAAAACTGTCATTTCCGGAGGGAAGAGTATTTTTGACAACATCACCACTTTCCACACGGCCACGTTTGGTAAGGGTTTTTACTTCCCGCTCCTCCTTTTCACCATTTCTTTTTCACTTTTTGATCTTTCCGAAAATAATAGTAGAATAATGACAAAATAGTTAAAAGTACTAAAACACGTAAAACCAACATTACTATAACAATTAAAAAAACTCACAAAATAATTATAAATTGAGAGACACCCCTTAGTTTTAGGGGGTCGAAAAATCAAAAGAACTTTGTAGCGCCATAATTGAAAAATTAAAAGATCCTTTTGTGGTAATTACAGAATAAAATCTTGAAAAGAGCTCAATGGCGGTCAACATTTACGATATAATATATGTACTGTTAAAGAGGAAAAATTAATATATACTTTTGACGGAAGATTTATATAGTAATAAATAAGTTGCGAAGGGGAAAAAGATATATTCAAAGGAAAGTTCTTGGAATCAGATACTGTGAAGGGGGCCATGAGCTAGCTGTATGGATTGCGCATTGATAGGTTTAGGGTGTCCGACAGATTCTCTTTTAAGTCAGAATAGTCTACAAACTTAGTTGTCTTTTACCACTTGTGTTTATTCTTCATTTGGATTATGGACCACTAACGAAAGCTAGTTTTAACAAGTAGAATTTGTAGTAATATGTATGTACTCCACCAGTAAACAAAGTCAATCTTATGGTCCACCGAATTTGTAAATACTGATATCAGAGTTTTTTTTTACATTTTAATACTTCTAAGCTTTTTTTTTTTTTTTTGGCCAAGACAATAACTTATCGGTTTCTTTTTTTAATCATCTTTTTAAAAACAAACGTAATTTAAACCAAACGTCATTCACCTATTTTCTACCACTTCGGTTCCAAAACTTCCATTGCGCAGACATGCTTTAATTTTCTACCAACTTTTCTCTCACTACTCACGGTAGTTGAGACCTAATTTATACTGTACTTCTTTGGTAATTTACTTGTTTTGGTGTTTTAGAGAAAACTAGGACCTTTTCTATGAAAACATTTAAAATACATATCAGAATAATTATATCTAAATCCAAACAGCTTTACTTATTTGTATAGAAACTAAATTATCACCCATTTTTTTGTCTGTTTAGCTTTTTACCGTTTTTCACTACTAGGAAACTTTTGCAGAAATTTTAAGTTTGATCTGATCTTTTAACGCTTTGTAGTTCGGTTACTGTTTTTGGACTGAATTTCCAAAACGAGTACGGTTTGATTTCGGTTAGGTTACATACTTACACTGTTACGGACATCCTATGTGATGCTGCCGCTTATCTAACCAAACTCACATGCATGTTGTTCTTTTCTTAATGTACATTAAATGCGAACTACTCAAATCAAATCAAATCAAATCAAGTAGTAAAACATTCTTTTGGCAAAACAAATTTTAAATACATTACTTTCATCTGATCTGCATTCCTATTTATCCACATTTACGTACGTACACGGTACATCACCGCATTTGTAAATGCATGTTCTGTATATTTTATGGAAGTATGCATACACAGCACATAACACATCTAGAAGGATAAACACACTCACATGTAACGTATTTTAAAGGTGGAGGTAGGCCGCGCAATTACTGACCCACATATTTGTATATATATGTATGTACACATGCATGATGGGAGACAGAGAAGAGTTGCATTTATTTTTATATATAGTTAGATGTGGGTCATGGCTAATTTTGTGGTTGGACGCGTTAGAGACCACTAGTTGCATTTACATTTTTTAGGTGAA
The DNA here is from genome assembly GCA_010577795.1 of Isatis tinctoria. Taxonomy (NCBI): domain Eukaryota; kingdom Viridiplantae; phylum Streptophyta; class Magnoliopsida; order Brassicales; family Brassicaceae; genus Isatis; species Isatis tinctoria. Next base: position 25,492,982 of record CM021245.1, read on the forward strand.
GGCATTTTTTTCAAATACTAGTAATAGTATATTGATTTTAATTTATACATAAATACAATTGAAGTTTTGTCTGACTGCATTTGTTTCATCTATATTTGGACATAGATGATTGCCTTAACTTAATTACGTCGAAAGAGTTATTAAACACAAAACATGTTCTTGTTTTGTTCAGCCGCAACTGGAGCCGGGTTTATTGCAAGGGACATTACATTTCAAAACTGGGCTGGTCCAGAAAAGCACCAAGCGGTGGCCCTCCGCATCGGGGCTGACCACGCCGTGATCTACCGGTGCAATATCATCGGTTACCAAGATACGCTTTATGTCCATTCAAACCGTCAGTTTTTCCGTGAATGCGATATCTACGGCACAGTCGATTTCATCTTCGGTAACGCAGCAGTGGTGCTACAAAACTGTAGCATCTACGCACGCAAGCCCATGGCTTTTCAGAAAAACACAATCACGGCTCAAAACCGAAAAGACCCGAACCAGAACACGGGAATATCGATACATGCGTCTAGGGTTTTGGGGACACCTGATCTCCTTGCGGCCAACGGTACTGTCCAGACGTATCTAGGCCGGCCGTGGAAGCTATTCTCTAGAACAGTTTACATGTTATCGTATATCGGCAATCATGTACACACGAGAGGTTGGCTCGAGTGGAACACAACATTTGCGTTAGATACTCTTTACTATGGAGAGTATTTGAACACTGGACCCGGGTCGAACCTTTCGCAACGTGTGAACTGGCCAGGGTATCGGGTCATCAATTCGACGGCTGAGGCAAACCGGTTTACGGTGTCGGAGTTTATATACGGTTCGTCGTGGCTGCCTTCAACCGGGGTTTCGTTCTTGGCCGGATTAAACCTTTAGGTAGAGAAAAAATAAAAAGAATTTTCTTTCGGATGCATTGTTTCATTCTTACGTCCTTATATTAATGGACATATGATTAATCATATATATATAAAATTTAACTTTTTTTTGATTGTACGATAATATTCGGATATATAATATTCAATAAGATTGTGACTCGACGAAAAATCATATCTGCAACATCTATTTCCATAATACATATTATATAATTCGGTGTGATGAAGTAATTAATCGATGAGTGGTCGCTATATATATATATATATAGTGTTAGAAACTAGTTTGGTTTCACTTAAATTTTGAATAGAAATATAAAGTTTAATTTTCCGTGTTAAAAAGATATATGAAGTGAACTTTAGTGTTTTTTGTTTGGTGTCGATAAGAGAGCTAAAAGTCCAGCCACAGTAATTTTGAACCGATCGATTGTTTCTATAACGAATATTCAAACATGGATTGTTTTTTAAAAATAACTACTCCCTCCGTTTTCGAATAGTTGTCGTTTTAGAGTTTATTTTTTGTTTCTAATTAGTTGACGTTTTCAAATTTCGATGCAAAATTTAATGATTCTTAATGATTTATAACTATTTGTATTCTGCAGAAAATTATTCTATTGGTTGAATTGTGTTTAAGTATATAGGTAATTGTGTTTTTGTTTTGAAAAACTAAAAAATTAAAAAGTTCTTAATCTTTGTGCAACCTTCTAAAACGACAACTATTCAAAACCAGAGGGAGTAATAAACAAAAGAAGAAAGAGAAATTGATGTGTCGGTGACGGTCCTGACGGAGACGAACCAATGTGACTGAAGTCAATAAGGTCACAGCTCCGGACCGACACCGATTGTGGGGTCCACGATTTTGGGAACTTTACTTCCAATAATTCCATGTCCGATTCACTCAATACTCAGCAATAATACCAAACACCAAAATGTTCTCTTACGTTAAGCATTACTCTCCATCATTCATTTTAATTTAAATTGAGAAAGAATGAATATAACAAATTGATGACTTAGATTAGCTATAATTGATATAACCTACTGTTTTATTTGCTTCACGTGAAGACTTCGAATCTATTGGAGATTTAAAAGTGAAACAAAATAAAAAAAATGTCGCCAACTATAGTTTCTTTTTCTTGTAACATCTATTAACCACCGAATTATAATTATGGGTGGAGATTAGTTCTTATGTGATATTTTTTCTCAATCCTCCTTTGTCTCCAATCAATTATCATAATGATCCGTAGGTGTTTAATAAATAAAAACAATAAATTATTAAATTGTGACACTGCACACGGGACAAAGTTATTAAACAAAAATAGTAGTCCGTAAAGGCCTAAACTACTGCTGACTGCTGTTACGCAGATGCTTTTAAATGCGATTTTAGAGATGATTTGTTGGACTGTAGGAACCATCTTTAGTTTTAATTTCTAGCTACAGCCCAACAAATTACCAAAGTGTTTTATCTCTTTTTTTAAGCTATACCTCCTACAGCAAAAAATAGATGTAGAAGCCTTATTTACTAAAGCCATATTTTAAAGGCTGTAGAGAAAAATATATGGCTTTAGGAATATCTTTTCTTTTTTTATTATTTTTGTCATTTATTATCTACAGCTACAGAATATACAGCTACAGTAAATATATCTAAAGACCAAATTCTACAGCAAATAATATACAGCTACAATCCAACTAATCATCCACTTTATTTAAAATTTCAAGAAATTTTGGAAAAAAATAACGTGAGAATTTGACAAATACAACTTCATGTGACAAAACAGACCATTTTCGGTTATTCAAAGTATTAAAAAGCATATTAAAATTTTAATAAATACTTTACTCGCCAAACATGTAATATGATCATCATTCAACTTTTGGTTCTAATTGCTTCTTCTGGACCAACTATACTTGTTGAATGATTTTTCTCTATTCCATATATTCTGCAGAACTTGTTTCATCTCAACTCTCTGATTTTTAACCTTTTTGAACATTGATTCATTATGTAACCTACTGTTTTATTTGCTTCACGTTAAGAGCTTGAATCTAGTACTCTATTAGAGACTTATAAGGTCACCAGACTATAGTTTTTAAATCTATTCTTGTTACATTACATCTAATATATCAACCACCGAACAATAATTATGGAACGAGATCAGTTCTTATGTGTTTTTTTTATCTCCAACTGTCCTATTGTCTCCAGTCAATTATGGTATGGTCTGTAGGTGTTTAATAGATAGAAATAATAATTTTTGGCACCTGATATGTGATAGATTCATTAAATAAAAAAATAGTAATCCGCAAGCTATTGTCGCAATGCATCTGCTTTTAAATAGCAACTTTGTCTAAAAGTGCAAAACAATTTTAAAAATACCGCTTATGTATTTATACTATAGTTATTTTTTAAAAAAATTTAATAATTATATTCCTATAGTTAAAAGTTAAAACAAAAATATATATTAAAAATCAAAAACAACTCTTTTAAATCAACTTATGTGTTAAAATGAACGACTACCAGCAAAGCATTGAGAACGAACACAACAAATAGTGCACAAAAAATGTGTGTTTATGTTGCTCAAGACTAACAATATGATTTCTTCCTTCACATATAAGATCCAAAATACAGTGGAATCTCTAGTCGGTGTGGCATGTGCCACCATATACACAAAAAATAAGATAATATAAGAGCATCAACCAATCAAAATTAAGAATGAGTAAATAAAATAAAAAAGTATAAGAAAAATGCATAATATTAGTTAAGATGAAGCGTTATTTGGAGCTTATTTCTTAGATAAGTAAGCTTAGGTAATAATTAAGAGGGAGACCAAAGTGAAGTAGCTCATCATACCAATAACAAACACCGTCAGATATGATGAGAAGCTCTATGTCCAAATCACCGTGCTTCCGTACATGCAACAAATTATAAAACAGCCACAATGTATAGAGCAATGATCCGGTTGTTAGTTTCAAAAAAAAAAAAAAATGATCCGCTTGCTTTGATCAAACACTAAGAATCCCACAATCGCAGACAGTACAAGGCCAACCACATAACATAGCTCATCTTTCATTTTGTTCAAGATGTTAGTTTCCATCACTAGAGCATTAGATTACTACAACGAAAACAAAAATATAGATTAAAAACAAAGTAACTAAAAAAAAATGGAATCGACTTATATGTTAAAATGAATGATTACCAATAAGGCATTGAAAAAGAGCTCAAAAAGAGTGCAGAAAGCGAGTGTGTATCTATGTTGCTGAACGCAGACAATATGATTGCATTGTGAGTCCTAGCATTGACAAAGAATACCGAAACCGTCAATACGGTCGCATTCACAAAGCTTTTTAATTAGTCGGTATGCATTCAGTGGCGAATCTAGAAATGCTTATCATCAGGGGCAAAAGCAAAAATAAAACAAAAAATTGTATGTTATTAGAGGGGCATTCTTATAAATCCTTAAAGAATTAGGTTAGTTTTGCAAAATTTATGGGGGGCAGTTGCCCCTCCCCTATTGGCTGTAGTGTCGTCACTGTATGCATTGGAAGACTCAAGTCGAAGCACACTCGAGATCCAAGAAATATCAACTTAAGAAATGTGAAAATATAAGAGCATCAACCTAACAAGGTTAAGAATGAGTAAATGAAATATATATATATATAAAAGAAAAGTATAAGAGAAATGCATAAGAAGTCAAGACAGAATGTTACTTGGAGCATTTTAGATAAATCAGTTTAGATAGAGGGAGATCAAAGTGAAGCACCTCACTATACTAATAACAAACACCGCGCGCCAAATACATCATATGGTGAGAATCTCTATGTCCAAATTGCCATACTTCCGCACATGCGATAAATTGTAAAACAACCACAATGAATAGATCAAAATTAATTAATTTGGTTATAGAAGTCATATTTACTATAACATTGTTTTCAAAACTGTATGACAGAAATAAGATGATAGAAATCTTTCTTCTTTTTCTTTTTTTTTCTCTTTTTTTTTTTTATAACTACAACTATATCAATTACATCTACAGCCTAAATACTACATTAAATAATTTATAACTATAATCCAACCAATCTTCCAACATATACTAAATAATACTAATCCACAAACTACTATTGCTAAGACCATCTCCAATGGTTTACTCCATTTTTCACTCTAAAATGGAGTCACTCCAAAATGGAGTTGTGTTTTTCTCCAATGATTTACTCCATTTTTTCCTCCAAAAAGAAATATTCTATATAGATACTATTTTTATTTTGTTTTCAATACTTTTTATTTATAAAGTTTACAGATTGACCCTTTATTTTTTATAACTTTCAAAAATTATGAAATAATTTTTATTAAGAATTTATGAAATAAAATATTATATTAAATCATAAAAAATATATATAGTAATTTATTTAAAGATTGTTATTAGTGTATTTTTTCCACAAATGAGCAACCATGCATTTCGAAGATAAAATTATTTTTCTTTATCTTTAATTTCTCTAAATCGACCAAGAAACTCTTGGAATCGGATATTGTCATCTTGTGCTATTTGGACATACGGGGGTGGATCTTCTTTTGCGGCGTCAATTGGTGCTTCGAGATCACGCTCATCATCAATTACCATGTTATGTAAAATTATATATTATATTCTTTTCCCGGAATGACATAATTAACAGGAGGAGTAATACTTTGGGCGAGTTAGAGAAAAGGTGGGAAGACTCCAGTACATTGATATCATTATTAGTGTCAGACATTCCAAAATATGCATGCCATAACCAAAAATCATAATCTGCTACAGCTTTGTTATGTATCTTTAAATGTATTTTAATTTGCAATCTCTGAAAATTAAAAATTAGTATTTGATTATTTATAAATAATTTTCATGAAGAAAATTTCAAATATAAATTTTATATAATGTGATATTATGACAAAATAATATTATAAAAATGAGATGCTATAATTAATATAATAGTTTAAAGAATATTTTAATATTATAATTAAAATGATATATTATATAAAAGTTATTGTTATACAGAATGTGATAAATTTAAATAAATTAGTATTCCAAGGACCTTTTTATAAATAAAAAAGTTCCACTCCAAAATGGAGGAAAAAATGGGATTACTCCAATTGGAGTGGGAAATTGAGTACCATTGGAGGAAATTTTACTGCAAAATGGAGGAAAATGTGAAAAATTATTTGGAGTAATCCCATTTTTTCCTCCATTTTGGAGTGGGAAATTGAGTACCATTGGAGGAGATTTTACTGCAAAATGGAGGAAAATGTGAAAAATGCAGTACCATTGGAGATGCCCTAATTAGATATGTAGGTGGTTTTAAATGCGATTTTGACAAAGTTCAATCAATTACACATAAATACTGTAAATCTAACTGTATTGACCAACACAATTTTATTTGACCTAAACAGATCATTGATGCAAGTAGGTGATGCGATTTTATAACCCTCCTTGATGCAAGTAGGTGATGCGATTTCGATCGTATAAACAAGTTTCAAAAATTTATCAGTCACTGCCAAAACAATTGATGTTAGCCCAAAATAAAGCTCAGGGTTTAACTACAAGCCCAAATCACACGTAAAATTGTGTGATTAATTTAACTACGTGAGATTCCCACGCCGAAACATACTTATTCGAGTTACCAAACAAAGCCCACAACCTCATCATCCCCAAACCCAAACTCTTCTAAAACCCTAACAAGAACCTTCACATTTTCTTCTCAAGGAAACATTTCTCTTTCTCACTCTCACTGAGAAAATCTCCAACAATGTCGATTTCTAAAGCCGCCCTTTTAACCCACCTGCGAACAATCGCCAGAGTCTACCGGCCTCGCGTTCCTCCGCCGTTTTTCGCCGTCCGGTACATGTCTTTCGCGACGCAGGAAGAAGCCGCCGCCGAACGCCGCCGTCGTAAGCGTCGTCTCCGCATGGAGCCACCTCTGAACTCGTTCAACAGATCCCATCAACAGCAGCAGCAGCAGCAACCTCAAATCTCCAGACCGATCCAAAACCCGAATATCCCGAAATTGCCGGAGTCCGTGTCTGCTCTCACCGGGAAACGCCTCGAGCTCCACAACCATATCCTGAAACTGATCCGAGAGAACGACCTGGAGGAAGCCGCTCTGTACACGCGCCACTCCGTGTATTCGAATTGCCGGCCGACGATTTTCACCGTGAACGCCGTTCTAGCAGCGCAGCTCCGGCAGTCGAAGTACGGGGCGCTTCTGCAGTTACACGGTTTCATCAACCAAGCTGGTATCGCCTCTAACATCATCACATACAACTTGATCTTCCAGGCTTATCTTGATGTTAGAAAACCCGAGATTGCTCTGGAGCATTACAAGCTGTTTATAGATGGTGCCCCGTTGAATCCTTCCATTGCTACGTTTAGGATTCTCGTCAAGGGTTTGGTTGATAACGACAAGCTTGACAAGGCGATGGAGATTAAGGAAGATATGGGTGTTAGAGGTTTTCTTGCAGACCCTGTTGTTTATAGCCATTTAATGATAGGGTGTGTGAAGAGTTCTGATGCTGATGGTGTTTTCAAGCTTTATGATGAGTTGAAGGAGAAGCTTGGTGGGTTCGTTGAGGATGGTGTGGTTTATGGGCAGTTGATGAAAGGATACTTCATGAAAGAGATGGAGAAAGAAGCCATGGGGTGTTATGAGGAAGCTGTTGGAGAGAACTCTGAGGTGAAGATGAGCGCTATGGCTTATAACTACGTGCTGGAGGCTTTGAGCGAGAACGGGAAGTTCGATGAGGCTTTGAAGCTGTTTGATGCGATGAAAAAGGAACATAACCCACCGAGGCATTTGGCTTTGAATTTAGGGAGTTTTAATGTGATGGTAAATGGGTATTGCGCAGAAGGAAGGTTTGAGGAAGCTGTGGAGGTTTTCAGGCAAATGGGTGAGTTTAGGTGTAGTCCTGATACTTTATCGTTCAACAATCTGATGAATCAGCTGTGCGAGAAGGGATTGTTGTCCGAAGCTGAGAAGCTTTACGGTGAAATGGATGAGAAAAAGGTGAAGCCTGATGAGTACACATATGGTTTGTTGATGGATACTTGCTTCAAGGAAGGTAAGATAGACGAAGGAGCCGCGTATTACAAAACGATGGTTGATTCGAGTCTAAGACCAAACCTGGCGGTGTATAACCGGTTGCAAGATCAGCTGGTTAAAGCCGGGAAACTCGACGATGCGAAATCCTTCTTTGATATGATGGTGAGCAAGCTCAAGATGGACGACGAGGCTTACAAATTCATCATGGGGGCGTTAAGTGAAGCTGGGAGACTCGACGAGATGCTTAAGATTGTGGACGAGATGCTGGACGACGAAACGGTCAGAGTGAGTGAAGAGATACAAGAGTTTGTGAAACAAGAGCTGAGGAAAGAAGGAAGAGAGGATGATCTGCAGAAACTTATGGATGAGAAAGAGAGATTGAAAGCGGAGGCAAAGGCGAAAGAGTTAGCAGCAGCAGAAGCGAAGACGAGGAGTACAAATATTACAATAGCTTCAATAACGAAGCCTCAACAAGAGGAAGAGAAGTCAGAGAAGGTAAAGATGCTCTGGGATAATAACGGTGTTGTTGAAGAAGTCGATGTGGCGGATGTGGTGGCTCAAGGAGAAGCAGCCGGTGAATCTAACGCTCAGGCTCCGCCGTCGTGCTGATTGTTGTTTGATTGAATTTATTAGTCCTTTTTTTTCTAATGTAATTTGGTTGGGACAATAAGCTATGATCGACCTTTTGGCAAAATCAGTTTTCAAGCTTGCTTCTGTTTCAAGTTTATTAACATGGTTTCTACTTTATGGTCTATTACTCTGTTTTCTTTGTAAACAATCTAGTGCATGTATATGCAACAAGGAATTGAAATTTGTACATCATTCGTGAGTCGTGACAATTATATTTCGGAAAAATTGAGTTCCAAACTTGGGTACAGGACACAATAGAATAAACAAGAAGACATAGGAAACATAAGACTCGAAAGCCTTAAAGAGGTTGTTAGATAACAAAAATATCCATCACATATGTACATGGTCAAGTCAAACCGAAACAAATTATGACTAGTACCGAAGCTAACCGATCTTAACCAAACCAGTCGACTAAGCATCTGGATGTTTTCAATGGAAGTAGTTTATCAAAAACTGAGACTGGAACCACGTTCTTAAAAGTCAAAATATGATTTCCTTTAGAAGTACAGGCCACTGTTACTCAGAGCTCCATTCTTATTTGCTTCCTCTCTTTTCATCTGGGCGATATCATTTGCTGGAGCACCACAACACATAAACACACAGAGAAATGTTACCATAGAAACCGAAACAAAGATATAAGCATAGACGATTCCAAGATATACTGCAATGAGTATCGACTTTGGTTGATTCATCTACACTATGATAAGTCAGAAGAGACATCAAGTAGATTCACTACCTCATTAGTATATGAACTCTGAGCCAAGCATCGAACAAACTCTTCTTTTTTCTTGGCAAAGTTGTACATAGCATGCTCACGGAGCACTTGCGCTCGCTTTATGTCCTCCAGCGTTTTATCCTTCTTCCATCTCAGCTCTTTCATTTGCCTCTCCGCCTCGCTATAATTGTCCATCGTCCGTGAAGCAGTTGGCTTTGCAAATCTCACGTTCACCGCATCACTGAAACTTGTATTTGTCACAGAACAGTGGAAAACAGAAGAAGAAAAGAGAAACAACCCAAAGGGAGAAATAAGTTTTCAGGTTATCAAGTTGTCAGAATCTTACCGGCTTCCAAGTGTGAAGATCCCAGCTGTTCTGATCATTCCTCCATCCAGAGATATTGCACCATCACTTATGCATGGGAGGGCACCAACCATATCAAACCTTGTTTTGTAGACTTGAAGGTGGGAGAAGAGACTGTAGAACAAGGTCTCACGAAGACCGTATCCGTATGCTGTGACACACATCAAGTAAGCTGGATCGATTTGTATCATGTTCACAGCATATCCGAGAAAACCGGGAGGATATTCGCCGTTAGGCAATTTAGGTTTCGGAAGATCAAGCCTTCTTTGTGGATCTCCAGCTATGTGCTTACCAACATACGGTCTAAAAGTCACCAAACAAAGTCACTGAAAGTATCCAAACACAATTGGTAATACAGAAAAAGAAAAGCATTTAAAAACAAGAACTAGTACCTCAGATTTTCAAGAGAGATGGCATCAAAATGGCCTTCAATGGTTTTGCCAATCGAAGAGGCAAGCCCGTGAACGCCAGCATTTCTATCAACGTTGCCTTGGTTGTCATATTTCTCCAAAGGCTTAACACTTGTGTAATCCTTGTATACCAGTGCCAACATCGAACGAGTCCCTAAATAATCCGACAAAGCCCTGCATTTTCGAAGTACCACGAGGAGAAACTAGTCAGTTTCAGATTACAAAAGCCATTCCAAGAAAGGTCTGTGACAGAAACTGTGACATGTGAATAAGGTAACCAAAAGAAATGGCAGTGAGAAAATTGGAAACTAACTGGCTCAGGTTTTCATCATTGACTTTCCCGAGTTTGGCTACAATTCCAACGACACCGTTAGTCATATCCAACTGAGAAGCCTGCGAGTAATGATGAGATTGAACATGACTTAAAACCCCAGCAGCTGAGTTTACTTGCCGAAGGATCTGTTCATTGATATCTTCACCCTGAAGATTGGTATTATAGTTTTCACTTCTAGAAGTGCCAGACGGATGAAGCTTGTTCATATGAACTGCATATGAAAACGAAACAAAGAGACAATGTAAGCTCTCATTTTCAGACTTAACTATTTATCCTGAGTCCTGCACAAAAAAAAAGAGGAGCAAAACACGAGCCTTGCAAATCGAGGATTGCTTCATCCAATTTGTTCTTCTGAGCCTTGAGAAAATTCAAGTTGTCATCGTGCTGTTTGATTTTGATACCCATGGCTTCAAGATCAGACTGAAGCCTGTCGGAATTGAACAGAGCAAACTCTGCCTGAGACATCCCTCCTCCATTCTGGGTCTCACCTCCTCTTGAAGTTGTTTCTTTTGGATCCAAAACCATCATCGTTGACGGATCTTGAACACCCAACGGTGTGCTATGAAACGAAATCTACAATTGGAAAAAAAAAAATCCACTCTTTCATAAACCCTAATCCTCAAATTCGTAAAATCTGAAACCTTTGCAAAATTCCATCCAGTTTATCCACAATTACTGAATAAAAAACTCTAGAATTGAACAAAACAGCAATTGCATTCAACCAGATGTGTAAGCGAAGAACAAAACTCGGCCAATGTAGTCGCATGCAATTGAAAAAAAATCAAAATCGACGGACCAAAATTCGAGAATTTGACCAGAAAGCTACAGGAATGAACAAGAAAACACGAGTCTTATCTCCAGATTCACAGAGAGAATTTAATCGCGTAAAAGGAGATTCCGACTAATCTGCTTTCGTTTGGGGTTTTCTCAGAAATGAAAATGACAATTGTTGAACTAACCTGTTGCCCCGTCGGATACATTGCTCGACAGCTTCAATATTACTACCGGAGAATCTCTTTTCTCGATCTCTGCGCTTTCGGCTTCTTTCTTCTTTGGTGTCACTGAAGGTTTTAATTTTGCAGAGTCTTCTTCTGGAAATTAAAGTAAAGCCAAATATTTCTCCTTTTCTTTTGGGCCGGAACACGTCAGCAAGAATTTTTTCCTTTTATTAATTAATTACATTAAGGTGTATAGTATTATACTATTATTTAAGTAGAAGAAGAGAGTTAGTATTCGGTCCAGGAAAGTCGTTAAAGGCTTACAAAGCCTTAGGAAAATGAAAGGCCCAGTAAGCTCCGGAGATGATGAGAGAATAATGTCAAACACCAAGTAAGGTTCATGTGATTAAAGTGCAATCTCTTTTGAAGGGTACTTTCTAAGTTTTTGTAATTACGAATGTGTAGCTATGTGTGTGAGTGTGTGACAATAGAATTATTTACTTTTGGTGAAACTAAGAACTACTAGCTATGTGTGTGTGTTCTTTTTATCATAACCAGAAAAAATCTACACCTGAATCCAAATTAATTTTGGAAGTTTAAAGAACAACCAAGTATTTTTATGGATGGATGTTCACAAATTTCAATGCTATTTATAAATCCTGATAAAATTTTAATAGCCAATCATAAAACACCAAATCCCCACAAATTGACTTTAGCTATCGATAGTTATAGCCTTATAGGTAGGTTGTCAAGTATTAACTACAAACATGAAAGAACATCGTCCATGAAAAAAATGGTATTGTAAACATATAGTTTGATAAAATTCATTGTTATATTTGCAAGTTAGTTTTATCCAGTTTTAGTTATGATCTGTTCTCAAAATTAGGATATACAAGATTGAATCCAGATTGTAAGATCTTATATCTGCGAAAATGATTTAATTCAATTTCGGATAAAATAAGTTTATGTTTAGTGTCCAGATATCTATATATAATTTTTTAAATTAGAGTTTTTAAATTTGTGATTTTATATATAAAAATCATATAGAAGTTAATTTTAGTTTTTTATGTTATGAATATGTATATATGGATGACCATTATGATATATATTGTATAGAAGATTCTATATAGACTTGTATCTTTACCTAAACTTTATCATTGTATCCTTATATAGTGAATTTCTTATAACATATTGAATTACTATTTTCCAAACTTTTATATATGAGTCCAATATATAGAAGAAGATGGTTTCATAATTATTGTTTAAATAGTTTTTAGATATAGATGCATGTAAATATCATAATGTTTATATGGATATTTAATATTTAGATATTTAAAAAAATAGCATGGATCTAAAAACTTCAAAATTCTAAAATTTAAAATTCACTCCATCTCTATATAAATTCCATTTTTTGTTGGTTTAATCCATTTTAGTCCCTCAAATCTTCTACCTAAATAAATATATAAATTAACTTGGAGATAAAACAACTTTTAAAATATGGCTTTTGAAAAACCATAACATTTTTGACAACTTCCACATCCAAACTTAAAATCCAACAATTCTCTTCAAATGTCAATACAAACATTCTCTTACCTTTTTCATGTCCATGAGATTCAGTGTTCATTTTCTTTATATCAACACTGTTACAAAAGGCGAAATGATTTTGGCAATTCAACATTCAATTTTTATAAATAACAAATTTAGAGATGTGCCACATTAATGTCAAGGGATATCATTTACCATGTATATGAAGAACAATATATATGACATATATTATATATATCACTAAGGATTGTCATATTTAATTAAGTTTTATTTATTTATTTGTTACCAATATATAACTTCCATGGTCTCTTACGTACAATATCATAAAAAATATTTTTAGCTACTCGTGTGGATGTATGGCTCGAGTATTGAAATCGAAAGGTGGTCCAACTTGGAGGTGGTGTAGGTCTTGGGCCCGCAAAAAGAAGTTAGGTCGCCGTTATTAAAACAACTGCACATTGTCATATTTGTTTTTTCCATTCTAATTTAGTTTACATCTACAAAAATAAAATACTAACGGCCTCATTTGATATTTTTATAGTACATTGCAGTGTTAAAATTTACTATTCATACATAGATTATACCCGGCACTAACGAAATTAAACAGCTTTTATTTTCAACTCATTTTCAAAAAAAAAAAAATTTTGGGTAGACTAATCCTAACTAATCTTCGGTTTATTTGATTACAATTGGTGACATGAAGTTATACTACATAACATTCCCGAGGATTATATAAAAATATATATCTACGTGAATATGTACTTATAGAATTTGGGTCCATGAGTCCACAAATTTAAGTAAAGTCAATATATTTTTAATAGTCATGAGCTCAATTGTCTTCTTTCAGTTTTGTTTCCTGATCATCAAATACGCAGAAGACTTTATACAAAAGAAAAGAAGGTGATTGGCGTTAAAATGAAAACGAGAAAGAAAAGACAAAAGTAGAAACCTCGTGAACTTCGTAAAAACACTTAACGGCGTTTAACCGAACCCCACGTGACTCCGTTAATTATTTCATTATCGGTGGTGAAACTAGACACCTCCTTCTCAACTTAACTCTATGTGACTTCTCTCTCTCACCTCTTATATTTCTCATTCTCTCCACTCTCTCTCTCTCTCTCTAAACTTCAACAATCGCTTCAATGGCTTGATCACATTGCACAAACATGTAAGTTCCTGAATTCTCATATATACATATACAAGTATGCCTAACTATTATGCATGTTAAAGTATATGGCAATGTTACAATGTTATACATTTTTGGTTTTGGCTACTTCTGGAATTGTTTTTGTTACTGCAGATTTAAAGCTAAATTTGGAAACTCTAATCATAAGCGTTTTTAGAATAATTGTTCAGTATTATATATAGAGCTTATGATCAAAGAGTTTCGCCGGAAATGGGGAAGAAAGGGAGTGGTGGGTGGTTCTCAACGGTGAAGAAGAAGGTCTTTAAATCCTCTCCTAAAGACTCAAAGGTAACCCAAACACACCTTTACTTATCACATTCACTTACCATTATATTACAGCATCATTACTCTTTGTACTACAAACATCTTGGGGAAAATTAGGACTTCAGGTGGGTTATTTAATTAGAAGTATTGGGATCTGAAATATAAAACACTAAGTAGAACCATTTTACCCAAAAGAAAGAAAGTTAGAACTTAACTTCAGTAATCAAAGTACAATTGTTTAACGTTTTAATTAATTTAAGCAATTCTGACAAAACATAACTTGAAGAATAAGCTATTACTATATGACCGCATAATTATTTCTTAAATAATAAGCAATTTTGGTTTAATGTCTTTTTCTTCTTTGAACTAAGCAATATTTGTTTGTACCGATGAAGATGTTTTGCTCATGTTTTCATGTTTCAAATTAATGAAGATGTTTAGCCGACAAAAAAAAAAAAGAAAAAGAAAGCAATATTCATACTTATTAGATATGGATATGTCTAAAACATTATCATACATACGTAGTGCACTTATGCACTGAACTTTTGTTAATTTTTTCTACCAAGTTCTATTAACCTGAAATATTACAAAAACAAATCAACTCATTTTCTACTCAATTCTTTTTTTATATTTGCCATATGAACCTTTTTCTTTCTTTTTGTTTGCGCTATTTTAAAGACTGCATGTCCATAAGATATATTTTAGCTCAAAAGGGGTAAAAGTAATACGTAAAAGTAATACGATCGTTCATCTTATAAATGTATGACAAGTTGAGTTACAAAAATTAAATGTAAAGACCGTAGTTATGAATTAAAAGCCGAAAAGGATTGGTCCCCTTGCGAAAGAGATGGACTCAGGAGCATTGAAATATGATTTTCATGACACATAAAATAAACTTTTTTTCCTTCTCCCAAATTTCACGTGCCTTGCTTTGTTCCCTCGCCATCACTCCACCCCATTTATTTTCCCCACCTATAGATATATGTATATTTATGTCAACTTGTATCTATATAGATAGGCATAGATATCTTCACGTTACTATAGTATACGTCCTATTTTATACCACAATCCAAAGCTTAGCCCCACTATCTTTATCCTTTTCTATTTATGTTGGATCTCAACTCTAACGGTCTAACCCCTTGTTGGTTCTCAAAATTAATTGTAGTCTTATAAAAAGTCAAGACTAATATTGACCCCAATAACTAAATTAAATATTCATTTTATAGAATTGTAGTTTTTTACTAACATGAATATATCATTATACGTTTATCAATTCTGTTGAATTAGTCTTATCAAATTACTAGGAAAGAATCTGCATGTTTTAAATTTTGAAGAATTAATATGTATTCTCTCTGTTTCACAAAGATAAAAAAATTGTGTGTTTTATATATTTTAAGAAAAAATTTATAATACCATATATAATCTCCTTGGAATACTATATTTTCTAAAAAAGTATTTATTACTCCATATAATTGTTTTTAATTAATATGGATAAAATAGGTAAACAGATAAAAAATTTACATTGAAGGCAAAAACATTATTTTCATGAAACAAATAAAACATGGAAAAAGAGAACTGAAATCAATAAAATATATATGAAAAAATTAAAATGATAAAGAAGAAAAGAAATTGTAATATTAAGATCCAGATGAATGAAAATAGTATGAGGAACAAGTGAGTCTTTATAAAATGATGTATAAAAGAGATTAGAAAGATGATTAAGAATATAATTATAATACATTAATTTTTTATTGGTTAAAAGGTGTTGATGTGTCAACGTTAAAGCTGTATTTTTAACTATTATATATTAGATTATAGTGTTTATAAATTTAAATATACCATAAAGTTACCACATGCACAAATGAAGTAATTGTAGTAATTATAGTTTGGAGGTTGAATACTTTGGACGTAAAATATCAAAGTAAAATGAAGTAATCGTAAGCCAACAAAACTTTTAAAGATGGAAATATTTCCAAATGATTATTACTAATGTCACATTTGATTTAAACATATGCATGCAGAGAGAGAACAACATCAGCAACAACAACGCCGACAAGTGGCAGCAGCAACACGATACGCAAGAAGTCGTGTCTTTTGAAAATTTTCCGGCAGAAAGTTCGCCAGAGATCTCCCATGACGTCGAGAGCACAGCTTCTACTCCGGCAACCACCGTTGGGGAGAGAAAACACGCCATGGCTGTGGCTATAGCCACGGCAGCTGCTGCTGAAGCCGCCGTTGCAGCCGCACAAGCCGCGGCTAAAGTCGTTCGTCTGGCCGGCTACAACCGCCATACGGAAGAAGATACCGCTGCAGTGCTCATCCAATCGCACTACAGAGGTTATTTGGTAATTTTCGATCTGTAGATTTTTTATTTTGCTGCAAATAAATAATTTCCGTCTTCATTACCAATATGAATTTATAATTACCATCGACTTTTATCGGTTCTCTTGTTCATAGAAAATCGAAATACATATTGCTTTGAATTCGATAGTATAACTAAGTTCACTTCGTACTATGATTAAAGCGGTATTAACTGCAATATGCATACACATTTGTTGATTAACGTTACTCATTTATATTTAAGGTAAATACTAAACCAGGAATATGTAATCGTGACCGTTTTTCTGTTTTTGTTTCCTTATTGTAGGCGAGACGAGCACTTCGTGCCTTAAAAGGACTAGTTAGGCTACAAGCACTGGTACGTGGCAACCACGTACGAAAACAGGCACAAATGACCATGAAATGTATGCAAGCTCTGGTTAGAGTCCAAGGCCGAGTGAGAGCGAGAAGGCTCCAGGTGGCTCATGACCGATTTAAGAAACAGTTTGAAGAAGAAGAGAGGCGATCCGGGATGGAAAAACCGAACAAAGGTACATATTGAAATTATTTTGGTACAAATTATATTCCCTTTGTCATATAGTAGATTTTTTCAGGTTTTCACACGCAATTCTCAAAAATACCACACTTTCATGTTTTTGTGACAAAAATACCACACCAAGGTGAAAATGACAAAAATGACATTTCTTGAGAAAAAAATACTATTATACATTTATTTCATATGTTTCTTCACGATCTCTTAAACATAAACCCTAAAACTCAAAATTTAAACCCTAATTAATGACTTTTGAACTCAAATTTATTAGTTTAATTATCTTTAAACCATTAAATAAATGTTATTTTTGTCATTTTCATCTTAGTGTAGTATTTTTGTCACAAAACATGAAAGTGTGGTATTTGAAGGTATTTCATAAGTTAAAATTTAATTTATAAATACATAATCTGTGATTAACATTTTTAATAATTTTAAACTAATAATAATTCAATAAATTTTTTGAAGTGTATAATTTATCATTGAAATTTTCCAAAGTCTATTTCTTAACACAAATTTTGTAAAGGAATGGAAGAAACTATATATTTACCTTTATGATGATACATATAACATTTGTAATTGTTTTGTAGGATCTACAAATCTCCAAACTGAACGAGATAAACCAAATAAATTACACGAAGTAAACCGAATTAGTATGCACCAAACTCCAGGAAAGGTAATGTGGAAAAACATTTGGCACTATGCTCCTAAATAGTCTCTTAGAGGAAGTTACTATATTGGTAAATTATAAGTTAATTGTATATGAGAATATACAGGAGAAAGAGAGGAGTGAAGGAATGATGAAAAGAGAGAGGGCTCTTGCTTATGCATACACCTACCAGGTTGGTCATCTCTCTTTTTCCTAATAACTTTTTCATTCTCTAAAAATAGTCTTTCAGTTTTTGATACAATTAATTAAGTTCGAAGGCTCTTGTTATATGTGACATCAGAAATCTATGTATCAGTTATATATCCTTAACATCTTTCCTTATGATTACGGTTTTCAATTCATATTGAAGCGGCAAATGCAACACACGAATGACGAGGAGGCAACTGGATTTTCTGTCAATGGGGCTGATAGAACTCAATGGGCTTGGAACTGGCTTGACCATTGGATGTCTTCCCAACCATACACGGGTCGTCAAACCGGGCCCGGTTCCAGTCCCGGTCCTGGACCGTACAATCCTCCTCCGTATCCACCTTTTCCAACAGCCGCAGCAACCACGGCTGGTACCACCACACCCGATGATGCGTCGGAGAAGACTGTGGAAATGGACGTGACAACTCCGACTAGCCTCAAGGACAGGATCATCGGTCTGGTTGATCGAGAGTATATAGACTTAGGATCATATAGGCAAGCCAATAAGCATCGTAAAAGCCCATCCCATACACCGAGCTATATGGCTCCAACCGCATCAGCAAAGGCTAAAGTTCGGGACCAAGGCACGACCGTGAAGCTTCACGGAACTTCTTTTATGCCGTATTGGAACTCCTCGACCAAAAACGGGTCGATTAATGGATCGGGTTGTGATTCGTCAAGCTCTGGTGGAGCATTAACAACAAGTTATCCTGGTCCTAGGAGTCCTAATCCGAAAGCGGATAATCGACGTAAACCCGTTAGTCCTAGTCAAAGTCCGACCGGGTTTGGGAAGAGAGGCTGGAGGCATGATCATTAGAACAAGTATCTGAATTTTTTTTTTTTTGGTTTCTTGAAATAAAAACTTACACCTGTGTGTTGTTGGTTAATTATCTTCTTTGAATATATCTTCCTTGTTACATAATTGTATATGACATTAATAAATGAACATGTCTTCTCGAGTTTTTTTTTTTTTTTTTTTGTATGTCACGGTCTTATTAATAAATGAACATGTCTTCTTAACTTCCTTGAATGAGGTAATATCGGCTTGGTCTGGTTAAACCGATGCACCAGAAGTATATATACCAACGAATATAAACGATCTGGAACGAGGCTAAAGAGTAAGATTTGCTAAATTGATCAAGTTACTTGTCGGTTATACTTACAGATAAAAGAAATCAATCGAAAAATAGAAACATTTCAAGCCCAAATTAAACTATCATACATAATGGAGAAGAAAAAAAGACAATTCCGTAAAGGAAAATGTTGTTTTACATGATTACTTGCGATGCTTCAAAACAATAAACAGAGTACACAACATTACTTTTGAAAAGAAGAAGAGAAAATAAAGGAAAGTTTGGAAAATGGATAACTCATGGAGTGCTTGACTCCGAGATACCTCGAAACATATTAGGTAGATGTCTCATGGAACAATATACCTTTTCATCTACTCTGAAAAATATCTTGTCTCCACACCTGCGCTGGCAGTACTCGCATCTTGGTCGAGAAAAAGAATAGTTGGGAAGAATTTGAACCATCAAACCAGTTAATAACCTGATAGTAAGACTAGATTTCATATAAGGGTATTGCCCAAGTAAACATTTAACATGAAGAGTAGTGCAGCAATGGTTGCACATATAGAACCTTTCTTCTCGGCTATAAGGTATTTTGCTTTCGCAAACTTCACACCAATATGGCTTACTTGTCTCATCTCCAAAGCCAAGTGTGAGGAAATGTTTGTCATGCTTATACCTTGCCATGTATGGTAAGGTAGCACATTTGAAACAAATGATGAAATCGCATTTGATGCAATTTAATACGTGTCCATGAGTATTACCTGGTTTGCAAGCTACACAATTTTGAGGTTCTTCTGGACTTAAGGCTAGGAATAGGGGATGCTCATGACCTTGATAATCAAACGGCTCAGAGATCGAAGCACACCGCACATCTAATTGGAAGGAACATATATCTTTGTCACACTTGTAGATGAAACCACAACCTTCCAATCTGCAACCATTACATCTGAAGTGACCAAGTTCCATGTACGGCCCACTGATGATCTTAAGTGTTAGTGGATGAGGATGTAATGCATGTTGTTTCCGGCGTGGAGCATTTGCGCATGTGTCATGAAGGATGAAATCACATTCCATACATGAATAGAAACCACCGTCATAGATAGGAATCATACACGCCTGACAAATCTTTTTTCATCGTAGGCTCTACAAGTCTCGAGTCCCAAATGGTGTCCATGAGAAAAATGGAGTATTTTTCCATCACCTATTCTCTCGTACGGCTCAACATCTTGTAAGATATCATCTTCTTCTGGCACTTCTTCAAGTTCTTTTCCATCCGATATATCTTTTCGCAACGCACATCTTGAATGAGTAGCATAGTCTTCACACTTGTTACAAGTATATGCACCATACTCACTATCAACATTTTTACGACAAACTCCACAAGACCATTCTCTAGGTGGAAGAGAAAGAACAAATGAGACGCGGTGATGATGACGAGATATCCTTATGACACTAGGAAAATAAGCACAATCACTGTGGGCTACAAAATTGCATCTAAGACAGATGTATGTTGGTTGAACTTTGTTGGTCAAGCCACAAACATTGCAATCTAAGAAAGCTTTCCTGGTGAAAAAGGCTAGGGAATGGTCATGTCTCTTTGGTTGGTAAATAACAAATGAGACAGGTTCCATAGCACAACCCGGATGCATACTTATATTGCATATAACGCAGTGATAAACCATGCCACCTGCTCTTTCTCCGCAACGGATGCAATTCACATATGCGAAGCAATTTACAAGATGACAGAGTTGGAAAGCATGTTTGGGGTGGTAAGGGTGTTTGATCCGAAGTGGAGACTCCACGCATGCTTTGTGGAACCTTTTACAACACTTGTCACAGAAATAATAGTCTGTGGCGACTTTCGATTGACCACGACATAGGCGACAATCATCAACATAGTCCCTTGCATTGTTGTTGCACCAAAACAAAGGGAGTATTGGATGGTTATAATAGCGATCTAACCTTTTGTAGTAATCAAACCAAGATTCGTTTTGGTGGGGGATACCATGGAAGTGAGGTGAAGTATCTAGCTCCACCATTGTTGTATCATCTGGTACTCCCTCATAACAAATCGCTAATACTCTCTTTTTTATTGAGTTGAATCGTGCAGTAGGACATAAGAAAAGAGTTTGGAAAGGGAGGTTGCTTGCGTCGTCAGAATCTGTGGCTGGCTCACCAAAGAAGGTAAGTGAGCTAACAAGGTCGAGAACGAGGTGTGGCTTTCCGTTCAGATCCGCCTCACGAAATCCATTGACGACTGAATCCATGGCTGATTATCCACCGGCAGTTTTGCACGTTTTTATTCTTGTGAAACTGCTACTTGCTCTGCTCATATTTAGCATAACAATACTAGAAACATTAGGAAACTCGGGGTACAGCTACACGGAAACTTTCATGCCGCGGCTGCATACACGAAAGTTTCATCACCGCGTTTAGATACACAAAACATTGGTCTCTGGTTTTAACTACACAGAATCTTTTATTCTGGGTTTAACCCCACAATTCTTAAATCATCTCCTAAACCATGTTTAAATCGGAGTTAACCACTTACCCTATTAAAATCCGATTAAGAACCAATAATTTAACTTATTAACCGTAATAAAACAAAAAAACCAAAATCATCTCATTAACCCAAGTTTTAACCAATAAACCAAAACCCAAAAAAAAACAAACCCAAAAAAAAACAAACTCAGGTCCACCGTCATCCCTTCCTCTTACACTTCCGGTCTCTGCACTTCGTCGATGGGTAATACCGAATCGCCGATTGGTAACCAATCTGTAAACCCCAATCAATCGGGTCCCACGGCGGCTTCTTCTCTTCTTCTTCTTCCACGGCTACAGGGGAAGGACCTCGTCGACCTGAGAGTAGTAAACCGAGAGCTGAGTTTCAGGAAGAGCAGGCTCGTGTTCTCTCTGCCTCTCTCCGTCACGTGGTGGTATATTGTTTCGAGATTCATCTTCCTTCCCGTCAAAGTTCCATTTTTAGCGATTAATTTCTGTGTATTTGGGAGTTTTCTGCAGCCGAGATTAGGTTGGACGGAGGAAGCGATGATTGCCGGTTCGAGAGATGTTGGTGTGTCTCTTCGATCGTTGGGTCTTCTCCAGGAAAGAAGCTGCACTTGTTGAGGTAATGTTGTCACCAATACTATCTGGAATCACTAAACCTATACATTTTTTGAGGTAGCCATGGAAGTTGGAAACTTTGGATGTTGGTGGTTCTGTTGTTGACTTTCATTCTTTGTTCAGTTCTTCATGGATGAATGCCTACAATTGCGATAGGTATCGAATTGGGGTTTTTTTTTCTTTCACGATGCTTTTATGATTTGGGGAGAGAGGAGAGACGGCTTCTGGGTTTGTTTTTTTTTTTTTTAGGTTTATTGGTTAAAACTGGGTTAATGAGATGATTTTGGTTTTTTTGGTTTTTTTACGGTTAATAAGTTAAATTATTGGTTCTCAATCGGATTTTAATAGGGTAAGTGGTTAACTCCGATTTAAACATGGTTTAGGAGATGATTTAAGAATTGTGGGGTTAAACCCAGAATAAAAGATTCTGTGTAGTTAAAACCAGAGACCAATGTTTTGTGTATCTAAACGCGGTGATGAAACTTTCGTGTATGCAGCCGCGGCATGAAAGTTTCCGTGTAGCTGTACCCCGAGTTTCCGAAACATTATTATATTCTTGCATCCGACAATTGTTAGTGAAAGTGAAAGTGAAATGACGTTTATTAATTCAAGATAATTGAATGGTCGTGATTATCTCGAGATTAAGAATTTCCCAACTTTTTTGTCTGACAATTTAAACACTCGGCATAACAAAAGTTGTTTTTTTTTTTTTTTGTCAACCATGATAATATTAATGCAAGGCCCAAAACTAATGGGCTTAAAAAGGTACAGAGGAAATGAGTCCAGATCGAACAAGAACAAAAGTTGTTATATCGAGAATATTAGTTTTGTTTTATTAGCACTAGCAGGGTCAATAAGTTAAAAATTTATAAAAGAAAAAAAAAAACAATTGATACATAGTTGGGTCTAAAAATATTGGGCCTTACGAGTCGAAACAAGAAAAGCAGTAAGTTCTCTTACCAGTATTTTAGAAATGTAAGAAGAAATAAACACTTTTTGTATTAAAAGCTTAATTTGAAAGAGTAACTTTTGTGTCATCTCTTTGGACTTAGTTATGTTAAACCAAAAGATCAAATTTTGACACTTGATTTGCGGGATAGGATCCAATGACCGCATCATTTCAATACTCTCATTCCACTGTATTTAACCAGATTTCATATTCATTATGCATAATCGATCTACTGAATACTGATCATCGTACACATGTCCTCTTTTAAATATGCACGAAAAAAAGGACTGAAAAAAATTGATGAAAAGAGAGATGGCTCTTGCTTATGCCTACTATATCCGATTGCTAACAAAAAAGTTGATTTAATAAAATATGTGACTCTTTGTTTTTGTTTTAAATGACAAAACTAAAAATGACTCATTTGAAAGAAAATGAATCACACACTGTTCAATTGGTTGCACCAAAAAAATTGTTGGTGTCATAAGTAACTGATGATATAAATTTGCACAATATGATGATCGCTCTCATTATAGTAACCACTCCAAAAAGCTCTGAGTTAAAGAAGAATGAGACACAGTAAAACATTCAGGGAATTATATTATTTTATTAGAAAATATAATAAAGAATTTCATGGCTGTCCAAAGACGTGCTTCCCTGAAATCATTGTATGTTCTTCATTTTGTTTTTTTTTTGTTTTTCCCTTAAAATCATACTAGTTGTTAAAAAAATTATACATTACCAAATTGTTATCCTTTGAAGCACGCGCGATAATGATCATAAGTTTTTTTTTTTGGTCAATGATCATAAGCTTATTACTTACAAAGAAACTAATACTTATCTGCAAATAAGTTGAAAATGATATTGAGTTTTCAAAAATTGTTTAAAATGTAAAAAAGAATTGTGATTAAACCCTACTTTTGTATGTTGTGAGCCCTCGTAATATTTGTAATAAATTAATAATAGTATTGGTATAAGTTGGGGTTAAAATCCATTTTAGCGAGACCAATAGTTAAAACAACTAAATATGAAAATCAGATTTAGTCGAATTTCCCAAAACGATCCATTCTTATCGACCAAACCAACCGGATGGCTCAGACCAAACCAGACAGTTCACAACCTGGGCTGGGTGAAGAGCTCGGTTGCTCTTACGGGCCAAAAAAAATATTTTCTTATCCCTCTAATAATCTTATACCTCTCACATGTTTTCTCTCTCTTTTTTACCCTTCACTTAGATCAAACAATATCACTTTACCCAAACCATCCCAAACTATTCCTCCCTTCCCAAACTCAATCTCAACCAACCCCACCAAATTCTAATTATTTTATTCAATTCTTTATCCTAAATTAATTTATCCGTTTAATTCAACCAACAAACTGAATCTCACAATGACAATATCTCCCGCTCTCCACCCCAATTCCTCTTTCGATCTTCTCTCTCTTTAGACTTTTTTTTTTTTCTTAAATGAATAATGTTTTATTATTAAAAAATTAAAAATAGTCCTCATTATTTTAGAAAAGTAAAAATTCTGGATTTTGATATTCTGTAAAAACTGAAATGGTTATAAAATAGTTTAGGAGAAACAAAAAAACATTTAATCAAAATAATTATAGAGAAATTTTAATCAAAATGGTTATAATTTTTTTTAGAGAAAGTGAAAACAAACATCATTTTAGTTAAATAAGTACAAATATGATTATCAACTTGGTTGGAAAAAAAATTGGAGATTATGATTCATTATTACCACAGTCACCCAAACAACACCTTACATTTCTATGAACACTTTGTTAACACTAATCACTTTAGGAGTCAAAACACAGATAAAATGAGTTTTAAAACATGTTAATGAATAGAAACCTTCGAATTGCAAACTTAGTGACTAAAATCATCTGTATAACTACAAATTTAATATTTGTGGTACGGTAATACTACGAAAACTTAAAAACACCGAAAAGTATAACTATTTGAAAAATGGTAACACTAGAATACTGGGTATCACTATGTGCAATTTTGGCGGCAACTCCATGAGTAATTGACGGCGCACGTGTGCAATTAGCGGCGCATGTGTGGGGTCCCTCTCCAATTGATGGGTGCCAGTCCAATTTTTTTCTGCTTAGCATTTTCACTTCTTTTTTTTCCCAATTCCCACTACTTGTTTTCTTTTTTTCAACTTTTTTCTTTTTTTCTATCTCTTTGTCTTTTTTTCCAGTTATCTGGTTCGTTTATTCTCCACCCCAAAATATAGAATCCTTTTTCTCTTTCTTCCTTTCCTGTTTGTTGATTTTCGAAGAATTTTATGAGATTGTTGATTTTCTGGGTAACACTTGGTAATACTCGGTAATACTAACATCGTTACATCTTTCAAATAGATCCCATGGATTTTTTGTTCTGATTAGGAGGGAGTTTTCACTTTTCTCTCCTCTGTTCTCTTATTTCCCACATACTCCTCACAAAATCGAAAAATTCACCCGATCTAGGGTTCTTCCCCATCCCTTGTTCTCTTGCTCCTTCTCCAGGCTAAGTGTATCTTGGATTTCATATTTTTTTGGTCTGTTGAAGTAATTATTTGGACACAGAGAACAAAATCAATTACACCGCATCTATTGGGATTTTATTAAAAAAGAAACAGAAAAGAAAAGCGAGATCTCATTAATTAAAATCATAGTCAAAGCAATAAAAAAAGCGAATGATATTACAAAACACAAACACAATTGATTAACAAGTCGTAATTAAGACCTCCACGTGTCTCCCGCATAGGCTCTTCTCCTCACCTTTAGAGGTCGGACGCGGGAGGAGCTGCGCCGTCGTTGGAATCGGGTTTGTCCTTGGGGAGTTGAGCTTCTTGAACAATGGCTTGAACACGAGCTCTACCGCCAGCCATGCCACCGCCAAAGCTCCGACGACAACCGTCGCTGTTTGTTTCTTGCCTGAAGAGTGAAGGCTTCTCCAGCTTCGGGAAATGAATGTCTTTTGATTTCGTTGATTTCTCACTTAATCCCTTCTTCGTCTTCAGACGGGACTAACGTTATATGCCCCTCCGTATTCCAAAAAAACTTTATTTATCCTAGTTATAAAATTTAATTTCTTTTCTATTTTTATTTAAATAAAAAAGGGTAAAAAGACAAGTTAAGGTTTAATGAATCACTTAAATTACGAACCAACCAAATAAAAGTCAATTGGGCTTTGGCCCAAATTTAAATCTGAACGCAACCCAAAGCCGGACTTCAACTCAACGAAAAATAACTTATTTTTTAATCTATTTTTTAATCATACTATTCGTACTAGTTGATCTAGTCGTACTAGTTTACCTAGTCATACTAGTTGACAGTAGTTGACTTAATAATCGTACTAGCCGTACTAAATCTACCAGCAATATATTTAATCAATTTCCTTGTTTTTCTAGCATGATGAGGAAGTTGTAGAAGAACAAATGCGGCTTCTCGGATATTTCTTCAATGCCACCGCATATGGAAAAGGAGGCAAGCTAAGTAGCAAATACGTGCAACACAAATTTAAGGAGAATGAATTCCGAATTTGGATGATCAAGAGAAGAGTTGGTTTCTGAAAGCACTTATTTCACATGAAGACTTACGCAACGAAAAAGGTGATGGGGCTGTGGATTTTGCTTATACGCACCTATTTCCATCGATTTTGATTTATTTTCAATATAACGAGTTTTATCGATTCTGCTTTATTTTTTGTAGGTGGAATAAATGTAGATAAAGTCTGAACTCCTACAAAGGTGAAAAACCAGCAAAAGACCTAGTCTTCAAGCCTAAACAGCAAAAAAAAAAAATTGATTAAGAAGCGTAAGAGGAGTAAGGGCATGTTCGTTTGCAACTCGCAGCGATCTGCGACTGCAACCTGTGACAGCTTTTGTTCGTTTGCAGGTCATAGCGACTTGTCGCAACAACCTACGACTGGTCGCTAATTTTTTTATTTTTAGACCTACATGCGACCAGTCGTTGTGACATGTAAACGAACAACAACCTGCAACACTTAGTCGCAGTCGCAAGTCACAGTCGCAGGTCGTTGCGACCTGCAAAAGAACAAGCCCTAAGACTCCAATGCTTAAAAGAAAATCGAATTGTTCACGTTCGGTGAATGACCCTTTTGTTAGTACGTAAGAAAAATTTGAGCTTAGGCTTTGGCTTATGTTGTGTGTTTTGTTATAATTTATCTTTGTGTTTTTCAAGATTTGGACATATATGCAAGTTTTTTTATGTGTTAAATTAAAAGGTATAACTAGCACAACTAAACCAACTACAAGTAAGTTTAAAAAACGTATGGCAGCAAAAAAAAGTGTGACAACAAAAAAAACGTGGAAGTTAAAAATAAGTAAAAAGAGAAAATGAATAAAAAATATCCACTTGCGCTGTCAGAATATAAAATGAATAAAAAATGACCACTTGCGCCGTCAAAAGAAAAAATGAACCCTTTTTTATAACAGAGTCGTACTAGTTTTCTAGTCGTACCCATTGTCCATGAAGTTGGACTTTGATGGTAAAATTTTGTAATCAGTCGTACCATACCTTAAATCAAACTTTTGTAGTTGTACTTATGAAATTGAGTAAATAAAGTACATTTAATATATTGTAATGCTATAACTTGTATAAAAATACAAACTTTCATGGTTTTCATGTTTGTGTGGTTAAGTTTTTCAAAGTAACATTAAAAGTCTAAGGTAGATTGTGTAGACATTACATTTTATGGATCAAACTTTTTTTATGATCAAATTTATTTAATTATGAAATGTTCAAATAGGTTTGCACATGTTCTATGACATATTTTATATGTAAATATGTTTACAAACACGTTAGTAAATGGTGTTATTTAAATATTTGTACAAAGCATAGTCATACTAGTTTTACCAGTTGGACTTGAGTACTAATTTTTAGCTGAGATGTAGCTGCATTATCAAAACTTTTCTGAAAATTCCCTTCACTAATCCAACATAAGTGACATCTTTTAACGATTTCCTCATCACTAAAGTGTGAATCTCATCTTCTCCAGAATTTCATATAATTTGATCACCATCTTTTGAATAGAATCCCCCATAATCAAAACATATGACTGTGCAACATTTACTCATTTTTCCCTGAAAATAAGAAAACAATCGTTATAACTTATATCAGTTATGCTAGTCGTACCCAGTCGTACCCAGAAAATTTAATTTTTAACACGAATCATCACGATTTATTTCGATTCATTGCTCAGTTAATCATGATATCCCATTTAATTAACAATGTCAGTTTCTAATAGCTTTACCCAACAAGTTCAGTGACTCGAATAAGCAAAAAAGAAATCAATTTTTTTTCTATTAAAATCCCTAATTAAGATGAAACTATGTACTAATTGCTTTTGTCTATCACATAAATATGATAATTCAATCATGAAATCTAAAATAGCACGCAAAAGAGCATTTACTCATTTCCCTTCAAAAGAACAAACAATCATCACTTAATATGTCTAGTTATACTAGTTGTACCCAGTAATACCCAGAAAGTTTGGTTTATCATATGAATCATCACGATTTATTATGATTCAGTACTCAATTAATGTGTATAATACATTTAGTTAACAATATCAGTTTCTAATAGTCTTACCCAACAAGTTCAGTGAGTCTAATGAGCAAAAAAAATCAAAAATTTTTACTATGAAATTCTCTGGTTGAGAAGAACCTATGTATTAATTGCTTTACCTATGATATAAACTTGATAATTCAATCATGAAATCGAAAATAGCATAAACAGTAAACAATTAATCTTCAATTTTAAGCTTCCAATTTTGTCAATGATGGAAACGTGAGAGGAAGAAGACGACGAGATGAAAAGAGGAGACGTGGTTGGTTTAGATAATTAAATATTTTGGTTGGTTTAAATTAAATTTCATTTCAAATCCACCCACGAGTCTCGGGTCCCACGAGCCTTTCTCTTTTCTGATTTTTATTTTATGTTTTTATTTGTTGACAAAGGTTAAAATGGACAAATCCAATAGGAGAGGGATAGTTAGATTAAAAGGGGACAGTTAAATTTTATGACCCGTACGGAAGGGCAATCGGGGTTAGTCCCCTCTTCAGACTGATTTATTTTGGTCTGGTTTCAAATTTAGAACTTGGTTTTCGATTTCGGTTATGGATTTCAAATTTCTTAGGTTTATATTTGGGGATTTTTGATTTTGGTCGATTTAGAGTTGGGTAAAGGAGAAAGGGCTGGGGAATTTGTTATTTCTTTGAGTCGTGAGGGGTAAAATAGTTATCAACCACTTTTCTTTATTGAAAAAAAAGAATTTTAGAGAAAAAAGAGAGGGGTAAAGAAGTTTTTTTCTTTTTACCGAGAAGGGGCTATAGAGCCATTGATCCACCTGGGCTTTGAAGCAAACCAAATTAGAATCGTGGTGTTTACATCAGAAAAGGTTAAACTTTGTGTTTGGACGTCTTTAGTAAAACTATCTATACAAACTTTTGAAACACATGATATAAACCAAAGAGAAATATATAAACATACGGTTATATAAGAATTCATCAGCTTCATAAGCTAAACTAGGCCATTTTTCATTTTTGGTCAATCAGTTTAATGAGCTATAAACAATCTGATTCGAAATACATGCATAACCGAGTTGCTGGACTGATTCTAATTGTATGGTGATAATTAAGCATTGAATTTGTGTTTTTATTTTAATAAGTGACAAAATAAAACCTCCTATATAGAAAGTGATAACCACTTTTTCAGAAAAAGAATAAAGGTGACAACTTTTTGTCTCTCAAATTCTTTTCATAACTTTTTACTAAAGTTTACTGCTTTGTTTTCGATCGGTAAAATCTCTCAAGAAAAAGACGGGAAAAAAATAGGTTCGAGCGAGAAAAAAGAGCGAGCGTTTCTCCGCAAATGATGGGACAAAAGTGGGTGTAGTCAGAGGTTTCGAGTACCAGACATTCATCACTTCCTTCCTTAAAATCTCCACCAAATCACTAGACATTGCCCCCACTTCCTTCCGTCTTCTCTTTCCAAATTCCCAACTGTTACTGTCTTCAAATCTTCATTGTTCAGACGAATTCGATCTGTCCTTCGAGCAGAAACACCAGAAAGGAACAAGAGTGAGAGGGTGAGGATTGAAATAGTCAAAGTTCGCAGGTCTTATATCACTCTCATCAGCTGAAATTTCGGTTTCAGTTAGTCGAAAGGTCAAAACTTTTTGTTGACTGGGTTCTTCACTTCCAATAAAGTTATCGATTTGCTTAGGATTTGACCTGTGACTTTGAATTTGGGTTTTGCTAGTTTTGCTCTCGCGGTATAACAAGTTGAAGCCTTTTTAAGTGTTCTTGAGGGTTTTAGTGTAAGTAAGTAGTAAACTGTTTGATTTTAAACAACAGAAAAAACAAATCATTACTTGACCTGTGTCTTTGCTCCCTTTCTTTCCCATAAACAATTGTCTCCCAAAGTTTCTCTTTCTTTTTTATTTGTGTGTTGTTTATTCCATAGTTTCCTTCTTGAGAATTTTGAAGAGTTAAAAAGGTACCAATAAAAGATTCAAAGAAGATCTTTTTCTGCTTCAGATCGAACAGTTGGTTGCTTTTAGAGAGCTATGGATTCTACTTCTTGTCTGTTTCTTCTTTTATCAGATTAGTCAAATGGATCAAAGTAGAGTTATGTTATAGAATATTCTTATACTTTAGCACTGTTTCCTTGATGGCAACAGAATGTATTCGTTCTTAGATATTTTATCTCACAAGATCTATCCTCTTCTTGAACGTGAAAAGACAGTTTTCAAATCTGAGGTTACCCATCACTGTCCTTATTGATTGCTGTTATCTTACACTTGGAAGATTACTCTCTCATACATATCTCGTATACCAGAAGATTTCTTTGATCTTCTTGAATCGTTCTGAGTATAGTAGCATTTTGGATAAGATTCTCCTCAGAGAATGTCGTTTTCAAGTGTTCTTGGAAAATGTAGAAAGAACCAGCTATAAAGAATGAGGGTTTATCTATCTTCAATCTTGAATTTGTCGTTTTCTTTTTTCCACACAGACAAGAAAAACCGGGTTGAGATTCTGCTGTCCCTCTCTTTGAGGAGAAGGAAAAGAGTGCAGCTGCTACAATGCCCGAGTCTCGAGAAGCATCAAATTACGATGAGGTATCTATGGAGCAAAGCATGCTCTTCTCTGATGGTCTTAAGGTACATTCTGAATTTGCAAAAGCTTAGCTCTTTTGTTATTTGTTTCTGATAATTAGTTCAAGTCTACGTCTCTATGAATTAGAAAGAGAATGTTATCGAACGCACATATGTTTGGTAACATTCTTTCTATGCGTGAAACCGACAGACCAATGAAATGAAATTGGTCTAAGCCTCTGCTTATTTTTTTCGTTCTTTCTCAGGACTTGAGGAATCTGAGAACGCAATTGTATTCTGCAGCTGAGTATTTCGAACTATCTTACACAACCGATGATAAAAGGCAGATGTGAGTTTATATTCAGCAGCGCTTCAGATCAATTGCGTGATTAAAACTGTTCTTTTTTCTTCTCGGTTTTTCTCAATAGTTGTTATCTCATGTTAAATGCAGAGTTGTAGAGACACTGAAAGATTACACGGTGAAGGCTCTGGTGAATACGGTTGACCATTTAGGCTCTATTACCTATAAAGTCAACGACTTCATCGATGAAAAGGTCGATGAAGTATCAGAGACCGAACTACGAGTCTCTTGCATCGAACAGGTAAGATATACGTTCCTCACCAAACGTGTTTTTGTGCGTGAAGCTTCCTACTTTAGATTCTTTCTCTGAATGATTATCTTCTTTTGGAAAAAACAATGGGATGGTGGTTACAGAGGCTAAGGATGTGCCAAGAGTATATGGATCATGAAGGGCGTTCACAGCAATCACTTGTGATTGACACTCCAAAGTTCCATAAACGATACATCTTACCAGCGGGTGAAATTATGACTGCAACCAATCTTGAAAAGCTTAAGTACTTCGGAAGCAGTTTAGAGGATGCAGATGATTGGAACCAATTCCGAAATGGTAATTTGATCTTCTCTATGTTTCTGTCAGTAGACAAACCAAGACTCAAGATCTCTTCCTAACCTGGATTCTTGATTTGGTTTGGTTTCTCTCTCTCTCTCTCTCTCTCTCCCAAAGCTGTGCGTGCTACAATCCGAGAAACGCCTCCACCACCAGTTAGGTAAAAGCTCCACACAAAACCGACATCTTAAACACAAAAGAGTAACGAAACAAGATGACTTTTAACCGTGTTCCAACTAACTGCCGTTGCAGAAAATCAACGTCTCAGACTCCATCTCCACGGCAACCACCTCAGCGATCAGCAACCTTTTCGTTTACGTCCACCATTCCGAAGACAGAACAAGGTATAAACCGCATAGCTCTCTTTTGAGTAACACAATCTGTAAAACAAAACGATCCTTTCTTTACATGTTTGTGTGTGATATAATCAGATAAGAGATCAGTGTCACCGCATCGGTTTCCGCTACTAAGATCAGGATCAGTCGCTACCCGGAAGTCAGCATCAATCAGCCGGCCAACGACGCCAAGCAAGAGCAGATCGATAACTCCTGTAAGGGTATGAATGAAAGCATAAACTCGAAGTTTATTCAAGCAAAAAAAAGTGTTTTGTTTCATAAGTTTTATCTCTTCTTGATTCTTGTTTTGCATCTTTCAGTACCCATCAGAGCCAAGAAGATCAGCTTCGGTTCGGGTCGCGTTCGAGAAAGAAAACCAGAAAGAGACAGAGCAGCAGCAACCGAGTAAGAGCAAACGACTGCTTAAGGCTTTGCTTAGTCGACGCAAAACCAAGAAAGATGACACTCTCTACACTTTCTTGGATGAATATTAAAGGACAATCTCGGTTTTATTTGTGGAAGCGGTTCACTTAACCGGATAATTTTCAATTCCTGTTTTCCTCATTATTTAATTAATATATTTTATAATATAGAGAAATTATATCTATTTTTATTTTGTTGAGAGAAACGATTTATGTAAACCAAGCTACTGTGAAATGTGAATGCGATTTCTATGATTTTTTTTGAATTCAAGTGAACACAACACTGAATAACTAAATGATAAAATTATATAACTCATAAATGTATTTTATTCAATTATTATATGATTAGTTTGAGTATTTGACGGTACAATACTACAGTCATATAGATGGAATGTTTCGATGCGGTCGAATACTCAGTTTACAATTTTTTCCATAAAGTCTTCTTTGTCGGCAGCTGGAGGAACTTTCGGGTCGTGTCCTGGGTTTGGGCCTGTCGGTGGATAATCCATCATTCTATACATAGGGTCTTCAACAACCTATATACACATTATTTTGCGTCACCAACAATTAGTTTCCGTTTTGGTATATTTACACAAAGAACTACAAACAAAACTTTATATGTAGATATTTTAAAAATGACTGGAAATATTTACTTTTTAATCATTGATCTGAAGATACGAGGGACAAGAGAAATCAATGAAACACAAAAAGAAAAGAAAATCATTTTGAGATTACATACCTTGTTCGAGGAATAAAGATCGTTATGATCAGTAACTTCGTGGCCCTCCTCAGATCCTAAAAATATATATATACCACTTCAGATATATACATAATATGTATGTCGGGAATCAACCATATTATTACATTTTAGGTGAGAAATCCGTATTAAAAAGTAAAATAAATCAGTTTTGCATATTCAAAGTTGAGACTATTTGCAGAATATTTTCGAAAACCAAATAAACAGGTTTTAATCAGGTTGCTACTTTGATGTTAGAAGATATATATGTTTTGGTATACAAATTAATTACCCGAAGAACACAATGCATGCATGAGCAAGAACGATATGAAAAGCACAAGCTTCATCGATCCTTCAAAGCCTTAATTCTGATTTTTTTTTTTTTATAATCTGTTTGGAACCATATCCCATGCTTCTATATATATATGCCATTTTAGAAGGTTGACAAAAAAAAAAAAAACCATTTAAAAGTTATTGCCATTTGGCCTTGCAGGTTGAATCTGACCGTAGATTAATAGTTGAATTAAGAAAAGGTTTATATATATATGTTAATATATATATACCATTTTAAAGGGTTGACAAAAATAACATACCATTTAAAAGTTATTGCCATTTGGCCTTGCAGGTTGAATCTGACCGTAGATTAATAGTTGAATTAAGAAAAGGTTTATATATATATATGTTAATATATATATATATATACCATTTTAAAGGGTTGACAAAAATAACATACCATTTAAAAGTTATTGCCATTTGGCCTTGTAGGTTGAATTTTAGAGTTTGACTGGCCGTAAATTAATGGTTAAATTGAAAAAAGAGGGTTAAAACTGCATACACTATTGTTTTTAGAAGTAAAGTCGTACACAAGAACATCAAAAATATATAGAGCGTGAAAATGTTAAATTATAAGAACTTTTTCATTTGCAGTATCTAAGTTTTTGACAATAAAAAATAAAAAATAGAAGAAAAAGAAAAAATTAAAAAGCGGTTTTCATTCAGATATTTTCATAATCTGTTGAAATACTCTTGTGACAAATGCTCTAATTCTGAGATGCATTCTCAGAATCTACCCATAAATGATTTTAATCAACACAAAATAAGACAAGTGCCTCTCCAACTTTTGACATGCCATGTCAATAAATGAAAAAATATTCTGATCCAATTAAAACATTTGTTTTGTCCACATCACAAATGAAACACCAATCACAATATTTGCTTTGTCCACGTCATAAATGAACACTTAACAAAAAAATAAGAGCTATAGCAGACCCAACCAAAACGTCCAGCTCGTAATCAGTAGACCTGGTACTTCGGTTAATTTTTCGGGTTCGGGTCGGGTGATTCAGTTTTTCGGGTTTCGACGTATAGAAACTGTTTGAGTTTTTTTTCTAATTGTCATTCGGGTTTGGTTCAGTTTATTTCGGTTTCGTGTCGGGTTCCAGATTTAATATCAAACCCGATCGAGTTTTACTTCGAGTTCGGTTCTGCTTATTTCGGGTTTGGGTTTTTCGGGTTTTTTCAAAACCAAAGTAACCAATATAATAAAAAATCAAAATAGATTATTTAGAGTTTGTGTTCGGATTTTTTAAGTTCGGGTTCGGTTTATTCGGGTTTCGGTGTTTCGGGTTTAGACAAATAGAAACCGTTCTGATTTTTTAATATTACTTATCGGGTTCGACTCATGTTCGGCTCGGGTTCGGCTCGGGTTCGTTCATGTTTCGGGTTTAAATAAACTGTAACCGATCGGGATTTTAATATATGTTTTCGGGTTTGGGTTCGGGTTTCTTGGATCGGATTCAGGTTTGAGTTTCGATTTCAGATAAATGACTGCGGCGTAGCGCGGGTTCCGAACTAGTTATCTCAAATGAAAAACTCATGAAATACCCAAATGCCATTTGTTATTCAATTAATGGTTCAATTATTTTTATTTTTGTAGAAATTTGATATGTTCCCACCGTTAACGATGCTCTAAAACCGCCCCCATTGGAAAACATGAGTGGCCCAAAGTTTCACGTATTTATTGCATGAGATTTTTCACGTACTCTCCAGCTGACAATCCACATTGACGATTTTCCATAAAATATGTTTATGAATAAAATTAATTATATTAACAACGTGGGAGTTATAGTTATACTATGATAAAGAATTAATATGACATAAATTCTTCAATGCAACGTTTGTAAATATTGAAGTATATAATAATTTCATAATAGTGGCCGAATAAATTTAATTGTATTAATAATGTGGGAGCAAAAGTTACATTTTTAAAGAGTTTACGATATATATTAACTGGGATAACATTTTTATATAATGAAAAACCATGTCTTATGGACCAACAACGTGACTACGTGAGAGATAAATATAATTAGATAGTAGAGAGAAAAATATCAAAATTTCTACTGTTTTTTTTCCGTTAAAGACTTTTTCTCTTCTTGTTACGAAAACCGTTTATGAAGTATATAACCCAAAATGGCAAGATTACAATTCAACAAGAAAACTCCCGAGCTCGATCCGATCCATACCGTATCCAATTATGAAAGAACAAACTGAACAATATAGAGTTTATGTACAGAATTTCACAGAATCTTGAAAAGAAGAAGAGATCATATATTTTCGCGCCTTTAGTGTAATCTTGACAACTTGAAGGTTAAGACGACTGCTGAAAAAGTTGGCGGGAATGTAGTAGAGTCAGAAGAATAGCAGAGCCAATGGAAACAAGAAAGAGGATGTTGAGAAATGTGCGGTGGACACAGAAGCAGAGGTTTGGTTGATGTCGTATGTCTCGTATTCAGGACGACGACGACGGAGACTATCGACTAAAGCAGCATCGCCGTTTCCAAAGTCTCCGTAAAGTGAAAAATCAAGCGGCGAAGCGACACCGTGAATGGCGATTGAGGAAGAGAGGAAAAGATCTGGCTCGGAGACGAGAACGCCGTCTATTGTGAAACCGGAAACAGAGTTATTCGTGACGACGATTGAGTTTCCGGGGAGGAGAGTCGGAAGGCGAGAGAGTGGTTGCAAGAAACGGAGATCGGTGAACGAGAGACGTTGAGGAACGACGTGATAAGCGACGGAGAGACGACCTGGAGAAGGATTAGCGCCGCCGTTGGTGGAGGAGAAGACGTCGGCGGTGTCGTAGTCGCTGGGGATGAAAATGGTGGCGGGAAGAGGGATTCCGAATTGGTCTTCGACGGCGAAGAGGAAATTGGCGGCCCACTGGCGGAAATCGCCGGCTCCGATCATCGCTTCGATGATTCTGTCGGCGTGTAGGTGATCTTGCGGCGTCAGTGACGGAGGATAAGCGGCGGAAGTGAGAAACGAGACGGTGACGGCAAGGAAGAAGAGAAGGAGTTGGCTTGAGGTAGCCATCGGCGGCGAAGTTGTTACAGAGAGCGAATCAATCTTGGAGTCTTTTGAAGTTCGTTATAGAAGCTAACTGATTTCAACACAACACTTTATTTAAATCATTACTTGTGGAGGAAGGATGAGTCGTACCGGTTTGGTTGGACATAACTATACAAACCGGTATTTTGTGATAAATTAAAACTCGGTTATAATATCTTCCATGCTTTCGTTTATTATCCTTTAGTTTGTTTGTGGTCGCTTCACTACACAGTTTTCATACCCTTCCATGTTGTTGAAGATTCATCTATGGAGTTTTATCTTCATAAGATAATGTATGGATCGTCACGGAGACATAGTATGTTTCTGAAATCTCTTTTCGTTTTTTTTTTTTCTATGTTCTTTTCGTGTTGTGACAGAGGAGATTGGCTATGGATATCTCCAATGGTTTTTCCGATGAAGAATGTGTAGTAGCTTTTACTGTAACAGGATCTCATATATCGGTTTGTATTAAGCCTATGTGTGATGCACCAGAATGAGTTACCGACGGAAGGAAAAACATTGAAATAATGTTAAGAAAAGAAGGAAAAAAACATTGAAACTTATGTGATCTACTTGTCACTAATGACCTTTGCTATATATCATCACCAACTTAGAATTTTGCACTACAAAATTAAACCGTTACTTGAATGTTTGATTGCTTCCATCTTTCTTAATTACAAGTTTTTCAAAATTTAACCTTTAAGGTTATAGAAAATGTGGCGTCCATAAGTTCATGTCCTTGTCCCTATCTTAGAGCATGTGCAGCCGAGATTTTTGGTGCATCCTAATAAGACCAATTGCAATATATTTTATGTTTTACTTAAGTTTCAAATTTTATTAAATGCAATATATTTTATGTTTTACTTAAGAAATTAAACTCTACAATTTTTTTTTTAAGAATCTCTAGTAAATTTCTCTAATAGAAGTCAAAAAAAAATTTCTCATTTTAAGGTTTTTAACTTAAATTTAATATTAAACATCAAATAAGAACCTAAAGTCAGGTTTTTGGAATGCACATGCTCTTAATGTTCCCTATTAGAAGAACTCTTACTTCTCCTTTTCTGTCAAATATAATTAGCTCCAAATACCTTAGCGCTAAA
Organism: Isatis tinctoria; assembly: GCA_010577795.1. Lineage (NCBI taxonomy): Eukaryota > Viridiplantae > Streptophyta > Magnoliopsida > Brassicales > Brassicaceae > Isatis > Isatis tinctoria. The sequence goes on from CM021245.1 coordinate 25,531,152, forward strand.
TTTAGAAAAATCATTTAACCCTAAATAGTTAGTTTAGATGAATTCTCTAACGTTATGTTAAATTTAACGTTAGCAGTCTTGTGTTAACAATTAGATGTGCCAATTGGAAAATGAAATTGAACAACAAACAAAAATATGAACATCTAGTAGATTAGAAAAACATCAAGGGGGTATATTCAATCTTGTATTTGAAGAGATTTGATATGATTTGAGTTTTGAGATGATTTTGGGTGAATTAGGGAAGTTGAAATGATTTTAATCAAAAAACTCTACAATCCCATCTAAAACCATAGAATTTGGATTTTAATATTTTTAACTAAGCAATTGCACCAAAACACTTTCAAATCCCAGCAAATCTTCTGAAATTCATCACTTAAAATATTTACAATAACAGTGGATTTGAAGGTACATTTTAAAATCACAAGTTCAATAACACTGGATTTTTAAATGGTTTTTAAAATTCATGGTTGAATAACAGTGGATTTATGATTTTAAAACAAATCACCTCAAATCCTTAGTTGAATACACCCCCAGGTTATTGAATTCCTATCTTTGGAATATATTATTTGTTTGATTTTCAATAAATTTCTTATAACTAATTAACCATATCTGCTTAATCTATAAATACCGTAACTTTTTTTTCGAATCATGGCTCATGGGACTAGTAGATATATATAATTAGTTATAGATTCATAGATTGATGATGATATTACATATCTTGTTAGTTGTTGTTGAAATAAGAATAATATTACGTGGTACATATCCTTTCTCCATTACTGTAACATATTCTTCTTAATTTATTGGACGCGGAGGATGATGATGTCCAGGCGGCCTTCTAAAACGTGATCGTCCAGGTTCGTTGGCACCCGGGGGTGGATAGTCCATCAGGTTATCAACACTATCTGGAGCCTGTTTTACATATATAGATATAATTCAGACACCAACAATTACTATAACTTGATTTGTTTAACTTATGTCAATAGTTATTACTATTATATAATAAAAATATACTATCATATAGATATAATTCAGACTCAAATTTGGCAGACAATTAATTGCGAACATACAAATAATTTTTTTTTTGTTCTGTTGGACTTAGCAAATATTAAGATATAGCGTGTCATATATTGCATATGGTCAAGAAAAATATAATGTGATATCAAAAAAATATCATGAAATTTGAAAGAAGAAAAAACCGCGCATACTTTTTTTATTTTTTGGAGGAAAAGAATAGCCATAATCGGTTTTGCCAGTTTGATGACCAAATAGTCATCAACTGCATATATTTATAATTATTATAAGTCAATCAAATATAAAAGTTAAACATGTTTTATTTGACTTACCATGTGTGAGGAATACTGATCAATATGAGAAACTCCACGATCCGCCTGATCAAACCCTAAGAACAAATATATGCAATGAAATCTTTTGCAAGTACCTAAAAGAGTTTTTCAACAAATAAAAAATAAAATAGTATTTGGTTGGACATCTCAAAACTCAAAAGCATATCGAAATACTTTTAAATATGTACTCTTAGTATTTCAATTGAGATAAAATATATCATTAAAAGAAATCCGCAAGAATCACATTAGAACTTGGTACCAAATGGCTTCATACCACTATTTATATATAAAACCTTTTTATAAATAGAATAACAGTTTTCTGATTTTCTTATATTGTAATTCTTTGATCATAATTAATGTGTTACACTTAGATATGAATTTTGCTAATTTAATTTTGTGAATACCTGAAGAACACAGTGGAAATAGGAGCAACAATAACGAGACGAAAATCACTAACTTCATCCTTGTGGATGCGCGTAGTTAAGAATCGTTGATAGAAGAAACTAGAATTTGAGTTATTTTTCTCTCAGAAAAAGGAATTGGAGCTATTTAATAATAGCCTAATAGGTAATTGGACGTGATTATGGAGAAGATGATCTCATGGTGACCTCTATCTCCAATTTATAGCAGTACTTTTCACTTAACATACACATTAATTTGGAGAGATTTGTGATGATAACGTCTTGTACAAATTAACTATCTAAATAAGTTGTTAAGAAATTAATTTGGAGAGAACAATTTTTGATAATAACGTCATGTATAAACTATCTAAATAAGTTATAAAGATTTTTAAAAAATTGAACAGTAGTTTTTTTCAAATCTATCATTAATTAATACTTTTGGCATGATTCTAAATATATTTGATAAACTGTTTTGAGGATGTATTTAAATTACGATTTGGAGAGATTAATATTAAATGGTTTTTGTTTTCTTATTCAAAAATGATTTTTTTAAAGTGTGTGTTTAAAATGTATTTGAAAAAAAAATTGGATTCTAAAACATTTGTTATGATTTTATGGAGTTTGAATAGAGTTTTTAATTAAAAATATAAGAATCTAAATTTCATATTTTAGAAGGAGTTTTCGAGTATGTATTTAAAACCATTAAAACTATTCTAATTCACCCAAATTATATAAAAACTCGTCAAAAATGAAATATTTCCAAATTTTCACAAATACTAGATTGAATACACTTTTCTTGAAATATCTGGTGGCATAGACTTAAATACACTCTTGTTCAAGTTTTTGGTGATGTAGACTTAACTTTTCAGTGCCACACTTTTTAGACAAATTAGGAGTCTGAAAATACTAGGTATCTTCTATGGATATATATACTTTACACCCTTACGAAATGTGTCAAAGTTATTGGTAGGTTTAAGTTTCCCGGCCCTATGTATGCTAATCTACCATTCGTTTGGTAGATTATGTTTTGCAAATTTTTGTTTTCTTGCAGATAAATTTTCTACAAAATAAATAAATACATTGAAATTTGAAAAATACGATAAAATGATGCTTTTCGTAATTTCCAATCAAAATTTTCACATTCTTATAATATTATTTGAGATTTGACCATTTCACCAATTCAAACTGTGCATGTTAATCTCAAACTAACATTAAAGTTTTTTTTTCCTGCTGTGATATTCTTAAACTTTAATTTTAAGAAACATGTTCTATGAATATTATGAACAAAAAATATTTAAATAACATGATAAGATCAGTTACGTGCAGAATCTGCAGATGGTTGTATCAGTAGCTTCATTTGCAAAAAAAAAAAAAGAAGAAGTAATTTTGACGTTTGTGAACAAGATAATAATGAATAAGAGTTTAGACTTAAAGTTTGGGATTATGGTCTGAGAAATATCAGATTTGGGAAATTAAAATTTTATATATAAATGTTGCATTTTACTTTATAGTCATATTTTGGTTTTATGGTTTATAATATTTATGATTACAAGATTAGAATTTAATGTTTAGATTTTATTATTTCGGATTTGGAATTTGGAGTATAGTTTAGGTTTAACATTTACAGTTTAGGATATGGATAGATGGATAAACAAAAACCATGGATGAAAACTACTATATGTTACCAATTGTTTCACAATCTAATTACATTTTGTTTATGTCTTTTGGCATATCCAAGTATATTTTAGTTAGATAGAAATCAACTTATAGAAATATTTTAGTTGGATACAGAAACCAACTTACATTTTATTTGATTGGTTCAACAGTACATATCATAATTATAAAGATGGAATGATCCAATATATATAATCATATTAAACATTTTTGCTTCAACATGGGTATCAGCTTTTTGGCGGTGGCAGAGGGCTTCCAGGATAACCGGGTTTCGTTGGGTCATGTATTGGATTTGGGCCTGGTTCCGGATAATCCATCATCCTTGGAATGGTCTCTTCAACCTATATCCCCTATATATTAATTGAGAAGACGGAGAGAGAAAATTCAGACATGTGTCTCACTCAGAGTAATTTAAGGGGAAGTTAACCAATGAAATAGTTACATTTAGACACGTCAAAAAAAAATTAATATATTTTTTAATATATGGAAATATATATATTCCATTAGATTTTTTCTCTTTTTTTATGGTATCATTAAATTCAAAAATTTAGAAGCATATAATTAAGAGATTTAATGTCTTATATGATACTTAAATTTTAGAAATTATATAAATGCAAATTTTTATCCCACATGGACTACGAAATAAAAGGGATGACATGCATATTGCTTATAAATAATTAAATTTACTCTAATTTTGAATTACGTATATGAAGTATTTAATAAACGCAGAAATTTATAAGTTTTTATTTGATTCAATCAAGTTTTTTTTAATTATGTTATTAAATTGAATTTAAAAATATTTATATACTTTTGTTTGATAGAAATTTAAATATTAGAAACTTCCAAAATTGTGAAAATATTAGAATTATTTAAATTTATCAAAATTATAATATTATAAATATTTTTATGTTAATAAATTTTATATTATGCTTGATGATATATTGCTATTGTTTATTAGATTAAATATTATACTGAATATTATATTTATAGATAGTATATTAGCCATAAAAACTTTGACTACTATGATACTATGATTACAGTTTATTTAATAATCAAATATAAAACATATATTTTACCCGCAGGTATCATCTAGTTACATATAATAAATCAACATAGTTATTACATATAATCAACATAGTAATATAGAAGAAAAATAAAAACCATATGTGAACAATTAACATTTTATTCAATGAGATTGCTTACCTTGTTTAAGGAATATTGATCGTTATGGCCAGTAACTCCAACTCCATCCTCCTCAAACCCTAGAACAATACTATATGTGAATGTGACTTTACATATATAATTTTTTTTATTAATGTTTATATTGTGATCAATCATATTATTAGATTTTAAATGTGAAATCCGTAACAATCAGACTCAATTTTTTTTTTCTTTTTCTGATAGGTCAGACTAGATCTTGATATTAAAAATGTAAAACTATTTACAGAGCCTTTTCAAAAATTAAATAACAGCTTCTAACACCTTTGATATGGCATGCAACCGTAAGCACGTTTTCATTAAAAATATTATTTATACATTAGTTGTTTGAAAATATTATTTATATATTCATTTACCTGAAGAACACAATAGAAGCATGAGCAAGAACGACATAAGAACCACCGGCTTCATCTTTAAAACCCTTTTTTCGGTATCACGATATAAATTATTTTGTTGTTGTTTGGAAACTAACCCATGCTTATATATATATATATATATACATGCTGGGAAAATAAATGTGTTTATTATAATTATGTATATGTCATATGTTAGATACGCACGCATCATGTATCGTTTAATGCATTGATTTTCTGTTAACCTCATTAAGCATATTGCTCAAACTATATATTTGGTTAAAATCTTTTTATCCTTTTGAAGAAAAGTAATATATAGTAATAAATCAAAATTAATGATTAAATCATATGCAGTAAAAAACGTTAAGAAAATAACAATTACAGAACAATTATAGTTGAATGTCTATCTATTATGAATCAAAACAGATGTACGTATAAGTTTGAGTGTGGCAAGTGCCACACACAATTTTTTTGTTTTAAAGAATTTAGTCAACAAATTTTTATATACAATTTGTTTTGTTTGAAAAGAAAAATTTATATACTTTTGCTTTAAACATTTATTACATTAATGTAAAATACTAACCAAATCTTTATTAACAGTAACTCAACTGTTCTGAGTTTGAAGTGTGAAGCAATGGGCCACGCTCAACAACTGAAACCCAACTGTGAAGTGAGGCTAACTCAAGCACGGGCAAGATCAACGGTAAAGAAGGGAACAATACGAACAAGAGGTCAGAGAGTATGGGCAAGGTTGCAGAGGCATTAAAGACTGAGAACAGATTCAGCTCTCTACAAGACAAAGAAGATTGGGCTGTCAAGAGTATATTCTTTAGCATATTCGGTTTGTAACCTAAAGCTTCTAAGTTTCTATGTCTCTGTATAAATAAGAGATTGTTGGTGTAAGTGGAAGTCAAGTTGAATGAGAATGATATTTTGTCTTTGAAACTCTGAGTTTTATCTTTGTTATTGCTCTGCTTTCATGGTATCAGAGCCATGAAGGCTCCTTCTGATGCTTTCACTCCCGCTTTGCTCTCTATCACTCAAGTTGTAACTCTCAAACTCAATGATAAAAATTATCTTTCCTGGAAGCTGCAGTTCGAGCAATTTCTCAACAGTCAGTTGCTCATCGGTTATGTCACTGGAGCTAGTCCAAGACCTCCACCAACTCTTCAAGTTCGTCATGAAGATCAAGTCACAGAGACAAATAATCCGGCTTTCCTCAAGTGGGTTCACACAGACCAACTTATCAAGGCCTGGTTAATAGGTTCTCTCTCGGAGGATGCCTTGAAGAGCATCTATGGTCTTCACTCTTCTCAGGAGATACAGTTCGCTCTTGCTAAGAAATACAATCATGTCTCTGCAACGCGTCGTCTTGATATACAACGTCGCATTCAGAAAACGTCAAAGGGTTCTAAGTCTCTCTCTGAGTACCTTACTGAGATTAAGTCCCTCTGTGACCAGTTAGATTCCATTGAAGCACCTTTACCAGAACAAGAGAAGATATTTGGGGTGCTGAATGGACTGGGACGAGATTATGAAGCTATAGTCACGGTAATCGAAGAATCCATGGACAATCTTCCGGGTCCAAGCTTTGATGATGTGATGTATAAGTTAATTGGCTTTGAAGATAAACTCCAGAAGTATGAAGCTCCACAAGAAGTGACACCTCATCAAGCTTTCTACACCGATAGAGGAGGATACAATAGTCGTGGTCGAGGACAGTACAGAGGTGGTTACAGAGGCCGTGGATCTTACACTACTCAAGGAAGAGGATTTCCTCAGCAGTTTGGTCAACCAGCTGGAAGAGGCTCTTATCAAGGCTCATACTCGGAGATGGACCAACGACCAACGTGTAAGATCTATGATAAATATGGCCATCCAGCGTCGAAATGCTTCAAACGGTTTGATCAGACCTATAACGTGGAAGAAATGAAGCACGCTCTTGCTGCAATGCGTATCTCAGGCCCTGGTAATAGCTCTGGGACCGAGTGGTTTGCTGACTCAGCTGCAACGAATCATGTCACTAACACCACTCAGAACCTAAACTCATCTCAGCCGTATGAAGGATCTGATTCAATCATCGTCGGGAATGGTGACTTCCTCCCTATAACGCACGTTGGATCTATGGCTATATCGACTCTATCAGGTACTCTATCCTTAAACTATGTGTTAGTTTGTCCGGGAATAACTAAATCTCTCCTATCAGTCTCTAAGCTCACTGATGACTATCCTTGTGAGGTTACGTTTGACTCAACTTCTGTGTGTGTTAAGGACAAAACAACAAAACAGGTGCTCAGTCTGGGCAGCAAAAATAAAGGGTTGTATCGATTGGAGAATCCCAAGTTCTTGGCCTACTACTCAGTTAGACAGCAAGCTACTTCAGATCAAGTGTGGCACAAGCGCTTGGGACATCCACATCATCAAGTCCTGCAACATCTTTCATCAATAAAGGCGATTACTGTGAACAAGACTGTGTCAGGGTCGTGTGAGTCTTGTCATTTGGGAAAGTCTAGCAAGTTACCTTTCTTTAGTTCAGTCTTTAAGGCTTCTAGACCTCTTGAGAGAATCCATTGTGATGTATGGGGGCCTGCTCCTTCTTTGTCAGTTCAAGGATTCAGATACTATGTTATTTTCATAGATAACTACTCAAGATTCAGCTGGTTGTATCCTCTTAAATTAAAATCTGATGTTTATTCTACCTTTAAAGCGTTTCAACAAAGAGTAGAAAATTTGCTTGATCAGAAAATAAAGATCTTTCAAAGTGATGGTGGTGGTGAGTTCATCAACAATCAGTTACTCTCTCACTTTGCCAACTGTGGAATAACACATTACATCTCTTGCCCCCATACTCCAGAGCAGAATGGTATTGCAGAGAGGAAGCACAGACATGTTACAGAGCTGGGACTCTCTATGATTTTTCAGAGTTTTCTACCTCAAAGTATATGGGTGGAAGCGTTTCTCACAGCCAACTATCTGATCAATCTTCTTCCATCATCGGTCCATGATAAGATGCAGAGTCCGTTTCAAATTCTTGAAGGCCAAGCTCCTACATACACAGCTTTGTGTGTCTTCGGATGTGCCTGCTATCCGTATCTCAGACCATATAGTTAAAACAAATTTGATCCTAAGTCGTTGCTATGTGTCTTTCTGGGATATGCAGAGAAATACAAGGGTTACAGATGTCTTCGCCCTCTCACAGGGCGTGTGTACATCAGTAGGCATGTCTTATTTGAAGAGGATAAGTATCCGTTTGCAGAGGTGTATCGGAATCTGGTACCAGCAGCATCTACTCCGTTATTACAAGCTTGGCATCTGACTTTTGACAAACCTATTGTTATCGAAGAAGATGATCCAGTGATCGAAGAAGAAGTTATGTGTGTTCCTGCTTCTGTAGTGCAAGACCCTATACTGGTTCCCACAGAACATGATCAGGTGGATACTCATGAATCATCAGGTGCACAAGACTCATCTGACCATAGTTCTCCAACAGAACAGAGTCAAATCGAGCAAAATGATATGGTTACGTCTTCGGTTGTTCATGTTGCTCCTCAAAACGATCATCAGATGGTCACCCGAGGAAAGGCAGGCGTGGTAAAGCCTAATCCTCGCTATGTGTTGAATGTGATCAAAGGAATTCCTACAGAACAAAAACGATTGCTTCAGCGCTTAAACATTCAGGTTGGAATCAAGCAATGGGAGAAAAAATAGGAACGTGCAAAGAAACAAACACTTGGGATCTTGTTCCTCCACCTGAGAATGTCAACTTACTCGGCTGCAGATGGATCTTCAGGACTAAACTTAAAGCAGATGGGACTCTGGATAAGCTAAGAGCTCGATTGGTGGCAAGGGGCTTTGAACAAGAAGTAGGTGTTGATTTTCTGGAAACATACAGTCCAGCTGTGCGCACTGCAACAATAAGAATGGTGTTACATGTTGCTGTGGTTGAAAAATGGGATATTAAACAGTTGGATGTGAAGCATGCTTTCTTACATGGGGACTTGCAGGAAACAGTCTATATGAGTCAGTCTCCAGGGTTTGAAGATCAAGAGCACCCTGAATATGTCTGTAAGTTGAATAAAGCGATTTACGGACTAAAACAAGCACCTCGTGCCTGGTTTGACAAACTAATTTCTTTTCTGATAGAGTTTGGTTTCGTCTGCAACACTATAGATCCTTCGCTGTTTGTGTACTAAAAGGAGAATCACATTATGTTCCTTTTAATCTACGTGGATGATATGTTGCTAACTGGCAGTGATCAGAGTATTCTTACAGCTTTTTACGAGACATTGAGTATGAAATTCAGAATGAAAGATGTGGGAGAGTTGAGTTACTTCTTGGGAATTCAGGCTAAAGTAACTGATGATGGATTGTTTCTGAATCAAGAGAAGTATACTATGGATCTGCTCTTTGTGGCTGGAATGAGTGATTGTGCTCCAATGCCAACACCACTTCCACTCCAACTGGATCGAGTTCCTCACCAAGACAAGCCATTTGAGGATCCAACATATTTTAGAAGCTTAGCAGGAAAGCTGCAATATCTAACTCTTACACGGCCTGACATACAATATGCAGTGAACTTCGTATGCAGAAAGATGCACCAGCCAACCTTATCAGACTTCCAGCTCCTCAAGCGTATTTTGAGATATCTAAAAGGCACGATATCAATGGGGCTTACTTTGCGGTCAGACACAGACTCAACTCTTCGTGCATATTGTGATAGTGACTAGGCAGGTTGCAGAGACACAAGGCGATCTACAGGAGGATTTTGTACTTATCTAGGCTCCAACATCATCTCATGGTCTGCAGCTAGACAACCATCTGTTTCAAGATCCTCAACTGAAGCAGAATATAGAACTCTTTCTGATACTGCAACAGAACTAGCATGGATTGCTCAGTTGTTGAATGAGTTTGGCATTACTCAAGATAAACCGGCTGAAGTGTACTGCGACAACCTCTCGGCTGTACAGTTAACAGCAAATCCAGTGTTCCACAAGAGAACAAAACATTTTGAAACACATTTTCATTATGCTCGTGAGATAGTTGCAATGGGAGCGTTGGTGGTTAAACATATTCCTGCAGTACAACAGATAGCCGACATCTTCACAAAATCCCTTCCTCAACATAGCTACTATGACTTGCGCTACAAACTCGGTGTGGAAGAGCCTCCCACCTCGAGTTTGCGAGAGGGTATTAACAGTAACTCAACTGTTCTGGGCTTGAAGTGTGAAGCAATGGGCCACGCTCAACAAATGAAACCCAACTGTGAAGTGAAGAAAGCTGCAACGGCTAACTCAAGTACGCGAAAGATCAACGGTAAAGAAGGGAACAATACGAACAAGAGGTCAGAGAGTATGGGCAAGGTTGCATAGGCATTAAAGACTGAGAACAGATTCAGCTCTCACGAGTATATTCTTTAGCATATTCGGTTTGTAACCTAAAGCTTCTAGGTTTCTATGTCTTTGTATAAATAAGAGATTGTTGGTGTAAGTGGAAGTCAAGTTGAATGAGAATGATATTTTGTCTTTGAAACTCTGAGTTTTATCTTTGTTATTGCTCTGCTTTCAATCTCAAGATCGCTTTTGGTTCTAATTATACAAAAACACTCGTGAGTAATGTTTTTTTTTTAATTTTGATTAAATACATAGAGGTGACTAGAACAATTTTGTACATTCTTTTTTCTCATACCTATCAATCCAAAAATGTACGTTGCTACCGATGCAAATATTGATGAATTAGCGCAATTGGTATAAGTAGAATAATAAAATTTTAGATAAGTACAATCAATCTTCTAACTAAAAGAAAAATTTTGCTGTATTTTTTTAAATATCCAGTGTATATATATATATATGTTATGTAATAATTTGTCTTATTGTAATATCTCTATTACTATATAATCACTCTATGAAATGAATGGAACATAAGCTGAATTAGAGTTTAGGAAAATTCTCTAGCTTAGCCAAAACTCCCGAATTTGATGTACTGAATTTCCAAAATTTAAGCCAAACCAAATTAAAAGATAATTCGAATGGAATGCAAATTTATATATATATTAAATTAATCGCATATGAGTCGAACCAAACTGAATTATATAAAACAGAATTTAGCAGAACTAAACTGACCAAAGTTCAGTTAAAAATTAATATTTATCATTATATGTAAAATAATTTTTAAATCTATATTCTTAATTAAATTAATAAATAATTTTCATTTTTCATCTAAACTTTTTTAAAAATCCATAGAAAAATATAATTTTATCCTGAATGAAACTTATTTCGTAGAGTCCAAAAATAAAATAAAACCCTTTAAACCTGAACTGGACCAAATTAAATAAAAGTTTTTTCTTTTTTTGTTTGGTACTGAAATCAAATTAAACTTTGACCATGAAGCATATATATATATATATATATATATATATGTATTTTAAAACCTGAAAACTTCCAAACTGAACCAAACTATAAAATAAACCGAATGAATTAGAAAGTTATATACTAAATTAATTGAACTCAAACTGAGCCAAAATGAAATATACATAAACCAAGCCAAATTTTCCAAAATTAATATTTTAATTATATATATAGAGAGAGATATATATTAGAAATCTATAATCTTAATTAGATATATAAATTATTTTTGGTTTTCTTGTTTTTGGGTTAAAATTTAAAATAAAATATAATTTTATCTAGAATGAGACATAGTTTAAACCCTAAAAACTGAAAAGCTAAATTTTTTTATCTGAACCGAACCACCGGATGTATCCAATCACTTACGTTTATGAATTATATTAAAAATGTAATGTGTATTTATTTTTTATTTTTATTGGTTTTTAAAAGTTTTTTTATTTAATGATGTGTTAATTTTATGTGTATTCGTGTTTTGTTTGGATTAGTTTTTAAGTTTTTTCATTAATTGAGATTGCAACTTCAAAATAAGTAATAAAATTGTTGTATCAGGTAGAGACATTTTTGCTATTATTGTGTTGATTAGCAAACAAAAAGTTATTTGTACTTTTTAAAATATTAATGATCAGCAGATCTCGGAATTAATTTATGATTGAGATTTTTTTTTTCGACAAACTTTATATTTAAAAGGCCCAAACATGGACAAATACAGATAGAGAGCAAGAAGTTTAAGAGCTATAATTTACAAAAAGCCCAAACGCAATTTAACAAATAAAGAAAACAATTGAAGGCCATTAACTGCTTTGGGAAGAAGATGACGAAGACCTAGCTCCGCCGCCATGACTTCAACGAAGCTCTGCATCGAAGACTTTCTTCAGGGTACGCCGGTGATTGAATCCTCCCCGTGAACAATCGATCTGCTCAACTCATCCCTCTCAGCTATGCTTCCAAAAGGGAAGATCCGTCAAGGACTACTAAAGTTCATGGAAATCAAGGCCTCACAAAGATGGTGAAGGAAGACCTCCATCCAAGCAAGAACAAGATGAGTTTACAAAGATCGCTGCTATGAAGAATCTTCAAATCAACACAAGATTAAATTGAAAACAACTGAAGAAAGAAGATGATAAAACCTAACAAGTCAAAATATATATTATCGGACAAGCCGAAGAATAAAAACGGACAAGCCGGATGAAAAGCTCCGATTAACTACACAAAAGGTCGGTGAGATCGCAGCAAAACAAACGATGGAAAAACTAGATTTAGATAGAGAAAGATGAACAGTACAATGAGGGAGAGAGTTATCTTTTATGATTGAGATTTCACGTTAATGGTTATGTATGGCACGTTAGGAGGGGTATAAATTGTACATCTTCTCCTTGTCAAAACCACTAAAAATTCCTCCAAAATTGTTAACGAATGAAAGAAAGTCTCACTTTGTTTTTCATCTTACGTCCAGTTTCATTAGGCTTTACTATACAACTAGATTTGAGCTCGTCCTAAGGACGGACTTTTTTTATATTTAATTTTTTTTAAATAATATATATCTATAAATTTAGAAGTTTAAAGTGTGCTAAAATTTTAGTTTTTTTCCATAAATATAATATATAATTTTAATATGTTATGAGAACGGACGATATTTTTAGTTGGTTTTGTTTTTATTTATCTAATTTTATATGAAAAATATATTTGTGAAGTCATAATTTAAGATATGTTAATAATTTTATTTTGAAATAGATGATAATATTATATATTTATATTAATCATGTACCTATAGTATTATTATATAATATGCTTATCGATTTACACACACACACACATATATATATATATGTATATATATGCGTATTGATAGTTTAAAATATTATATATTATATCATCTTACTTAAACTAAAATATTTTTTTTAGTTTGAATAATGTAATTTCACATTTATAAAAATTAAAGTAGGCTAACCCGTCAATTACTTTCCAAATCAAATAATTATAATTTGATGAAGCAACATACAAAAAAAATTATTTGTTTGTTTTGTGAATTATTGTATTTAAGTAAAAGAAAAAGTATGACCCATTATTTTGAGATCATATGTGTATATATATATATTTAGTTTTTAGTATATCATATGTTGTAGTATTTTATTTTTCATAATAGTTTATCTTATATAAAATTATTATTTTATTTTAAATGAAATTAATTTTACATTTATGAAAATACCCGTTTATTTAATTTTTTATGTATTAAATCCATTTTTTAACTAAAACTATATAGTAAAATTTACTATTCTAATATATATATATAATAAAATCTTATTGCATAAAACCTTTTTACATAAACTCTAAAATATAATATTTTAAATATGTTTAAACGTAAATTTAGATTCTATTTGATTAAAAAAGATATTATGGGATTTTGTTTTGATTTAGTTCTGATTTAAATTTTAATCATAATTGACATTTATCATTTGACTAAAATACTCTTAATGAATAATTACAAAACCATTAAAATACAATGACATATTTCGTAATATAACACAGTTAAACTGGTTTTTTCTATAATGTAACCTCATTTAGTAGTATAAAAGTTTAGCCCAAATTTTAATTTCTTAAATTACGATTCTCGTGTTCACAAGGATGAAGTTGGTAGTTTTTTTTCGATCAAAAAAAAAAAGTTGGTAGTTTTCAACTCGTTCTTGCTCCTGTTACCATTTTGTTCTTCACGTAATCACATATCAAATTAATAGAACCCAATTGTAACACATTAATTAAGATTTAAGATGTTCTTTTTTCCTATATTTGTATTGATAAAGGATTTACAATTTTTTTCTTTCAAATTTCCTAAATTCAAAATATAACATGTATGAGTATTTGTAAATTTTTTCAAAATAACAAGATATTTCTATTTAAGTTTTTTTTTTTCTAATTTAAAAATTCTTCTAAATCCATTAAATTTCACTGTAGACTTCTTACGTATAATTAGATTGGGTTCTGTTTCCCTCTTGTCCGTCTTTTTTAAGACATCTTGTAATTCGTGACATTGATAATTAATGAAATGCTTTTAGCCGTAAGAAAAAAAAAGAAACTTGGTTAACAAGTGCTTATATATATATATATATATATATATATATATATATAGATTGAATAACACATAATACTCGAATATGGACTTAAATATCAATAATCTAATAATATGTAATTTTTAAATTAATTAAAAAGCCATAAACCGGTAATCCTTAGTAAGTTTAAAAGTTGCAGTGCTATATAAAATCATAAAGAGGTGACTTGATCTTCATAGAAAAGGTCTATATGAACAGTGGGAATCAAGATACAGTTTGATTCTAACGGATATCACACCCAAAGTTCATAAATACATGTTATCTCAATCAATATAGATTGGTAACACAGTGGTATATATTTTTTTATGGTACAAAATAGCAGTTCAAGATGATAGTACGTTCATGTATAAGCAGTATGAATAGTAGTAAAACAGTGCCATCATTTGTCATGAATCTATCTTTTAACTGCTCTAATATTTGGTTATACAAGAGGTATACGTTGTACGTTGTACGTTGTATATTTATATTTTGCATATTTTGAGGATGGCCATGGAATTACTGATCATGCTGATGATCAATATTCCTTAGCTAAGGTAAGCAATAAAATAAAACATGTTTAATTTACATATTATTATTGACATATAATAACTAGAGTATATGCAGTAGATAAATATTTGATCGCAGCCAAAAAAAAACTAAAAAAAAATTGATCAAATTTGGCAGAAAAGTTACCAAAGGTTAAAAACATCGACAAAAAAAATATTCTTGCTATCTGTTAAAAACATCGACATTTGACACTCGTTTATTGATTTGCCAATTTGAGTCAAAAACTGCTGTCATTGTTTTTTTTGCTGTCATTGTTTATATAAATCAAGTTTATAGTAACTGATGGTGGAGCAAAAACCCAAATATGTAAATAGAGATCGAAGAAAATATCTACAACCTGATGGACTATCCGGAACCGGGTCCCAACGTACCTGGTGGGCCACGTTTCCGTAGACCTCCGCATCCTATAAGAAACCCATAGTTAGAGCATCATCAATGGAAGAAACTCTAGTATATATCTTAAAGTATTATTTTATTAAATAAAAGAGGAGAGAGAAATCAAAATTGTTAAGTTTTTTTTTTATTTGGTCGCTGAATCCAGAAGAAACGATTCTTCTTCTTCCTAAATAAGATACATTTCTTATTTCTCTTTCCTTTTTATTATTATTTTAATGTTAAAAGTATACTAAGATCCCTTTAAGAACCAAGCGATAATGATGGCCTTATAAGTTTAAAGTTCGGGGCTTTTCTGCTCCGGTGTTGTGTCGCGAGAAAATTCTTGCTATCTGTTAAAAACAATGAATAGTAGTAAAGTTCGTTCGCGAACTGCCCTTTACTTATAGCCAGGATTTGCTTGGCCAAGAGCTTCCCTCAAGGCTAACGCTTTAGCCATTAATGGTGACTCCACATGCTCCGTTTCTCCGCTCCTCTGTGTTGTTGCCGCGTTTGTCCGTTTCTCAGAAACCAGCCTAGTCTAGCTTCCCTTGTCTCCTTCTCCCATGCTGCATCTGAATTGTAGGTTGCCATTTTTGCTTCTGCGCTTCTCAATATCATCTTAGGACTATCCCGTTTTCCTTTCTCTTCGTGCGTGTGGGCTTGTGTCCACTCTCTCGCGTTGCTGGGATTTCTCTATTCTGAAAGATTCCTTTATTTCGCACCACCTATATTTCCCAACATGTTTTTTTTTTAACCTTCCAAGATATTCATGTTCATAATAACAATCGGTCTCCTCTAGAAATATCCTTCTTCGCTACGAGAATAATAACTATTGCTTCTCCTTTTACGTTGTACCTCACACACTTCACGCTTTTACATTTTTCCAACTTCTCTTTTGCAAGTCTGGATTGAATAACCCCTAGTCAAAACTTTTGAGTTTTTTTTTTAATAATCTTTGCAAATTAAATTATAGTTTGCTCGGAGGTTTTAACCCAAATCCAAAAAAGGGATTCCTAAGTAAAAAAGAAAAAGAAAAACGAATGATATTTCATATCCGTCCGGTTTCAATAACCAAAATCTCCAAAAACCGGGTTTGTATAGGAACTTATCAAAAAGTGATGTACGGCATTGACAAACTCAGTTTTAAAGAATGAAAAATTACTTGTGTCTCCAGACTTTTTATAAAAAATTTACACTTAGATCTCTAAAATCCAACAACTCGTTTGATTTTTAAACCGACGATCCAATAATTCATACACTATTCAAATCCCATGCGTGGAGTTAATGTTGTATCCAAATCTAAAAAGTTAAAATTTGAAATTTTAGTGAACAATTTTTCAAAATGTTTTACTGAACTGAACAAAACATAAACTAATGAAAAAGAAAAAGCATTATACATGTGCAACGAGTGGATCAATTCTAGTATATAGAGAAATTCACAAACTTAAAAAGTATTTTGTAAAATTATATAAGATTTAAATGGTAATTATGCGTAAATGTAAAATATTGAGTTACATACCCTAATAAAAAAAAATCAGCTTCACTAACCATACATGTAAACCATTACCTTTCTTCATTCTGAATTTCTGACTGTTTTTTCTTTCTTTTCTATTTCTCAATGATTCGGCGAATCAATTAATCAAAAAGGAGAAAAATGACCCCAAAAAATGAAATTAAGAATTACGAGCTTTGGGAGTGGAATCTGTTCAGAGGGTAAGAGGATCAACTTCCGAGTTTCGCTCCTTCATTGGACTCCACTCTTCTCCCTCTGCAAATAAACATAGAGAGCTCTTTAGTACGATATTACCACTTACAGCAACCATAAAAACCAACACAACGAGGATTCCTGTTATGCATGTAATTCTTCAAATTACATGCATATGAAGACCATAAGAGAAATAAAAAAGGAACGCACTTGGCTTTTCGGAGATGACCATAAGCCGCCGTTGTAATATGGAAGCTACGAAGAGGAAGATTGAGCACATACCAAACATGATTGTGATCGGAAATGCGTCAACCTGCAGAACCAGAAGATTTAAAGGCAAATAAGATTCCAAAATAGCTTTTTTTTCTTTCTTTTTCCCATTTCTTCCTTTTATTATGTGAAGATGACTTATTCTTACGTTGTACAAGACGATGCAGACAAAGATGTTGAGCGGAACACGGAAGAAATTCATTATGGTGCTTCGTGCTTCTTCAGGGATATACTGTGATCTCATCTTCATTATCGAAGGCCAAAATATTCCTACACAAGCCTCGAAAACGCAGAAACCAAGTAGCTGAATGGAGGAAGTTAACGACAAGCCTTCCTCTTTCACCTTTGACGGAGTCACCAATAACTGAGCAAAGATGTTATTAGTATAGGGTCAATGCGCATATAAAAGATTGCATAAACATAATAGACATACACTTGTTGTAATGGGAAGCAGAAGAGAAGCAGCGGATACTAGAAAGACGATTTGCATGTAGTTTTCTACTCTTAGAGACGAGCGAGACATGAGACGTGCTGCAAGGGAGCTTCCCAACATCGAGGCCAACATGAAGGTTGCAAAGACGAAGCCATGTGGGATCTCTTCGTCGTTTGGGCTGAGAGCTGGTGTCCAGAGGAAAACGAATGTGTACATTGATGCTTCAAATAGAGACTGAATAGCGCCCAGCAATGCAATCTTTTCATCTGAGAAATCACCGTCCAATGTGTTAGAGATAATGAGGAAACATAGCTTGCAAATTTAATGACGAATGAAGACAAGAGTATACTGAGAAGCCTCTAAATCAACAGTTTTTGGCGTTAAATTTGAACCTGCCTGAAGCAATTGCTATGGCAGCGACTTTGAACTGAGTCATCAAGTCTTTGCTGTCAGATGGATCTCCGAAATTCTCAGACCATGTTGTCAATATGATGGCCATTCCAATTGCAAGAAAGCAAGCAGCGGCGTCGAAGGGAGCAACAGGACCAAAGGAAAAAGTGTCGACAAGTAGATTTCCAAACAAACCAGAGAGAATAGCCACCAGACCATTCCCAAGGAAAACAGCCTTAGAGAATGTCAGTGACAGCCACTGTTGGTCAAAGTTCCTCTGTGCATAGTTGTTCACAAAAGCAGAGATTTAACATCAGCCATGGGTAAAACTAGGAGTCTTTACTTTTTTCAACACCCAACTTTGTGTAAAGATTGCAAATGAGCTCTGATATGTTCTAGAACAATTTGAAGTCTAGCAATGATAGTTTCGAGATGGTATGGAATATACAGCCATCGAGAATTTAACTGTGTTAACTGTGCCACTCATCAGGCTAATCGAGAAACAGACATGGCTAAGAGGAAGACTATGTTTTATCGAACCAGTATCTAAAAGAATTTCCGCAAGAATCAAAACTAAAGAAATAGACTTCCAACACCTAGACTGACTAATGTGCACATGATTCATACGTAGAAAAAAACAGAGTAATAAAAGCAAGGCAGACCTTGTTGTGCTCTGCAATGAGCCAAGATTCGAAGGCTGAAAACAAGAGAGATGTAGCAATACCACCCAAAATACGACCGACCATCAAAACTCTGTACTGTGGAGAGTGCTTGGTGATGCAGCTTAGTATGTAAACTATGCAGTATGTAACACATGCCCTCTTTCGACCCCTGAATCCATAACACAAAAAATATTATTATTTCACCTAAAAGAAAAACATAGTTCTCCTCTGATAACACGGACATTGAACTTAAAAAAGGAAACAAAATTCTCACTGTTTGTCAGCCAGAGATCCAACAATGGTTCCAAATAGCATGGAGGATCCGAAACCGGCAATGAATAGCTGACCAATATCTCCTTTTCCAAAACCATAAGTGCTGTAAAGGTAATACACATAAGGTCCCTGAAGCCAATCCCCAGCTGTAGCACAACATATTCAGTGCGTATCAGCATGAATTGATCCATTTTTCAAGAAGAAAACAACAATTGCTTCATTACTAGGTATTATCTTCTTCAATTGATCAAAACCCCAAGAAAATATAAAAAGAAGACGTATCAGGTGATAATCACTCGCCCTAAGTACTGCATCAACCTCATCTAAATCTTGAATCAAACCATGAGATGATGCATAAAAACGAATCTGCCATTCTAATCAACGGATATTGTCAATAACTGGAACCGGATTTAGTATGAGCTACAGGAGAAGTCCATCTACGGATGAAGAAGAGTAGAAAACGTATACATTAACTGCATCTGGATTCGATCTAGTTACAGAAGTGGATGATTCTTAAATAAATAAAAAAACAAGAAGAAGAACTCGAGAACATTCACTCTCGTCCAACTCCAGGTAACGAAACTACTTAGATCAGATCGATAACAAGGAAATCAGCAAATCGAATTGCAGGTGCCGATGAATCACAGAGCTGATTCCGAAGAATTTCACGAAGCAAAAAGCGAAATCGAAAGCGAGAGGAACGTGTAGAAACATTTTTTTTTTTAGAATTTAAGAAATTGCAGTAATGGTGGGAGAGACGTACCCATCATAATAGAGAAAACGACGAGGTAATTGTTTTTGAAGGAATTGAAGGAAGAGGAAGTGTTGATCCGATCCTTGTTTGTCTTGCTCAGTTCCAACGCAGCCACTACGGCAGCCATCACTCCAAACACAAAGTAGTAGAAAACCTCCATTGTTCCTTTCGCTTCTCTCTCTCTCTCTCACTCAGAGTTCGAGAGCTACGGAGAAGAAGAAGAAGAAGAAGAAGAAGAAAATGTCGAGTGGAGAAGGTGTGTGCGATTGAACCGAACCAATTTTTACCGAGTATAGAAAATTATCCTCTACAACGCGGTTACGATACACGTAATAAGCCTGAGTCGGTGAGTTTTTTCCCCATAATATTCCATTAAAAGATATATGTATATAATAAAAAATATCAAATTGATATTATCAATACAGAAAATATTGATCAAGATTTTATACGAGAATAGTGAACTCAATTAGATTTTAGCTACTACAAACGCTTGGATTCTATATATAGAAACCGGTTCAAACCAAAGAGCACATCTTTGGTTATTTATAGAAACTAAGCAATCAAAGATGCTCTTGCCATCGCCAATGCACCTTCATATGTCCGGTTCGCACCAATGAAACCACTCATGTGCACAAACACACATCCCGGAATTGAGCTTTCCTCTGAGAGCTTCTCCTTCTCTAGACCTCTCCATGAAATTGGCAAAGCTTTACGGCTCTCAAACCTGTCTGGTGAAACCGAAACCGCCTGGATTCTCCAGTTTTCGCTTCTATCATCCTGCACACAATCCACAGACAACACACTCGTTGGCTTAAGACAAATATAGTTTACAACATAGTAAGATCATTGCATTAACCCCCGAGGAAGTACCTGGTAAAGAACATATTTTATGGGAGTATCAATCTTCATTTCTTCCTCGAGCTCGAATATATGGAGTTTCCACTGCCAATTTCACAAGACTCTTAACGACTTGCAAAACTAATTCTAACACATCTAGAAAACTTGGACCATGATGCAGATGACATGTATACTCTAAACGAGATCATTTTTAACTTACTGGGCATTGTTTACTGAGCTTGATGATCTCTCCGCTGGAATCTATATCATGACGTTCTGCAAGACACTCCATAACAATTGACCGAGCTGGTAACCACGATTCCGCATGGAAATGTACACACTATCAAAAAGATAGAAACAAAAGGTATATTTAGAAATTGTTATTTATGTATTCTTAATTCATACCCAAATAAGCAAGCAAACGGATTCTTGTGAAACGAGGGAAATTGAAATCGATTTCACTTTTTTTATCAGAAGAAGATAACATTGGTTGTAAAAAATATTAGTGTTGATTCACATTTCACACAAATCAATTTTCCTAGTTGCACCAAGGTTCGAAACCAAATGACTTAATGTAATTAAATGAGTTATAGAAGGGAGAAATACCTCCAAGAACTCAGAGCCAGCAAGCTCCATTGCCCGATGAAATGCTTCATCTTCTCTGCTACTAGACTGATCTGGTTCAATCCAGTCTAAGTTCAACCTCCCAATCCTATGCGACAAGCTTGTGTTGTTTACATATCGTGGAGGCTGGTCAGTATCATACTGATGGATGCCGTTGTCAATAGCATCCACTGCCTGTAGTTGCATACAACAAGGAGTGATCATAAAACCATGTTAAATACAAGTTCAAGAATTCCTCCACCATCTGTAATACTGAGATTCCTTTATTTGTTAGCATCCTCAAATTTTTTTTTTTTAAAGTGAGATAAAGCCCTGACTTGGTGATATAAACACAGGACAAGAAGTTCAGCCAGGAATAGAATACTACTTGGCCATAATTGCCAATTAGACAACAGATTCAGTAACTTTGATAGGCATAGCCACCAAATTTAGCTTGTTCTTTGCTGTAAATGCTTCGTTTACTCTATGCACACCAAAAAATCTAGCAGCGGAATGAGCAAAGCTCTCTCTAAAGCAAGAAGGATTACCTCAATGAAATTTTTGTACACAGCTAGAAACAATCGATGCACGTCAGGATGTTTCTCATCAAGCTGAAGCTCCTGAGCAATTATCTCCAATCCATAGTGCTAAAACGGCAGAAGCAAGCATCAGCACAAAATGTCTCTACTAGACCAGCAAAATCACAAGAAAGTATGTTCCATTTACCTTAAAGATAAGCCCGGCACTACTGAGTTTAGTATTAAACCCATGTCCAAACACTTCGGTGAAGCCTTTCTGGTGATGGTCATAACGTTGGCTCTCAGGATCATACACACCTCCAACATCAAGAGCTGCATCAAGCTTCTCCAAAACCTTATAACCACATCACATATCAATTACTGCACACAATCCTAACTAGGCAAGCAAAATAATACAAGAATTGACGAAAATTTCTCCAAGATTTGAAGAATTTTACACAAAATTCGAGCTGGAAATTCCAAAAACTAAGTTGAATCCAGAGGAAGAAGATTCGTAAACAGATACGCTCGATTACGTGGTACATAGACCAAACAGAACCTGATGATCTCTGGTCCGGACGATCTGGGCATCGGAGAATCTGCTGGAGAGACGAAGCATGAAGCAAGCTAAGGTCTCGTCGCAATGGAAAGTTCCATTATGCGTCCCAACCAGTTTCTGCTTCCCTAACGAATTCGTCGAGAAACTCGTTCGGAAGTTTCCAGAACATTTCAGAAACAGAGAATGATTTAAGATTCTTCTGCTGCAGAACAGACCACTCGACCCAAACATGGCTGAAAAGAGAAACCCAAATGGTCAACGACTAAAACCCTTGACCTCGTGGGTTTATGTTCGGCTAAACGCCGTCGTTTTCAAGCTTTAGGCTTTGTTGAAAACGCTGTCGTTTAGAAGAATGATTATCTTTGTTTTCTTGGGAATTATTTATAGAGTTGATGATCATTGGTTGACCTACCGGTATGGTTGATCACCACACTCACATTTTGGTAATCAAAGCTGTTTGTTTTCCAAAATTCGGCAACACTTTTTTAATCTCTTCCATGTACCAAACTCATTGTTAAGTTTTAATCGTGGGACCCTTTTATTTAATCTCTAATTATAGCAAATTAATACGACTGAAGTGTTTACGTCTACCAATTCATCAAAATATTTCTGTATAAGTTTCATATAAACACTCCCATGCACGTACTTAGTAGATAAGGTAGTTCTTAAGAGATAATTAAAACTAACATGGCAAAACAATATTAAAGAAATGCAACCAAACTACTTTGGAAAGACTTCAAACCAAAGGAATTGAGAAATGTGGTCTATAAGCATAACATCATTGCCTTCAACCAAATCACCAAATCACCAAACAAAATTTCCATGATCACTCTTTTCTTACGTTAATCGCAAAAACACAATCATTGTTGTCCCGAGATTTTGATCTGCAAAATAAAATAAAAAGCGAAATTAATTAGATGTAAACATCATAATAGATTGAAGGCTAACAACTACGTTTTGGAACAGATTCGATATATTCTATGGAGACAGAGACGTGTAGAGATAAAGAGTATATAAATATTGATATTACAAATTAGCTTCTCTTGAGCATATCATTACAAAAACTCGTTAAACAATGACATTCGTTCACCTACTCGTCTCTCTTCTCATCTGCATTACCTTCACGCCTTCGATCTCCGTCGTCCCTGACCCATCAACACAAGACCTGATCAACAGAATCTGCAAACAGACAATCGATTTCAAGTTCTGTAATGAAACAATCACATCTCAGCTAATCAGACGACGTACATCCATCAAGACAATCGCGAAACTAACCGCGGCAAAAGCATGGATCAACGCCATAGAAACACTGGACAACATCGAAGGTTCTCTTCTTCCCAAAGCCAAAGATCGTCGAAGCAAAGCAGAGTTCGCTGCTTGCAGGAAAGCGTATAGATTGGTGGATGCTCATCTTGACAACGCGTTGAAGTATTTGTATCTCAGAGATTATCGGTTCATGAGAGCGTATCAAGCTCTTGCGCTCATGAATATTTCCATGTGTAGGACGAGTTTCTTTCATCCGACGCCGATGGTTTATGCGAATTGGAACATGAGGATCTTGACGGATATGGCGATTTATGCTAGCCGGATTCTCGCTCCTCCTCCTCCTCTAAGGACCAAGACCAAGAAGAAGACGCCGTGAAAGTCATCGTTTCGGAGTGGAAGCTTGGTTCTCTTATTTTTTTTATCATTGAATCCTATAGTATTAGTCACAGTTATTCAAACGATTTTTTAAAGAGTTTTTTTTTATATACCATAGAAAGAAAAAATCACTTTTTATGAATTTTCGTTTTTCATAAGTTACATTTCTTTATCTTGTTTTTTTTTTTTGGGTGTAGACGTGCTTGTAAGGTTGTTAGTAATAGCTCCATTGTAATATTTTGGCAGAAAATAGCAGAATTTTG
Organism: Isatis tinctoria; assembly: GCA_010577795.1. NCBI lineage: Eukaryota > Viridiplantae > Streptophyta > Magnoliopsida > Brassicales > Brassicaceae > Isatis > Isatis tinctoria. The sequence continues at coordinate 25,555,475 of CM021245.1, forward strand.
TTTTTTGATAAATCGTGTAATAATGTTTTGGCAAAAAGCTGCAAAAACGTGTTTTAGTAATTAATTTTCACTATATATTTGTTCTAAAAAAAAATATCACTAAGCTAGTGTTGAAACGAATTGATATAAATGATGATAAATTTGTTTTAAAAATTTAAAATGTATAATTTAGAGATAACTAATAGCATCTTTTGTATTAGGTCTGCGACTTTGGTTAATCAAAACAAACCAAGCCTATTTTTTATTTTCGGTGAGGTGAATTCTTTTAGAAACTTACTAAAAATAACCAAACAAAATTCGATTTGATTTGGTTCACTTATGGGTTAATTTTGATTTTGAATTTAATAACCAGAAATAACCAAATTTTGGTTTTAAATTCGGTTAAAACTTTGATACTAATTAAAACCTGTCTAACTTTGGTATAAACTACAAACCAGTCTAGTTTGGTATTAACCTGTTTTTTTTAAAAAAAAAATTGAGAGTAGATACTCGGGTGACCAAATCTGAAAAAAGTGTGCCCATCACTTCAACTGATCAACCCGAAATGGAACTAAAAACCGGAAAAACAAGTTCAGTTCTGTTCGGTTTGGGGCAAAACTGCAAGTCTACTCCTGATAATTGATTTGGTGAATCATGTCACTATTAAATCATTTCCCCCAATTGCTGCTGATATGACCAAGTCATAAGGATAATTTACCTTTTAAAATTAGTGTAATATATGATTGTGTTACTTGCCTCGAAAGAAACATAGAATCGGAGGGGTTTCTAACTGCATAACGAACGTGTGCCTCAGTGTCTCTTACTAACGGCCTTAAGCTGTGAGCTTCTCAAAGGAAAGAAAAAAATGGGCACTACAAACACATTTACAAAAATAGTAAAAAATAGTAATTGTTCTTGGTCCAAAATATAATTTTAGGGTTTGTATTCTTCAAGGAAATCGAACTTGTTGAACTCTGAGAACTCCGTGGTATGTAGAAAAAAGTCTTAACATTCCAGTCAACTATGCATGATCTCTGAACTTAGTTGTTTGAACAATACCTTTGTTTAAGTTTTCTGTTTTGGAATAATCGCTAAAAGTATCTCTTTTTTTAATCTGATCCTCAGAAAAATACTGTGATTTCCAGATAAGACCATGCATTGTCTTGTACAGATAAGTTTTCTGTTTCCCTCTTGCAGCCTTACACCTCTCCTTAACGCTCTCTTCCTTTCGCCTTAAAAACCACGTCTCTCGTCTACAAGGCCAAAGTCGTGCACACACAGTTTGAAGCTAGACAGATCTGGCAAGAGTCTAGATAAGAGCTGTCACATTTTCGATTCGCTTCACATTGTAATCAGACGTTCGTTAAATACACTCAAGAGTTTTCTCTGATCACTTAGTTGGAATTATAATAGTTTCGGGAAGAGATAAAGTGTTTGTCTTTCATGTTTTGTTTTGTAAACAAATGTTGTTACGAGTCTCATTCGTTTGCAGACATTGAAATGACTGATGCTCAATGTGAACACCCCCTGGCCGTTGAAAGGCTTGCAACGTATCTACCTGCGTTGAGGGTTGAGCATTGCCCAGCGTACATGAGCGAGTATTGCTTCTGGAGGATTTACTTTGTTCTTATGCATCCTAAATTCAGCAAACATGACGCCTTGCTTCTCTCAACTCCTCAGGTAAAGCTTGTTTCTCAATTCCTCTGTTCTCAAGTTTTGGAAGCTAATCCGATGTATGTTTCAATAGAAGATTCTCAAGGATGATACTGAACTAAAATAGCAGCATTTGAGTTACGTTGGCAGCTTTTAATAGTGGGTTTGCAAAGTTAAAGGAATACATTGTATAAGTAATAATTGGGAAAAGAATGAGATTATGCTGGTGTGAATCATTGTGTTTATCATTTTCCAATAAAGGTACTTGAGTCGAGAGCACTGTTATCCCATGAGCTGCTGCATAAGAGAAACAAAGCTCCAGTAGTGGTGATGCAGGAACCGATAGTCCCAATGCGGAACCTCTTTCTCTACGTGAATTTGGCTTGTTTCAACATGAATTTTAAAGACTTTCATGTTCTGTTTTCATGTTTCAAGTTCTGTTTTAATTGAAGGAAATTGTTTTACAGTTGGCAATTATTACTTTTTTTTTAAGAACCCTTGATGTGGTTCTCTGTTGGAGCAAAGAAAAGAAAATTATCCTAACAAAGATTCTTAAAACAAAATTTATAATTAAATATCAAATAAGAATCTCATGAGAAGTTCTGGTTCGCACATGCTCTAAGGGCATGTGCAGTCCAGAATTTTCTAGAGGTTGTTGTTTAGTATTTTAATATAAAAATGAGTGTGGTGGAGAGAGAAATACAAGAGAAATGGTTCTTAAAATCCTTATATAAGGATCAATTCTTATATTTAAGATCCTTTTTATTAAATTTAATCATTTTATTATAATAAGAACCAACCTCAAAATCTGGGTTGAACATGTCTAAGGCTCTGAATCTTCGAACCATAAATTTCAAGATTGAACTCTACCACCACATTGTGACCAAAAAGAAAAAAGAAAAAAAAACCACCACACTAGTTTGTTGCGCTTCAGTCCGGGATCAGGCCTTTTGATAATATCGTACTGGGATGTAAGTCATCTCTTCGAAGTTGATCAAAACAGGAATGCAAAGTTCAACCTCAGGCCGATGTTCTTTTTACGTGTCTACATGAATTTGAATGAATCTAGCGGCCACGATCTATTATTTGACAAGACATTTATGATCAAAATAATTACAGAATAGAAGCAATATATTAATGGTTTTTGGTGTTTTCAAAGAGACAGGGACGCACGTGACGGAGCTTTGTGTGTGGCTGCTACAGAAAAGCTAAAAGATCTTTCCGAAAAATATCGTTCCAGTTTGTGAAGAGCATGAATCAGTGTGTTGACATGCTTGTCTACTATAAATTTGTCAGTAGTTTCGAACTCATTGATATATTTTCCCTCTGTATATGTTTTTCTAAAATCTAATTACCATAAGAACTTTTTTTATATATATATAGTACGTAATACATGCTTTCATCAACAATAAAATCCAAAATAGATATGACTCCAACGAAAACGTCGGACCCCAGTTTGATAAGATATTCGATAAGGGTGTTGTCCTTTACTCTGCACAAACCCATTTGCACATATTGGAACAACATAATAGAAATCAAGCAAGTGGATAGCAAGCAAGTTTGGCCAAACCACACATTCCTTCTGGTGCATCAACGTCTCTCTTGATTCTCATGTAACCATTTTCTCCCCAATTTTCTCCCCACGAGTTCTTCAACAACCAATACTTAGTCCCTTCTGGACTTATCCCATAACCAACAAATGTAACGGCATGATTCATGATTGTCCCACAGTCTTGATTAAATATCCCGCCCTTATATTGCTTAAACGCAGTCCCGTTGCCTTCTATCGCCACATAAACAGGCTGTTGAGACACTGCTTTTAGCAAGGCTTCCTCATCATTATTTGGAACCTTCTCGTACCCGCTGATAGTGGCAGCAGCGGTTGATCGGGTGGTTAAAGCACATGTTTGTATTACGGTAAAAGGAATTGATTCATTATTATTGGTAGAGATAGCTCTGTTATATACAGAGTTAGTACATACAAGTAAGGTAAGCGTATATACAGCCTTTATAATGACAAAATCAAAGGGATTGTGATTCTAATGTAGACGTTGGAGATATATACGGTAATACACCCCCTCAAGATGGACGTCCAGAGGAGAGGCCAATCTTGAATCTTAAAGTCTCATAACGTGGCTTGGCGAGAGGTTTGGTAAGAGCATCTGCCAGTTGATCATGAGTGGAGACATGTGAGACTCGGACAAGACCAGTTTGGACTTGATCACGAACAAAGTGGTAGTCGAGAGCAATGTGCTTCATACGTGAGTGGAAGACAGGATTTGCAGCTAAGTACGTTGCTCCAATATTATCACAATAAATCACCGGTGTTTGCTGAATAGGTAGATGAAGTTCTGTCATGAGTGACCGTATCCAACATAGTTCCGCAGCGGTGGAAGCCACGGAACGATATTCTGCTTCAGTGGAAGATCGAGCGACACCGGTTTGCTTTTTCGAGGACCAAGCGATTGGATGACGTCCGAGATAGACTATGTAAGCACCGGTGGAAGTGTAGTCATCTTTGTTTCCTGCCCAGTCGGCATCAGTGAAAGCATGGAGAATCTCTGGGTTGGTAGCTGAGAAGTAAATGCCGTGGTTCATGGTACCCACAAGATAGCGAAGAATGCGTTTAGCGGCAGTCCAATGTTCCGTCGTGGGTCTGTGCATGAATTGAGAAAACTTGTTGACGGCGAAGGAGATGTCTGGACGCGTGAGTGAGAGGTATTGTAAGCTCCCAACGATGGCTCGATATTCAGTTGGATTGTCTAGTGCAATCCCGGAGAGTAACGAGAGAGTCGTATTAGGACACATTGGCGTTGATATTGGCTTCGCATTTGACATCCTTGTCCGCTCCAACAGATCTGCAATGTAACGGTGTTGGGTGAGATGTAATCCATAAGAAGTACGAATTACTTCAATACCAAGAAAATAAGATAAATCGCCTAGATCTTTAATGAAGAAACGTTGAGAAAGAGATTCGATAAACCGATTGATGTGAGATGTGCTGTTTCCAGTAATGACAATATCGTCAACATAGACCAACATGTAGAGGAGGATATTGTCTTTGTTGTAGATGAAAAGAGATGCATCGGCAAGAGAGTTTGTGAATCCTGCAGTGAGCAAGAAGGTACGAAGCTCATTGTACCATGCCCGTGGAGCTTGTTTAAGACCATAAATGGCCTTGCGAAGCTTGCAGACTGCCGTAGGATTGTCTGCATCAACAAAACCTGGTGGTTGGGCCATATACACCTCTTCTTTAAGATGGCCTTGAAGAAAAGCAGTCGTAACATCTAACTGTCTCAGGGGCCATTGACGAGACGTAGCAGTGCTGAGAACAATGCGGATGGTAGCCGGCTTTACAACTGGACTAAATGTGTCTTGATAGTCAATGCCTGGTCGTTGAGTATAACCTTGAGCGACTAAGCGTGCTTTGTATCTTTCGATCGAACCATCCGCTTTGCGCTTGATTGTGAATATCCATCGACAACCTACAACATTAGAGGCATGAGCAGCGTTAGTAAGATCCCATGTACGTAGTTTAATCTGAGAGTCAATCTCTTCACACATGGCTTTACGCCAGTATGGTGATTTGAGAGCTTCTGCAACAGATTTTGGTAGAGTTGTAGGAGGCTGAGAAATAGAAGTATTGAGGTTCAATTTTTGAACAGGTTTTCGTTGTCGGGTGCTTGTGCGTCTCGGAGCCGGAGCCGGTGGCGGGGCAGGAGCCGGTGGCGGAGCAGGAGCCGGTGGCGGAGCAGGAGCCGGTGGCGGAGCAGGAGCCGGTGGCGGAGCAGGAGCCGGTGGCGGAGCAGGAGCCGGTGGCGGAGCAGGAGCCGGTGGCGGAGCAGGAGCCGGTGGCGGAGCAGGAGCCGGCGTTTGTTGTATGTTTGGAGTAGTTTGATTCTCCACATTTGTAACCTGTGAAAGAGAAGATGGACTAATAACAGAGACAGGTGGGTAAGTTGGTGTAGTAGATTCTATTTCTTCTAATTCTTCTTGAACTTTCAATGGACTAGAGAATGGGAAAACGGACTCATGAAATAGAACATGCCTAGACGTGTAAATGCGAGACGTTGTTCTATCAAGGCAAAGATATGCACTTTGAGAAGAATTAGAAGCATAAGGTCGTATCCAAGGAAAACATAAACACCCAAAGATGCGAAGCTTTTGAAAATTTGGAACAGTGCCTGTTAATAGTTGAAAAGGAGTTTGAAAAGCTAAGTTTTCTGTTGGCATCCTGTTGATAAGATACACAGCGGTGGCAAAGGCAAAAGTCCAATATGACTTGGGCACTGAGGCATGCGACATAAGAGCAAGACCGGTCTCAACAATATGTCTATGACGGCGCTCTGCAATGCCATTGTGCTCCGGTGTATGAGGAGGACTTGTCATATGAGAAATACCATGAGTAGATAAAAAATTTGAAAGACCAATAAATTCACCCCCATTATCTGTATAAAGTGTTTTTAGTTTTTGGGAAAAACGGTTCTCTACCAAAACTTTAAACTTTGTGAAAACTTCAAAAACTTGTGATTTTCGTTTTAAGGGATATAACCAAGTATACCTAGTAAAGTGATCTACAAAAATTACATAATATTTAAAACCATCAATAGAAAGGAGTGGAGATGTCCACACATCAGAGAAAACAATATCCAAAGGATGAGATCCCATACTTCCTTCGTTGTGGTTGCACTTGAAACAATTGTTTGAACCGGCAAGGAAATCGCACCAATAATCGCACTATATAGAAGTCGATCTTGTCGCCTCCATGGAGTAAATTCTGGATTTGGATTTGCTACACCATCGATGAGAATGGTTGGTGACGGTGCCGAACTTGAATCTTCGATGAAGTGGTGAAGTTCATGTCCGTCAAGAAGGGCTCTGACCTGACGACTCCACATAAGGTAATTGACCGTCGTGAGCTTGGTAACACTGGACATGTTAACCGAGAGAAGAGTGTGTTCTGGATTATTTGCATTGAAAACAGCCGTGAATTCGGCAGCAGCAGTGTTGTCAGCCATGGAGAGAGAGAGAGAGACAGAGTATGAGGAAAATAGAGAAGATGATGAACAGTAACAGAGAAGAGGAAAAAAAAATAGGTTTACACCTATGAGGGCTCTGATACCATATTACGGTAAAAGGAATTGATTCATTATTATTGGTAGAGATAGCTCTGTTATATACAGAGTTAGTACATACAAGTAAGGTAAGCGTATATACAGCCTTTATAATGACAAAATCAAAGGGATTGTGATTCTAATGTAGACGTTGGAGATATATACGGTAATAGTTTGTTGTGATGCTCGATAGGGATATTTATCCTCTGTGGTGATTCCTTGGTTTTTGATTATGTACTCGAAAGCTTTAGGAGCATTCCCTCCGCCACATCCCTTGTTTTCGCTGCTGCAATCCAACAGTTGCTGCTCCGACAGCGACACAAGCACTCCTTTTGCAATTTTCGTTATGCCTTCCACGGCCGCCACGGCCGCGAAAGCCCAGCAGCAACCTTATCCATTCCAAAAGTTGTATACTTTATATATTTTTTGAAATGTGATAAAAAATAAAACAGATTTGTAGACAAGGACATTGTCATCTAGAAATTCGTACTAGTATTATTGTTATGTCAACATTTATGTTGAAAGTTGAAACCAGGGAAAGGGGATAGTTAATTACCACATGGGTTTTGGTTCTTAATGGATGTAACGGCCCCTCTCTGTCTCCAATCCATGCTTTCACCGATTACACTGACGTTTTCATATCTAAACGATGTTGAGGTTTCGATCATACCTTCGGGAACCAGTAGCCCCATGTACCTCGCCCGGAATTCCTCGTCGGTGAGGTCGGAGAACTGGTTGACATCCAACTTGTACGTTCTGTTCGCATTCATGTTGAAGCTCTCGACGAACTCTAAGTTCTTCTTAAAGATCTCAAACCTACTCTTTTTTTCAGAATCGTTGGAATATACACGCTGAAATCGAGCCATCCATTGCTCATGTTTCTCCGTGGCACCAGAAGCTTCAAAGATTCCCCCACGAGAAGTTGCTCCTGAAGTTATGGAACTCAAAATAATGGCTAGAATCAAGAAGATGATCGAAGCCATTCTTTGAGAGAGAAAACGTATGAAATGTCTTTTTGTAATATGATTGTTTGGGTTCCAAGAAACGAGTATAAGAAGGTGTCTTATATAGAGATTGCTAACTGTGTGGTCGCATTTTCTTCTTTTGTTTTTTTTTTAAATATTGTAACAAGATTTTTCCAGCTAATCTTCGTCAGTTTCTACACGCAATAAGTCAAGTACATGGCCAATCAAAATACATCAATTTTTTTTTTTTTTTATCGAGCCTTATGATAACAAGGGTAGGGGACAAATTGGAATTATCAAACTTGCGGTTTGCGATTTGACAATGATGTAATCAATTATGTAAACTTTTTTACATGTTTCAAATTTGACAATGGTGCATGAAGCAAATTATAATTGTTTCCATTTTGGAGAATGGTTAGCAAGAGTATATAGTAACCCTCTTGCCTTGTTGGTTTTTGGTGATTTCAAAAAGGGACATGATGGAGGCGAGGGACGCAAGAAAAACTATGCTGATACAGCTGAGTACGGACGGAACCGTTTGTTTGGTTGCTCGAAAAACGATAGGATTGTTTTGAAAAACAGATTTATTTGGTCATTGCTTATTCTTCATATCGTTATTGTTATAGAGGTTTATATTTCTCAGATCATTATTATTATAAGATAAATAGTATAAAAGTTTATCTATAATACGTATTTAATCTCTTTTTTTTTATCGAAGGTTTGTACGTATTCAATCTAGCTTCTAAAAATATATAATGAACACTAATGGACTATTGTGTTAAAGAACCGGCCAATTCTAGCACTAAATCATGTGTCGGCGTTCTATGAATTACTTGTGTTATTGTGACTGTTTTTAATACATTATATGAGTTTGAATCTGCATTGTGACATCGAATGCAATAGCACACCCAAGTATGCAATATATACAAATGGGTGTAGTGGACTAATGGTTGAAGCGGAGATATTGGTTCTATTGTGTTGCTAATTAGGTTTCCAGTGAAGAAAATGTCTTGCACCGTAAAATATTAATAAAAGATTGATCTTGACCAATGATGTAATTACAATTCAGATCCAAACCCACTTTTGCAATTCAAAAAAAAAAAAATGTATGCAACATACTTTAGTAACTTGCTTTCCTAGTTTTTTTTTTTTTTTTTTTGCCAAGAGTAACTTGCTTTCCTAGTTAAAACTGAAATATTGTAGTCTCAATACATAATATAATACATAGAAGTTTTAAACATTGTGATATTATTAAAGTAGCTGTATCATAATATTATTTATAAAAATGACGTCAAAAATATGACATCACAAACATGACGTCAAGAATAGAGAAGATAAACAGAAAAGGGGAAGTATCTAATTGTTGTATCGTAAATTAGAAAAGCTGTCGTAATTTAGACCGTGTATAAAAAAATGACGTCAAAAATATGACGTCAAGAGTAGGGAAAATGATATATGGGAGACGGAAAACCATTTAATTAGTTTGTCGTAATTAGAAGAAACAAAATATCGGAATTTAAAACCCCCCCCAGAACCATACAATCTATTAATGTATCATTCTTACCACAACGTTAACATTACTTTTAAGATAACGTCCAACAATAATTATTCTAGAGAACGTCGCAACTTATTGGTCTCACAAAATTTATCTACATAATGTATATATAACTTTCGAAGAATAAAATTACATGCGTGTTGTGTCTTTGAATAAAACAAAAATAATCTCTTCACTTGGATAGAACTGTTTCGTTTTTGTCCAAATTGAAGACCATACAGTTCTCTTTGCGTCTTCATACAACTCAGTTCCTCCAACGGTTACTCTTCAAAATTTTAAATTTTTTTGACAATTTGTTACAATTGTTTGGCACTAAAAAAGATAAGGTTGATTAATTTTAACATAAAAGAAATAATGACTTGACAATCAAAACATTCAAGCAACCATTTTCAAGTTTCTTGAGGAATAACATAGGATCATATTCCCAAAAAGATATTGATTCTAAAAGCCTTGATTACATTTTCAGAATACTATTTGAAATGCAAGGAGGGCTTAAAGAGATCGGAAAGCTTTGGCTTCCGATTTATGATGGAAGAAATGACTCTATGTCATAGCTAAACATGTTTTGAATTGGAGTTGAAAGAACTAATTAACTTCAGCGAGTGACGAGCATCTCTCTGGCTTCTCTCTCGATCAAACCGTAACGTAACTGGAAACCATAAAGAACAGGCTGGATCAATTCAAGAAAAAGAGATACTACGAGCCCTCTGCCCCACGCATCTAACTAGTTCACGTGGTTCACCACTTATTTTGTATGTCAATTGGTTCAGCTGATCAAACTGAAACCAAATTTGAAACCGAGAAAAAAATTCTGGGCTCTTTTGAAGAGTTAGTTCGATATTGTCCGTTTTGGGCCCAAGTTATATAGCTCTCACGGATTTGTTTTTGGGTTCCTTCCCAAAAGGCCTCATACTAATCAGAGTTAGACACTACTTATATATTAGACACTCTCTGTCTAAACTTCCGATGTGGGACTTGGATTGTATCCCAAGATTCTCCCCTTCAAGCTAAGAACCACATCAACTCGTGGCTTCTCTCCTTAGAGAAACTTGGCACTCAACTTGTACTGCCGTACTCACTCTACGGAACTCTTTAAAAGTCTCTCTGACACCCTTATAGCAAGGTTACTTTGAGGGTTATCTTCCTACCACAACGAACATGCAGGCCCAACCCACTTTTCCAGGTCCACTCTTTGCAACCTGGCTCTGATACCAATTTTTGGGCTCTTTTGAAGCCTGTGTCCAACTTTCTCATTAGTACGATATTGTCCGCTTTGGGCCCAAGTTACATAGCTCTCACGGATTTGTTTTTGGGTTCCTTCCCAAAAGGCCTCATACTAATCAGAGTTAGACACTACTTATATATTAGACACTCTCTCTGTCTAAACTTCCGATGTGGGACTTGGATTGTTTCCCAAGAAAAAGAATTCTGTTTATTTTGATATGATCGGTGAAAAACCGCTGGTCTACTCCTGATAAATGATTTGGTGACTCGTGTCACTACCAAATCCTTTTCCCCAATTGCTGCATAACGAGCGTGTGCCTCAATGTCTCTCACTATCGGCCTTAAGTTGTGAGCTTCCTGAAGCAAAGAAAAAAAATTGGGCACTAGCTAGAAACACAAATTCAAAGTTGTAAAAAAAGACTAGTGTTTGGAAGGGTTTGAATATTCAAACCGTAAATTCTCAAGATTGAACTCAACAACCGCACCAATTTGTGGGCTTTAGTCCGGGACCATGCCTGATATGTGAATATTCGTCGGGAATCTTGAAGATATTTATGATCCTCACGAATAGAAACACTTTTTTCTTTAAAGCCTTTCTTGATATATATAACTAGAAAAAGGTTTGGACCAAATTCTGGGAGAGCGGCCTTTGATTAGTATCCACTGGGATGTAAATCATCTCTTCGAAGTGATCGAAACAGGAGTGCAAAGTTCAACCTCAAGCCGATGTCTTTTTTTACGTGTCTAGCTACATGAATTTGATTGAATCTAGCCACGTTCTATTATCTGATATAAAGACATATATGAAGAGGTTGAGCGTCATTATTCACTTGCAGAAAGACTAATTAATATATAGACAATTAGACATGCTTGTCTACACTGTTATTAAAAGTTTTATCTCTATTATAAGATTTTCCTCAGTATATGTTTGATTATAATCTAATAATTTTTTTTGATAACTCAGGTGATCCTAAAAGCTTTCTAGACCAAAAAACTAATATGGAGAAACTATGTTAAATTGTTCGAACCACGTTGACCAATACTATTTGAACCAGATGGCGGAAAGTACTAATTCCTTTTTGCCACTGGACCAAGGCGACTTGGTTACTATAATCTAATAATTACCACAAGAGCTTTACATATTACTACACCAACGTTATACATGGTTTCCACCAACAATAAAATTCAATAATAGATATGCTCCAACGAAAATGTCGGATCATAGTTTCATAAGATATTTGATAAGGGTGTTGTCAATTACTTTGGACAAACCCATGTAAGATATATTCGAACAACGTAACAGGATTCACGCGACTGGATAGTAAGCAAGATGGGCCAAACCACACTTTCCTTCGGGTGCATCCACGTCTCTCTTGATTCTCATGTAACCATTTTCTCCCCAAGTTTCTCCCCACGAGTTCTTCAACAGCCAATACTTAATCCCTTCTTCACTTATCCCGTAACCAACAATTGTAACTGCATGATTCAGGTTTGTCCCACAGTACTCTTTGTCAAATATGCCCCAGGAGTAGGTCTTAAACGCATCCTCTGACCCATCTATCGCTACAGAAACAGGCTGTTAAGACACCGCTTTTAGCAATGCTTCCTCGTCATCGTGTGGAACTGTCTCGTATCCGCTGATGGTAGCAGCAGCAGATGATTGGGTGGTTGAAGCACATGTTTGTTGTGATGCTCGATAGGGATAGTTATCCTCTGTTGTGATTCCTTGGTTGTCGATTATGTACTCGAAAGCTTTCGACATTATCCCTCCATAACATCCATTGTTGAAGTCTCTGCTGCAATCCACCAGTTGCTGCTCCGACAGTGATATAAGCACTCCTTTTGTAATCTTCGTAATGCCTTCCACGGCCGCCACGGCCGAGAAAGCCCAGCAACATCCTGTTCCATTCCAAAAATTGTATACTTTATATATTCTTTGAAATTTGATAAAAATAAAATAGATTTATAGACCAGGACATGGTCATATCAGCATTTGCGTTGAAAGTTGAAACCAAGAAAGGGGAAAGTTAATTACCACATGGGTTTTGGTTCTTAATGGATGTAACGGCCCCTCTCTGTCTCCAGTCCATGCTTTCACCGATTTCACAGACATTTTCATATCTAAACGATGTTGAAATTTCGTTCATACCTTCGGGAACCAGTAGCCCCATGTACCTCACACGGAATTCCTCGTCGGTGAGGTCGGAGAACTGGTTGACATCCAACTCGTACGTTCTGTTCGTATTCATGTTGGAGCTCTCAACGAACTCTAAGTTCTTCTTAAAGATCTCGAACCTACTCGCTTTTTCAGAATCGTTGAAGTAAACACGCTGGAATCGAGCCATCCATTGCTCATGTTTCTCCGTGGCAGCAGAAGCTTCAAAGAGCCCCCCACGAGAAGTGGCTCTTGAAGTTATGGAACTCAAAATAATGGCTAGAATCAAGAAAATGATCGAAGCCATTCTTTGAGAGTGAGAATCTATGAAATATTTTTTTAATTAATATGATTGTTTGGCTTCCAAGAAACGAGTATAAGAAAGGTGTCTTAGAGCATCTTTAATGGAGAGCTGTTGAAAGGTTCTAAATTTTTTAAAAAAAGAAAAAAGAAAAAGAAAAAATGAGGTGGCAGCTCCACACAATAGAATCGCCTCTTCCATAAGAGTTGTGGAGACAGTTCTAAAAAAAACTCTAAAATGTTTAATAATAAAATATGTTTGAGAGCTTAAATCTGTCTCTCCAATACTGATGCTCTTATATAGACATTGCTAATTGTCGGGAAAAGTGCATATTTCAACCTGAACTAAGCCAGTCGTGCATTTTCAGACCTAAGCAATCAACAAGTGCGTATTTCAACTCAAACCGTTAAAAATTTTAAATTTCCTATACGAACTTACCATTTCGGGCCAAAATCTACATTGACTAACGGATCGTTAGTCAAACGTTAAACAGTATCAGACCTGTGACAGGTAATGTACCTTTTTAGACCTGAACTAGCTCTAACGTGCATTTTCATACCTGTACATTTGAGTAGTGCTTATTTCTCCCCAAACCTAAATAAAATTCAAATTTTCTACCGAGAAAACAAATGATTTAGAAACCGGTCTGCCCCGGTTTTGGATATTTTTTTTTAAAACATCACAATTCAATATAAATTATTTATTTTGGATATTTTACTAGTCAATTGGTATATATATATATATATATATTAGCTCATCACAATTTTTTTTCTATTCATTCCAAACTCAATATGTATTATATGTGACTGTGCATTATATATATTGGCAAAAATATTTTAAAATTATATATATATATATATATATATATATTGGGAAAAAAAGTTAATTATATATTGGCAAAAAGATTTTAAAATTGTGATTTTTAAATCATTGGTTTTCTGGGTAGAAAATTTGAATTTTATTTAGATTTGGGGAGAAATAGGCACTACTCAAATGTACAGGTATGAAAATGCACGTTAGAGCTAGTTCAGGTCTAAAAAGGTACATTACCTGTCACAGGTCTGATACTGTTTAATCAAGATAGATTTTGGCCCGAAATAGTAAGTTCGGGTAGGAAATTTAAATTTAATAACAGTTTGAGTTGAAATACGCACTGGTTGATTGTTTAGGTCTGAAAAAGCACAACAGCTTTAGTTCAAGTTGAAATAGGCACTTTTCGCGCTAATTGTCTGGTTGCATTTTTTATTATTATTAGAACTAGATAATACTCCGCACAAGGTGCGGGTAAAATATATGATTTATATTTGATTTTTTTTTTAAACAAACCTTCGTATATTAGAAATAAAACATACAATATCACAGGATACAATTAGAAAATAAGCTTGTTTATAAACGAGAACGAAAAACACTAAAGAGGATGAAACCGTTCTCTCCAAGAGAGAGATAAGGGCATAACCGAAGGGAGGTTGTGTTGAGCCCTTGTTAGCCAGTCCAGCCGGAAATGCATAACATTCTTCAGATCCTTTATGATTGCTGAGTGATGGCGATGAGTTGATAGATGAAGTCTTGCGTTTCTTTCCTTCCAAATCAAATATAATGAGGCTTGGTATACGAGTTTTATGAGTAGCGCGTCATTCTTATTACGGGTTGGGTCTTTCAACCAAATCAACCCCTCGTTGAACTGTGTTGGAGGATTGAAATTGAAACGAGAGTGAAAAAAAGACCACACCTGAGAGCTGAAGGTACAATCAAAGAACAGATGCTGTTTTGTTTCTGAATCGGTGGAACAGAGAAGACAGGTAGGTGAGATTTGAAGTCCCCATCTGATAAGTTTATCCTTAGTCATTAGTCGATCGCGCGCCGCAAGCCAAGCAATGAAAGCGTGCTTTGGAATGCGCCCCTTATATATTTGATTATTATATAAACAGTTATCATAGTATCATAGTAGTCAAAGTTTTTTATGGCTAATATACTATCTATAAATATAATATTCAGTATATCTAATCTAATAAACAATAGCAATATATCATCACACATAATATAAATTTTATTAAAATAAAAATATTTATAATATTATAATTTTGATAAATTTAAAATAATTCTAGTATTTTCACAATTTATGAAGTTGCTAATATTTAAACTTCTATCAAACAAAAGTATATAAATATTTTTATATTCAATTTAATAACGTAGTTCAAATAAAACTTGATTAAATCAAACAAAACTTTCAAATTTCGGCGTTTATTAAATATTTCATATACGTAATTCAAAATTCTGAGTAAATTTAATTATTTATAAGCAATATGCATGTCATCCCTTTCATTTTGTAGTCCATGTGGGATAAAAATTTGCATTTTATTCGATCAAAAAAATTTTTCATTTATATAATTTCTAAAATTTAAATGTCATACAAGCCATTAAATCTCTTAATTATCTGCTTCTAAATGTTTGAATCTAATGATACCATAAAAGAGAGAAAAAATCTAATGGAATATCTATATTTCCATAAATTAAAAAGTATATTAATTTTTTGTTGACGTGTCTGAATGTAACTATTTTATTGGTTAACTTTCCCTAAAATTACTCTGAGTGAGACACGTGTCTGAATTTTCTCTCTACGTCTTCTAAATTAATATATAGGGGATATTGTACGAGGTTTTTTTAGCTAATCGTTGCCAATTTCTACACGCAATAAGTCAAGTACATGGCCAATCAAATTACAACAAACTTATTGTTTACGGAACCTCATGATAACAAGGGTAGGGGCCAAATTGAAAATGATTAAACCTGCGGTTGCGATTTGACAATGATGTGATCAATTATGTGGAAATTTGTTACATGATTCAAATTTGAAAATGGTGCATGAAGCAAATTATAATTAGATTCATTTTAAGAAAATGATTAGCAAAAATATATAGTACAGTAACCCTCTTGCCTAATTGTGAAAACAGCCGTTGGTTTTTGATGTTTTTAAAAAGGGACGCAAGAAAAATTATGCTGACACAGCTGAGTCCGAAAAACGAAAGGATTCTTTTGAAAAGCAGATTATTTTGATATTAATTAAACGACGTCAAGAATAGAGAAGAAGATAAACAGAAAAGAAGAAGTATCTAATTCTTGTGTCGTAATTTAGACCAAAAACCCTATAATATGCATAATGCATGGTTTATAAAAATGACGTCAAAAATACGACGTTAAGAGTAGAGAAGAAGATATATGGGAGAAGGAGAACCATTTAATTAGTTTGTGGTAATTTTTTTTTTTAAAAGAATGTTAAATTTATTCAACCAAAAAAAACATCGTTTATGCATACATTTTAGTTTTGAAGGTTTTGAATGTTGAAAAACAGCTATAGAACATGCTTAACGTGTCTGTAACCAGACCTCCATGGCGTCGTCATATGTTGAAGAGTTTGAAAGGCGAAAGGATAGTATTCTGTTCCTGATTTGTCTGTCTATCGTTCGTTCGAGTTGAGCAGCAGAAGTGTGGTGTTGACCATGGCGTCGTTCATTTCTTTCTCTCCATATAGAGTACACCCCAGCTTGGAAGACATATTTCTTTATAAAGGTTTCTGTTTTCCTCGGTACCGACCTGCTAAGAGTATCCATTATTCTGTTCCAATCTGTTGAATAATCCACTCCATACAATCGCAAAGAGAGCCCCTTCCACACTTCCGTCGAGAAGCTGCACTGAAAAAATAGATGATTTCGTGATTCAATGGAATTTTGACACAAGAGACAGGTCCCATCTGCCTGCGGATTCCATTGCATGATTCTATCTCCCGTTGCCAAACGATTTCGGACCCCTAGCCAGCAAGCGAACGAGAATTTTGGCGTAGCCCCATTGAACCAGATGCTCTTATACCAGCTTACTCTGTTTTGTTCCCCCCGTAGCAGTTCCAGCGTTGCCTTTGAGTTGAAAAATGTCTTGTATTCTCCCTCCTTTCTTTTCCATAAACGGACATCTTGTTCTGTTGTTAGTCCTCGATTTCTCAATCTCTGAATCTCTGCCTCTATCTTAGTTAGGAGATCAGTTCGATGGCGTCTTCTCCTCCCATTTACTGCTTCTTCCACCGTGGCCGTGATAGGCAGACCTAGATCAATAGTACCACGCTCACCTGTGTAGTCAATCAGTTTTCCTAGTGATGACCAGATGTCAAACCAGAACAGCGATGTTTTTCCATTTTGGATTTCCACCTTCGTGAACTGTGATGCTCTTCCCCTATACTTTAGGATCTTCCTCCACATCCAAGATCCCAAGGACGTTGTTGTTTTGATTGACCAGAAGGAGTTCTTGCCCACTAGGTATCGGTGAATCCACCTTACCCATAGTGAGTTAGTTGACAGTATTCTCCATATCAGCTTCAGATTACAGACATTATTAGCTTCAGTGATTGACTTCAGACCCAACCCTCCTTCAGCTTTAGGTTTACACACATCAACCCATGAGACTTTAGCTTTTTTTGAACTCAGCGTTGGACCAGACCACAAGAATGAAGCGCACAACCGATCAATCTCGTTGATACATGCCTTTGGAAGCCTGAAAGCTGAAAGCCAGAAGTTTGTCAATCCATAAATAACCGAACTCACCAATTGCAAACGACCTGCAAAGGAGAGAAATCGCGTTGTCCACGACTCGATGCAGGATCGTATCTTGTCAATTAGTGGTGCATAGTCACTTGCTCCCATTCGCTTTGTCATAAGAGGAAGTCCCAAATATCTGACAGGAAGGGAGCCTGATTGAAAGGGGAAGTTCTGAAGAATGGTTTCCTTTTCCTCGCCTGAGATACCAGCTATGTACAAGGTTGATTTTTCCATGCTTATACCCAATCCCGATACTTCTGAGAACTCTGAGAACACCTTAACGATTTCTTCTACCGATTGCTTTTTCCCATCTGAAAAACAAGCATGTCGTCTGCGAAACATAGATGTGTGAGGTTCAAAGCTTGGCATGTAGGGTGGTAGCCAAATTTCCGAGTCACTGCAGATTTATCCAGCATCTTTGATAGTACTTCCATACAGATAACAAATAGGTATGGTGATAGAGAGCATCCTTGACGCAGCCCTCATTCGCTATTAAAATAACCAGCAAGCTCTCCATTCACTTGGACTGAGAACGATGCCATTGTAACGCAGCGATTGATCCATTGGATAAATTTATCAGGGATCCCCATAGCAGACAGAGTTGACATTAGAAATGGCCATTGTACGGAGTCAAAAGCCTTTGATATGTCTATCTTAAGGGCGCAACGGGGTGAGATGAAGTTCCTGTGATAGTTTTTCACAAGCTCGGAGGCAAGTAAGACATTCTTCATCAGTAGGCGATCCTTTACAAAAGCGGACTGGACCGGCGAAATGAATTTTGGTAGGAGTTGCTTTAGTCTATTAGCCAGTATTTTAGAGATTACCTTATAGATGACATTGCAGCAAGAAATAGGTCTGAAATCCTTCATCAAAGTTGCTGCATCTTTCTTAGGGATCAAAGCCAGAATGGTGGAGTTAATCCTCTTAGGAAGGAAACCTTTATCAAAGAAAGAGCGAATTGCAACCACAAAGTCACTACCCAGCACCGGCCAAGCTGCTCTGAAAAATTCGCAGGTGTATCCATCTGGACCTGGTGATTTATTTCTCTTCATCGAGAATAGAACTTTCCTGATTTCCTCCGCAGTTACCTCCTGCATTAGCATCAAAGAATCAGTCTGATCACACTCCCAGCCAAGCAACTCGCGTAGTGACTCCTCTGAGATTCCCGTATAATGATCTGGTTTGTATGTCAAAAAACCTTTAAAATGATCAACCGCCTCATGCTTAATCTCGTCTTGACTCACTGCCATTGTTCCATCTGGTCGCTTAATCTCCCGGATTGAATTCCTTACTTCTCGAATTTTTATCGCATTGTAAAACTGTTTATTATTCCCATCTCCCACATTCAACCAGTGAAGCTTTGATCTTTGGCTCAAGACTTTCTCCTCTATTGTGGATAGGAGACTCCATCTTTGATAAACTCTGTCTTCCGCTTGTCTTGTTGATTGGTTTGGATTTTCCAGCGTTTGTAACTGAAGGGCACACAGCTCCTCCATAGCTTCTTTAGTTCTTTTGGTAATATCCCCTATCTGCGATTTACTCATGGCTCTGATCTGTGGCTTAAGATCTTTCAATTTCTTTGAAAGTCTATACAGAGCTGAAGTAGAATTATAGAGTTCCTCCGTACCATCCCAGTATGTTTTTATCATCTGAAGAAATCCCGGCACTTCTGCAGTCGAGTTGATAAACTTGAAAGGCCTTCGTGGTTTTAGGGGATCAGCTTGAATCCGGATTCGGCATCTTAAGTGGTCAGAGCAGCCTCCTACTTCAAAGACACAATAGGCTTGAGGGTACTGATGCATCCATACCGAGTTCATAAGCGCGCGATCTAGTTTTTCACATATGAGGTCTTCATCTCTCTTGTTGTTCCAAGTGAACCGAGGGCCTGTGTAATTTAAATCCAACAGAGAACAGTCATCAACCATTGCTTTGAACTCACGCATACCAGATGATACGACAGTGCTGTTCGAATGTTCTTCTGCTTCCAGAGTCTCATTGAAATCACCACATATTATCCACGGTTTATTTTTGTAGACTGGAGATCGGTTGTGGTTTCTCAGATCATCCCACAACTCTCTCCTTTTCTCTTGTAGATTAGAAGCATAGATGAAGGAACATAAGAATTCCTCATCCATCCCCTCTAATAGAATCGAACAGGTGATAATTTGATCACTCTTAAAACACGGCATAAGTCTCACAGTTGGGCCCCAAACTATCCAGATACGACCCAGCCGATGATGCTCGTAGTTCGATAAGAAAGACCAATCTTCAAACGTTGAAGCCACAATTTTTGAGGCACGACTTTCTTTCACTCTTGTTTCGAGAATACATCCAAATTGCAGCATTCCATTATTTATCCATTTTGTAACCTCTCTTTGTTTTCTTGGCTTGTTAAAGCCTCTTATATTCCAGAAGAATGCAGACATCAATGATTTTTCTTGGGGATCTTTTTATTCAAAGCGTTTGGACCAATGTCCTTTTGCTTTTGAACATTCGAGTTTAGAACTTTATGTTTTTCCTTCGACTCCCGCGGTAATGATTTTCTTGTTGTCACAGCCTCTGGTAGAGTCTGTTTAGTCGTATCAGCAACATCGCGTTGGTCTTGAATGTTCCCTGAGTCCTCACTTCGAGAGTCACCTATAATTATAGGTTCTTGATTTTTTTCTACTATCTCCCCTTCCTCCTCAGTGGTACTTAAGACAGAGTATCTGGAGTTATAGGATTGATACCTGTCCAAACTCTAGTTTGTTCTTCATGGGAGAACGCCCTGACTTCCCCTGAGAAACTGTTGCCCATGCCTGGCCTTCTGAAATGTTGATCTAAGACTCGTGATCAGCCTCTAAGTCTAGCGACTTATCTTCCCCTGCAACATCGAGTGGAACATCTGCCTTATTTGCCTCCACTGCAGCCGTCTGTGTGTTGTCGACATTTAATTCTTCATCAGCTGACTGTTCTCCTTCAACTACCACTGCAGTTTCAGATACAGTTGCCAATGCAGTTTCAACATTCTTGTCTTGTTCAACCACTACCTCCTCAGCCGGCTTCTTTAAACAGAACTGTGTTAGATGTCCCCATTTATTGCAAGTAGTGCATTTTGAGGGAAGCCATGGGTAGCTATACTGCACCACCGTTTCTTTTCCACGAAAATTGAATTTCATTTTCTTTGGTAACTCCTTTGTCAAATCAGCTTTGACAATACCTTTGCCACTTTGAAATCCTTACATTGCTCTGTCTCTGGATGAAGACGATCTGGTATGCCGACCGGACTTGAGACACAGCTGAGCCCTTTCCATGAAAACATGTTCATAGGAACATTGCGCAGGTGTATCCACATGGGCACAGACTTCACTTCCGGCTGTTCTTCTTCTTCCAGAGGAGACCACTTTGTCATGATAACTGGTATGTCAGCGAGATTCCACATCCCACGCCTGATGACACGATTTCGTATTGTCAGATCCCTTATCCGGAACTTCATTGTTGTTGGATTGATTTCGAAAACGTCGATCATTTGTGATCTATCTCCCAGAGCCCAGATCTTATTGACAATAGCGTGGACTTTTGCTATGTGAGGCGTTTTTGCTAAAAACTTACCAATAAGAAAGTCCTCCCAGAGAGGAGATGAGTCGGTGAATACTTCCTCCGTAATATCAACTGTTCCGATTCCGTCTTGCATCGTTACGTTCAGATCATACTTCGTTAGAGCTTTTTGATCTTTAACCATAGATGCCCATGATGTGTTTTGACCAGTCGGAGAAGCCAGGGGAGGAGTAGAGTGATCCTCCGGCTGGCCAGGATGACCGAGATCCACCGTCAGCGTCATAGATGGCGCCTGCGAGGATGCTTTGTCAAGGTGGCCGACAGAAAGAAAATCGCCTTCAAAATCGCCTTTACTTTTTCTCTCTCTCTTGTCCCACTTATTTGTTTTCAGTTTGTCGTAATTAGGAGAAGATATATGGGAGAAGGAGAACCATTTAATTAGTTCGTCGCAATTAGGAAAAAATTGTCGTAGTTTAGAGTGACCCAGAACATACAATCTTTTTTTGGGGGGCAAAGAACCATACAATCTAATGTTTTCTGTTTGAAAATTCTACGAAAAATTCTAGAAGAAATATTTTGATAACTTCTCGTTACCAGTTTTCTACCCGTTACGAAGTCAAGTAAATGGCCAATACGTATGTATTTATTTTTTCTTTCGAGAAGAACCCGACAATATGAGTTGGCGCAATCTACAGACGTTTTTTGGGGTCTCGCCGTAAATAGCGGCATCTTCCGGAGTTCGAATTTCATTTTTCAGGAATCAGAATTCGATTTGTTTTGTTCAGTTTGTCAAACGAGACTTTCTATCGAAGAGGTCTTGGCGACATAAGTGTTTTTTTTTTTTTAGTCAAGTACTATTTTATTAATTGATAAAGTTTACAATCATTTGACCAAAGGCAAAATGATTTTGAAGCAAATTACAACGACTGCAAAGTTGATTAATTAAAATGATTTAGATGAAGACCCGACTCGATCTAGCGAAGAAGACGTTTAGGAAAAACTCGCTATCCCCGACCTCTTCTATTTCCTCGACCACGATTTCCTCTACCACGCGCTGCGGATTGCCAATGCATTTCCTTAGCTTTCTCCGAGGGTTTTACAGGTCTTTCTCTAAGGATTCTTTTGCCCGTTGGAGTCATGAGATCCATTGGGTCGGAATCCTCATCTGAGATCTTCATCCGAGGAATCCAAAGAAGCAAACCTGTTAGAACCCAAGTCTTTGTGTGAAGAGGTCCTGCGTATAGCATGCTCGGATTGAGCAGAAGGAGAATTCGTCATTGTAGTTGATGTCTTTTTTGACTTAATAATGGCCTTGCTAGGGTCACCTGTAATCACAGGAGAAGATATGATCTCTGGTGCAGCAGAGACATTACCTTGTGTATAAGGAGAAGCATCAGCATTGTTGAGATGACCGGACAAGTGTGGGATATTAGCAGGTGAAGTAGTAGTTGTCTCAATACAGGTGGTCTCTTCTGAGACAGTTATTCCGTTGTTAACCACAGGATCAGATCCAGACTCAGGGTGGAGAGAAGTCTTGCGCAACACACTGTTGTGAGAGATTGTTGGAGCATTACCCTTATCGAGTGTAGTAATTGTAGACCCAGTGCTTTTAATCTGAAGGCACCGAGATGCTTTATGCCCCAACTGACCACATTTACTGCAGTTTGAGGGCAACCATTAATAAAACCCATCCACCATTGTGACTTCATCAGTTTTATCCACTAAGGCAACACGTTGTGGGAAAGGCTTATCAAGTTTAACTTCAACTATAATCTTTGCTTCTCCCATTTGAGATGGGTCAAGCCATGGCTTTTCTGTAAGCATCGGTTCTCCAATCCCCGAGGCAATCCACTTGATACCAACGATGGAATAGAGCTGATATGGAATGTTCTCTAAAGTAAGCCATACCGGGATCGTGGTGATTTCCGGCAAAGAGATAGTGTCCGCAGGCATCCAAGAAGAAACAAATAAGAGACAATCATCAATATGCCATAAGCCTCTCTGAAGAACCCATTTCCGGGTTGATTCATCAGGGATGTGAAACAAGTATTGCTACATAAGTGTTGGCGACATAACTGTTGCTAAAGCATATTTATTGGTGAAATAAATTATACTTTTCATGTATCTCATTTATATAATATTAATTTTTAAAAATATAGTTTTATTGTAAAATTCAATTTAAGTTTATAAAAAAATTAAGTCAAGCATAAAACGCAATGTGTGATATATAGGATTATTTCAAAGTTTTTCAAATAAGATATTTTTATCATTTTCTCCCTTTTTAAAACTTTTAAAAAAAAATTAGTGTGAAAATTTTATTAATATATTCTCAATAAAGATACGCTAACTAAAGATGTATAAACGTACACCACAAAAGATTTACTAGAAATATCACGAACAGCTATGCAATATTTCCTGATATATAGCTCTCTAGAGGTTTATGATAAATCGATTGATATCCAATCCGAGAGCTGAATTAACAATCAGTTGAGTACAGTGTGTAGCCGAATTAGCTGAAAATTTTAGTCTAAACATTGCTGTAGAGGTTTAGTGATGTGGCATTAATTTGAATTACGTAATGACATATCTTTCCTAAAAAATGATAGAGTTTAATTATCTTTGTGAAAATAAAATTTCTTCTGAATGGTATCTCATCGTGTTGCCATAAAGCAAATTATAATTAGCATGGAATTATAATTAAAATAATTACAGAATATAAGCAATATATTAATGGTTTTTGGTGTTTTCAAAGAAGACGTGAGGGAGGTTTGTGTGTGGCTGCTACAGAAAAGCGAAAAGATCTTTCCGAAATCATGTGTAAATGAGAATGAGAGGAAGTACCACAACGACATCGTAGACGGCTAAACTAATACTGTCTCGAGAAAGTATGAATTTGCCGATTTTACTAAATACACGTATGAATTGAACAAAAAGTCCCAAATGTGTATACGAGAGCAGCGTGTCTCGTCTTGTTTGTGAACGGATCTCAGGAGTTCTCTGTTTAGTTCGCTTTCCACACTTGAACTGCTCTGCTCGCTTGGCCTTCATCAACGGCCAAGTCACCGGAGTCACCATCCCATGCGATCGTATACTATTAAGGAGGAGGCTCCACAAAGGAAAAGGAAGGATTTTAATGAAGTTTGGCTCTCTAGGTCCTAAGCATACTTACGCCTTGTTTTTTTTTTTTTTGTATATTTCTTTGGCAAGATTTTAGTCCCATGTCAGGTTGAGCTTATTTTGTAACTTATTGCGAACGTTCTCATTCGTTAATAGAAATAACATTCTTATCAAATAAGATAAAAAGCGAATCAGTGTGTTGACATGCTTATAATGTTGTCACTAGTCTCGAACTCATTGATAAATTTTCCCTCTGTATATCTTTGTCTAAACTCTAATTACCATAAGAACTTTATATATATATATAGTAACACATGCTTCCATCAACAATAAGTTCCAAAATAGATATGACTCCAACGAAAACGTGGGACCCCATTTTGATAAGGGTGTTGTCTTTTACTCTGCACAAACCCATTTGCACGTATTGGAACAACATAATAGAATTCAAGCAAGTGGATAGTTAGCAAAATGGGCCAAGCCACACAATCCTTCGGGTGCATCGACGTCTCTCTTGATTCTCATGTAACCATTTTCTCCCCAAGTTTCTCCCCACGAGTTCTTCAACAACCAATACTTAATCCCATCTTCACTTATCCCGTAACCAACAATTGTAACCGCATGATCCGGTTTTGTCCCACAGTCTCCATTAAATATCCCGCCCGAATAGAACCTAAACGCATTCCCGTAGCCCTCTATCACCACAGAAACAGGCTGTTGAGACACTGCTTTTAGCAAGGCTTCCTCGTTATCTTGAGGGACACTCTCGTACCTGCTGATGGTAGCAGCAGCGGATGATTGGGTGGTTGAAGCACATGTTTTTTGTGATGCTCGGTAGGGATAGTTATCCTCTGTGGTGATTCCTTGGTTTTTGATTATGTACGCGAAAGCTGTCGACATCCTCCCTCCATAACACCCATTGTTGACGAAATCTCTGCTGCAATCCACCAGTTGCTGCTCAGACAGTGATATAAGCACTCCTTTTGCAATCTTCGTAATGCCTTCCATGGCCGCCACGGCCGAGAAAGCCCAGCAACACGCTGTTCCATTTCCAAAGATTGTACACTTTATATATTATGTGATAAAAATAAAAATAGATTTATATAGAAAGTTGAAACCAAGAAAGGGGATAGTTAATTACCACACTGGCCTTGGTTCTTAATGGATGTAACGGCCCCTCTCTGTCTCCAATCCATGCTTTCACCGATTTCACTGACATTTTCATATCTAAACGATGTTGAAACTCCGTTCATGTCTTCCGGAACCACTTGCCCCATGTACCTCGCCCGGAATTCTTCGTCGGTGAGGTCGGAGAACTGGTTGACATCCAACTTGTACGTTCTGTTCGTATTCATGTTGAAACTCTTGATGAACTCCAAGTTCTTCTTAAAGATCTCGAACCTACTCGTTTTCTCAGAATCGTTGGAGTAAACACGCTGGAATCGAGCCATCCATTGCTCATGTTTCTTCGTGGCAGCAGATGCTTCCAAGAGCCCCCCACGAGAAGTGGCTCCTGAAGTTCTGGAACTCAAATTAATGGCTAGAATCAAGAAAATGATCGAAGCCATTCTTTTAGAGAGAAAACCTATGAAATGTTTTTTTAATATGATTGTTTGGCTTCCAAGAAACGAGGATAAGAAGGTGTCTTATATGGAGATTGCTAACTGTGTGGTCGCATTTTTATTTATTAATTTATTTTTGAATATTGTAGCCAGATTTTGTTTAGCTAAATCTTTGCCAATCCTACACGCAATAAGTCAAGTACATGGCCAATCAAATTACATCAAACGTATACTGTTTATCGAACCTCATGATAACAAGGGTAGGGGATAAAAGCCGTTGGTTTTTGGTGTTTTTTAAAAAAGAGACATGATGGAGGCGAGGGACGCAAGAAAAACTATGCTGATGATACAGCTGGGTACGGACAGAACCGTTTGTTTGGTTGCTCGAAAAACGAAAGGATTGTTTTGAAAAGCAGATTATTTTGGTTATTGCTTATTCTTCACATCATTATAGTTATAGAGGTTTATGTTTCTCAGATCATTATTATCATAAATGATAAATAGTTTAGAAGTTTATATGTAATACGCTCTCTTTTTTTATTGAAGGAATTTGTACGTATTCGATCTTCTAAAAAACCGGCAAATTCTCTAACTAAATCATGTGTCGGCGCGCGTTCTATGATTTTCATGTGTTATATGTTTGTTGTAAGTACATTATACGAATTTGAATATGCATTGTGAATTTGTGACATCGAATGCAATAACACAACCACGTATGCAACATATACCAATAGATGTGATGGACTAATATTGGTTTAAGCTTCCATGTTGTTGATTCTGTTGTGTTTCTAATTCCATTTTGAAAAAAAAAAGTATGCCTTAAGATATCAACAAAAAATGATCTCGGATCAGTGATGTGATATGATTAGTGATTAAAATCCAGATCCAAACCCATTATTCGAAAAAACAGTATGCAACATATTTTAAACTTGCTTTCGTTAAAACTAAAATATTGTAGTCTCCGTAGAAGTCTCAAACGTTGTGATATTATTAAGGACTTATTAGGATACTTTTTAAGTTTTTTATTGGCTTTTGGGTAGTTTCACAAAGGATATTTGAAAATAAGTAGTTTGTAGATGTGTAAGGTCCAACTAACCCTCTTCCTTAGAATGAAATTGCGAATTTGCCATTTATATTTATTTGAATGAAAAAAAAAAACACAAAATTTAGTGGTGAAATTTTTTTACCCGTTTGTTGGGTAAAAGTGTTTTTCGTTTAGCTGATCTTCGCGTTTGACTGTTATTTCTCCTGAACGTACCTGAGAATGTAACGAAATTACCTGGAAAATTGGTTCTTACAAAATGATTTTCCAAATTTATCGCCTAGGTGTACATAAACAAATTTTCCTTACCCACAGCAGTGTTTCCATTAATGGCCTTATTTTTCACACAAGAAGTACCCTCCACCATAACTGCGCTGCTTCTTCACTATGTTAGGGTTCTACACTAATGTAACATAATACCGCTTTTCCTAATAATTTATCTCTTCAACATCCTTAATCCCGGTGCCACATAGGCAAACTTTTCCCGCCCTTTTCTCCTTTTTTACCGACAGTAATGTTTGCATACATGGAACAGTTTCATGTATGTCCGTACATCAAGCGCGTGGGTGGTTTCTCTCAGATGCTCTCTCTCTCGGTCACGTGTTTTCACTCTCCACGCACGCGAGTGGGCATTCTACGCCGAAACTTTCTGTGAAATAAGGGCAAAAGAGAAACAATTTATTTATTTCTTCTAAACTATCCACCAAAAAACTATAAAAACTACTATTTTCCAAATACCCTATGTGAAACTATACCCATTTCCAAATAAAACTTAGAAAAGTACTCATTTGGCTAAAACACCCTATTATTAAAGTAGCTGTATCATAACATTATTTATGAAAATGACATAGAGAAGAAGATAAATAGAAAAGGAGAAATATCTAATTCTGTGTCGTAGATTAGAAAAGTTGTCGTAATTTAGAACAAAAAACCATATATAATACGGTGTATAAAAATGACGTCAAAAAAGAGTAGAGAAGAACATACATATGGGAGAAGGAGAACCATTAAATTAGTTTGTCGTAATTAGGAGAAGATATATGGGAGAAGGAGAACCATTTAGTTAGTTTGTCGTAATTAGGAGAAAAAAAAATACACGTAGTGCCATGTTTTCTGTTTGAATATTCTACGAAGAAAAATATTTTGATAACTTCTCGTTGCCAGTAAAAAAAAAAAAAAAAAAGCTTCTCGTTGCCAATTTTCTACTTTTAACGCAGTCAAGTAAATGGCCAATACTCTAGTCATCTTCCAGAGTTCGAATTTCATTTTTCAGATATAAAAATGATTGGATTTGTTGTGTACTTGTGTTCAGTTCTTCAAATGAGAATTTCTCTAGAAGAGCGCTAATTTCGGCGACACAAAACGGTATTGCTAACTTTAAAAGGTATAAACACTACAAAAGAATTACTAGAAATATCTTTCAAAAACATTACTAGAAGTATGTTTCAAAAAAAAAAAAAAAAACATTACTAGAGATATCATGAACGGGTTACACGATACTCCGTGTGATATAGCTCTCAAGAGGGTTGACAAAAAAAAAAAAAAAAAACTCTCAAGAGGGTAATATGATAATTAGGCTGAGTGTGATCCAATTAGCTGAAAATTTAGTCTAAATATTTTTGTAGAGGTTTAACGATGTGGTAACTGAAATACAGTATAACCACTATAAATTAATACTCGATTTCTAAATTAGTAATCACTGTAAATTAATAATTTTCACTGGTTTCAAATCGGACCAATATAAAATTAGCAAAATTCCATAAAATAATAAAATATAATTTTTGTCTTATGGTTAGTTGATCTTATTTTTGTAACTAATATTTAGTTACAAACATTCTCATTCCTCAATCAAATTAATATTCTCATCGGAAAAAAAGAAAAGAAAATGGGAATCAGTGGGTAGACATGGCTAAGTTGTCTACTATAATAGTGTCAGTAGTTTCGAACTCATTGATAAAGTTTCCCTCTGTATATGTTTGGTTAAGATCGAACTAATTACCATGAAAACGTTATATAAATATATAGTATTACACCAAAGTACTAATACATGCTTCCACCAACACAACTTCCAATATAGATAATGACTCCAACGAAAAGGTGGGGCCATATATAGTTGCATAAGATTATTACTTTGAGTTAAGGTCGTCAATCACTTTGAACAAGCCCATGTAGATATATTCAACCAACATAAAAGGAATTATGCAAGTGGATAGTAAGCAAGATGGGCCAAACCACACATTCCTTCGGGTGCATCCACGTCTCTCTTGATTCTCATGTAACCATTTTCTCCCCAAGTTTCTCCCCATGAGTTCTTCAACAACCAGTACTTGATCCCTTCTTCACTTATCCCGTAACCAACAATTGTAACTGCATGATTCAGATCCGTCCCACAGCCTCCATCGAATATCCCGCCCGAGTAGTGCTTAAACACAAGCCCTAAGCCAGATATCGCCACAGAAACAGGCTGTTGAGACACTGCTTTTAGCAAGGCTTCCTCATCATCTTGTGGAACCGTCTCGTATCCACTGATGGTAACAGAACCGGAGTTCATTGATTGGGTGGAAGAACATGTTTGTTGTGTTTTCTGGTACGGATAGTTATCCTCTGTGGTGATTCCTTGATTGTCAATAATGTACTCAAAAGCTTTCCACATTATCCCTCCATGACATCCTTTGTTGTAGTCTCTGCTGCAATCCACCAGTTGCTGCTCCGACAGCGATACGAGCTCACCTGTTGCAATCTTCGTAATGCCTTCTATGGCTGCCACCGCCGAAAACGCCCAGCAACATCCTGTTCCATTTTCATAAATTACATTCATTTATTAATATATACTCAATAAAAATTCTGATGTAGACCGAATAATATATCACAGATTCATATATAATAGTTTGTATTGCGTCGTCCCTATGTCACTAGAGATGTCAAAGAAAGCTAAACTCAGTGTCTATTGATTACCACATAGGCCTTGGTACTTAACGGATGTAACGGCCCCCTGCTGTCTCCAATCCATGCTCTCACCAGTTTCACTGACGCTTTCATATCTAAACGATACCGTCTTGTCGGAACCCGATGTTGAGGTTTCGATCATACCTTCGGGAACCAGTAGCCCCATGTACCTCGCCCGGAATTCCTCGTCGGTGAGGTCGGAGAACTGGTTGACATCCAACTTGTACGTTCTGTTCGCATTCATGTTGAAGCTCTCGACGAACTCTAAGTTCTTCTTAAAGATCTCAAACCTACTCCTTTTTTCAGAATCGTTGGAATATACACGCTGAAATCGAGCCATCCATTGCTCATGTTTCTCCGTGGCACCAGAAGCTTCAAAGATTCCCCCACGAGAAGTTGCTCCTGAAGTTATGGAACTCAAAATAATGGCTAGAATCAAGAAGATGATCGAAGCCATTCTTTTAGAGAGAAAATGTATGGAATATGTTTCGACGATTGTTTGGGTTCCAAGAAACGAGTATAAGAAGGTGTCTTATATAGAGATTGCGAATTGTGTGGTCGCATGTTTTGTTTTGTTTTTTTTCTTCTGAATATTCTAATGAGATTTTTTTGTAGCTAATCATATCGTCGCCAATTTCTATACGCAATAAGTCAAGTACATGGCAATCAACTTATTTTTTAACGAACCTCTTGATAACAAGGGTGGGGGCCAAAATGGAAATGATTAAACTTGCGGTTGCGATTTGACATTAATGATGCGATCAATTCTGTGGAAATTTTACATGATTCAAATTTCGTTAGAAAATAATAATTGTAGTGCAATTATATATGCTAGGGATCTTCGTCCAAGCGCGTGCATGAGATGTGTTTGTATTTTCCATTTTAGTTCTCTTTGATTTTTTTTTCAAATAGGCTGAAAGCAAAGACCCAAATCTGTGTGGATGTCCAAATAAATGTGATTTAGTTTCGCGCAACAAGGAAATTGAATCTTGCAACATGTTAACGTCACGGATCCGTCTCCTTATCACTCGACCACAAGCGCTTGAACTCCCTTTGGTTTTCTACTAAGTATAATTAGAGCATCATCTCTAATGGTTGATAACTTTTAAATCAATCTTTCATACTTGTCCACTTTTTTACGGGATGCTGTAAATTCAGACAATGACTATTAATAAAGTTTAGCAGATAAAAAAGTAACTTTTAAAAAATTCACTAATATATTATTATTTTTTAATATAACTAATTTATGTAATATTTAAATTTTGTTACTTTTAAAAAATTGACCAATAAAAAATGTAGATGTATTTTGGCAGTATCTAAAGAGCGATCTCCTTTTGAGATGTACATATGTCTTAGAGAATTTAGCTTCATACTTCAGGAATGTTCATCTTATCATGTATGTAGAGCTATTTGTAAGTGTTTTCTATTTTTTTATCACGAATTTTACCAATTGTTGTATTAATCGTTCTGAATGATACTATAGTAAAATGTTGATCGTGATATTATGTAATGAGTGACTGATATTTGTTCGTTACCTTTATTTTGTCGGAACTATTTTAATTTATAGTTTAATTTATTTGTCAATTCTCAAAAATACCACACTTTCATGTTTTTGTGACAAAAATATCACACCAAGGTAAAAATGACAAAAATGACATTTTTTGAAGAGAGAAAAAACTATTATACATTTATTTTCATATGTTTCTTCTCAATCTCTTAAACATAAACCCTAAAACCCAAAATCTAAACTCTAATTAATGACTTTTGAACTCAAATTTATTAATTTAATTATCTTTAAACCATTAAATAAATGTTATTTTGGCCATTTTCACCTTTGTGTGGTATTTTTGTCGCAAAAACATGAAAGTGTGGTATTTGAGGGTATTTGCTTTTGGGTCGCATTATTCTTAAATTTAACTAATCATATATATTACTCTAAAAAAGTTGTTCTCACATTAAAATCCCAATCACACATAAAATTCGTTGTTTCGGGTTTGGTAAAGTTTGTAGTCAGTAGTTAGCTGGAACTTCTATTCAAAATATTGTTCTAGAGATTTAATTTTTGCAATATCTAATATACTATCACCAGAAAAATTTATGATCAAATCCTATTACAAATGACAATCAATCGACTTAATTCAATTACTTGCAATACATGCGATTGTGATAACTATAACTCCATGTTGCATTAACATACAAATACATGAAAAATGTGACAAATTTGACTATATGCATAATATACATGATAGATAACTTTTTGCATTAATAATCAAAAGGGAGATTTGGTAAAATAGGTCAAAAAAATAGAACATTTGTCCACATACACCTTTCTTTATTTTTACAAAAATTTGACTACATTGCCCTTTAAATAAATCTAATAAATTCAAAATAAATACTTTTACAATCCAGAAAATATAAAAAAAAATCAAAACATTAGAATATATACTTTAAGATTATGTTAACATTTTTTTTTTGAAAATTAATTTTTAAAATGAAATATAATTTTCCATTCTACCAACCGTAGAATTCATATTCTACCGTCTACGGACTGGTAGAATATGTTTTCTACTGCTTGTTATATCTTCTACCGATCTTCGAACATAGTTTCTACTGTTTTCTCTATAGTCTACCAATTGTAGAATATGGATTCTACTGTTTTCTCTACGTTCTGCGGTTCAGTCAGATTTGGTAGAATACGTTTTCTACCGTTTCTTTAGTATTCTACGGAGTGTAGAATTTATATTCTACTGTTACCACTTCGTTCTACTATATGTAGAATAGAACTTCCACCATTCTTTCTATGTTCTACCGCTGGTAGAATACATATTCTACGATAATCTGAGAAAATCTATGAAATATGATAACAAAATATTCACTGTATCTTTTCAAATCTTTTTAATTAATTACTTTTCCAACTTAAAAATCTAAAATTATAACAAAAATAAATGACTTTAATTTTATTTATTATTTATTTCATAATTATTGTTCTTAAGTAAAAAATTATAAAATATAAATACTATATTTATTATTTTAATATCCAACAAATATATTCTCTCTTTTCAAAACAAAGAGTTTTATTAGACAAATATTATTTATATATATAAACTATTAATTTCTTAATTCGATTATTTTTTTAATTTATATAAAGAGGGATATAATGGGATTTTGAAAAATTAAAGATGTGTTGTGAAAAATAAATAATATTATTTTTTATTTTAATATTCAATAAAGAGAGAGATTATAATTTTTTTTCGTTTTTAATTGATAAATAGAAAAGAGAAAAATAAATAAAAAGGAAGAAATAATTTGGTTTTCAATTAAAATTTTTAGGGTTATAATTGAATTAAAAAGTAAATAAAGTATAAGGGGACAAACCACACTTCAAAAAAGTGTAAATAGACAAGTGTTCTATTTTTTTAACCCAGTTTAGCAAGTCTTTCTAATCAAAATTACTACGAACGATTCTACCGAAAGGTGATCTTCCGATAAGATATGTATTCATTAAAGGGAGATCATGGAGGCGACGGATATTGTATATAAATTGTGTACTTTAATGTTATCTTTCTTTTCCTTATTTTTTTCTTCGATTTATTTATATTATTAAACCCAGAAAAGATAAATTGATAACACTTAATCCTACGCAATTAACCTAATTTTGATATTTCACGGACGTGTGTTTTATGACGAATTACCAGCGGGTTGAAAAGCATCTCCACTTCTAAACTTTTCTGCTGAATTTCACGGCCGGCAAGATTCTATGTTATCTTCCTTAAACCATATCTTTTTATTTTAAAGAACAAGAATATACTTTATTAGATATAAAACCGACAAAAATATGGTTGAGATATTCTATTTTATTTTTTCCTTTTTATTTTCTCAATCGTCTTCGCCTTTTGTAATTTTGAAATTCTGGTCAACAAGCACTGACTCCAATATATCTTTTAAAATTCAGCAAAATCACACTTAGCAACCAAATGAAAAATGCAATTTGTATTTTTTTTTCTTCTCTTACTTTTTGCTAAATCACGCGTGGTATTCGAGTATGTGATACTAATGATGGTCTCAAACAATGGCAATAACCATTTCAATTATAACTTTGATACTAAATAAAAAAATAGCCAACTAATGTATTTGACTTAAGTTTTGTGTTGCTGATTTTTTAGGTCTTTATTTTAGTAATTTTGTTTTTCTTTAAAAAAAAATAATTGTCTAAGGATTTTTTAAATAAAATGGAAAGATGGAATGAGAAAATTCTCTAATCCGTCTACTGAGTCTAAGTCGGCATATGTGAGATATATTTAACAAACCAATTTGAACTTAAAGAGATTTTTTGAAATGACCTCTTTTGAAACATTAATGTGAAGAGAGAACCACCGAAAATGAAAATTTTAGAAATGACCTCTTTTGGTGTGAAATTACGCTTTACCCTTTAAGGAATATTAAACTCAATCCCCTTAGAGAACAGTGAACCCAGACAAAATTTATCTTCCGTACTCTGCCTTACTCTGTCTTAATATGTAGATCATTTCCAACATTTTCCTTCTGGGTGGGTCATTTCAAACATTAATACTTTTAACTTATTAGGCATTGTTTATTGAGCTTCATGGTTTCTCTACCGGAGTCTATAGCATGCCGTACTGTAAGGCAGTAACCATGATTTCACGTGAAAATGAACAACTATCAAAAGGTAGAGCACATGATAAAATTAGAGATTAACATGGCTGTATTCTCAAATCATGCTCAAAGAGGCAGACAATCAAACAGATACTGACACCAGTTAGTAGTTTTTTATGAAACAGTGACAATGAAATTGGTTTCAAACGATATTGGTTATAGTGTCAGATTAAGTTGTTTCATTCAAAGCAATTTCCACACTAGATTAGATTTGGTACTAGCCAAATTGTTTTCCCCAATTGCTGCTGATATGACCAATCCATAAGGATATTTTACCTTTAAAATTAGTTTAAATATGCATAGAGCAATATATGCTTGTGTTTCTTGCCCCGGAAGAAACATATAATCAGAGGGTTTCTAACTGCGTGATGAGTGTGTGCCTCAGTGTCGCTCAGTATACTCATTAAAGTTGTGAGGTTCCTATCAAAACTAAAGACCTAAATACAAACTAATCACAAAATTACTATCTAAAAGGTTTGAATCTCCGAACCGTAACTTTGGAAATTGAACTCAACTGCTGCACCTGTTTGTTGGGCTTTAGCCCGGGATCAGACCTGATCTCTTATGGTTATGTGAATGGATCCTCACGAATAAAAATTGTTATCTTTTGGTTTTTCTCTTAGGTCTTT
Organism: Isatis tinctoria; assembly: GCA_010577795.1. NCBI lineage: Eukaryota > Viridiplantae > Streptophyta > Magnoliopsida > Brassicales > Brassicaceae > Isatis > Isatis tinctoria. Next base: position 25,590,508 of record CM021245.1, read on the forward strand.
TTTTATATATAACTAAAAAAAGTTTTGGACCAAATTCTGGGAAAGTGGCATTTGATAATATCTATTGGGATGTAAATCATCTCTTCGAAGTTGATCAAAACAGGAGTGCAAAGCTCAACCTCAAGAGACCCGAGAACCAAAATTGCAACCTGTTCAAGAGAGGTGGATCATGTGAGCTAAGACGCTCTCAATGCTTACCAATCTGCTTGTGCTTGATTCCTACTGCTTAGGCTTGGTTTTATGTACGTTTGTCTTAGCTCAAATTTCTGAAACGGATCCACCGATTTAAAAACCGATCAATTTGTATACAACTCTTCTCTGTTCAAGGAAAACGAGATTTTCCTTCAGTCTCTTGGAGGAGTTGTGTAATAATTAACACATTCCAACGAAGAATAAAGACTTATTGTTCGCTTGCGATGACGTCTCGCTGCCGAAGAAGAGAGTAGAGGCGTCTCGCCTCTGCTAAATTTTGTTTTCAAAATGACACGGCGGCAAATGTCTGGTAAGAACAATGTAGTTTACACATCCCACGTGGTGCACACCACGAACTCAAGTTATTCAACGTTGAGGAAGTCTGATGTTTTACTGACATCTAATCATAAAATTAATAATATTGCCATAAGTAAAATTCAAACAAAGGCGAAAAAACGTATATAGAACAAAACAAAAATAAAGAAAGAGAGAGTTAAAAGAAAAATAATTTTTATTTGTATTTTGTTAAAATTCCATAAATTTGTTACATTAAAATTTTGAATTAATAAAATAATGGAAAGAAAAATTACAAATAGAATTACAATGAGAAACAAAAATTTGTAATCAGGTACAAAAATGAACTAAGATAAGAAAAAGTCAAACGAAGAGAAAGAGTGGTAGAACCACAAGAACATGTGAATATTCGTGAAATTACAATGCCACAATTGTTTTAATTATATGTTGATCATTGTGTGCGTGTCTTTTGTTAAAGGGATTCTGATTTTGAGGTTCTGCGTATTCTATTTTCTTTTTTTGTGCGCGCGTGGAAGGTTTTGTTTGGATTAATGATTTTTGGTTTGTGTGGTGATCTAAATGATGCGTTTTTTTTTTTTTTTGAGTTTCGTGAGTGATATGCGCGTGTTTGAGATTTTGATTTTGTGTTTCTTAATCTTGTTTGTGTGATATGTTTTTGTCTAGGGTTATGGTTTTAGTATTTTGTATTCTATTGCTTATGTGATATGTTTTTGGTTTTACTGTTTTGTATTTTAATCTGTGAAAAGTTTTAGTTATTATTTAATATTATATACTAATTTGATAATGTTTCGCTGATAAAACTTTCCAGAAGTCTAGGAAAATAAAAAAAAGTAGCAACGAATATAGAGGGAAGTGATATAGACTTAGCTTGCATAAGATGGAACCAATATGTTCTCTATCGGTCAAGAAGACTGGAGAGTCTAGTTGAAGTTTGTTGACTTGGCTCAAATCCCACTTTTCTACAAACAAAGATTTCAATCACCATCATAACTCCTGCTGTACATGTATATGTATATGGTTTTTGCACAGGAAACTTTTTTATAATAAGAAATAACTTACTACTGACTTCATATCCGTTTTCTCCTCCTCGGTTGAGAGAAAAGAAGAAATTCACCTAGATAAGATTCAATTACAAACACGAAAAACAAAAATGTGAACAAACCAAAGAGAAAGAGAGAAATCTGTAGATTAGATGTTTGAATACTCATTTACCTGAAGAATATGTCAAAACAAACTATGATTCACTCATCTTGATCATCAAAATGATCTTCGCCAAAAACCATTGTGACTTTTTCGTTGTAGACCACCATCAGGCAACTGCTACTTAGAATTTATATGCAACTTCCATTTTACCTGTCGAAGTACAAGGCCATTAGTCTTTTATGCAAGAAACTGAGAATTTTTTTTCTGTGTAACACCATCCTCTGAAGTTGACTTACGTAAAAAAAGAAAAATATCATCTAAAAGATTTTAAGTATATAAAATTTTGTCATCACCAACCAACACCACTAAGTACAATTTGAGAAAGTAGACCTTAATAAACATTGCACAATGAAGGCTTACAAATACTAACACCCTATTTCATAATCTGAACGACATTATGCAACAACAACGAAAAAATACCTACATTTAATTTGTTTAGAGAGGATCCTCTATCATTTCGATGATTAGTACTACGTCAGAACCTTCACAATAGTCTCAACCTGAGCAAACAAAGTAAAAGGTAGACTTCATAAGTATGTTCTATACGCAAAAAGTACATGAATGTTGAAGAATGAATCTTTCTGAAGTTATATGATCTTTAAATCAAATGGTATATATCCAAATTCTTCCCCAAGCTTGATTCTTTTCACTTGAGCCACTCGCTCGAAGCAACCGCTAGTTGAATTGCAAAATAAATAATATGTGAATAAGCACAAATTCAAACTAATGTCGCTATCTGAGACGCTAATATTCAAAAGGCTGTAAAATTTGGTGGAAGTGAGAAAACAAACCTAGAAAACGAGACGTTTTGGCCCTGCACAAGCAATAACACGGCCTCTTTCAGCCATCCGGATTCTTTAACGTACTGCAAAATAACATAGACAAAGAGTGATCAAAACTTTGGCTATTAGGGTGTAAGTGTGTAACCCTAGATTTCTCAAAAGGCAAGTGTTCTACCTAAAATTTCACAGAAGACAAAGCATAAGAACTAAACCATAGGAATCTGGCAGTACGTTAATAAGAAAGCTCCTGCGAGGTTTTGTTTGGGATTATGGTTTTGAGGTTGTGTTCCGTGTGTGTGTGTTTTTTCTTTTGTATATGAATATGTATGGTTCTGTATACTTTGTTAAGATTAATGTTGTTTGGGTGTGTGTCTTATTTTGCTTTTGGTGCTTTTGACAAAGTTGTGCTCTAAATGATGCGTTTGTTTAAGGTTTGGGAATTTTTAATTTTGTAAGTGATATGCGTTTGTTTGAGACTTTTAAATCAAAATCTTTTAGATAAACAAGTGTCGTACGATCGTAGTTTTCCATATAGTAACTGCGACCTTTGAACATACTACATCATCTAAGATCGTACGACAATTGTTTCCCCAACTTTTTTCTGTTGAGCATTCTAATTGTGTACATTTTGTTTGCGATTATAATTTTGGCGTTTGGTATATATTTTGTGTTATAGTGATGTTTGTGTTGCGTTTAGTGTGTGTGCGTGGGATGAAAGGTTTTGTTTGCCTTAATGTATGGTACTCTAAATGATGCGTTTGTTTAAGGTTTGTTTGGGTTTTTCTTTCTAGTTTTGTGAGTGATATGCGTGTGTTTATTAGGTTTTGATTTTGTGTTTTGTATTTTTGTTTGTGTGATTTGTTTTTGGTTTTAGTGTTTTGTATTATAATTTGTGATATTTTAGTTATTACTTAATATTATATAGTAATTGATGATGTTTAGCTGATAAAACTTTCGAGAAGTCTAGGAAAAGCAAACAAATACCAATGAATACAGAGAGAGGGAAGTGATGAAGACTTAGCTTGTGTAAGATGGAAGTCTTCTCTATTGGTAAAGAAGACTGGAGAGTCTATTTTAAGTTTGTTGACTTCGCTCAAATCCCACTTTTCTACAAACAAATATTTCAATCAGCATCATGACTCTGGCATTACATGTATATGGTTTTTGCACGTGGAACATTTTAATTAAAAAAATTACTTACGACTAAAAAGAATGGAACTTCCACTTGGACATCATATCGGCTTTCTCCTCCTCAGTAGAGAGCAAAAAAACAAATTCACCTAGATAAGATTAAATTATAGACACGGAAAACAAAAAATATGAACAAACAGAGAGAGAGGTATGTTTTTTTTGTCAAGTAAAGAGAGAGATATGTAGGTTAGATGTTTGAAAACTCATTTACCTGAAGAATATGTCAAAACAAACTATGAGCCACTCTCTCGGATGAACCGCTAATTGAATTGCAAAATAAATAATATGTCAAAACAAACTATGAGCCACTCTCTCGGATGAACCGCTAATTGAATTGCAAAATAAATAATATGTCAAAACAAACTATGAGCCACTCTCTCGGATGAACCGCTAATTGAATTGCAAAATAAATAATGTGAGTGAACGCAAATTCAAACTAATCTCAACCTGAGACGCTAATATTCAAAATGTTGAGCTTTAAGATTTGGTGGAAGTGAGGAAACAAACCTAGACAACGAGACGTTTTGGCTATGCACAAGCAATAACACAACCACTTTCAGCCAGCCAGCTTCTTTAAAATACTGCAAATTAACATAGAGAAAGAGCGATCAAAATTTTTGCTATTATGGTGTAAGTTTGTAACCCTGGATTTCTCAAAAGCATAAGTGTTCTCCCTAAAATTTCACAGCAGACAAAAGCATAAGAAGTAAACCTTAGGAATCTGGCAGATTTACCACTACCTGAACAATATGTCACAACGAACTATAATCACTCATCTTGATCATAACAATGATTTTCACCACAATCAGGCAACTGCTACTCTACCTTCTCCGTAAACACACATTAAAAATTACAGAAATCAAGGAAGAATACATTTACCTGTTGACGTCGCATGCTCCATGGAATGAGTCTTTTCTGAAAGATAGCTTAGCCCTTATTCGTAATCTGAACGAAATTATACCACACCAAAAGTCATTATATAGACATTGTCAAGAGAGGATCTCCACGAGAAGAGCTATATGGAAAACTTCTCAGTAGCCACGCCCTGTGCTAACAAAGCAAAAGGTATTTTGAGGCATCATTCACAAAAAATACATGAATGTTCATGAGAATGTCTTCCAGAAATTGTATGAACTTTTGAATCAAGTTCGTTCACAAGCTTGCCTCTCTTCTCGTCAGCCACTTTCTCACAGCAACCGCTAATCAAATTGTATGTAATTATGCGCAGATTCAAGAGAAATTCCTATCAAACCTTTAATATTTCGACTTGAAATTTTGTGGACGAGAGAAAAGACAAACCTGAACAACCAGACGTTTGGACGCCATCTTCTTTAAGATACTGCTGATAATATAGACAAAGAGTTATCAAAACGTAGAGAAATAAACAAAATGACATGAAACAAGAAGATCCAGCTAGTTTTTGAGTTAACTGGTTTCAACTACAATCTCCTATCAAGGTTTGAAAGCCAAGTGGAACTCCCAAAATTTAGAGGACAAATAATAAAAAAGCTTATGAATCTCTGAGAGCCAATTCTGGCGTCAGTCTCCACAAGATTCAGAATCTCTTTTAGAGAACGTTCTGAAACAATGAAGAACAAACACTAGATTTATAACAACACCTACTCTAACTTAATGTATAGATATAACTCCTCAGTGATACTAAAATAGTGTAAGATTCTAAGCTCTTAACCAAGACCAGACTTCTTCACCATAAACCACCATCAGAAAATTGCTATTTGCTACTCTAACTCCATTGTAAGCTAACTAGTTAACACATTCAGAATGTGGTGCATGACAAAATTGCATAAATCTTGACAATATAAGGTCTAAGCTATATATGTGTTCACCTGGTACTACTTTTGAAGGCAATAAATGGGATAGGGCTTTTCCGAAAGAACATGAGCAGTTATCTGAATCAGACAAAATTTCGAGGAGATAAATATTATATCACAGAGTTAAAAAAGTATAAAACCTGACCAGCTCATGCAATCATGATGTGATCCGTCACATGATCGAATTACATCACATAAGCATAATATGAAAAATCAACTGAGAAGGCCGAAACAAAATTAAAAGAGGAAGAAGCTAGTAACTGCGACATTTGAACATATTACATCATCTAAGCTGAGCATTCTGGTTGTGTACATTTTGTTTGCGATTATAGTTTTGGCGTTTGGTATATATTTTGTGTTATGAGTGATGTTTGTGTTGCGTTTAGTGTGTGTGTGCGTGGGATGTACGGTTTTGTTTGGCTTAATGATTTTTGATGTGTGGTGCTCTAAATGCGTTTGTTCAAGGTTTGTTTGGAGTTTTTTTTTAGTTTTGTGAGTGATATGCGTGTGTTTATGAGATTTTGATAATGTGTTTCGTATTTTTGTTTGTGCATTTTTGTTTGTGCGATATGTTTTTGGTTTTAGTGTTTTGTATTATAATTTGTATTACTTAATCTCAGATAGTAATTTGATGATGTTTAGCTGATAATACCAATCGAATACAGAGAGAGGGAAGTGATGAAGACTTAGCTTGCGTAAGATGGAAGTCTTCTCTATTGATAAAGATGACTAGAGAGTCTAGTTGAAGTTGGTTGACTTGGCACAAATCCCACTTTTCTACAAACAAAGATTTCAATCAGCATCATGCATTACATGTATATGGTTTTAGCGCGTGGAACTTTTTTATTAAAAGAAATTACTTACTACTACAAAGAATGGAACTTCCATTTAGACACATATTTGTTTTCTCCTCCTCGGTAGAGAGCAAAAGAACAAACTCACCTATATAAGATTAAATTACAAACTCGTAAAACAAAAATATGAACAAACCAAAGAGAGAGAGAGAGAGATATGTAGGTTAGATGTTTAAAACTCATTTACCTGAAGAATATGTCAAGACAAACTATGATTCAATCATCTTGATCATCAAGATGATCTTCACCAAAAACCAATTGTGACTTTGTCGTTGTAGACCACAATCAGGCAACTGCTACTCTAAATTTTCTGTAAGCATACACGACAAGCTTGCAGAAAGTATGAAAGAGTTTCTAGGCAGTTTTATTTTACCTGTTGAAGGCGATGAGTCTTTTATGGAAGAAACTGAGAAAACTTTTCTGTGTAACTCCATCCTCTGAAGTTGACTTATGTCAGAAAAAAAAAAGATATATTATCTAAACGATATATAAAACCTGGTCACGATAACCAACACCACTAACCATCATCAATATGAAAAATAGAAGATGACCCAGTAAAACGTCGGTCCATCCAGATAGATATCTCGCAAGCTTCATACCCTAATAAACCTTGCAAAAATGAAGGCTTACGAATACTAACACCCTTTTTCCGAATCTGAATGAGACTATGCAATAAAAAAAAAAGTTACTTACATATAATTTGTCAAAACCTTCACACTATTCTCGACCTGAGAAAACGAAGTAAGGTGTTCTGAGTCTTCTGACGCATCACAAGAATGCTCTATACGAAAAAGGTACATGAATGTTCAAGAAAGAAACTTGCCAGAGTTATATGGTCTTTACATCAAATGGTATATATCCAGATTCGTCCTTAAGCTCGATTTTTTCACTTCAGCCACTCTCTCGAAGGAACCGCTAATTGAATTGCAAAATAAATAATATGTGAGTAAGCACAAATTCAAACTAATGTCGCTACCTGAGACGCTAATATTCAAAATGTTGAGCTGTAAGATTTGGAGGAAATGAGAAAACAAACCTAGATAACGAGACGTTTTGGCTATGCACAAGCAATAACACGGCCTCTTTCAGCCATCCAGATTCTTTAACGTACTGCAAAATAACATAGAGAAAGAGTGATCAAGACTTTGGCTCTTAGGGTGTAAGTGTGTAAAAAAATCCAACTGTTTTCCTTAAAATTACACAGCAAACAATTAAACAAAGCATAAGAAGTAAACCTTAGGAATCTGGCAAATTTGCCACTGCCCGTCTCTCAGACGACAATGGCGGTAGCTTGAGTCTAAAATATGATGGATTTAAACCCTTAGATTTCATCCGTTTTCTTAATGCTCTCTAAATCAAAACCAAAAAGACATTAAAAATGAAAGAATCAAAGAGAAAGATCATCTACCCCCTTCTCTCTACTAAGATTCAACATTGTTGGAGAAATATATATATGTGTACATAGTTGTAAATTAGATGTTTGAATACCCATTTACCTGAATAATATGTCACATCGAACTATAATCATTCATCTTGATCATCAAAATGATATTCCCCACAATCAGGCAACTGCTACTCTGCCTTCTCTGTAAACACACATTAAAAATTACAGAAATCATGGAAGAATACATTTTACCTGTTGACGTCGCATTCCCCACAGTCAGGCAACTGTGCAACTGAAAGATACTAAGCAACTGTTTCTATTTGACACCATCCTCTAAAATATTTTCTCAACAAGTTTAAACCGTATAAAGCCTGGTCATCTCATCTAAGGCCACTAACCAAGTAATCATCATCACTTTACAAAACATAGCTTATACCTTCTTAAGATGATTCAGTAAAATGTCAGTCGAAATAGATAAGCTTCATCTATCATAATAAACACTGCACAATGACAAAAAAGAGAAGATTTACAAATCCCAACACCCTTAATCACAATCTGAGCGAGATTGTGCCACACAAAAAAAAATATCCTTACATGTAATTTTGTCATGAGAGGATCCTCGTTCATCTCTAAACTTAAACTATGTGAGAACCTTCACAGTAGTCACGCCCTGTGCAAACAAAGTAAAAGGTCATTTGAGGCATCATGAAAGTGCTGTATACGATTAAAAGTAGATGATGTTCAATAAAGCATCTTACTGAGGTTGTCTGATCGTTGAATGAAATGATATAAGAACCCTGGTCCTCAAGTTTGACACTCTTCTCTTCAGCCAGTCTCTCGCATCAACTGCTAATCAAAGTGTAGAATAAATAGTATGTAATAAGGAAGAGAGGAAGAGGCTAGTAACTGCGACAAAGCAAAAGGTATACATTTTGCGATTATAATTTTTGCGTTTGGTATATATTTTGTGTTATGAATGATGTTTGTGTTGCGTTTAGTGTGTGCGCGTGGGATGTAAGTTTTTTTTTTTTTTTTAGTTTTGTGAGTGATATGCGTGTGTTTGAGATTCTGATTTGAGTTTCGTATTTTTATTTGTGTGATATGTTTTTGTTTGGGGTTATGGTTTTAGTGTTTTGTATTCTATTGTTTGTGTGGCATGTTTCTGGTTTTAGTGTTTTGTATTCTAATTTGTGAAATGTTGTAGTTATAAAATGTTATGTAGATGTAGGAAAATCAAACAGTTACCAACGAATATAGAGAGAAGTGATAAAGACTTAGCTTGCTTAAGATAGAACCAATATCAGTAAGGAAGACTTGAGAGTCCAGTTGAAGTTTGTTGACTTGACTCAAATCCCATTTTTCTACCTGTATATGGTTTAAGGGGATGAACCTAAAGGAAGAATAGAGCAAACTTTGATGGCAATCACAGAGAGCAAAGATAAGAAGAAAACCTGAGGAATCTGAATGGTGGTGCCGTGAGTTTTCTACAAGATAGATATAGAGAGTCTCTTCTGGTAAAAGTTTAAAACCTGAAATAACAAGAAACGACGAAAGATTTGTAGCATTACGTATTTTCTCAGATCATCGTGTAAAAATATAAAATTCATATGATAAGTTGATAACTAATGAAATTAAACAAAGATGAAGATACCAAATCAAACAGATACCGGAAAAATCAAGATCTAATCACATAATCTCGTTCTAGTGAGAAATAAACACCAAGAGCGTCCAAATTAAACCAAGAAACATTGAAATTGAACAATTAATAAAAAAAAAAAAAACCCAGAGTACGTCGTAAGACCCGATATCTGATTCTGTGATTCAATTGTAAACCCCAAACAAATTGGGAAGAGCTACTTGATTCTGTGATTCAGTTGTAAACCCCAAACAGAAACATCTCCTTCACGAGAACCAATCGGCGTATTCGCTTCAATTCCAACGGAAATCAGAGAGTAGAAGAGAAGAGCGATGATCGTCGTGGGAAAGAAACGGGGAAGTGAGGGAAATGTTTGGTTTTAAATTTCAAATACACACAATAAACTAATAACCGTTTGCACTATAAGTTAATTATAACCTTTTTCGAATTCTTAATTATCACTTTAAACTGTTAGAGTCTTCGGCCCAATATAAAACTCATGTACGAGCCCAAAACGTTAAATAAAAAAAATAAAAAAACCTAGCAATTTGAATCGGTTTATTTAGGCTTCAACCTCCCTGCTATAGTTGTGGAGTGATGTTTTCGAAAATAATATTTAATTTTAATATGATAACTATTGTAAAAATTATGATATGTTAATTTTATCTGTTTTATTTTGATCAAAAATATTTTTTATTTTTTCAATAGAACAACATATATGCATATATATTAAAGTAATATTTTTTACAGTAGAGTGGAAGAATTCAAGTTTGAAAACTTCAAGTATTCGCCAAGCTTTACCTTTTATAAGTTATTGGATGTCGATTTCCAAAACCTATCTTTCGAATATTCGAACTCTCAGCGAGTACTTTTGCAATTCTTGAATTTTTGGGCTTTTAACAAGTTTATTGTTTGACAAAAAGTCAACATGTCTATTTTTTTCTTTTCTAATTTCTATATAACAATAAATTTACATTTTCTTTAACCATATAAACCCACATTTTCCAGCGACGCCTGTACAGCTTCCACAGCTTTGTTTCCTCCAGTGCGTTTGTGCCATGGCTTCTTATCACGGGACCGGGAGGTTAACCGTCTTGCAGATGGATTAGCTAACCATGCTTTTACCTTACCATTGGGGTTTCATTATTTCGTTGTAATTCCGAACGCTGTTAAGGTGCTTCTCGAGGAGGACGTCCGGGGCTCTGCGAGCCTGCGGCGTATCCGAGTTTAGCTCTGTCTTTTCTGCTTCTGTTTGATTTCAATTAAGTGCAGGGGGATCGTTTCTTGTCTCCCTGTCTTCCTACCAAAAAAAAGCTTTGTTTCCTCCATATATACACACAGATTTTTAAAAGCAGCAATGATTTTTCAAGTAAAGAATCTCACCTGTGGAATTTGCAAAACCCTCCCAAATCTTTTCACGGTCTTCGCAACACACACATACATTTATTTTCAATTAAATACACACATCTCTCTATTCACCACTCTCTTCCAATCTCTAGCCACATTTGGTTAGGCCAGGATTCAGACAAAGCTCATACTCACAGGCCAATTCGGCCTGCAAGGAACCAGGGGATTCACCTAGAACCCCCACCATTTTTAGACCAGTCCTCCCTGAATTTTTTTTTTTTAAATCCCGGGAAAATGAAGGTAAAAATTTATGAGAACGAATGTTCGATCTTGGTGTGGAGAGTAACAACGAGGTCATGTGCATCATCCAAGAGCTTCCACACATCTAATTGCCCTGCCATACTATGACACTCCCTTAGAATCTCATCCATACTGTTATACTTCTCTATTATCAGTTTCCTTCTCTGTAAAACCGAAGCAGCTATCGCATAGAGCACCAAATCGTCCGTGGGAGGTGCACGCTGCCTTATCCTGCTCCACGCCGATTTCCCCATCCCGGCTCTGATCGCAGCTTGATCAGCCCACATCACTTCCCACAGACAAAACGTCTGGTCGAGTGTCAGCTCTCGTCTGAACATTACAACAACCATTCTGTATACAAAGAAACAGTCTTCCGCTTGGAGCTTCTCCAGGTGTCGGTAAAGCTGAGAGTCTTTGGACTTTATTATCTTCGAGACTATGTTGAGTTGTCTTCTGATTCCAACCTCGTCGAGTCTGAAATTATGACGAGCTTTCTTCATGAACCCGACAAAGCACCAAAACGCTTCATGGTCATCAGGAATCACAGAGAGTATTGGAGAGAGAAGATCGCTCATTCCTTGACAATAGCCAATGTCAGAGTCATATAAAGCATAGGCTTCAAGAACAGCAACGAGACGAGCAGCTTGAAAGATTTTGTACGGTTCCAAGTGATTGTAGTCTTTTAACCCGACTGCTTCAGCCGCACGACACGCTCTGTCCTCGGATATAACCGCCTGGGATGGGGAATACGGAGTCCACTCTGAGTTGGCACGCACCGCATCTAGACGAATAATACGCTGCCACGTCACGAAATCCTCTTCTGTCCGAGGGATAGTTGAGCTAGCTGGAAAAGTGTTATTCACATCCGGAGTACCAGAAGACTGAAAGACCTGTACCACTTCACTCTCGTCTGAAGAATCCGAATCTGATGACTCGGAATTGAGCGTAGAGATAGTAGCATTGGTGATTCGTCTTGAGCTGCTACCGTCTCTCTCAACTGTACATGAAACTTCGCTCATGTAACCAATATCTTCGTTGCTAGAGAGAGACTCGCGGGCACTGACAACTTCATCAGAACATGAACTGTCAGTGTCTTGGACTTGAGGCCAATCGTACTCATCTTGCATAGTATCACTGACCCTGTTTAACTTAAGAGTCCCGTTATTGTGTTTTTGAAGCCGCTTGCACTGCCTCCGTAGTCTCTCATACTCCTTTCTGCATTTGTAGAATCAAAACAGATGATGAGCTTGGAAAATAGACAGAAAATAAAAAAGTCAGAAACTTTTCCCAAATGGTGATTCAATCAGTCTCTCTCACCTTCTTCGTGTTCTTATAGTAACTCTCTCTTCTTTGGAACTATCAAAACCGTACCTGTTTGTAGAAAACTATATTAGCTTCAACCACTCTTTCATAGACCCATATGTTGCAATATTTCTTCAGTTAATAGAGTTTTGAGCTTATTATACTTACACTCCAAGAAGGAATGGCCACACCTCAAACCGAATGCTAGACTCGATACCCTACAAGGGGAAAGACAAAAAAAAACATCTTTAAAATCAACAACATACAAATGGTTGGTTATTGTGAGTGAAGTGGGACCATTAAGCTCAGTGACTCACTCTACTTCGGACTTTCTTCAACAAATCAACTCCTCCATTACGAAGCCTACCATCGGGCATGAAAAACCTCTTCCACTGCTGTGGTCTGAGTGGTCTCTTCCTTTTCCTCCGGGACCATGGTGATTTCAAACGAGCCCTGAAACAGTGAAACAGAGTTTTAAACATGTTCCTTACTTTGTTCACAAGAAGAAGAAAGAGAAACAATATCCAGAAATAGCCACAGAGCTTTAAATGTACTGTGACCAGCTGAATATTTCATCTGATTCAGGTGGGAATAACCAAAAAAATGTCAATAATTTATCCAAACGATACTAAAAATATTCAAAACCAACAAAAAAAAAACTTGGATTCAATTTCAGCGTGATTAACTCTGTAACTTTATAACAGATAATCATCAAAAATGGGTACTTTATTAATTCTCTGTTTTACAGGAATCATCACATTCATCCGGAGGATAACAAGTCAATCAATGGATAGAGATCTCAATTCAACAAACAGAAGAAAAAAAAAAGAAACAGAAAAAAGTATTATTTAGAGATTGGAAGAGAGATCTAAGAGACTCACCGATCAGAAGAAGAGCAAGAAGCAGGAGATGAAGATGCAACGACGAAGAGAGCAGAACGCAAATGGATCCATGAAGATGACGAGGAAGAAGGAGGAGATGATAATGGCGATGAAGGATTAGAAGACGAAGACGTCGTTTGAATTCTTCTCAGAGCTTTCATCTATTCTTATACCCCAAATCAAAAAAAAAAAGAGCTTTGAAGACGAAGTTACCAACCGCGACTTCGAATCAAACCAATTGGTGTTTTGATATCGCAACTCAAAGCAACTTTTTGAAGCAGAAGACAACTTTCAAATACTCCGGCGAGGTAAAAAAACAGAGAGCAACTATCGCCGCCGGAGAAGAAAGGACATCCGCCGTCACACCACCACTCTCCGACTTCGTTTTTCGCCGGAGCGATCAAGTCCGTCTTTTTTTTCTTCTCCTCGTTTACTTTTTGCCTTTGCTCTATTTTTTTTTCTCTCTCTCTCTAGAAACGCTTACTTGGATTTCTCTCAATCTCCAGAATCTATGAGAAAACAAAAAAAAGGAGAAAAAAAAAAAAAAGGAAAAGTCTCTTCCGAGTAATTGGACTGGAGGCTTATGTGACTTTTCGTTTCTCTCTCTTATGGACCCACGAACTCAGAAGTTTATAAATTACACTTTAGCTCTCATTCTTTCATTAATTTTTTAGTTTGCACCATCTTTTACGTTTTGTCTGTTTTTACTTTTTAGTCACTTTATCCCCGATTCTTTCATTATTTGCGTGTTCCCCCACCCCTGGTTTCATCTACATTTTCGGTTTCTCTACTTCGGACCATATCCAGTTCATCTTCTGTTGGTAATTAGTTACCGGATTCGTAATTATTATCAGAGTTGAAGTCAATAGTTTCTTTATTAAGAAATGGGATCCCTTAAGAAATATATTTGTTTCTTACTATACAAAAATAGTTGACTCTTATTTTACAATATTAATAAGGAAAGCAAAATTACATAATTTTCAAAAATTCTAAAACAACACTTACTTTTCTACCGTTTGTACCCTACTTTGAAAAAGTGTCACATGTTTAACTATTTAGATTTACAAAAAAAACAAAAAACTCCCCAAAAAGTTTTTGGTCACAGAATCCGAATTAACAATATTTTTGATAGATTGAAAAGGATCTTGAGATAATGGTTCCCAATTAGTGCGATGAAATAATTCCCATGTTTTCAACCGACCAGATCAAGCACATGAAATTAGCAATTGGAGAAGCATCATTCTGTTTCACAGTATACATTTTATATTACTGTTGTTTAGGAATCGAGGTACATAGCCCGATATGGATTAGCAATTTTGTTATTGTACGTTGTATATTAATTTAATACTACTATAACGAAGAAAAATAAAAAAGGATAAATGTAAATTAAAGAATCAGTAATCATTAAAATCTGTAGAGAACAGTGATTAAAATTGGTGTTACGCAATGATTGTAGTTCCTCAAATAAAAAAAAATGTGCTCTATGTCTCCCATTTCTGACTTTATTTTCCATTAAATATTTTGTCTTATTCAATCGAAACTGTTAATGCTACATATCAAATGCAAGGCAATGATTAATTTATTAAGCTTAAGGATTTGACTCGTTAACAACTTGGATTAGGTTTGCGAATATCCCAGATGGCAGATGCAAAGTATCACAAATTATTCGTTTGTTCAGGTGTTGGATCCGGATATTGATTTTGTTTTATTTTGATTTTTCTTTTTCTTTGCATTCTTGAACAATTGTAGCCGAAATGACTTCTTAAAAAATAATCGATAACAAATCAGTTTTTTATTAGTGTTCTTTTTTTCTATTTTGATATGATTTAGTTCCTAACTAAATATATTACATAATTGTCAATTGGGATAAATAATTTTGTATTCATTTTTTATTTCCTATTTCAAAATTTTATTTATAAATTTAAAAAATAATTCAATTACAATTTGCGTAAATTACTATTTTCTATAAATAATATATATTTTTAAAAACATTTAGCATACAAAATTTGAACTTTCAAGATTATATATTCTAAACATATTGAAAACAAAAACAAATACTATGTTTGGATTCACAATTTAGAAATGAAAGTTTATATCTTTTTTAGCAAAAAAAATTTTTGTCATTTTAATATTAAAATTTATGCCATATTGGAAAATTATTTTGAAAGCACGAAGTTCAGAAATAAAACTTAAAATACGATATTTAAGAGAATTATCCAGGTTTAATCTCGGATAAATTCAGGTGATGTGTAATACTTTTGGTTTTTTGCATAAAATATGAAGGAAAAATAGAGGTTATTTATGACGATCGATAATAAGAAGAAAAAATAATAAAAAGGTGAAAAGCATTCACGGCAAGTGGCAGGTGGTAAGTGTGGTGGTCAACAAAAGCAGTCGCGTGTATTTTTGATTAATTGTCTTTGAAAATATTTTAAAGAATGTAAAGCAAAAAAATATGAATGTTCTGATTTTATTTTATTTTGCATCAGTTTCTTTCGTTTTATCTTATCATACAAAGTTGAATACTACAAGATAATATTTATTGGTGAAACACATAAAGTCCGTAAATTCCAAACCTCCAAATACAGAGTAACAGATCTGAGGATCTGATTATTTTTACCTAAACATAAAATAAATATAAATACAGTTTGGTTCAAATATTTTATATCCAAATTACACAATTTTAACTAAAAATACGTACAAATTGATTCAAACAAATAGTAAGTTTAAATATAGATATATATATTCGGAATCTAAGTCGTGTAAAACATATATGTTGGCAGAAAAAAAAGGGTTTAATGTTCCCATGGGGACATTCAATTAGATTATTGTAATTCTTGTATTTAAATCGAAAAATGGTTCTGTTTATTAAAAATAAAAAATAAAGTTAAAGAAAATGGTATAGCTAAAACTCGAAATATTGAGGTGATTGATGAATTCAAATTCAATACTGTGGTCTGTGGATATGTTAGTTTTGGGGAAAGATATGTTAGTTTAGGGAAAAGATATCTTAGTATAGTTTCATTTGGAATAAACTATAAATTGAAAAAAAAAGAATCGTTTGCCAAAAAAACTAAATGCTATTGATTTTATTAATCTAAAACTGGGTAGAAGAAAGAATATGCTTAAATCTGCTAACGAGTCTTCTTTTGAATACGCAAATACATCTATTTTTGATGTTGCCAGCCATTACATCATCACACGTAAGAGTTATTCGTTGATGTAATAATATAAGTTATCCGTTGAAACTTTGTCCAAATATATTGATTATAGTATCTGGATAGCCAAATTCCCTAATAACTCATACAGATATTACTTGATCAATGTATAAACAATCGCTATAAGAAAATATGTCAGTTGCTGGGAATCCTTTCCCTCACAAATTTGCAATGAAATTATAAGGATTTTGCTACAAACATGATAATATGTTGTGAATATTTTATAAATTTGCAAGGAAAATATCTGTTATAAATCAATTATGAATTTTCGAAAGATTAGAAAAATATTTGTAAGGAAACTAAATTGTTTTTTTTTTAAATTGTAAGTTGTGAAAAGTTTGTAACAAAGATTTTTCTAATAAACTTATAAAAAACTTATGAGTATTTTATGAAAAAAAAACTAATGTCCTTTTCATCTCCGTTGCAAATTTGCAAGAGATTTGTGATAATGATTAATTAAGAATTGGCTGACAACGAAAAATCATTAAATATTGATAAAATAAAAGAAAATTTTATAAATTAAAAATGAAAAATCTAGTATGGTTTCAGATTCAAACATATATATTAATTTGGCGCTAAAACTTTAAACATTAATTTCAGACAAAATCTTAAAAGTTAAATTAAGTTTCGATTATTACACTAAATTTTTAGATATTCAATCGGTATCCACCATTATTTTAACAAAGATCAACGATAGATATCTCATCATTTGTAAAATGCATATGAAAAAAGGTCCACAACCATCATTGACTATAGTCTATAGGTACTATGGTAAATGAGTAAATTTATAAAATGATTTTAAATTCCAGAAGGAAAAATAGAAATATTAGGTTTCTTCACAAAGGAAGGTATGTTAAATTGTTAATGAAGAAAAATTGTTGGTAAAAGACTAAAAGTTATGGGAGAATTTCAAAAATGTACTTTGTGGGATACCACTTTTTACTTTTACACTTTAGACAAGAACATTTTCAGTTTTACACTTGTTATTAATGGCTAATGACAAAACTATCCTTACCAATTAAACACAATTTTCTTCTCTTTTATCGATCTCTTAGATCTCCTTTCAACGGTTTCATCTCACCGGAATCTCGCTTCCGGCTATGGCAGAAGAACTAAATCTGTTAATTACGGTGGAAGGTTGAGTACGGCCAGAAACCTAAATTGGAGCATGGCTTTGATAAGGTGGAAGAATAGAGAAGGCTGGAGATTACAGAAATTCCAGCTATGGCTATCGCAAGGATGAACATGATGATGATGATGGAGATTACAGAAATCTCAGTTATAGCCATCTCAACTCTCTCCACCAAATTCCTTCGTTGCGATATCTGCCAAGTAAAAAATAGATGTCTCTCTCCCTGTTTATCTTTTGATGTTGAATTGATTAAGTCTTGTTAAAT
The DNA here is from genome assembly GCA_010577795.1 of Isatis tinctoria. Classification (NCBI taxonomy): domain Eukaryota; kingdom Viridiplantae; phylum Streptophyta; class Magnoliopsida; order Brassicales; family Brassicaceae; genus Isatis; species Isatis tinctoria. The sequence goes on from CM021245.1 coordinate 25,608,342, forward strand.
AACCGCTTGATTTGGATCTATAGTTTATTGCAAAGTTCAGATTTTTTGATCTTACAGCAATTGCAGAAGATTTGTGTGCTCATTGTGTTGTTACTCTCCCTGTGACTTGTAGGAGATGGCAGCTTTCAATTTCTGTGTTGAGGATGGAGTTCTGCTTTGCAGGGACTGTGATGTGATGAGTCCATCCACGTAGCTAATTCTAGATCTGCAAATGACCAGAGGTTCTTAGCCATTGGGATCAAAGTGGCTCTGAGCTCAAGAATTGCAGTAAAGAAACAGAGAAGAATCAATCTGAGCCTTCAAACAACCAACATAAAGCCAAGGAGGTTCCAGCAAAAACCACAAGCCAGCAATAACCTTCTTCTGCTACTCCTTTTCCGTGGGCTGTTGACGATTTCTTTCACTTCTCTGATCCTGAATTCACTGATAAGGTAGAGTCTGAGATTGAAAAATTGTTCCTTAATACTTTTTTTTGTAGTTGTTTGTTCTGTAACTAAGGGTTTGTTACGTTATTGAATGAGAAATTTTGTTACGTGGGGAGGTAGCATATTTTGTTACAGTATTGGGTATTTAGAATTTTGTAATCTTCATAACCCATATTTATAAACCCTTATAAGGATATTTACAAAGTCTTATAAAACTTTGGAAAATTTTATAAAGCCTTATAAAACATTAAAACCTAAACAAACTTTATAAAACATGATTTGGCTTTTATTCCTTCTGATGATTTTCTCTTTATTTGTTTTTATTACTCTGTTCAGTTTCTCCCATTTGAGATAGCTTCTAAACTGCATAAACATCGCATTTTGATGATATTATTATTAACAATACAACTGTCATAAGCATTGATGGAGTCTGTTTCTTCGTTGTTGCAGAGCTGAAACTGTATAGTGGTGTTTTCCTTCAGTAGAATTCAGGTTTATAAAAGGGGGAGATTGCTGAAAAGCTATGACTTTAGGAGGTTGGGGTCAGAGATTTATCCAAGCAGCTTCTTCTAAATCCGATGATTCTGCTTTAGATTTGGAGAGAAACCATCACTGCTGGCACAAATCCAGGTACTCCAGTTACAATTTTTATTGCAAATCTCTGTATCATGTGTTACAATGCAGGTCTTCGTCTTTTTAAAGAGGCAAAAGAGAGAGACTCTCTTGGAAGGGTCAATATCTTCTTTTAGTCTTAATCTGTTGAAATTTCTGTTCATTGGGAATAAGGGTTTGATAATTTCTTTGCCTAAATTCACAGTGGGATGATCTATATACATGCACATTGCAATTCAATACATACTTTCTTGCATTTATAAAGCGTTATAAAACTTTGTCTTCTGTATATTAGATCCCAAATCAGAAACTTTATGATATTAGATCTCATAAACTTTGTTTTCAGTTTCTGAGTCTAGTTTTTATAAGAGTTTATAAATAATTTATAAGAATTCATAAATCGTTTTATAAGGGTTTTATATACATATAACTTAATAACTCTATATTTTATAACTAAGAACTTCGACAGTAGACGGATGAGAACACAGCGTATGTATTTATGTATTGATGTCAAGCATAGAAAGTACAAAATTGAAGATTATGTCATTTGAAGTTAATGTTACTAATGCCCGCAAAGTGTAAGCATCGTTGGCAAAGTGAGAAACTCGATTTGGACATAAGAGACAAAGCTTATACACTCATAAATGATTTATAAATCATTTATATGGGTTTATAAAATCATTTGGAAGAGTTTATAAAATCATTTATAAGAGTTTATAAATTCATTTATAAGTTTATAAATTCATTTATAAGTTTATAAAATTACTTATAACGGTTTATAAAATTGTACTCCTGTCACTTAATAACTCTATATTTTATAAGAGTTTATAAATTATTTATGTATTGATAAACATGTACAACTTGAAGAAGTTGACTTATGAAGAAAGGAAGAACAAGTTGATCGAGAGAGTCAAGGCATTGAACGGAGCAGGTGGTGATGATGATGGGGATGACGAAGAGTAAATCACTGCAACTTCCATTGTCTCATGATGTCTCTTGTAGCTTTCTACCTTTTGAGCTTAATGCCTCAATTTTTCTATTTTCCAGACTAAAACACTCAGCTTTTGTTTTCACATTTCAGTTGTGTTCAAAGATCACATCGAAAAGATAAAATCTCTGTGATACTTGAAATCGTCAGTTTTATATGGCTTTATAAATCTTTTATAAGTCATAAGCTAAATGTTTATAAATCTTTTATAAGGTTTATTAATCTTTGATAAGGCTTTATAAATCTTTTATAAGCCTTTATATATCGTTTATAAATCTTTTATAAAGGTTTATAAAAACTTATATTAAGATTATAAAACATTTATTAAGCTTATAAAACTTTAATCAGAGTTTATAAATTATTAATAAAGCTTTACAAATAATTTTTAAAAGTTTATAAATCAATTATAAATCTTATCATTTATAAACCTTTATAAATTATTTGTAAGAGTTTATTAGTCATTTATATAGGTTTATAAAATTATTTATAAGGGTCTATAAAACTTTATAAGTGTTTATAAAACTTTACGAATCCGAGATTATAAGTTTTATAAAATATTTATAAAGCTTTATAAAAATTTGTGTTCTGTGAATAAGATCCCAAATTAGATCCCAATGTTGGTTTTCGGTTTCCAATAACACAATCCCTTCTTCCTTTCTACATCACTCCGTCATACCTGGGTTGATCAAATTTATATAGAAATTTAGATTATATTTCATAAAGGTAGATTTATACATTTTATAAAGCTTTATAAAGTGGTTATAAAAATCAGAACCAAGCAAATGCTTCATCAAGCTCATTGACACGATATCAAGAGAGTTAAGATTGATCTTTTCCCGGAAGCATCTTTTGCTTACAGACTTTGCATATAATTTCAAGAACATCCTATGTTGCTTCCTAAGCTCCCGTCTTACAGTTTTTTTCTTGATGACTATTTTGTTAATGACATGATCATCATAACCAGAAATATGTTGTTGTAGCAAGGGGAAAGACAAAATGTGCAGAAGAACACAAACGTTTCCTATCCTCACGTATCTCAATGTATGTCTGACCTCAAATTCCTTAAAGTATTTCTCGCCAATTGCTCTTTCAGCTTGTTCCTTCTCTCTACGCTTCTGCTCCTTCACGGACTCATCTTGCTGTTTCTTTATCCGTTTTCTCGACTCAGACTCTTCCTTTTGTTTCTCGTCATTAAGTGACTTCTGCTCCTTTTCCTGACAACAACGGACAAAAATGCTCAGTCACAAGTCAGAAATTAAAATCAAATGGCACAAAAGAATCCACAGAAGACAATGAAGGAGAAGATCAGCCTTATATGTTGCATTTTCTCTTTCACAATTTGACGATCCATTCTCTTCTTTTCCTTCTCAGCTTCACATTTACACTTCTCCAATTGCTTAAGAAGCAATTTCTCTTCTCGCCTCGCCTCTTTCTCAGCTCTTCACAATCAAACACAACAATTGAATCTGGTACAGTTCGATGACAAATCGTTGGTTTCGTATCACGAATCGAAGAATAAGAAGAAGCCTCTCAGCATTACAGATCTATGTCCAGCTCCGATGCAATAATCTTATATCCAAGTCGCGTCTCAAGGCGTTCCCGGTGCTTATTCTGAAACTGTTTGTTATCAAGTGTGAGTAGAAGGAAAAGACGATAACGAATCAAAAACTTTGACATCCATCTGATTTTTAGGAGAAACACCACCGTCCGATCGCCGACCTGAAATCCCCAGAGAAGAAGAGGACCTTCCTTGAAGAAGTGAAAGAGAAGCTACAAGGCGATGATCGTGCCGATGACCACTAGCGCGATGGGACTGACTGTGACGAGAGTGAACACCCCGCAAGTGCCGTAGACGAGAGAGTAATTGACGAAGAAGTGAGGATGAATCTGGAGGAGATTGGAAAAAGATTAGAATTAAACGACGGTGAGGTTTATCGCCGGAGAAGAAGAGAAGGAAGAGAGAGAGAAAACCACGGGGAAAATTGGAACAGGAGAATGAACCATTAAGTTTCATTAAGGGTAAGTGAGTAATTTCATTACCTTAATTTTGTAAAGAATTAAGCTGGTGGTATTTCTGAAAAAGTGTATCTTAAAAGTGGTATTTCTAACAATTTAAAGGCATGTTACTTGTTTTTGTTGTGTCACGTATTTGTCAATTATTCGTGGGTAAAACTATATATATATATATACGTATAATATGATCCATCATGTGAATTAGATTTGTGTTCTCGCTTGACCAAAAAAAAAAAAAGATTTGTGTTCTCGCTTTTGTCTTCTCATGTCTTTCATGATGTGGGCACAATCATGATGTTTGACATAAGATGTCCATAAAACTCGCACATTATCTTCGATCTTAGAAAAAAAAATATACAATTAAATTCCGTGCGTAGGATTTTTCATGCTCTTTTATAGTATAGATTTGAAAGAAAGAAAGAAAAAAAGAATCTTTTTGTCCATCTATTAGACGTCAACCTATAATTATTTAGGCCATGAATTTTAACTAGTTTTTAGATTTTAGATTTTGGTTTTTGGCTTTTGGTTTTTGCTTTTCAGATTTTGGTTTTTCAATTTTTGGTTTTTGATTTTGTGGTAGATTTTAGTTTTTTTAAGAAACCTGATTAGTATTTTATTTAGATTTTGGTTTTTGCCTAAATATATATATTATTTTTTTTTAAGTAGCATCATCAATAAAGTAATATATCAATAGTAAAAGACTTCTATAACAAAAAAATCAATACCTAAAACATATTACTAATTCTCAAAATCATTTAAATTCAATTATTTTAACTTCAAAATTCCATAAAATATATAAATTTATGTAATACATAACTATCAAAAAATAAATAATAATTTTTTTCAAGGTCATAATCTTATTTTATTTAAATACTAACTCTCACAACACAAATTTACAACTAAATATTTTTTTATAGATATTATTAGTTTACAAACATTTTAAAGAAATAAGAACATTATTTTACATTGTGGTAGAAATGAGATTTTTAAAATTTTCTTAAGAAGTATTTACTATTTAGCATGAGTTTTTCTTTATATACAGAAAATAGCATTTAGTTAATTATTAATTAATAAAAGATAACA